>JAMWYP010000002.1:1200000-2400000 GCA_025563575.1 Acacia pycnantha | reverse complement strand
TATATTGATAGCTTATTTGCTACAACGTTTAGTAGTTTATATTGATGATGATGATTAAAAAAACAGAGAATTTTAAAATTATAAAATTATAAACCATAAATAGTAATAGGAGAAATTAACAATGTATTATTTGGATGCATTTTATTTTATAAAAAATTTTATCCATTAAATATATTTAGGGTTAAGGTGCAAAAATACACATGTGCTTTTGTCAGAGGAGCGCCCAGTAGCAAATGTTTTTTTATGTGCAAAAGTGACTGTGGTTACGAAATAGGGACAAAAGTCACAGTAACCGTTAAGGGGTAGGACGTTCACTGTTAAGTTGGAAGGTTTGACTAAAGTTAATGATGTGGATGCTGACTAGGAGTGTGTAAATGGCTGAGTAATTGATGACTTGGAAAAAAATGATTTATTTATATGGAGAAAATATCATATATTTATAAAATTAAACAAGATCAATTGAACCAGTATAGAACAAGCCCTCTACAATCACCCTCCACAACTCTGCTTCGACAGACAGCCATGAACATTAACCCAGAAATAAACATTCAACATCAAAATTTCAACCCAGACAGAATTGTAGTTGCAGTGAAACAGAAAATCATATATTTATAAAATTAAACAAGATCAATTGAATCAATACAAAACAATGTGGCAGTGGTTCCAAGGGGGAGCAGAATCGTATCTGGCAGTGTTCTTCGGATCGATCATTAATTCTCGGCCCCTTTGTTTGGCTTCCACTCCAGTTGACCTCTCTTGTTCTATTAGGGTTTCTTCTTTGGGTTGATTTCGCCGAGCCCGACGGAGGAGGAGACGAAGGCGTCGCCGACGGTGGAGCAAAGGGTGTAGATCGGGCTTTTGGGGTTCAGATCAGATTGAGCTTGGAAGGGAGAGGGGGTTCAGATTGGGTTTGGGGGGTTCAAATCGAGCTTGGCGAGTTCAGATCGAGTGAGCTGGGGGTTAGATCGAGAGCTGGGGAGGTCAGATCGAAGGCCAGGGAGGCCAGATCGAAGGCCCGGGGGGTTAGATCGACAGTGCCGGGGGGGTTGTAAGATCGCGAGGTTGAAGGAGGGGAAGGGTTTTTTTCTTTTTATAAATTAGGGGCATTTTGGTATTTTGATGGAAATAGTGTGGGCCCCACCTCAAAATTAAATTATATATTTTGGGGGATTAAATTTTTTAGATAAATAAAAGATAAAGAAATTATATTTTCTCCATATAAATAAATCATTTTTTCCAAGTCATCAATTACTCAGCCATCTACACACTCCTAGTCAGCATCCACAACATTAGCTTTAGTCAAACATTCCAACTTAACAGTCAACGTTCTACCCCTTAACGATTACTGTGACTTTTGCCCCTATTTTGTAACCACATAGTCACTTTTGCACCTAAAAAAATCATTTTTTACTGGGCGCTCCTCTGAGAAAAGCACATGTGTATTTTTACACCTTAACCCATATATTTAACTAAGGACTTTATTGTCTATTATTTTTTTAATAATCATTTAACTTTTTTTCAAATTAAAATGAAAATTTTTATCTTTATTTATCTCAATATATACAACTAACATCCATCTTTCCGTCTTTTTTATGTCCAATTTTAGGAGGACGCCTATATAAAAGACGTGGTAATGTCTAGCTATAACGTCCATTCAAAAAGGGACCTATACAACACTTATGACGTCCTTTTTTTATAAAAGGGATTGTGTAGGTATATTTATGACATCCCTTTTTGAAAAAAGGGACTCGTGAGTCTTTTAAAAAAAAATTAGGGTCACTTTGTTTTTGGATTGGAATCAACTCTAATCCAAAAAAAAAAAAAAGCCTGTCAATTTAGTCCCGACAAATAAACACCATTTCCTTGTAAAATATGGCCCATTGACATTAAGAATAAACATTCAAACAATCAAACACACACAGAAGAAGAGAAGAAGATGGTAAAGAAATGAATATTATTATTGATGAAAGTACTTAGATTCAAACAAACACACACAAATGAAGAAGAAAAATGCAAGGCATTAAAACAGTAGTAACAGTACTACTTCCTTCTAGTATCTTTTCCCACAAGAACTTTAAAACAGTAGTAACAGTTGGAAGCAGAGACTAAACAGCCTTGAATTATTATTAGCCACAACAATCAAAATGAGTCTGGATGCTGTTTTTTTCAGTTAGTATGAAATTTATATAGTCATGAGCATATTGGCCAGAAACCCTTTTGAATCTGATAAGGGAAAATAGATATACCTTCATTCAACTCTAACCCACCTGCAAATACTCTTTTCTACAGTCACACTTTAGGATTTTAAACCCTTCTTGCTTTTTTTTCCCCTTATACCATCAGTGGAGGTGGCACATCAGACGCCGTCATTAGCATCCACATAATTGGGAGTGTGCTACATCACAAATGATAGCATTTGATATTGCATCTCCTCAACAAAGCTAAGGGAGAAGGTTAAGGGGGATATATCACAGTTTCAGAATTAAGACATATGTTTGTAAATGACTTAGTGTTAAAGGCTTTATTTACACTTTTATGCTATTAATAGCAAAGCATTGCATTTCAAAGAAGCCAAAATTACTTCATTATTTCCTCAAAAAGTCCACCCTAAGATCATTCCTTTATTCAAATGTGGAAATTATCCTCATTAGATGTCAACTGTCAAGAATTGCATTTTATGTGATATAGGAGAACACAGCAGGAAAATCCACACAAATTTGGATGTTTGGTTCTCTAATGATGGAAGTAATATATTCTTTTTTTAGCCTAAGGGGTACACCTTAGAACACATGCGGACAACAACCATCTCCTAGCCCGCCGTCTAATCCATATATAAAGATCAAGTTAAGGAGATTCTCATGAAATACCACCAGGCATTTCCATTTTGATCCAGGCCACTTAATAGGATCCACATCACTCATTCCAACCATTAATCCAGTGTATCTGCCACCAAAAGTAATTTTATAAGAATTTTTTTGGAGACCAATTATTTAAGTGCCAGCAGCACCATCAGGAAAAACCTCCAACACAAACTTGTTCATAATCCGCCTTTCCAGCTATAAATCACAGTTTCAGGATAGTTTTGAGCGAAAACTCTCAACTTGAATCCTGTACCCTTTTCAGGAGAAGCTATCTCTTGAGCTAGTCTTTTTTCCTGAAAGAAAAATGAATAACAATACTGCTTGTCTATTTTACGGATGCATCATTACTTATGGGTGCATTTTGATTTTCTAACACAGTAAAGGGAAAAAACCAGAAATGGACACAATGGAACGAAACAGAGTCCAAATCCTGAGCTAGAAATATGTATTAACTTTACTGAACTTCTAATGGGGGAACCCCGTACATGGCCATCAGAGAGGAAGCCGACAATATCAATGACAGTACTAAACTCCTTAGGGAGCAACTCTGGCTTGTTCACGACAACTTTGGCCTCAGCCAGTCCAATTCCTAACAAGTTCGTACTTTTCATATTTGAGTTTAACAATTTATTCAGTATCAAAGGAGGGAGATAAATTGACAGCCCATAATTAAACAAAAAATTTCTAGATAGATAAGTGCATAAAATCACATAGCTGAGCGGGAAGTAAGAAAGGATTACCTCCAAGGAAAAAATCAAGGGCGAGGGCTCCTGACAGCACGAAATTGGAAGTTTTCGAATGAATTTGGGCATTGCATCTCGTGGAGTCAGCAGATATTGGTAATACAGAAGGCCGGGGCGAGAGACGAAACGACACCGTCTTGGATAACGTCCGGACAGGACGCGACTTGGTTGGTGAGGGGAGATTGAGAGATAGCGGAAAGTATTCAAGTCAACCGACCCAATGCCGTCACCGCAGCCGCACGGTTGCTCCGGTAGCGAGGAGGACGACACAACAGAGCGAGAAAGTGAGGAGGAGGACGCGAGGAAGAGGTGATCGGAGCGAGGAGGACGACGCGAGGAAGGGACGAGAGAAGGACGCCGCCCAAGAGAAAAGAGGAAGAGCATCTGATTTTTTTTTTGCTCAGAAAGAGCATCTGATTTTAAAAACATTTTGGCGCCTCGGTTTTTAGGAGTCACATTAGATGCTTAGACCTTATTACATGCTTATACCTCAATTTAGAGTTATAAGCATATTTTTTAAATTTTTTTATATATTGTATTTATTTATACTTAAATTATTTGCTGCTTTCTGCAATTTTTTTCACCCAGTATCTCAAATTAATTTGTTTCCATGATATTGATGTTACAGACAAATATTTCTGAATGCAACACTGGAAACTAATTAATTTAATATATTGGGTGCAAAAAAAAAAAATTACAGAAAATAGTTGATAATTTAAATCTAAATAAATATAATATATAAAAAAATTAAATATATATATATATGCTTATACCTCTAATTGAGGTATAAGCATGTAATAAGCATATAAGGTTTAAGCACCTAATGTGGACTCCATTTTTGAGGAGGGACGCCAAAGACCATGTTTTGGCATCAAAAAATGAGATGCTAGAGTCATAGGCAGTGGCGGAACGCCTTTATGGCCAGCTGGGGCCTTGGCCCCAGCTGGCCCCAACTGATCTTATAAAATACGTTAATATATGTATGTATTTATTATATGATATTTTATTTGGCCACAAATTTGGCCCAGCTAATTTTTATCTTCTCTGTAAGGATAATGTTTGTTTCATTACTCATTGGGCCATGAGAGGAAAGTAAAATTCTTGTTTAAGATATCGAAAAGGTCAGTATCATCTTATATATTGTTTTGATTTATAATTATCGGTTATTATTTATTTGTATTTTCAAGGTTATTTAATACTATTTAGTAAATACTCCCTTTGATCCTTATTTAAGAAACCAACTAACAATTTTCACAAGTCAATAAAAATAATTAAAGTCATTAAATTTATCATAAAATTTAAGTATTTTTCACTATTATCCTTATTAATTACACTAAACTCTAATATTATATTAATTATTACTACTCACTACCTTTATAATTGTGGGTATACATGGGAAAAAAATATTTAATGCAATTTGGAAATAAGCAAATGTTTTATAAAAAAGATCAAATATACATGTTAGTTGGTGCTTTATAATAAGAACTAAAGAGTTTAGTTCAATATATTTATTTTTTGGCCCGGACTAAAAAAATTTTCTGGTTCCGCCACTGGTCATAGGCTTTGAAGTCCCTTCTAAAAAAAATAGACGCCAAATATATTTATGACATCTAAATAGATATAAAAAATTGGCATACATAATTATAAAAATATCATTGCTTTTAATTCATATTTTTTAAAAAAAAATTGAGAAAGTAAAATCTATACCTTGTAATATTAATTGCTTGAGTTTGAAGAAGATTTTTCAGGTGTATTGCAAAGCTTCAGGGCAACAGCTGAATTTTGAGAAATGTCTTTTTTTTTTTTTTTTTTTGCAAATACACCAAAACAGGTTAAGGATGAGATGATTACAATTATGGGGATTAATCAAGTCGATCAGCCTAGTAAATATTTGGGACTACCAACCTTGTGGGAAAGATCAAAGTCCACTGCTCAAGTTTTTGTGAGGGATAAGGTGGGGTTGAAGCTGCAAGGTTGGAAACTAGAGATTGTTGACTTTCTCAAGTAAGGAAGTACTTATTAAAGAGTAGCTAATTCCATTCCTGTTTATCCTATGACATGTTTTATCTTTCCCCAAAAATCTTGTAAGGAGATTGAAAAATTAGTGGCTGGATTTTGGTGGGGGGATAGTGAGAATAAGAGTAACATTCATTGGAAAAGATGGGATATACTTACTGTAAGCAAAAACAGTGGTGGAATGGGATTTGGAGATTTGATGTGCTTTAATAGGGTTATTTTGGCAAAATCAGCAGAGACTAATCCAAAATCCGCAGGATCTGTGGTGATTCAATTGCACAATCATCGCTTAAAAGGGATTTATTTCCCAAAATCTGACTTTCTACATGCTAATAAAGGTGGGGGAGACCCTCTTGGTGTTGGAATAGGATATTGGAGGGGAGGTCATTATTACTAACTAAGAAGCTATGTTGGAAAGTTGGTAGTGGCCGATCCATCAACGTATGGGAAGATAATTGGATATCAGAATTGAAGTATGGCAGATTGTTGGGTATCAATGTGGGGGAACAAAAGAAAAGGTTGAAGGTCTCGGACTTGATTCATGATGGAATATGGGATCTTGTGTGTATTAAGGATTGCCTATCGGATGAGGAGTTAATCCTGAAAATTCTCATCCCTTCCCCTGATGTCAAGGATAAGTTGATTTGGCAGAGGGTAAGAAATGGGATTTATAATGTTAAATCAAGATATTATGTGGCTAAGGAGGAAAAGGCTCTAGAGGTGAAAAAAGATCCTAATTCTTCTTATCAATTTCCAAAAGAGTTTATAGCAAAAAAAAAAAAAAAAAAATCCAAAAGAGTTATGGAAACTAGTAGTCCCTCCTAAGGTACAACAGTTTATTTGGAGACTTCTTAATGGGGAAATAGCTACTAAGGAAGCATTGTTTAAAAGAAAATTCTCTGTAGGTATGGACTGTCTGGTAGTGGTATGTGGTAAAGAGCCTGAAGCCATTGAGCATATGCTTTTCGATCTTTTGTCCCTGGATTAAAAAGCGTTGGTTTGGCTGTAACGGACCAGTTTGAGTTGATATTTAAAAAGCACATTTACGTCAGTCAACACAAAATTCTTTTCACATATTTACCTCGTATACAAAACTCTACCTTATTCAAGGAATCTGTTATTTAAACATTAAACAAGATGATTAATTAAAGGATCAGTTCCAACATGATTATTGGCTGTCATTTAACTAAACTATATGCAAACTAATCCCTGAAGAAAAGTTTGTATCTGGTGATCATATTATCGCTTTACTTCCCAGTTAATCATGTGAATGATATTGCCCAACATCTATAGAGCAGTAGTTGAGAATGTCCAAAAACCAATATACATAAAAGTAGGAGGCACATTATGAGAACGCAAAACTCATTGACAATGAAAAAACAGATGATGAGTTGTTTCATCACATATCCAGCTGCATATATATCAGCAATTAAAAATAAGATTGCCAAAAACAAAATAATAATTAGCAACATTCGAGCTTATTTATCGACTGATACATACCCCAATTGATATCAAGCTATAGTAAGGCCTTCCAAAAGCATGTGCGCGCGCGATTATAATGAGATGCCAACAACAAAAAGATTATTGGTCAGAATGTGTAAAATATCAAGTACAAGAAAACCACAAAATGAAAATTAACCGGCCTGCCAAGTCATGTTAAATCTTAATAATCTAAGGACAATTACAAAAGCAGAAATCAACCCACTACCATTTCAAGAAACAGAATCGACTGTCATGTGTCTAAAGATAATCTCTCAAGCTGTCTCGTCTCATGCTCATACTCATCAACTTCAGCAAGCTGCTGGTTATCAACCAGCTCTGAGGCTCTTTATCGCATCCTCAATCTTCTTCCTGTCTGCAACCCAAAGCCCTGATCCAATCTTCCCATTATTTATACCATTCCTGATTTTGTATATATGGTCCTCCAAAGCATTCTTTGCTTCAGCTTTCTTCTTGTACCTCTCATCATCAGCCTTGTATATCTGAGCTTCTTGAACCATCCTTTCAATCTCTTCTTTTGATAGTCTTCCTTCTTTATTGGTTATTGTTATCCCATTCTCATTCCCTGTTATAATTTCCTTGGCAGAGACTTTTAAGATCCCATTCTCATCAATGAAAAAGCAAACTTCAAAATTAGGAACACCCTTTGGTTTTGGGGGAATGGTTACCTCAAACGTATCCAACCAATTGTTATCATTAGCTCTTGATCTCTCACCTTGAAAAATACGAAACGCGGCTACTGTTTGGTTGTCAAACGTAGTAGTTAGCTTTGACGACATTGATGTAGGAATGCTAGTGTTCCTTGGAATTACTACATCCATGAGACCACCCTTTATCTCAATGCCTAAGGACAATGGGGTAACATCTCTCAAGACAATGCCCTGTAAATTTTCATTTCCTTGCCCACTTATTATAGCAGCTTGAACAGCAGCACCATAAGCAACAGCCTCATCAGGGTTGATGCTCCTGCATAGCTCCTTCCCATTAAATAAGTCCTGCAATAGCTGTTGGATTTTAGGAATTCTTGTAGACCCACCAACCAGGACAACCTCATCAATACTCCTCTTGTCCATCTTGGCATCCAAAAGACACTTCTCTGCAATTTCTAAACATTTTGTGAAGTAGTCTTTGTTCAATTCCTCAAACCTAGCACGAGTGATTGTTGAATAAAAATCAATGCCTTCATGTAAAGCATCAACCTCAATGGTTGTCTCAACCATAGAAGAGGATGAGAGTGTTCTTTTTGCCCTCTCACAAGCAGTTCTCAACCTCCTAAGGGCCTTTGGATTCCCGGTGATATCCTTTTTTTGCTTCCTCTTTAATTCTTCCACAAAGTAGTTGACCATTCTATTGTCGAAGTCCTCTCCTCCAAGGTGTGTGTCACCGTCAACTGCTTTAACGTTGAAGTCACCCTTATTAATTGTGACAACAGACACATCAAAGGTACCACCGCCCAAATCAAACACAAAAATGTTTCTCTCGAGGTTATAGCTGCATTTTTTGTCAAGACCATATGCAATTGCTCCAGCAGTGGGCTCGTTAATTATTCGCAATACATTAAGCCCAG
This sequence comes from Acacia pycnantha, assembly GCA_025563575.1. Lineage (NCBI taxonomy): Eukaryota > Viridiplantae > Streptophyta > Magnoliopsida > Fabales > Fabaceae > Acacia > Acacia pycnantha. The sequence continues at coordinate 2,391,313 of JAMWYP010000002.1, read as the reverse complement.
CAATTGCGGCTGCATCCTTGGTTGCTTGGCGTTGAGAGTCGTTGAAATAAGCAGGCACAGTGACAACTGCATCCTTAACTGTTGAACCAAGATAAGTCTCTGCAATCTCATGCATCTTTGCTAATACCATGGATGAGATTTCCTCTGGTAGAAATTGTCTTTCCTCAGATTTAAATTTCACAACAATCTTGGGCTTATCATCAACACCACCAATAATCTTAAATGGCCAAAGGTTTACATCACTTTGAACATGAGAATCACTAAACCTCCTACCAATTAACCTCTTTGCATCTGCAAAATTTTAATCATTGTAAGTGTAAATAAGAATAAATACCATCCATATAGTATAAGATCCTACAAAAGAAAAAAGTTTAACGGTAGAAGTGAATAACTTGCATGAAATAGAGCATAGATAAACTTAAAAAAATGTAAAACGTTATCAAAAAGTTTATATTTTTAATTTATTTATTTTACATTCCCAAGTTCAGATCAGCAATTAAAGGAAAGATGAAAATATATATGAAGGGAGAATTACCAAACACAGTGTTAGTAGGGTTAAGTGCAGCCTGGTTCTTGGCGGCATCACCGACCATCCTTTGAGTATCAGTGAAGGCAACATAAGACGGCGTTGTTCTATTTCCTTGGTCGTTCACGATAATATCTACTCGATCATGCTGCCACACTGCGACACACGAGTATGTGGTTCCAAGATCGATTCCAATGGCCAGTTTCTGCTCTGATCTATGACCCATCCTTTTTCTTTCAAAGTCAATGGAGTTTTGGGAGACTTAGCCTGACAAGAAAGTGTTTCTAGAGAATGGTAAGCTAATCAGCATAGTCAGAAAGTTACAAACCAAAGCATTTTAGCGTTCACTAGAGAACACAATAGCCATCAATTACAGCTCCACATAGCACATGTAACAAAACAAAAGCAGGCTTGATGGTTCACACAAGCCCCACACACACGGCAACCATACAGAAACAAGGGCAGGAGAACCCTTCTTTTTAAAGAAAAAAATCTTAAATATACCTTAACAATCAAAGCATAAAAGGATTGTTTCAAAATTCTGATGCCTACAACCACAAGGCTGCATCAATCTAAGCAGAGAAACAAAAGGCTTTCATATCAAAGGCCTCAAATAAACACAGCAACCAGATTTTGCACACCCAAGTCGAAATAGCAAAACAGAGAAAGGAGAAGAGGAGCTTGCAACTTACACGCAATAACCAAGAGAAGGAAAGGAGCAGCAGTGTCGAATAAGGAGGAGAAGAAAGCTCGGAGGAACCAAATACAAAGGTCACGAGGACAAAGCAAACGATGAAGATTCACTCACCCACATCCACGTCGGCGGCAAGAAAAGAGAATGGCAACCTCTCTGAGTAAGGAAGAAGATCAAACGTGCTTGCCTTCAGAAATTTCCTCTCGCTCTCTCTCTCTCTACTCTATACACACCGATCATAAAAAGGAGGACGCGGCTTTCGGCCTTTTAGTTTGAGGGGAGGGGATTTTTTTTTTTGGCTCCAGGAGGGGGGAGGGGGGGATTGCGGGGTCGTCACTTCATTTGCTTAGAATTTTGTGATGGGAGGTGAACCAAAATAATTTTGGCGCTCATTTCCTTCCCACCTTTTATTTTTGACTCACATTGTAAACCATCATCTTCACCATCTTAGACTATCTTTTTAATATTAATCAATACTTTAAAATAATTTTTATTACTAAAAAATAATTCTAGAATTTTGAAAAAATATTTTAGGTATGATCATGTGTGAGAGTAAGAAGCATAAGATCATTTAATTGAAAAAGATTTTCATCAATCAGGTTCTAAAGACGAAATTCTTTTCCAATAAAAGGATACGGTTTTATGAAGCAACCAACATACAATTATTTTTTCTGCCATCTGCTTGTAATTAATATATAGATATAAAAGTTGTTGCAAAATGGACAAGTACCCAATTAAACAAAGTGTTAAAACTATACAGCTATAGTTAATTCATATTAGAAAGATTAAAATAAATCAGCTAAGTTAATTATTTATAAAAAAAGAAAAATTTTTGTTGATTTATTTTAAATATCCTCTTAATCATTTGCATCGAAATCATTCTTCAAAGAAAACTCTCTAAATATGTGGAATCAATTAATAAGGATAGTTTCAGGAAAAAAAATATAAGTTTAAAAAATAGAGTGAATTGAGATTTTATATTTATGACCAAAATAAACCGTGAAACTAATTAATTACCAAAGTGATGCTGTTTTGCATATTTTCATTATTAAATACTGGTCCTAATTAGAGCCTCTTAAAGATGCTTTTTCTTTTGTAAAATTCACAAAGCTGCACACATAACACAAGATATTGAATCCCTCTGATTCAGACCCAACTACGCACCATTAGTTTTCATCTTGGCTTTTGGTTCTTTTTGGATGAGTGCTTCCTCTTTTTCCATTGATATGATTTCCATGTCTGTAAATAACAGTTAATTTGAAATGGGAAGCCAAACTTCACTTCGAGCCTAAGAAATCGAAGCCCCGAGGGTGAAGGAACAATTTTATTGACACATGGGGTACGTGATTTTCTTTCTCTCTGATTTTTGTCACCTTTTACTGGCAGGCCTGTCTTTTCATTTTAGCCTTTAAAAAATATTGCCATTAAGCATCCCAATACTCATTCTTTACCTTTCACTGATACGTCCTTTCCTTGGATCATCAGAGTAAATTTCAATTAAATACCCCGTTCTATTACCTTCCATCCATGGTAGTTTTTTTTCCCCCCCGATTTATCCATGATAGTTAAAAACTTGATTTATTACTACGATTTTACGTTTTTATGATTTTTTTTTAATTAAAACGATTTTACGTTTTTCCAAACGCTTTTATATTTTTACGATTTTTTTTTTACGTTACGATTTTATATTTTACGATTTTTAACTGGAAAAAATATTTTTCCCTTAAAGTAAATTGTTTTATCTTTTGTATTTTCATATTTAATTATATATTTTTAATAACTATTTATTAATGGAGGTAAATTCAGTTTACGATGCGAGTTTATGATCCAAGTTTATTTCGTTGTCACGAGTTTACTCAAACTCACGATTTTAACAATTTTAATTTTAACAACCTTAAGACAAAGAGGTGGGAATCATAAAGACCAAAATCAAGTGCAAAAAGATGCTTCAATAACATTGATGTTAATTAGAATGTTAGATTAATTAATTAGATAGTATAGTATAATTATAATGAATCAAGGTTTTGAAAGATGGCCTGGACCAGACGATCTGGCCGGTCCAACCGTCGTCTGTAGAGCTTGGTTCATAGATTTAGACCGTTCCAATAGTTGATCCAGATTCAAGCGCCTAAAACTGGATGTTGAGCTGAGACTCGGCGTTAAGCCGGAAGCTGGAGCGAGTTTATGTAAGTCGAACTTGCTAAATTGCTGCATTTTGTTTTTCCTTGATTGAAATGGGTCGAACGTCTGGTTTACATTTGTAAATGACGTTATGCAATTTGTAAATGACGTTATTCGATTTGTAAATAGCGTTACAACATTTGTGATAGTGCATTTATTTTTAGTTTCAATTAGGGACATTGAAGACTTAAAAAATGTAAACTTGAAAAAAAAGTTGTAAATGGTGTTATACAATTTGTAAATGACGTTATTCAATTTGTAAATCGCGTTATAACATTTGTGATAGTGCATTTTTTTTTAGTTTCAATCAAGGGCATTGAAGACAAAAATGTAAAATTGAAGAAAAAAAAAGTTGTAAATGGCGTTATACAATTTGTAAATGGTGTTATTCAATTTGTAAATTGCGTTATAACATTTGTGATAGTGTATTTTTTTTAGTTTCAATCAGGAGCATTGAAGACTTAAAAAATATAAACTTGAAAAAAAAAAGTTGTAAATGGTGTTGCAAGTTTTGTAAATACCGTTGAAAAAATGTTAAGAAGAATATATATATTTGTTAATATATATATATATATATATATATATATATATATATATTAAAGGAACCAAGCGGCTCAATTGATGGACCTCTTGGTCCCATGCATGTGAGGGGGGTGGGGTAAATTTTTTTTAAAACAAAAACCCACCCCCAAAAACAAAAACCCCAACCCCTTCTAGGTGGCGGTGGCCATGGCCCTCCGGTGAGGGTATTTTTATTTTTTTAAATTTATTTAAAATTAAGGGAAAAAAGTAATTTCACCTGAATTTGGATATTCCTCATAAGTCCTTGGTACCTCTCTGTCTTTTTATAAATTCAAAAGACTTCTGCAGGTTTTGCAAATTCATATAATCTTATTTGTCATTCTCTCAAAATTTTATGCTCATTTTTTATTTTTTTCATATATTTGTTATATTTATATTAGGAAAAATGACATCAAAGTCTCAATTAAAAAAAGTAATATAAGAAAAATCTTAAAACTGTTAATATTAGTTCAACTATTTGTTAGTTGATATGCTTTGAAACTTTTTAATATTATTGTTTTTAATTGGAACCTTAATGTCATTTTCCCTTTATATTATCATACATAGATATACGTATATAATATTATTTTATTTTAATTATCACGCCCCCGGTCCAATCCAACCGATCAGACAACTGTTTGAACACTTATCCGATTTGACGCTCGGTCCGGCTAATCAATCAAATGAATAAATTATGATTATTATAAATAAAAAATGAATATATTATGATTTGGTACCTTCTTTTTCACCCGAATTATGATTTGGCACCTTTAGCAGTTAATTGCGTTGTTTTATTTATTGGGGGTTTAAACTTTAAATTGATTTTTCTGTCTGCATTTAAATTTACGAAGAGAATCTTCAATGAGAAATCCTTAGCCCACCAATTTATTTAGTGACTAGACTAAAATGCCTTTTGAAATTTAATTCTCAAATTACAAAATCATCAAATCAATCAAATTTCAAAGGCAATGCTTTGGTGGGAACTTCTGTTGAATGATTTCAATGAGTTTGTCTATGGGGCAAAAAAAAAAAAAACATTTCATTGAGTTTATTTTGGACTTTTGAGAAATGTAGCATACTTTTATGGTCCTATTTATTGATCAAAGAGAAAAATTTTATTTTGATCTTATATATAAGTCATATTATTAAAGTTTTTATATGAATGTACAATTATTCTACTTTTTCATGAAAGAATTAAGTATCTTGAATTTAATTGTCACTTTATTCTATAAAATGTTCAAGCTGGGCCATTCTTCCTATTTGCAATATTAATCAACTTGTTGATATTTTTATTAAGCCACTTGATCCTGGACCTTTTCATAGTTTCTTATCTAGGCTTGGTATGACCAATATGTATGCCCCAGTTTGTTGGGGGTGGAGCTGGGAATCAAGGCCTGCCCGGCCCTCCAGGGCCAACCTGTGAAGGGTCAGGGCCTAACAGGGCCGGCCCTCCAGGGCCTGAGGTAAGAAAAACATCTGTTTTTCAAAGCCCGGCCTGAGAGCATCAGGGCCAGGGCCGGCCCTTTAGGGCCCGGAAATTACTATTCCAAATTTTAATTAATTTTTCTATGTTTTTTTAAAGAAATATAATTAGTAAATTACATTACAAATCATCCAACAAATAAGCACAGTCACTAATTTATAATCAAAAGCAAACTATGTTCACAAATAACTCACATAAAACATAAGAAACATACCACTAAGCGACATTAGTACGATGACTATTATTGTAACAAATAATTTAATCTGTTAAACATAAGAGTAATTTTATTTGCAACAAATAATAAACTAAATCATAAAATTAGAGTATAGTTATTATGTATTTGTAGTTAAATAGATAAATAATTCTATAACAAAGACAAAATATATATAAATTAATAAATTAAAAAATGAAAAAGGAAAAAAAAAAAGCTACAGTGAAAAGGCCCCTCGGGCCAGCCCATTTAAGCCCGAGGCCCTCCAAGGCTGGCCCTACAGGACCAATTTCAAATATATCGTCTATTTTTTTTTATGATTATTATAAAAAAAAATGAATATATTATGATTTGGTACCTTCTTTTTCACCCGAATTATGATTTGGCACCTTTAGCAGTTAATTGCGTTGTTTTATTTATTGGCGGTTTAAACTTTAAATTGATTTTTCTGTCTGCATTTAAATTTACGAAGAGAATCTTCAATGAGAAATCCTTAGCCATCAATTTATTTAGGGTATGTTTGGTTTGAGGGAAGGGGAGAGAGAAAAAAATGAGAGGGGGGAAATTTTTTTTGAAAATTGAGTGTAGTGGGGCCCACATATTTTCCTCTCCCCTCTTTTTTTTCTCTCCCCTCCCCTCCCCTCCCATCAAACCAAACATACCCTTAGGGCCCGTTTGGTTCAAAAAACTTTTAAGGAGGGAAAGGAACTTAGAGGAGGGAAAGGAACTTAAAGGAAGGGAAATGAAGATTTGAAAGATAAGGGAAGATGGCTTGGGTTGTTTAGTTGGAAGAAAATGAAGGGATGGTAGTTGGTAAAGAATTAGAAAAAATCTATTTTACCCTCTAAAGAAATTAATTCAAAATAAAAAAGAAAAATATTTTTTTTGCTAAAATATATTTTAAAAAAATATATTCTTGTTAAGTTCGAACTTGTGTAAAAAAAATTTCGCCAAATTCGAACTTTCCCGCCAAGTTCGAACTTCCCGCCAAATTTAAATTTCATGGATAAATTTGTCCAAAAATGTGAATAGTGACGTGGGAACTTGAGATCCCACCAAAAACTCAAGTTCCCACAAATGAGGGAAGAGTGGTGGGCCCGGTGTGGGCCCAGGAACTTAAGTTCCTAGGCACTTGGTGAACCAAACATGTTTTTAGGAGGGAACTCTATTAAGTTCCCATTCCCTCTCCCAAATTCCTTGAACCAAACGGGCCCTTAGTGACTAGACTAAAATGCCTTTTGAAATTCTCCATTTCTCTTTTTGAAATTTAATTTTCATAGTTTCTTATCTAGGCTTGGCATGATCAATATATATGCCCCAGTTTGTTGTGGGGGGTAATGGAGTCTGTTACTTAGTTGGCATAATTAATTAGATTATAATTTACTTTATATAATTCTGTTGTAACAACTTTCCATATATATAACAAGTTAGTTTTTGGTCCAGTTTATATAAATAAGTTATATATTGTACAATGAATATTAAATGAATGAGAATATCTTTCTTATTTGCCTCTTTTATCTTGTTACCATCAACTGCTTTAACTTCAAAGTTACCCTTGTTAATTGTGACAAGAGAAACGTCAAAAGTACCACCAAGATCAAAGACAAAAATGTTCCTTCATGGTCATTTTGCTTGTCAAGACCATATGCAATTGCTACAGTGGTGGGCTCATTAATTATTCACATCACATTAAGCCTAGCAATTGTGCTTGCATCTTTGGTTGCTTGACGTTGAGAGTCATTGAAATAGGCAGGCACAGCGACACTGACTGCAATCTCACATATCTTTGACAATACCATGGATGATATTTCTTCCGGTAAAAACTGCTTTTCCCGCGATTTAAAATTTAAAATAATTTTGGGCTTTTCATTTTTTCCACAAATGATCCTAAATGGTAAAGGTTTATATCACTCTGAACATGGGAATCATCAAATCTCCGACCAATTAATCTCTTGGCATCTGTAAAGTATTTATACTGTAAATAAAACTAAACAATTACTACCTAGTGTTCTTATAATTAGGACCGGAAGGAGTACTTAACTAAATGTATAGTAAAATATCCTCCAAGGGAAAACACTAGCCAAAGATGAGTCACTTGAACCAAAAGTGAATAATTATATGAGAGAGAAAACCAAAAGGAACTTTAAAAAGACATTAGGCAACAAACATCGAACAATTTGTTTTCTTTTTCATTTTCTAACTTCAGGGATGCTAAGCGTTTATTACCAAAGAAAGACTGATTCTCTCTCCCCCGTGAGTGTTTTCTCTCCCCGTGAGTTAGGTCTAGTTCTCGTTGAACCCTTCCGGCCGTTGTTCCTTGAACTTCGACCCTCTTTTCTCCCTTCTTGTTTTCTCTTTTCCTCTTCCTTTCTCGTTTCTCCGGAGTGATTTCCCTTTCTGTTTCCTTTTCCTCTCTTTCTGTCTTTCTGAGTCTTCCCTGTTTTCTTCTCTGAGTCCTTGCGTCAATGGTGGTGCTAGGCGGAATGGAGGAAGGTCAGGGTAGTGGTAGCCGGAAACCGAAGCAAGTTGTTCTGAATCTGAAGTCGAAGGGCGAGCGAACGGTCAGATCTCTTGTCGGGAGAATTTTAACGGGTAAGAATTTAAATGTTCCTACTGTGGTGACTATGATCAAGAAGGGGTGGAACTTGGACAAGGAAGTAGAAATAAATGAGCTTGACCGAAATAAGCTCATCTTTCTTTTTCGGTTCTCTGATGAAAAGGATTTTGCGCGGGTATTGAAGGGGAGGCCGTGGTCAATTCAAGGTTTTCTCCTCAACCTCCAAATTTGGGAGGAGCGAATGGTTCTTAGTGATGTTAACTTTGATGAAGCCCCATTTTGGGTGCAATTTCATGGCCTTCCCTTAGAGGCCTTTGATAATGAAAATGCGAAGACTTTAGGCGATGCTGTGGGGCAGACATTAATGTTTGAGCGTCTGATGGTGGCAGGTAACTTGGATAGGGGCTTTGTTCGAGTAAGGGCTCTCCTAAATCTGTCTGAATCTTTAACCCTGGGTTTTGGATTCCTCGAGGGAATAAGGACCCTGCCTGGGTTACCGTTAAATACGAAAGATTGCAAAATTTTTGCTTCAAGTGTGGTCGGTTGGGCCATGAAGTCCGTGGATGTAAGGAGTTTCGAGGAAGCAGGAATGAAGGGGAGGAGGTGTTGGAGTTTGGTAGCTGTCTTAGTACTCCCTCTGTTCGGACATTTGATCAGGTCCTAGAGGTATGTCGGAAAGAGTGGATTAAAGCCCAGTTTATTGGGGGGGAATTCTCATCTTCCAGCAGTCACCGGCCTCAGTCATCGGAAAGTCCAGGACCACCGGCTGTGTCATGGAGCCTTGGGCCGAAGAAGGGGTTGGTAAAAGAAGCATTGGGTTCTGAGCTTGTCAGGAATAAGGGGCTAGTCAACGAGCTGGCGGATTCGGCGATGGCAGACATGTTGCGTCCTGCAAAGCAAAAATCCCATTGCCTACAGGTTTCTTTTAATACTGACACAGCAAGTTTTTCACGTAATCCAGTTGGGGACAATTCTGATCTGTTTGGTGGTAGGGACCACATTTTATTTGAGGTGGCAAGGGACCCGGTTTTGGAAATGGGCCATTCTGCTAGCCCAATTTATTTGGTGGATGGAAGCCCTTGTGAAGATGGGCAGGGCCTCACTCGCAGGTGTGAATCTCCTGAGCCATCTAGTCTTAATGAACCAGTAGCTAATCCTCATTTAGAATTGTCTCCGGTCTCAGCAGTCTCATTTTCTCTTCGGCATATTCAACTCAAACGCCCCTTGGAAGATGATCATGACCCTGTCTTGTGTAAAAAGCCTCGTAAACTGCAGTTTGAAGGGGAATCGGTTATGCAGGTTCGGTTTCCATTCCTTCTCAGAAACCAAAGGGTCGTCGTCGAAGCTTCCGCTCTCTTAAAGCCTCAATCAGGGAGAAAACTCAAGGTATGCCCTCGGTTCTCACTCAGAATTTCACTATTCCTTCTATTGAGAGTCCTGTGGATGGGATTGGGGAAGTTGAATTCCCTGATAGCTGGCTTGCCCCTCCCGCCAATAACTCTGATGACCTTAGTCCTTCATTTTCCCCCAACGCCGGTGGCTGGATGGAACCAGCTGCCGGTGCGCCATGAATCTCCTAGCCTGGAACTATCAGGGTTTGGGAGTTGCCCTGACAGCCAGGAATCTGAAGGCTGAATGCCTTAGTAAAAAACCCCAATTGGTGTTCTTAATGGAGACTAAGCAAAAGGCTTTATATATGCGGAAGATAAGAAGAAGGTGTGGATTCCCTGAGGAGTGGCTTGTTAACCCGGTGGGTTTAAGTGGGGGACTTGCATTATGGTGGTCAGATACGATCACAGTGGAGATCTTATTCTCTTCTGCTCATATTATACATACTAAAATTGGTTCTGCTTCATTAAATACTCCTGCTTATGCTACCTTTGTCTATGGACCACCCAATGAAGAGGCTAGACTGCTCTGTTGGAGAGAAATCCGAAGAATCAGTAGTAATATCTGTAATTCATGGTTGTGTATAGGCGATTTCAATGATATACTATCTCAATCCGAGAAGTGTGGTGGTAATCCGAGGGCATGGAGGAAAATTCTAAATTTCAAGTTGTTTGTTGCTGATTGCGAGTTGGATGACTTAGGTTTCCATGGCTTTCAGTTCACTTGGTGTAATAACCGTTTTCATCCTGATACGGTCAGAGAAAGAATTGATAGGGCCCTGGGAAATACTTTACTAAGGGAACAATTTCCCAATATTCTTGTCATGCGTGTTGAACTAGCTGGATCAGATCATCAGGTGTTGTGGTTACAATGCCAGCCTGAGGGGCATCACAGGAAGCGTTCTTTTCGTTTTGAATCTGGTTGGTCTGGCCACCCCAATTTTCTTTCTCTGGTGAAAAGGAGCTGGCACTCAATATCTGATCTTAATTTATCTGCTTCTGATTTCTTTGTTCATTGCTTGGTGCGTTGTAAACAGAACCTAATCACTTGGAGTCGAAAGGAGTTTCCTAACAATAGCCGAAAAATTGAGAGTCTAAAGGCGCAGCTTGCTACAGTTTCCCAGGGTGAATATAATGCTGATTCTGCTCGGATTCTAGCTGGCCTCAAACTGGATCTCGATCGGTTTTATGAGCTTGAAGAGCAATTTTGGTGGCAGCGCTCTAGAATTAATTGGTTGCAATTTGGTGACAGAAATTCTCGATTCTTCCATTTGTCAACCCTCAAACGGCGACAAAGAAATAGTATTTTGTGTATTCGGGATGATCAGGGCTCGTGGTTAGTGGATAAGCCTGCTATCTCGCAGAATATTACCTCTTTTTTTCAGAATCTATTCACTACCTCAAATCCTTCGAATATGGACGCAGTATGGGGCTTTATTGATTCTAAAATTACAGCAGAAATGAACCAGCAGCTTTTACTTCCTGTTTCCCGAGAGGAGGTTAAGGCGGCGGCTTATAGCTTGGGCGCGTCTAAGGCACCGGGCCCCGATGGTTTCTCTGGTATTTTCTATCAGAAGTCCTGGGATGAGATAGGGGAATCCATTTTTATCCTGGTTCGTGATTTTTTTGAGGGTAAATCGAAGCTAGACAGTCTCAATGAAACAAACATTACTTTGATCCCCAAGTTGGAGAAACCTGAGCATGTGTCCCACTTCAGACCTATTGGTTTATGCAATTTTTCATACAAGATTATTTCCAAGCTTCTGACTAATAGAATGCGGCCCCTTTTGGATTGTTGTATCTCCCCAAATCAGGGCGCTTTTGTTCCTGGCCGATGTATCCAAGACAATATCATCATTGCACATGAGGTCTATCATTACCTTCGGAGAAAGAAGACAGGGGGTAAGTTTGAATTTTCCCTTAAAATGGACATGAGTAAAGCTTACGACCGAGTTGAATGGTCTTTCTTAGAAGGTGTGCTGTTGCGGTTTGGTTTTTGTAAGGAGTGGGTTTCCCTCGTTATGCAGTGTGTTCAATCTGTCAATCTTAATATTTGTGTTTCGAGGGAATCCATCAGCTCTTTTACCCCAAGTCGTGGGTTGCGCCAGGGGGACCCTCTTTCCCCTTATCTTTTTATTCTTGTGGCGGAGGTGCTAGGCCTTATGATTAGTAAAAGTCAGTGTGCAAATCTTCTCCAAGGGATTAAACTCAGTCATAATTGCCCGGTTCTTACTCACACTTTTTTTGCAGATGATTCGTTACTATATATGAGGGCTACTAAAAAGGAATGTATCTATTTAAGCAAGCTGTTACATCTCTATTGTGTGGCTTCGGGACAAGCTCTCAACCTAGGGAAGTCAAGCATTTTCTTCTCTGCTAACACCCCAGCTGAGGTGAGCTCTATGGTTTGTAATACCCTGGGAATTCCAGCCACTGAGGACCCGGGGAAGTATCTTGGTATTCCTAGTATCTGGGGAAAAACTAAATGTCAAGCCCTGGCTTATGTTCGAGAACGTGTCACAAGTAAGCTTCAAAGTTGGGGACTTTCCTCTCTTTCTTATGCGGGCCGGGAAGTGCTGATAAAGGCTGTGGTTCAAGCCATTCCGATTTATCCCATGAACTGTTTCAAGTTCCCTATCAAATCTTGCAAGGAAATTCACAGTTTGATTGCCAATTTTTGGTGGGCCGGCAATGCCTTTGGCCATCGTACTCACTGGAAGGCTTGGGATTTCCTTACATCTGGGAAGGATAAGGGTGGTATGGGCTTTAGGGACTTGGTTGTTATGAATGATTCGCTTCTGGCCAAAACATCTTGGAGGCTTTTGACACAACCTGGTGATTTATGGGCCAAAGTGTTGAAGAGTGTCTATTTTCCGAAAGGGGATTTTATGTGTGCAAAGAAAGGACATAAGGCCTCTTGGGGTTGGTCGAGTCTTCTTGAAGGTAGGGATATTCTCAAAAAAGACCTTAGATGGGATCTTGGAACCGGTACTACAATCCCAATTTGGGGTAACCCGTGGGTCTCTGGGACCTCCTTATCGGCCCCACCAGCTAATAGTACTAGCCCAGAATTCCAGCAAGGACGTGTTTGTGACTTGATTGTAGATGGCGCCTGGAACCTTGCACCAATTTCTCAGTTTATTTCAGAGGAGGTCAAAGAAACTATCTATAGTATTCCTATTCCTACCAATGGCTTGGAGGATAAACTTGTGTGGAACTATGCTAAGAATGGAGAGTACCTGGTTAAATTGGGGTATATGGCAGAAAAGAATAGACTTTCCTTGTGCTCTAACAAGGCTGGGCCATCTATTGTAGTGCCCCCGAACAGCTGGAAATCTGTTTGGAAGCTTAAGGTAATTCCGCGAGTGCAACAATTCATATGGAGGCTACTAAATAATGCAATTGCTACAAATGCTGCCCTATTTAGTAGGAAAAGATCTGAATCGAATCAATGTCCTATCTGTGAACAGGCGGAAGAAACCATTGAGCATCTTTTCTTCCATTGCGAATGGACTCGTTGTATCTGGTTTGGCTGCCACTTAGGTGGTAGATTTGATTTTGCAGCAGTTTCAAATTTCAAGAGCTGGTGGCTCCATGTCTCTGGTATGTCTTACTTATGCTCATATGATTTATCCTTGATATGCTGGATTCTGTGGCTAATCTGGAAACAAAGGAATGAAAAGGTCTTTAATTTCCTTTCCCCAAACCCCTTTGTGGTAATTGAAATGGCTAGGAAGAATGCATCTGATTTTCTTAATAGTGCTGTTCGGCCTCACTCTGATCCTGATATTGATGATCCGTCTTGTGCTCGATTTAGTTCCTGGGTTCCACCGGTTTTTGATGCTGTGAAGATTAATTGCGATGGAGCTTTTCATTTGGGTAGTGAAGAGGCAGGGATTGGTTTGGTATGCAGAAATCATTTTGGCTCTTTTGTTTGGGGCTTTGTTGATAAACTGAAATCTATTTCTGCCTTCATGACTGAAGCCCTTGCACTTAAGCGAGCCTTAATGATTGCTATTGATTTAGGACTTGACAAAGTCATTTTTGAATCTGACTGTCTCATTCTTATCAATTGTGTTAAGGCCAAGTCATCCGACTCATATGATTGGCGCTGTCGAGGCATTATTCATGATATTATTAGCTTGTTCTATTCCAAGGTTAGGTATTCACTACTAAAAAAACAGTTTTTTGCGGCGGAAAAATTCCCTCGCAAAAAAGCTATTTTCCGTCGCAAAATTGGTTTGCGGAGGAATTTGCGGCGGAAAAAGTTCCGTCGCAAAAATGTGCCTCGCAAATCATTTTGCGACGGAAAATTTCCATTTTCCCTCGCAAATTTTGGATTTTGCGAGGGAATAATTTTCCCTCGCAAATCCTGGAATTTTGCGAGGGAAAACTTTTCCCTCGCAAATCCATGGATTTTGCGAGGGAACAATGTTCCCTCGCAAAATCGAGGATTTGCGAGGGAAAAAAATTTCCCTCGCAAATTTCAATTTATTTTTAAAAAAAATATAAAAAATCAGAAAAAATAAAATAATTACAAAAAATTATATTAACAATTAAGAAATAAAAAGATTTATATATATATATCATAAAAATAAATTATAACAATTATAAGAGTTTACATAACAAGAAAAACAAAATATTACAAATTATAATGTTGTGACTAAAATGAACTAAAAAGAAGTCTAACATACCATTTTTCCCAAATAACCCACAAGAAAACATAAATAGTGCCAATAATTCCCCGCTGTCCTGTATCCTTTAATGCCTCCAATATAACATCAGTCGTTTTTTTGGAATCTTCAAGAGGCTAGAAAATCAAACATACCATTTTTCATTGAAAGCGATCGAAATTTTGTTAAAAAAATTATATGAGTGTCAAAGGGTAGAATGTTTTGTTTCCAAGCTTAGAACATTTTATCGAAGAGAAACTGCTACTCATGACAAGATATAACAGTCCATTGATTTCATTAAAAGCTAGATCCTCCTCAGTTCAGACAAATAAGCCCATAGTGTGCAAAAAGTAGATGATCACAGATCAATTCTAGGAGGTCAAAAAAAATATTTGAAATGATTTTGACCATGGCTACACATAATCATCATAAATAGTTATTTCGCTAGACAAAATAAATCATCCAAGTCTCTACAACGAAAGGGAAAAAACCGGGCAAAACTAAACATTAATGGATAAACATTTAAGCTACCGAGAGATATCTATATCTTACCCTGTTAGGATATATCTTAGCATTGAATAGCTAATAAGAATATTTTGCTATCAACATGGGAGGCTCTCCTTTTCTCACTAAATCTCTCTTGTTCCTCATTTTCCCCTTTGTGCTCTATCAAGAGGTCTAAAATACATCATCTGAATCTCCAAGAATTCCAAAGTCCTAACCAATTCATCCTAAAAAAACAGCCAACCCTCAATTTAAACAAAAAGGAGCTACAATGAAACTTAATGAGCGTCTCCACTTAGATCATGACCAATAAATCAATAAAAACATTAGAAAAATGAAACAGGATGCTTTCTAGGTGCCAGTCTCCAACTAGATAATAAAGCAAAAAAGAAAAACAAACATAATGAAATAAATGTCCAGCATCAATTAACCAACTCTTTTGCCTGCACTCCGGAATCAAATAAATCTCTATTAACAACTTGCCACACCAAAAATTAAACAAATGCTACAATATTAGAGCAACTTGAGACTTCTCTAGACACTTAACAGCTTAACATCTAACAAGATTTCACGAGAAGATTATATTGCATATAAAACTAAGAGGCATAATGCTTTCTTAGTTTTTTCATAATAATAATAATATATAGAGAAGGGAAAATAAGGGCGCATAGAGAACTAGAAGATTCAGGGAAAATTTAAATAAAACCACAAAGAACTAACCTCAATAGAAAAGGAGCCATGTCAAGAGCACGACGAAAGCCAAACAAGCAAGTTCATGAAGATCTAGACCTCTTCCATGTTTGCTATAAACACGTTCGAATTTCATCGAGCACATTGGCAAAATCTTCCATGATAGTATTCGAACATTAGACCTCAAATTTGGCACAAGCCGAAGCGGGTCAATAGCTTTATCCGTGAATTTCCGTGCTATTGGACGAAACATCCCATCATTGGAATAGTATAAGAAGGGTGTAGAAAGACACCCACAAAATTATTGACAACATCCTCTTGAGAAACAATTGTCCCTACGAAAAAACAAAGCATTTAAACACTAAAATTTTATGTCCTTAACTTTAATTTCTTTAAGATTAAAGAAAATAGAATAATTATGAGGAGTTTATACCTTTCTTGACAGGAGTAAAATTCAGGAAAGATTGAGAAGCTCCAACCCTTTCCAGTTTGCCGGCGATGGTGGCTCGGGAAAGAAGAAAGAAGCACCGGCTAGAACAAAAGAGGAGCCGGCGGTGGTGAAGCTCAACAGATCCGTTGACGGTGGTGGCGAAGAATGCAAGCCGTAGTTTGGTCTGGTCCTCTGTCTTTACGGCGTCCTCTCGGTCAAGCTTCTAAGAAAATAATTTAGTTTGGCAAGGGACGGTGGAGGGTTTAGGGTTTAAGAAAGAAGCTGGCAAAAAGGTCCCAATTTGCGAGGGACAATGTTTTCCCTCGCAAAATGGTCATTTTTTTTGCGAGGGAAAGTTAATTTCCCTCGCAAATTGGGGCCATTTTGCGAGGGAAAACATCGTCCCTCGCAAAAATGTCGGCAATTTGCTCCTTTTGCGAGGGAAATTGTTTTCCCTCGCAAAATTTGGACAATTTTGCGAGGGAAAACATTGTCCCTCGCAAAAATGTCACCAATTTGCCCCCT
The DNA here is from genome assembly GCA_025563575.1 of Acacia pycnantha. Taxonomy (NCBI): domain Eukaryota; kingdom Viridiplantae; phylum Streptophyta; class Magnoliopsida; order Fabales; family Fabaceae; genus Acacia; species Acacia pycnantha. The sequence continues at coordinate 2,374,890 of JAMWYP010000002.1, read as the reverse complement.
TTTGCGAGGGAAACTATTTTCCCTCGCAAAATGGCCCAATTTGCGAGGAAATTAATTTTCCCTCGCAAAGTGACCATTTTGCGAGGGAAAAATTTGTCCTCGCAAATTGGAGCCATTTTGCGAGGGAATTACATTTCCCTCGCAAAAACCACTCATTTTTGCGAGGGAATCCTTTTTCCCTCGCAAAAATACGCATTTTGCGAGGGAAAAATACTTCCCTCGCAAATTAACCCAAATTTGCGAGGGAAATTTTTTCCCTCGCAAATATGGGTTTTTCTAGTAGTGTTTACTCTTCGTGGGGGTAATCGTGTTGCTGACCATTTGGCAGCAATTGCTTATAAGGGGGTGTGCCCTATTGGGTGGGTTTCTATACCAACACCTTCTTTATCGACTTTTCTAGCTTTGGACGTTCAACAGGCTTCTCCAATCATGTTTGATGCTTCTAGCCCCAGTTCTGAGAGGGGTGATGATGTTATGTAGTTGCTTTTTGGTTGATTAGTCTCTTGCTCTTTGTTTGTTGTCTGGCTCGTATTCGCCTTTTCATATTTTAGTTTCGCTGTTTGGACGCTTCCTTTTATTGCTGTAATGCTTCTGTTTCTATTAGGTATTAATGAAGTTCCCTTTATTGAGCAAAAAAAAAAAATACCAAAGACAGTGTTGGCAGGGTCATCAGTCATCACCGACCATCGTTTGCGTATTAGTGAATGCAACATAAGATGATGGTGTCATTCTAATTCCCTGGTCGTTTCCGATGATTTCTATTCGAGTCCACATTATATGCACATATCTTATGTACTCATACCTCTATTAGATTTAAATTATATTATGCTTTCTAACATGTTTTTTTGCACCCAGTATTTCAAATTAATTAGTTTCCATGATACTGGTGTTACAGACAAATATTTCTAAATGCAGATCTAGAAAATAATTAATTTGAGATACTAGGTGGAAAAAAAAAAACATGTCAGAAAGCAGCCTATAATTTAAATCTAAATAAATACAATATATAAAATAATCAAAAAAAATATGCACATAAGAATTAAGAAGTACATAAGATATGTGCATATAATGTGGACTCTTTCTACTTGATCATGCTGCTACATTGCAACACATGAGTATGTTGTTCCAAGATTGATTCCAATAGCTAGTTTTTGCTTCGTGCTGTCACCCATTTATCTTCTCTTTCAATCCAATGGAGTTTGGGGAGCCTAGATTTGATGAGAATGAGATGTTGTAAAGTTATCAGAGGCAAAGATACTTATAATAATGCACTAAAATTTGGTATCATGAGAAGTTTTGTCTCTTCAGTATTGGTGGATTGTTTTGAGACCAAAGAGGCATAGATTTTTTTTTTTTTGGTCAGAAAAAGAGGCATAGATCAAAGTTGAATTATGTCAAACTAACGAGTTATATCGAGTTTGTGTTCATAGGTCAGGAAATCGAATCGGTTGGCTTACAAACTCGTTTTATAAGCTTAGTCAGACTCGATCGGTTCTAACTTGGTAAGAGGTTGAGAATGTTAGAAATTTGAGTTGTGAAACACCAGAAGAAGAAGAATGTACAGTTTGTATGCCCAGGTCGTAACCATTTTTCCCAAGATGGTACCTTTAAATTTTAAAATATTTATTTTATGCACAAAATCACTTAAAATAAATGAATAAATGAAACAGATAAGTAGAATCACTTGCAATTTTATTTTTCGTCATAAAATTTGGGACTTAAAAGTCATATGAAAAGGGAAAAAAAAGAGTTGTTCGACTTTTAATATATTTATTTATTTAGGGTAAAGGAGTAAAAATACACATGTGCTTTACCCTCGAGAGCGCCCAGCACCATATACTTTTTTTGGGAGCAAAAATACACATGTGGTTATAAAAAAGATGCAAAAGTTACACCTCAGTTAAAACAAAAACGTTGACCGTTAAAAATCAACTTTTTGACTAACAGGAGGAAAGAAAGGGACCCACGTGGTAAGGGACGAGTTGAGAGGAGAGAGAAAAGAAGTACACGACACTAAACAGTAATTTTGGCAATATCATCAACAATCATGAAATATCAAGATTCACGAGTTTCAAATTACTCTGCCTGTCGGCCTAAGAATCAAATGTGGGCCCAAGGACGCAATACATCCGTCAATGGCCTCCCTCTTCCTCCAATCACCTTCCGTCTCCGTTATGCGCGTCCCTCTCAACATTCATTTTATTATTTTCCTCACCATCACATCTCTCTAGTATACTCTCCCTCTCTTTGCTTTTTTAGCCAAGAGCTCGTTGTTCCCATCTCTCTTTGTGAGAGATCCATTAGGGAAAGGAGAAGGAGAAGAGCTTCGCTATATTGAAGACTGTCTCTCTCTTAGGTTTGCTTTTCGAATTTCTGTCATTTCTCTTCTTTTACTGAACTTGCTAAGCATAGCATTCATTCAGCAATTGATTTGTTCTGCATCAACATCGCCATCTTGCTCCCGTTGGAGCAATCTTCGATCAAGGTCTTGATCCTCTGAAGAACTATGTACATTTCTTCAAAACAAAGAATAACAGATTGGAAGGAAAGAGGAATTGAACTTCTAATCAACTCTTTGAAGAGAACAGAGAGAACATTGGTCTTGCGAATTATGGAATATGAATTGCGTTTGAGAAGGAATTGGATGGGTTTGAGAGAGGAAATCTGTAACATCCCAACTTTTCAAAAGCAGTATAAATTTTTTTTCATTTAAAATCATCAGAGTAGAGCACCGGAGCGATTGAGTAACTGATACTTGTATTTAGAATGCCGTAAGTCTGGCTAATTACAACAGCGGTACAGTAACCGCGTGGTTCAAAAGTATATAACAAAAGAAAGGCTTCCGCTGGAACAACAAAAAGGAAGTCTTCAGTCGGGTCTTCTACTCGAGCTGCTTGCCTCTCTCCTCGGTCCTCGATCCTCTGGAACTTGACGCTATGTTAAGGGCTGGAGTCCATACATCGAACCCTAGGTAACGGTTAACCTCATATTTACATATACAGTATATAAACACAACAAACGAATCACCCCTAACAAACATAATTGTACCGCTCCCAGCGAAATGCAGATATACCACTCCCAGTGAAACAGGATATACCACTCCCAGTGAATACAGATATACCACTCCCAGTGCATGCATAGGTTCAATCATCCTTTAACAGCATAACAACTCTACTCATACAATACACCTAACAATATACACGCATACCATAAATATGCGAACGTACATTCCCAACAATATATAAACACACAACAAACCATCAAACATATATATGCATACGATAAATATCAGAGTTAAGGTTACCAGTACGCGAACGTACCTTCGTTTGATGGTACTTCGGTACTTTTGACGGAAATGGCACGTTTTACGAAAAACAGCGAAACGTCCAACAGCGGCTCGTCGAACAGCGTAACGACAGCAAATTAGGATTTCTGACGTCCTATAAGAGTAATATCACTTTTATTAGTGATTTGATACTATATCTGGCATTTTAGGTAAAAATAATCATTTTGCCCCTATACCCCTAATTGGAGGAATTTCGCCGGCACTTCGCTACTTTAACTACCAATTTTCGGGGACTCAATCCCTACCAAGTTTTACCTCTTTAGGCATCTTTCAATGCAATGAGGCCTAAAACAATAGTAGGAATCTCACTCCCTACTTACTAAAACTATCTAACAACTCTACTAACTATCGAACTAAAAAGCTAAAGGCCGAAAGACTTACCCGTTGAAGACTTCTGCAGAATTTTTTCCAGAGCTTCTCTCTCTACTTTCTCCCTCTAGGTTTCGGCTAGAAGAAGTGAAAATGGTGTGAAGATTATGAAGGGGAAACATGCCTATTTATAGAAAAACCTAAGGATACAAATGGCATTTTTCACTTTGTTTACAACCTTGGAAAATCAAGCCAAAATTGGTGTATAATTCTTGTCCATCCATGCCTCTTGGTCGACATAGAGGGCTGATGTGGCTGCCCAAGATTGGTCCAAAAATGGTGACTTGGGTTGCTTTAAGCCCGGTCTAATGGAATTTCCCCAATCGGTACCCGATTTGCGTGATTTCGGAAAAATCTCGAACTTCTGGATTTACAACTTTGAAACCATTTCCTCACTTACTATAAATGTCCAAGTTAACCTAAATTTTGATCCCATATAGGGCTCCAACAGTCCAGTTGAAGTTTTCTCGAAAAACGTGTCCAAACGCGTCCGGTTTCAGAACGCATTTCTAAAATCATCAACTTCTTCAGAAAAATTCACTGATTCCAAATATGTCCAGATAAATTCAAACTCATTTCTAGATATTGAGTTAGAATTCATTTTCTTCATATCCAAAAATATGCCTATCTGCATTTTTCCCTATTTTGTTTTATTAGGAAAATGCATAAACGGCTTCAGAATTAACTTCCGGAAGAGTTTAACGGAAGATAATAACTCACTGATCAATATTCTATCCAGACTTTGGAAATCTCATTCCTAGATCTCCAGATAGGATCCGTTTCCTAATTTTTAAATTACTATTCATAATTTTTCACTTTAATCAATTATATTATATTATATTTGCAACTTGCAACAATTTCTTTTATACATACATACATACATACATACATATACATAGATATATATATATATATATATATATATATATATATATATATATATATATATATATTTTCTCTCTTTTTCCTTGGCCCAATTTTCGGCTGGCCCTCTTTGATTTTTAATAAATATATATTTTTTCTTTAATTAATTATTTACTTATTTACTTATTTAATTTTTCCCAAAAATTCCTAATTGGTCCATTCTTGTATTTAGGCTCAAAAATACCTAAACTCAACTATTTTACTCCAAAATTTCCAATTAATTAGTAAACATGTTTTTACTAATTTTAAAACAAAAACCACTAATTTTAGGGTTTTACATAATTATCTCTGAATTTCCTTTGCTTATGCTTAAGTAATTAGCCAATAATTTCCTAATTACTTTCTTATCAATAGTTGATAATTTTCTTAATTAACATGCCTCATTACCTCATAAATTTTGTTTTGACATCTTTGTTTTCATGTCTCCTGCATTATCTTAGCATTTACGGGGGTATTTCGGTTATTTCCTTACTTTTTGAGTATTCTTCTACAATTCCTCCAAGTTTGTAACTTAATAAATTACCTAAATTAGGGACAATATCATTCCCTATTTCAAATAGATTTTTACTTGCCTCCTTTATAGCTTTCACAGGGTATTTATAACCCACAATGTGCTTAGGGACCTATTTGCAAATTTTCAAACGTTTTAAGGACCTAATTGCAAATTATCTAATTTCAAGGGAAACTACCCTAACAACAAGGTAAACTCAATTCAAGGTGTTCGAGACCTCATATTCACCTATTTTCAATAGGTACATTTTCCCAATTTTTGATATTTACCCTAAGTGTGATTTTTAGGGTATTACAAAATCTCATGGGTGAGGTGAAGTAGAGAGTGAAGGAGGTCAAGTTCTGTTCCTCATCCAGGTCATTAGGACCGTTGTCTTCTTCGTCTTCTTCTGGCTTTACCTTCTCTTCCTCTGTCTCTGTCTCCGTCTCCGGCGTTGGTGACTCTGTCGTCGTCGTCATTTCACTACTAGAAAATTTCCAATTTGCGACGGATTTTGCGACGGAAAAAAATCCATCGCAAATTGGAGGAAATTTGCGACGGATACTAAAATCCGTCGCAAAAAAATACATTTGCGACGGAATATGGTGTCCGTCGCAAAATTGCGACGGACCCTCATGTCCGTCGCAAACTGTCGGCAAGGTCTGCTGACAGTTTGCGACGAACTGCCGAGTCCGTCGCAAAATTTTGCGACGGAAGGGACAGTCCTTCGCAAAAACCCGTTTTGCGACGGACTGTTCCGTCGCAAATCGTCTTTAACCCCCCCCCCCCGAATTTCTTTCACTTCTCATTTCTTTCGGTTTTGCATCCGTTTCTCTCTTCTTCTCGGTGGAACCTTGGTGCTCCGGCCAACGAATTCCGGCGTCATCCCCTCTCCTCCGCCGAGCATTTTCCGGCGACATTCCCTCTTGTTTCAACCGATCGTTTCAAGAGTTTTTCCTTCTCCTCTTCCAAGCTGCACTTCTATTCCAAGTAACCTATCTCTTCTCCATTTTTTGTTCACTACATTATATATGGATAGATTTGATAATTGTTTTTGTATTTTCTTGAGTATTATGTTGATTTCTGATAAAATGATGATGTATGATAATTTTTTTTTCTTTAATGTTGATTAAATTATTTATTATTGGTTGTTGATTTATGTTTAGTATTTATTAATGTTGTATTATTTGTTTATAGTCCTGTTTTGTATAGAAGTGAAAAATTTTATGTTAAGAAATGATGTATAAGAAAAAAGAATTAATTAATTAATATAATTACAGGAGGAATGTGTGACTCTAAGGATTTATTAAATTTTTATGTATTAGAAAAATTAATGTTATTAACTAGTTATACAATAAACAGTGATAACTTGACAAATCAAATTATAAATTGATATTTAAGAATAATATAATTAATTAATATTAAGTTTATATGTCTTATAAAAATTAGTTAAATTAGTTAGTTGAGTTAATGTCGTATAAAAATTACTATTATGTTTTATTAAAATAAAATATCTCATTTAAATGTTTTATATGTGAGTTTAGGTAATAATGAAATTCATATGTATTATAAAAATTAGTTAAATTAGCTAGTTTAGCTCATATATCTTATAAACTCCAAATTACTTATATAGATTTCTGCATCGAATTACATGTTAATTATGTTGGTAACTTAACTAGTTAGGAAATATGGAAGGCAATCATGATAGAAGTTGGATGTACAATCGTCTAACTGATAGAAGACAACTAACTCAAGAATTCTTGGCGGGTTTGAAGAAGATGAAGGCGTTGGTCCAGGCGCAGGCAGAGGAGCTGCATGAGACAAGCGAGATGGTCAGGCAGATGCAAGGGCAGACAGAGGAGCTGCATGAGACACGCGAGATGGTAAGGCAGATGCAGCTTCAACTTATGTCCCTAATGAAAAACAAGGGGCCGGCTTCTGGTGATGGTGACAACGTTGATGGTGGTGATGATGATGCTGCTCTTTAGACTACTTTCTAGTATATGTTATTCGGGACAATATTATTTATATTTTGTTTTCACTCTATGTAAAACTCATTATGCTTGATACTTTGGGACAATATATATATATATTTTTTTTTATGGAACACATTTAGTTCTAATTTAAAAAAAATTAATTCTAAAAAAAAAAAAATTTGGAAAAAATTTTGCGACGGATATTTAAATCCGTCGCAAAAAATTGCGACGGAATAATAATTTCGTCGCAACTTGCGACGGATTAAATAGTCCGTCGCAAGTTGCGACGGATTTTAAATTCCGTCGCAACTTGCGACGGAATTTAAAATCCGTCGCAACTTGCGACGGAATTTAAAAAATCCGTCGCAATTGTGACAAGGTTTTTTGCGACGGAAAACCCTATTTTTGCGACGGATTTTTTCCGTCGCAAAATCCGTTTTTTTTTTGTAGTGTTTATGAGCCTTCAAGTTTCTTCCTTTCCGGCCAGCTCCACCATCATGACCCAGTTGGAGTCAAAGCGAGGCCCTGCTCGCTTCTGCCACACTCCGATGTGACAATTCTCTGTGTCCAGCCTCAAGCAAGTGAGAGATGGCGATGGCGATTTACAGCACTTCCGAACGAGGAACATGAGGATGAATGGTGATTTTGATTGTTTTTGTTATTATTGTTTGACACCACTGGGACTACCACTCATCAAAATGGTTGCTTCATCGTACGCTCGTGCTGCTTCATCAAAATTTTTGTCTCTCTCCTCTCAACTCATCCCTCACCACGTGGGTCCCTCTCTTTCCTCCTGTTAGTCAAAAAGTTGATTTTTAACGGTCAATGTTTTTGTTTTAACTGAGGTGTGACTTTTGCACCTTTTTTATAACCACATGTGTATTTTTGCTCCCAAAAAAAGTATATGGTGTTGGGCTCTCCCGAAGGTAAAGCGCACATGTGTATTTTTACTCCTTTACTCATTTATTTATGGATAAAATGGTTTCCGCTTTTATGTATATATTATGATAAAAAGGATGAGAGTTGTTTCTAGAGAATACAGGCGCGTGCGACAACAACGTGGAAGGTCAAGGAGGAAGGAACCATTTGGAACTTGGCATTGGTCCAATGCACCTTACCGTCCATTGCGGTACTTTACACAAAACAACGTCAATTTTAGTGCAAAACTGAGTATTTTTTTCTTGAAGTATATTTTTAGTATCAGCCAGTATTCGAAATATTTTTTCAAAATCTTAAAATAATTTTTTAAGATCATAAAACATTTTTTCAGTATCAGTCAGTATCCTCAAGTATCTTTTTAGTCTCAATCAATATACTGAAATATTTTTTTCACGATTATGAAGTATTCTTTTTAGTATTAGTCAGTATCCTGAAGTATCTTTTTAACATATTTTAAGTATCAGTTAGTACCTGAAATATTACTAAAAATATATTTCAGGATAATTTTTCAAGATCATAAAGCATTTTTTCAATACCTGTCAGTATCCTCAAGTATTTTTTTCAATACCAGTCAGTATCCTGAAATATCTTTTCAGTACCATTCAGTACTCTAAACTATTTTTCCAAGATCCTAAAATAATTTTCCAAAATCATAAAGTATATCCATCAGTATCATAAAGTATCTTTTTTAGCATTTTTTTTAAATACTAGTTAGTGCTTGAAATATTAAAAAGAAAAGAAAAGGAGGGAATGCTCAGTTTTGCGCCAAAGCGCAATTTTATGTAAAGCACTGCAGCGGATGGAAAGGGCATTGGACCAAAGCCAAGTCTTTTTGTGGGGATGAAAGGGATGTTTGATTAAAAGTGGTACACATATGTCTGTTCAGTTCTGTGAACTGTTCGAAGCTCGAAGGGGCTTAAACTAAAGTTGGAGCGATGAGAGGTGGAAATCAAAGCGGCAGAAATTATAGTGTGTGATGGAATTAAATATACTTAATTAAAGGAAGGTTACGAAGCAACCATTTGCATCTTGTTTGTATGTACAGTGTATCGTGTAATTTTTATTTTCAAATACTTAATTAATTTAGACAAAGTGTTAAAACTAGACAGTAAAAGCCATTTGAAATAATAATAATAAAGATTTATCAGTGTCATTTGAAATAAATCAAAGTTATTTAGCTAAAGCCTCAAAGTCTCTGGAACCAATGCTGGTGGAATTTGTTTGAGCCCATATAAGAAATTAATTAGTCAAGCAACATGCGAGAGATTCTGGTAAAATGCCCTTGACAAAAACATGGTTGTTAACTTTTGTTAATTCATACTCCCTTGAGGTAGATAATTAATCTAGAAAGATTAAAATAAATTAGATAAGTTAATTATTTTAAAAAAATGTGTTGACTTCCTTTAAATAGCCTCTTAATCATTTGTATTGAAATCAAAAACTCTCTTAATATGTGAAATCAATTAATAAGGATAGTTTAGGAAAAAATTATAAATTTAAGAGATCAAGTAAATTGAAGTTTTATATTTATGGTCAAAATAAACCCTCTAAGTAGCTAACTCTTACATTTAGGACTACAGAGGATACTATTTAGGGAGAATCCATCTTAGGGCCCATATTGACAAACAAATGTCAAAAAAGACCCAAGAAAAAGTTACATGTCAAAAAAGGCCCCAGGACCTTTTCTGGTATTATTTCATAAAACGTTAGTTGTTAATGAGACTGATATAGTTGTTAACGGGTACTGATTTAGTTGTTAATGAGATCGATTAAATTGTTAGGATATTGTAGTTAATGTTACTGATTTAGTTATTAACGAGTATTGATTTAGTTGTTAATGAGACTGACTTAATTGTTAACGTTTTATGAAATAATACCAAAGACATGTGACTTTTTCTTAAGCCTTTTAAGTTTTGCCAATATGGGGCCTGAAATAGATTTTCCCTACTATTTAGCATATTTTCATATACTTTTGGATGGTCCAACAAAAGGATATCTGTTTGGAAATGTCTATACTTTTTTATATATAATCCATTATTAAATACTGGTCCTGATTAGAGGCTTTTTTACCAAAATAATTTTTTTTAAAAAAAATTTACCAGATTAAATCACATTCCAAACTATTTACCAAAGTAATGCAGTTGGAAACGTTAACTGACAGGGCGCCATAAGTGGCGTAAGAAATCTTAATGGAACTGGGTATTATTTGATCAAAGGCGTTAAAAATTCTCAGGCCATTAAATAGCGTGAGGATTTCCTACGCCGTTGGTCAGAATTCTGACATAATGTCAGGATTCTGACGCCTTAACCATTAAGGCGTTTCTCTCACGCCATTAAGGCGCTTCTCCTGACGCCTTAATGGCGTGAGAATTTCTCACGCCATTATCTCTCACGCCATTAATCAATTAATGGCGTATCCAAACCCTACGCCACAGCGCTGTGAGCTACAAATCTCAACGCCATTAATGGGTAAGCAGTAGATTGGGAAATATTTTCAAAATAGCTTCAATTTGGTAATTTTTTTATAAAAAAAATTATTTTGGTAAAAAAACCACTGATTAGAGCCTCTTAAAAAAGAGCATTCCATGGATGCTTTTTCTTTTGTTAAATTCACAAAGCTGCAGACATATCAAAAGATATTGAATCCCTCTCATTCAAACCCAACTACGGACCATTAGTTTTCACCTTGGCTTTTGGTTCTCTCTGGATGAGTGCTTCCTCTTTTTCCGTTGATATGATTTCCAAGTCGGTTAACGACAGTTAATTTAATAGTCCCCTCTTAAATGTAAGAATTACTAGTAGAAAGGTTTAACATTAGTGGGGAGTTTTATTCTAATCCACTTTGTCTCCCAAATTTTATTTTATTTTTCTTAAACTTTTCCTAGTAATTACACATATTACTAGAGTTTTCGATCAAAGAGGCAGTCTCCAATACAAATGATTAAAATTTTATATTTTAGGGAAACAAACACATATTTTTTACAAATAACTAATAAACTAAACTAACTTCTTAATCTCAGCAAATTAGTTATCTATATATTTAGTATACGAGAGAGTATATTGTAAAATTAAAATTACTTTTTTTTTTGAAGTTAAAAATATGGGTTAATGAGCAATTTGACCAACAAACTATTGGCTTAGGAGCGTCTACCACAATAAACTTTTAAGTGGACCTTAAATACCAACAAAATTTTTAAAATATTAATTTAACACAAAACCGTGAGTTTACCACAAACGCCGTTACCGTGCCTTTCATCTTCGTTAAGTGATTTCCTCTTATTTTATATATTTATATTTCCAGTTAGCCAGCTATTCACCCGCCCAAATCTCCAACCTCTGAGAGAGAAAGAGAGAGAGATCAAATCAAAAGTCGTCCCCTCCTCCGCTTCTCGCTCTCGTCGTTTCTCTTCTATTTCAGTCAACTCGATCTCTTCTTATTGCATTTTTCTGGATTCCTGTTGAGTGTTGCTTAATTTATTTGGTCTGCTTCTACTTTGTTCTATCTCTGCTTTTTGTGATCTTCAAGTGCGAGATCCATTAGGCAGATTTTTATCAGTTTCTTTGGGATTCCAGTGGTCGATCTTGTTTTGCTGGTCATTGGCGTCGTAGATCGCTGTTGTTGAGGTAAATTCTATTAGTTTTTTTTATCATGGGCGGATTTTTTTTTTTCGTATTGAACGTCGTTTCTTTAGGGGATTTTAGTTTATTGTTTATTGATCTTCTGTGACGAAGGAGGCTGTGGTGATGAAGACGATTAGAGTCAGCGTTGAGGTGAGAAAAGTAGAGAGAACCAATGGCTGTGTGTGGTGCCAGCGACGGAGGAAGAAGCTCCGATCGGTGGTCTTGAAGCTCTCCTTTCTGGTCAGAAACTATCTGCCACGATGCTGCTATCATCTATTCCGAGCTTCTTTGAATGTCGTGCAATGAAGAATAAGGTTGCGGCACTGGGTCATTCTCTGCAAGTTGAGAGTCCAGGTGTTTCAGGTCACCGGCTATTGAGAGTGAGATGTTACAATACAAAAAAATTGTCGTTTTGTAATGGTCAAGTTGAGAGTCCAGGTTTCAGGCACAATAACGGCGTTTGTGGTAAACTAACGATTGTGGTGGACACTTCTGAGCCAATAGTTTGTTGGCGAAATTGCTCCTTAACCCTTAAAAATATAAACTCTCATTTTATATATTGTTATTGCTAGTAAACATATTCTCCCTCATTTCAAGTGAGGGCAATATAGTATCTCTCAATCTTGCTGTAGACATGCAGACACATCAACTTTTTTTTTTTTCTTTAATGAAAAATGAAATCAATTACTCACTAGTAGAATATGGGGTTTGATTAAAAACACAATAATTTCCTACTATCCCATGAACTAGCTTAGCAAGCTGATCTGCTGTCGAGACACAATCTTTATTAATTGATACAAATACACACAAGCACAAATATTTATTAATTGATATTGCATTATGATATAAATATGAATTAGCAGATTGAATCATCATAAAGATGACGACTCTACTCACACTACCCCACACTCATTATTAACAATAGATAGTAAAATTATATTAATTAAAAACGCAATAAGCATAAGTTTAATGAAAAAAAATATGCTTTCGATTATTATATAAAACAGCACACCATCATTGAAATCGTCACGTTGATTCATCTTGGGCTTGAATCCTTGTAAGGCCTTCCAAAAGCACATATATATATATATACACACATACACACACCATCAACATAAAATGAGATGCAAAATCACTAAATTATAATTAACTGATATATGCATCAAATATCAAGTACACTTTAAGAAAATCACAACGAAAATTAACTAACCCACAAAGTCATATGAAATCATTAACAAACCCACGAGGATTACAAAAAAGCAAAAGTCAATCCACTACCATCATTTTGGCCAAAAAAATCCACAACCATCTCTTGAAACAGAAAAAACTGTAATGTGCATAAATCTTACCTAATTTTCAATATTATGGAATTAAAGACACTCTCTTGAGCTCTCTCATCTCATGCTCATACTCATCAACTTCAGCAAGCTCTTGGTCAGCAACCAGCTTTGAGGCTCTTTCAACCATATCCTCAATCTTCTTCTTATCTGCAGCTGAAAGCCCTAGGCCAATCACCTGATTAAGCATAGCATTCTTGATTTTGTATAAATAGTCCTCCAAAGCATTCTTTGCTTCAGCTTTCTTCTTGAACCTCTCATCATTAGCCTTGTATTTCTCAGCTTCTTGAACCATCCTTTCAATCTCTTCTTTTGATAGTCTTCCTTTGCTATTGGTTATTGTTATCCCATTCTCATTCCCTGTTCTAGCTTCCTTGGCAGAGACTTTTAAGATCCCATTCTCATCAATGGAAAAGCAAACTTCGAAATCAGGAACACCTTTTGGTTTTGGGGGAATGGTTACCACAAAAGTATCCAACCAGTTGTTATCTTTAGCTCTTGTTCTCTCACCTTGAAAAATAGGAAACGAGGCCGATGTTTGGTTGTCAAACACAGTGGTTACCTTTGACGACATTGATGTAGGAATGCTAGTGTTCCTTGGAATGACTACTTGCATGAGACCATCATGTAGTTCAATGCCCAAGGACAATGGGGTGACATCTCTCAAGACAATGCCCTGTAAATTTTCTTTTCCTTGCCCACTTCATATAGCAGCTTGAACAGCAGCACCATAAGCAACAGCCTCATCAGGGTTGATGCTCCTGCATAGCTCCTTCCCATTAAAAAAGTCCTGTAATAGCTGTTGGATTTTAGGGATTCTTGTAGAGCCACCAACAAGGACAACTTCATCAATATTTTTCTTGTCCATCTTGGCATATGTAAGACACTTATCTGTAATTTCTAAACACTTTGTGAAGAGATCTTTGTTTAGTTCTTCAAACCTAGCACGGGTGATTGTTGAATAAAAGTCGATCCCCTCATATAACGCATCAACCTCAACAATTGTGTCCACAATGGATGGAGATGAGAGCGCTCGTTTTGCTCTCTCACAAGAACTTCTCAACCTCCTAAGGGCTTTTGGGCTCCCACTAATATCCTTCTTATGCTTCTTCTTAAAGTCATCGATAAAGTACTTCACCATTCTATTGTCAAAGTCCTCTCCCCCAAGGTGTGTATCACCATCAACTGCTTTAACTTCAAAGTTACCCTTGTTAATTGTGACAAGAGAAACGTCAAAAGTACCACCACCAAGATCAAAGACAAATATGTTCCTCTCATGGTCATTTTGCTTGTCAAGACCATATGCAATTGCTGCAGCAGTAGGCTCATTAATTATTCGCATCACGTTAAGCCCAGCAATTGTGCCTGCATCTTTGGTTGCTTGACGTTGAGAGTCATTGAAATAGGCAGGCACAGTGACAACTGCATTCTCAACTGATGAACCAAGATATGTCTCTGCAATCTCACGCATCTTCACCAACACCATGGATGAGATTTCTTCTGGTAGAAACTGCTTTTCCTGTGATTTAAAATTTACAACAATTTTGGGCTTTTCATCTTTTCCACAAATGATCTTAAATGGCCAAAGGTTTATATCACTCTGAACATGGGAATCATCAAATCTCCGGCCAATTAATCTCTTGGCATCTGTAAAGTATTTATATTGTAAATAAACTAAATAATCACTTAATGTAAAGTACAATATCCTCCAAAAGAAAACACAAGCCAAAGATGAGTCACTTGAATCAGACGTGAACAATTATATGAGAAAACCAAAAGGAACTTTAAAAAGAAATCAGGCAAGAAACATCGAACAATTTCTTTTCTTTCATTTTCTTACTTCAGGGATGTTAAGCTTTTATTCAACCATTAATGAAAAATTGAAAATAGAAAAAAGGAAAGGAGAATTACCAAAGACAGTGTTGACAGGGTTATGTGCGGCTAGGTTTTTCGCGGCATCACCAACCATCCTTTGAGTATCAGTGAATGCAACATAAGATGGTGTCGTTCTATTTCCTTGGTCGTTTACGATGACTTCTACTCGATCATGCTGCCATATTGCAACACATGAGTATGTTGTTCCAAGATCGATTCCAATAGCTAGTTTCTGCTTCGTGCTGTCACCCATTTATCCTCTTTTTCAATCCAATGGAGTTTTGGGAGCCTGGATTTGATGAGATGTTGTAAAGTTATCAGAGGCAAAGATACTTATAATAACGCAGCGAAATTTGATATCCTGAGAAGTTTTGTCTCTTCAATATTGGTGGATTGTTTTGAGACCAAAGAGGCAAAGATCAAAGTTGAATTAGTTTTCCGTCTTCACCCATAAGCTCTGCCTCTGCTGCAGCTCTCCATATGGTCTAATATATATACTTATATAGCCACGAGCAGAAAAGAAGAAGAGGAAGAAAGAAAGCCATAAGCCGATGTAATTTTTTTTTTCTCAAAATGTGCCAATGTATAATAAACGATTGTACTTGGTTTTTAATAAATATTATATAATATATCATTTAAAAGTTTAAAGTCAAGGTTCTAAACCCGGACCGATCATTGAACCGGTCGGGGTATTGGGTTAAGGGTTAGTGGGTCAGATCGGAGTCAGCCCGGGCCAAACCCGGTGAGGTATAAAAAATTGAAAAATAATTAATTTCTCATCACGTCAACCTAAATTTGACATACTATATATCATTTCAATATTTTAGATCAGTAGCAAAATAACTATATACTTCAATACTTGTGACATATTCAGATATTCCTAATAATTTTCTTTACAACCTAAGAGACAATATATTCATAGTAGCAAAATATCAAAAACAAGTATATGATGACAAAATATTCTCAAGCAGGATATTTTTTAACACCAGAACGTGTGGGAGGATTGCTAGACTCGGGATTGGGAGTGGTAGCATTCTGGGCACCTTTATTATTAATATTTCCCTCCATTAACACAGCTTCAGGAAAATAAAATAAAACATTCAACAATAATAAACCTAAAGCTCTGCACAATGGAACAAAGCTCTAAATCAAGATGAACAAAGCTCTTTCACTGTTTCACCTGAAGAAATAAACGGTAGTGGGAGGCAAATTTTTTTTTTTTAAAAAAAAAACCTAAAAAAAAAAAAAAATGTTTACCGGGTCAGACCGGTTTAACCCGTCCGGATCAGACCGGGTTTACCGGGTTAGGCCGGTTTAACCCTAAACCGGACCGGTTTCACGGCCGGTTGACCGGTTCCCGGTCTGAACCGACTGGTCCGGTCCGATCCGGTTTCACAAATTTAAAGCCAAACTTCGAGCCTAAGAAATTGAAGCCGTGAGGGTGAAGGAACAATTTCAAGTAAGTACCCCTTCTATGGGGTAAGTGCTTTTCCTATTCTCTGATCTTTTTTCACCTTTTTTAACGCCTGCCAGTCTTTTCAGTGGAGTCTTTAGAACATATTGTCATTTCTAAAGTACCCCAATACTCATTGTTTACCTTTCACTGACTGACATGGCCTTTCTTTTGATGTTCAGCAGTTCAGGGTAAATTTCAACTAAGTACCCCATTCTATTTTCTCCACCCTCTCCGTCATTTTTTTCCGTCCGTTAGTTCAAACCAGTTTTAATAATGGGAAAAGAGGAATCTAACCCAACATTTTATAATTTTTGTTAAATCTTTAATATTTTACTTATATTGGATAACTTTATATATAAATTTCATAAAAAATTTATGTTAAATATAAAAATAAATTTTAATATATTTAATTTCAATATTATTTAGATTTAAATTACATTTAAACTAACTTTTTTAATTTTTATATTTAATTTTATATTTTTAATAACTATTTATTAATAAAAGTAAAATTTTAGGAGTTAAGATAACCTTAAGTCGGAGAGGGGGAATTTTTTTTTTATCGGAGGAGAGGGGGCCCAATTCAAAACACGAAAATCAAGTGAGAAAAGATGCTTCAATAATTACTCACATTTAAAAAAATCAACGATTCAGATTGCTTTTTGTTTCACCCATATGAATGCGCACATCTTCCAATATCTTCCCCACACAGTTTTTTTTTTTGAACAATTCCCCACACAGTTTACTGTTTCGTTTTTCCAGCCTCCATTATCGGCGCTACTTAAAATCCATTAGACAATAGTAGTTTTATCTTTTTCGACCAATAATGGATTTTAGAATAGTCTGAATATATGTGCTGAATTAAATTTTATTTTTCTTTTGGCGAAATTTTTTTATTTTTCTTTGGATCGAAGATATTCAGTGGTTTGATAAAAAAAAAAAAAGATACTTAGTGGGGCAATTTTTACCCCGATTCAAGTTATATATTATTATATTTATATTTCTTAATATAAAAATATATTTAAGTGATCAATATATATATATATATATATATATATATATATATATATATAATAATAATTATTATTATTATATTAAACTTTTTCTGCTCAATTTTTAATTGTTTTTCATATATTTGTTATATTTATATTACCATAGATATACAATATTATTTTATTTTAATTACCACGTCACAGATCCAACCAGATGATCCAACGGATACAACTGTTTGAACCTTGATTCGCTGATTTCTTGGACTTGACGTGCACCGACTTTTAATTAATATTCCCTCTGGTTCTTATTATAAGGCACCAACTAACTTTTCTCCCAAACCAATAAAAGTAGTTAAAGTCAATAAAGTTGTCCTAAAATCTAAGTAATTTTCAATATTACCCCTACTAATTGCATTAAACTTTAATATTATATTAATTATTACTCTCACCCATTACCTTTATTAATTAGGGGTAGACATGTAAAAAAGTAATCAATGCTCATTGGGAACAAGCAAGTGCCTTATAAAAAGGACCAAGTACCTTATAATAAGAACGAGAGGGAGTATTGTACATGGTAATCAATTAAATTTACGAAGAGCACTTCAAGAGAAATCCGCTGATTTTAATTATAATTATGATTTGATACCTTCTATTTCGCCTTAATTATGATTTGGCACCGTCAGCAGTTAATTGCGTCGTTTCATTTATTGCAGGTTAAAACTTTAAATTGACTTTTCTGTGTGCATTTAAATTTACGAAGAGCATCTTCAACGAGAAATCTTTGAGCCCACCAATTTATTTAATGACTAATGCCTCATCTGATCTTTGAGCATATTCTATTGAATGATTTCATTGAGTTTGTCTATCCACACAAAAAAAAAAAAACAAAAAAAAAAAAATTTAATTGAGTTTGTTTTGGACTTTGGGGAAATGTAGCATACTTTTTTGATGCACCGGCAAAACCTTCATATGGAATGTATTGACAGCTTCCATAAGAATTAATGGGGAAATCATATTTAATGTAGTATTCAGTGGGATAGCAGTAACTCTACTACCATCAAGTAGAACTGCACATTTAAGATTTTGTATATCTATCGACGTCAATGAAGACACTAGTGCAAAAAAGAGCTTTAAGACCGCCTCATTTAGATCAGATTATAGAGAATCAGGTCTTAAAAGTATGACCGGTGGCAGTTTCGTAAATATAAAGAAATTTTTGGACCGGATTATAAAGGATCCGGTCTTAAAAATATGACCGGTGACACTTTCGTAAATATATAGAACACTTTTAAGATCGGACTATAAAAGATCCGGTCTTAAAAATATGACCGGTGACACTTTCATAAATATATAGAATACTTTTAAGACCGGGCTATAAAATATCCGGTCTTAAAAGTATGACCGGTGGCAATTTCGTAAATATTGTGAGAAGACGCTGATCAGAAATGAATCCGAGAATGGATGATTTATTCCTTCGCTTAATTGAAATTATATACAAATGCTAATAAGTAAATAATCTTCTGACCTAGGCAGTTCTTATAAATATGTATGCTCGAGTAGCATGCTCGAGCAACCCTTAGACTTTGCTTGAGTATACCTCAGACAGAGAGCAGTGAAGATAAAGGATTGTGACTGCTCGAGTAGGCTAATAGTTCTACTCGAGTACACTTCTATCTTTGAGGCTTCTGATCATGCGTGAATAAGCATAATACTCTCCCGTACAAAGCTCAACTTCCAGAATGTAGAGACTTTCAAGATACAAGAATATTGGCAGCACAATAGTTAATTTCCAGTGAGCATAGTGTCTTTGATATAGCTTCAAATTTGGAAAACTACCCATGCTCAGAAAGCTCTTTAAGTCTTCTTTCCAGTGCAAGAAGAATCAGCTCAAAACTCATTGTATTTCGTCCGTTATCATCAGATGAATGGAGGTTGTTCTTGATAAGTGTTTTTTGCAATATCCTGAACTGACCATCAACTTCAAAACATCATAGTTCCTTCAATTGATCTTATTTTTTCATTCTATATAGTTTTTGAAAATTTATTTGAGTCTAGTTTCCAATGGAACCAGTTGCAGCTCATTTGGAGTTTTTGTTTATGAGATACACTCAAATTACTGAAGCTGGGTCTGCAGTGTGACGTTGATTTCACTGTCATCTTACAAAATTCATAGCTCTCTCATCTAAATTCCTTTGGGCTTGAATTTTATGTCAAAATTACATATTGGGAGTCTAGTTTCATAAAAAATTGGTTTCACCTCAATCGGACTTTTGGTTGGAGAGATATCATCGAATTACCAGATGTCGCTCGAGTGAAACATGAAACTGGGTTGAACAGAGTGCTGAAAAATGATGTTGCTCGAGCACCAGATTTTCCTTGCTCGAGCACCAGATTTTCCCTGCTCGAGCATGACCCTGTTTATGCGAGAATAAGAGCTGGAACTGTAGCAATGTCATGTAACAAACTACTATTCATCGGGAAGCTTGAACTTGCTTATTTTAACTCCGAATTGAGCCATTCCAACTTCTATTTGATCATAGAGACTTGAATATTGATATTATCATAATATTTAACAAGTTCTTCTTTCTTCAATCTCCATTCTTGATCATTCTTCATAATTTAAACTTCACATTTACATTAAATATAAGAATTAGTCAAAGTAGAAGATAAATGTAGTATGCAAGCTTTTTGCTCTTAAGAATGACATCTATATAAGACATCATCAAAACTAATCATATCCAACAACTGATATTTATCAAAATCAGGGGAGGTAAAAACAATGAAACACAATTGCAACGGCTGAAAGAGCAAAACCACCCCTGCGAGCGATTGTCTTGAACCCTAGGTCATTCTTTGAATAGAGATGACGATTATGGGGTTGCCAAAGAGTATATATAGTGACTTTTAAGACCGGATTTTAAGAATATCTGGTCCTAAATTCCTCGCTATATTTTTTAAAATTAAAAGAACACTTTTAAGACCAGTTTATAAATAAATCTGGTCCTAAAAAATAATACTTTTAAGACCTTATTTTTAAAATATCTGGTCCTAAAAGTGTCTCCATTTCTTATATTTAAACGAAGACTTTTAAGACTGGATTTTAAAACAACATGGTCCTAAAAGTTAGATTTTTAAGACTAGTGGTTTAAAAATCCAGTCCTAAAAATCTCGCAATATTTTTTAAAATTAAACGAAGACTTTTAAGACCGAACCTTTAAAAAATATCAATTCCTAAAAGTCTAGCATTAATTTTATATTGAAAAATAACTTCATACATTTCAGTATGCTCATTTACAACATCCTGTCCGGAAGGTATAAGCATTAAGTAGCTTTATCCACCATCCAATACATACAACAACAAAAAATGGACAAAAGGAAATTGATGGAAATGAATAAACAAATTTATTATTGATAATTAAACAAATTGTTCAATTGTTCATTTACAGAAGATGATTGTTACTACAACATATATTTACAAATGAATTCAGAACATTATTGTTCTGGCTTTACAAGGTCATATAGATATTCACAAAACACTTTGCGAATATGCTCAATATCATCATCATAAAAGGGGTCAGCACAGGTAAACCTCTATAACATCAAAAACAGAAACTGAATTAACTTGTGTGCATGATAACACAAACACACACAAATGTGTGCGTGTGAGCGTGTGTGTGTACACACACACATACATGTGTGTGTGTGCGTGTGTGTGTGTGTAACATTAAGCTAGAAACTAAATTCAACCAAAACTATCATATGTAATATCAAATACATTTACCGTTTCAGTAAATTCAGTCCTTCCTTACATGATAATATTGTTGGATATGATTAGTTTTGATGATGTCTTATATAGATGTCATTCTTAAGAGCAAAAAAGTTGTATACTACATTTATCTTATACTTGGACTGATTCTTATATTTAAATGAAGATATGAAGTTAAATTATGTAGAATGATCAGGAGAAGAGAAGAAGGAAAGAGTTAGAATGATCAAGATGGGAGCTCAAGAAGAAAGGAATTGAATCAAAGAAGAAGTGAAGTTCAAATGATGAAGAATAATCAAGATGAGAGTTGGAAGATGAAAGAACTTGCTCAATGGAATAAGAAAATCATCATACAAGTTCTTAGATTGACTCTAGAAGCCTCCACGATGATATAAAAGTTGGAATGGCTCAAATCGGAGTTAAAACAAGCAAAATCAAGGTCCAAAAAGTCAAAACTCGAGCCAGAGGAAGCCCAGACTCGAGCCAGCAATTTTAACCTCGAGTTTGCCTCAAAACTCGAGCCAGAATCATTTGACTCGAGCCAATCGTGCCTTTTCAGCACCTCTGTTCTACTCTGTTTCGCGTTTCAGCTGGCGACCTCTGGTAAATCAACAATATCTCTCAAACCAGAGATCGGATTGAGGTGAAACAAATTTTGTTGAAAACTATACTTCCAATGCGTCATTTTGATATAAAATTCAAGTCCAAAGGAGGTCAGATCAAAGAGCTATGAATTTTTGAAGATGACAGTAACATCAGCGTCACACACCAGACCCACCTTCAGTATTTTGAGTGTATCTCATGAATGGCGAATCCAAATGAGATGAAACCGGTGCCATTGGAAACTAGACTCAAAGGGCTTTTAATCAAGATTTTAATAAACCAAAATGGAGCTCCTACCAGGGAGATATTGCCCTCGAAAGTGGACACTCGAAATACTGGAAGCAACAGAGTTCGAATCAAGACTCCAAGATAGCATGTCGACAAAGCAAATGCCGAGATAGCACGTCAAGTATCCCGGTGAAGCCAACACGGATAAGGATTCCAACGAAGCCAACCCAGTCAAGTATCCCAGCAAAGCCAAACACGGCTAAGGATCCCGGCAAAGTCAACACTACTGAGAATACAGGCGAAGACAACTCGGCTAAGGATCCCAGCAAAGCCTGACAGGGATCAGGGAAGAGTTCCGAGATTGATGAGCTCTTTGGCATCTGAGGTTCGGGCTTCTGGATGTGCGACCGGTTTCCCTCCAACTCGGATCATCAAGGAGCCGAGATAATATCAAATCAAAATTACTTGACCGAGATCTAGTTTTGCTTAAACCGAGTTCAAGCTTGTTCGAGATTTTTTTCTAAAGTATTTTTAGTTAACTCGGGATTCTGCAAGGTGAGATATATCAAGATATGTCGAGTAAATCGGACTGTGCATGTTTCGTTCTACGACGTCTCCAGAAATCGAAATGATTGCTATCAATTGATTCTGAAATGGAAAACGAAGAAGACACTGAAATCGTGGGTGATCTCTTTCAAACGGACAGTCAACCACGAATCATGATTTGTTAAAGCTATTTTAGGAAACACCGCATCATGGACAAATATTCAGGACGCTCCAAACGGAAATGTCTCCAACTAATAAAGATTATGCAGAAATGAGAATTATGCAGAAAGGCTCCCCAACAGCTAGAATTTCGAATGGATTCAAATCTGATTGGATTTGCAATGGTTACTGTTCATAACGGTAATATTCTTCAACAGACAAATGATTCAAACAAAGTGAATTCAGTTGCCTATAAATAGAAGACAGAATACACAGAAAACGCAGAGAACAAACCTACATCTCCAGAATGCCTATACTCTGATCTGCTTATCATTTACTCTCTGATTTTCAATGTCTATATATCATAGAGAGTGAAATGTTTTGTATTGTACTTCAGTGTTTATTCATACACTTCTGAGAGAGAAGAATCATTGTAAACATCCTATCATTCTACCTTAGAGTTACTCAAGATTGGGTGATCTTGAGTAGGAAACACATTGTGTTGATTACAGCTTGTAAGGGGAGTGAATCCTAGTGAGAGGATTACTTGAGTGCGAGTGTGTAATCAAACAGGTGTATTGATTACAGTTTGTAAGGGGGAGTGAATCCTAGTGAGGGGATTACTTCAAGTACAGAACTTGTAATCAAGTTGAAAGAAGATAGTGGATTGAAAATCTCAAATGGAGCTTGAGGACTGGACGTAGGTCAAGGATTGGGCCGAACCAGGATAAATCACAGTTTGCATACTCTCTTCCCTTATCTCTTACATTCCAGCATATAAGTTTGAATGATTGTTTATCACTTTATAACTTATCATTGTCACTTAAACTACTTTCAATAAGTTGCAGAAAGTTCTTTAAGTTCTAAGTTTTTAATTAAACACCCAATTCACCCCCCTCTTGGGTGATGACCAAGTCTTTCAAATATTATATATGTGTTTTAAGACGTAATGGCCACATAAGTTGGACTTCTCTGGTTGCCGACGGGCCTAAAAAAGAACAAGAAATATATAAGAGCATATATTGCTTACTGACCAAGTTTACAAGGCAATGTGTCAGTGTCCAAATATGTAATAACCTTTGGTGTGATCCTGTAGGCTCTCTGGCCTGATACCCATGCTTTTTCTTGACCTAGATTTGGAATGTTCTCATGGCCCTATCATCAAAATCATAAATTTATCAATAATTGTCACTGAAAATTCACAGTAAACAAGTACTCAGTGATATGTAGCAGAATTAAGTGAATTGTAGATAAGAATTATGATATATACCTATTGATGTATGGTGCCAAGTACAACTTTTTGATATTTTTACACTCCCTCCGTAATATGCATGTTTGTCTCTCCGTTAAGGATGTTGTACTTATATAGTCTGGGCACAAGAATCCAATATCATCGCTTCTGCCTTGTTTTACCAATTCATGATGCATGAACCTACAATAATGACATCAGGGAATTAGTATATATGTATGTGTATCTAAATGATGCATTTAAAATATGTACTCATAGAAGAAGATACTTACTTTAAAAACATGTTTACAATTGCATTAGTAAGCTCCTGTTTAGGAAACAACAGGGACAATACATCATCTGGGTCAACGAAAACTGGTTGCTTATTAGGGAAGCCTACAACTTCATTGACAGGCCATGATCTAACTCCAAAAGATCCATTGAATACCATAACGACAATTTTGTCCTTGGCATTCAACTTAGTCGTGTCAACAACTTCAAGGGTTGGATCTTCAGGAGGGGTTTTGATCAGGATTTGATCATGTGGAGTAGAAACATGTACAAGCTTCAGTGGCCACGAGATAAGGCTTCCCTTGCAATCACTCACAACCTTCATGTCATCAGTTGGGAAAGGGACAGGTGCATCAACAATGATTACCTCTTCAACCGATACTCTGACTTCATCATCAACCATTTGTTGGTGGTATACAGTTGATCCCAAGTTATGGACAGTCCCTTGTGCAACTAATTGTCTATCAGGATCCTCCACATAAAGGTCACAAGGTTCCTTTGAATGCAACTCCCTTTAGTGCTCTACTGCATAGTTACAGGTGAATGTGGGAAAGGAACACTGATCTTTGCATGAGAGCTCACAAGCATCATCATTTCCTCCTTCATCTTGCTTAGCTGGCTTGAAACATTGTAGTCAATGAAGCTTCTCGCTCCTCTGCTTTGGCCGCTGCTTCCTTGCTTGCTTTGGTCACCGTATGTTCCTTCTCCTCTCGGGTAAACATAATTTATTTATGGCGTTTGGATTTTCCAAAGTATTGCTTCAAGCCTACCCATCCTCCAATTCCCCTTACATGCCTCGCGTGATCCGGTTTTCCAATCGCAACGGTCAGAATATCATTCCTACCGTCTGACACAAATGATCCCTCTGCTTCTTTCTTTTTAAGGTCTTCCTATAAGATACAGATAATGAGAAGTTTAGTAATGAAACATGTTTAGTAACTAAAATAACAATAACGATACTTACAATTATTTCAACAACTATACTAGTTTGTTCACTCATGTAAGCCCCGTTTCTCTTTTGGCGAATATACAACCATAACTCATCGCGACGTATTGGAGATAGCGGATCACATATCGCAGAAGGATTGGATTCAGCTTCATCTTCCAATCTCTTTCGCTTGGCCACATCAAATCTTTTTTCGGCCTTTTCATAACCTCCATGAGACATTCTATGCTTGCAATCATTCTTTCTACCAATTGCTTGTGCTTGTTCCCTTTTTTTTCTGTGAATCAGAATTGAAAACAACTATTAATTATAAATTGCAGACCATCTCAATAATAGAAATTAGAGACTTTTGTTTGATATGAACCTCAAACAGTTGTCAAATTCACTTCATCAAGTATCGAGACTTACATAGAACAATAGCAAACTTTTATTGTATTACTCCATCTACAGTCATATTCACATAAGAACTAAGACATGCTCCTCTGATGCAGGACAAAGGATGGAAATGTATACTTCTACTCACACACCAAACCATCTAACTAACAGGATTAGATGAACACAATAACATTCACATATCCACACAGGTTATTAAGCAAACAAAAAAGGGCAAAAAAAAACTAAATATAGACTCACCAAAGCTTTTGGAGTAGTCCGCATCTGAACAAATTGTTGCTAAGTATTTTCATCAATAAATGTATACTTGTCGCAAGGATTAGGGCGAGGCTCACCAACTGGAACCTCGATAAAAATATAGTTGTTAGCTAGCTGGGTCTTAAACTTCTTCCAACGATCACCACAATACAACAATGTCTTGTCTTTCAACTTCTGACGGTCAGGAACATTGTATGTTCCTTGGTGACATAAACTGGAACCTCGATAAAAATATAGTTGTTAGCTAGCTGGGTCTTAAACTTCTTCCAACGATCACCACAATACAACAATGTCTTGTCTTTCAACTTCTGACGGTCAGGAACATTGGATAAAGTCCCAAATAACATCCTTTACTTTATCCTTGGTGACATTTTCCCACTCATTTATCAAGATGCTAGCCTTGTTGCGTGCTAACAGGCCGAAATAACTAATATATGTGCTTTTATTAGGGTCGAAAGGATTCAAAAGCATATAGGGGAAAGAGATGGAACTTTGATGAAAAGGGGATGGTTGTTGCATGTGGGTCATTGGGAGAGGAATGTCTAGATGCTGAGAGGGGTTGTGGCTGGCCACCCAAGGGCCATGAGTTGCTTGGTGTAGAACTGCCATAGTTTAGGAACCCCCAAGACAGTTTGACATCTAAGAGTCCAATGTAGAAAGCTTAAACCTGTCTTGGATTTTCTTTTGGAAACTAGATGAAATTTGTTAATATTGAGAGAGTGAGGAAAAAGTTGGGATTTGCTAATGGGGGTAGCTTTTGAACCAGTTGGAAGGTCTGATGGCTTGTCTTTATGGTTGAAATATGACGTGCAGCTGAATGTGGCTTTGGTTGATAGAAATGTTATACATATCGATAATGTCAATGTTGGCGGTTGTAATTTGGGATCAATAACTTTTGTATATGGCCCTGTGATTGACTCATTAAAAATAAAATGGTGGAGAATGTTAGAAATATTCCAACCGAGTGAAAGAACTCCATAGTTGGTGGTTAGTGATTTTAATGGCATATTCACTACTACAAAATATGGATATTACTACCCTAAAAGACGTCATTATTTTAAAAAAGGAAGTAAAAAGTGAAGGCGGTGGCATTGTCGTAATTATTTACTTGATTTTAAGACTTTAGACAACCTAAATATTAATTTAGGACGCCTAAAATGTAATATTTGGCGCCATTTAGGATTTTTTGGAGACTTTATACAACCTAAATATTAATTCAGGACGCCTAAAATGTAATATTTGGCGCCATTTAGGATTTTTGGAGACTTTAGACAACCCAAATATTAATTTAGGACTCCTAAAGTTTTTTTAACTACCTAAATTTATTTTAGGTAGTCTAAAATGTAATATTTGGCGCAATTTAGGATATTTTTGGCGCGTGGAAAATTTTTGGCGACTTAAAAGTATATCAGTCGCCAGCAGATTTTTGGCGACCTAAAAGTATTTCAGGACGCCAAAATCAACATTTTTCGCGCAATTTTGAAAATTTGGGAAATTTTTTGGCTCCAGAATTTTTTTTTGGCGACCTGAAAATTAATCAGGTCTTCAAAAGCAGTATTTTTGGCGACCTGAAACAAATTTCAGGTCGCCAAAAAGGATAAAAAATTTCAGAAAAAATTTCGAAAATAATCAAATCAAATCAAAAAATCGAAACTAATACTAATCAAATCTAATCAAATCCAAACTTTTACTAATCAAATCAAAGAAATAAAAATAATACTAATCAAATCAAATCAAAGAAATCGAAAATAATACTAAACAAATCTAATCAAATCCAAACTTTTACTAATCAAATCAAAGAAATAAAAATAATACTAATCAAATCAAATCAAAGATATAGAAACTTTTACTAATCAAATCAAAGAAATCGAAAAATAATCAAATCAAATCAAAAAAATCGAAAATAATACTAATCAAATCCAAACTTTTACTAATCAAATCAAAGAAATAAAAATAATACTAATCAAATCAAATCAAAGATATAGAAACTTTTACTAATCAAATCAAAGAAATCAAAAATATATATTAAAAAACATTTTAGCATCCTAAAATATATTTTAACGCTTAAAAGGGAAATTTTTTGGCGCCTGGGTAATTTTTAAAAAAAATTTGGCGCTAGGGTAATTTTTGGCGCCCTGAATTTGTTTCAGACGCCAAAATAGATTTTGGCGACCAAACAAATTTCGTGTCGCCAAAAGGATAAGAAATTTCAGAAAAAATTTCGGAAAATAATCAAATCAAATCAAAAATCGAAACTAATACTAATCAAATCTAATCAAATCCAAACTTTTACTAATCAAATCAAAGAAATAAAAATAATACTAATCAAATCAAATCAAAGAAATCGAAAATAATACTAAACAAATCTAATCAAATCCAAACTTTTACTAATCAAATCAAAGAAATAAAAATAATACTAATCAAATCAAATCAAAGATATAGAAACTTTTACTAATCAAATCAAAGAAATCGAAAAATAATCAAATCAAATCAAAAATCGAAAATAATACTAATCAAATCCAAACTTTTACTAATCAAATCAAAGAAATAAAAAATAATACTAATCAAATCAAATCAAAGATATTGAAACTTTTACTAATCAAATCAAAGAAATCAAAAATATATATTTAAAAACATTTTAGCATCCTAAAATATATTTTAAGACGCTTAAAAGGGAAATTTTTGGCGCTGGGTAATTTTTTAAAAAATTTGGCGCTAGGTAATTTTTGGCGCCCGAATTTGTTTCAGACGCCTAAAATAGATTTGCGACCGAAACAAATTTTGTGTCGCCAAAGGATAAAAATTTTTGGAAAAATTTGGGCCAAAAAGGATAAATGTATTTATTAGCTATTCGATCCGTCACGCGCGCTACACAATCGATATCCCTCACACAGCGCTAAAACTCCTCTCCTTGGATTTGCTCCATGACATTTTTTATTATTCTAGATTTGCTCCTTAGCATGTTTCTTGAATTTCGATCCGCTCTTCCTCCGCCCAAATCGTGGCTTGCTATCTTCGATCCGCTTGGCTCATCACTATCTAGCTGATATTAGGCGTCCTGAATTTATTTCAGGACGCCTCATATTAGGCGTCCTGAAATTTATTCAGGTCGCCTAATATCAGGCGTCCTGAAATTTATTCAGGTCGCCTCATATCAGGCGTCCTGAAATAAATTCAGGTCGCCAAACTTCAAAAAAAAACGACTACCCAGCCCGAGACGTCCCTCTGAAAAAGGACGTTAATTGGGCCTTATTTAGATCGTTTTTTCGTTTTTTTGTAGTAGTGATTATATCATTTTGATAAAGAGGGGAGACCAAGGACTAATGGGGTGTTGGACAGGTTCAGAAGATTTATGATCAATTGTAATCTATGAGTTGGAGACCATTGGAAACCATTTTACATGGTTTAATAATAGGGAGGGAGCTGATTTTATCAGAGAAAAACTGGATAGAGCAGTTGTCACACCCTTGTAATTACGACATTTATAAGTTCCTATAAGAACACGTTATGGACAATGGTCATTACTAATCTCAATTCTTGACATTTCAAATGTCATCTAATACATTATAACTAAACATGGAATTATTAGACTTAGGTTATGTCCATGATTCCATTGTTTCCCTCATTTTCGCTCATTTGACCCTTTTTGCCAAAATTTGTGCTATAACTTTGAAACATTATTTCTCATAGCACAAATGTATAAATGAGGTGATTCCAAAGCATATGGACTCCTTATTAAGTCTAGTTTCAAGGAAAAATGATTAAAAAATCTGTTCAAATGCACATCATTCCCAGTTTGATAAAACAGTAGCTGTTGTCCAGAATCATTTCAGAATTGCAGGCCATTTTTCAAAAATTCATAACTCGGTATACACAAATCCCAATTTGACCAATTACTTAGTCTATCTAATTTAATCTTTCTAATTTTCATGACAATTGTACATTATTTATTGCCCCAAAAAATCGTCACAAGATTACTGCCCAGACTAAAATTTTCAAGGCAAATTTTTGGCTTTTGCAAAATTTGGTCCTGAAACTTCCAAAATTCCTACCAAACATCTACCTTACACAATTTTGCGTTTTAAACACAATGGATACATCAAAATAATCAAAATCTCATTGCTACCATGTGTTCTATTTTGACCGAAATTCATAGGTAGGGAGAAACATATGATTTTCAACATTTTATTCCATTAACAACTATATTGATTTTGAATCACTCCCATAATCATGCTATAATCTTAAATCAAGCTTCCTCTGCTTCCTAAAATTCTTAGCAGCACCTCCCCTAATATTCTTGCGTTTCCAAAAGGTTACAAAATCTCAAGAATAATCTAATCCAAAAATAACTAACATCAATAGCTCATTAGCTACAACTAAATCACCACTTACATTAATATTAGCTTGACTTCCTTCAAACTTCTTCTCTTGAAGCTTAAAGTTTCAAGCTTTCTCCCTTGCTAAATATTTAGGAACCATTAAAAGCTTTAGATGATCAAGATAATAATATATATGAATTTTAGAATAAGGAATTACCTAGATACTTGCATGTTCTTTTCTCTTTTCCTTTCATTCTTCTCCTCCCGTTTCTCTATGTGTATGTCGGTCACTCTCAACTCTCCTTTGGGTTTGTCCAAAACTAATGAGGGATGGGAGTTTTAAGATAAGTTTATATTATTATTAACTCCATTTTCTCTGACCGTCATAAATGGAGGGAGGAAAAATGAATCACCTTAAAAATATTCCATTAAATCTAATGCAATATATTCTCCACAGATGATTCTTAGCCAAATAGTATTTTAATAATCATTACATTTGTTTTCTAATGGCAAATCTTAGCCATTCATTTTATTTTCCAAACCTATCCTTGAGATCAATTTTTAAATCTCATGTCTGCCCTTGAACATAGCAACATTGATTCGGTTGCCATTGGGCTTTTTAATTTAATTTCATAGTATTAAAGCCCAAAACGTTTTTTCTTTTTAATTGCATAGCACATGTGGTTAAACCTTGGTCATGCATGACCAAGATGACAATAATCATCAAGAATTTTCCTTCTTCCAAACGGCCATTCTTCCTTCATTTTGGATCCATGTTAGGCTTTGTGCAATACTTGACTAATTATTCTTTATAAAATTCATGTGACCTTCTTCTCATCCTTTTTGATCAAATCTACTGAACTATAATGGAACAGTAAGTGTTAATTCCATATGTCCCATTGGTGCCAACATATGTCTCAAAATTTTCGATTACAGAAAAATCAGGTATTTTGGAAGAATCCACAATTAACCAAAATTCATTGAAATGTCTAGGGAACTTCCTTCCATAATATTTGTCATATTCATGAACTGGACTTAGTCGTTAACCTAATATAAGCTTATGCTCAAGTCTCTTAACCCAAAGTTCAGGATATTATAGTAGTGATTAATTATGAATGGAGGGTGTGTTTTACTAAGGGCCAGTGTCGAGTTCTAGAAGCAATTGGAATATTGGATCAAATCATTGTTCATTGTATGTGGAGTTTGATTATGCAGAGCAGAAGGCCTTGTGGCTGTTTAGATTTGATGCAAGGTGGCTAACACATCCAAACCTGTTGAATCTTATGAAACATAATTGGAAGGGAGATGGAAACGATGTGATTTTATAGAACTTTGTATCCAATATCAAACATCTTACTTAAATTTTAACTCATTGGACAAGGAAAGAGATGGAGAATGGACCGAAATTGTTGAACATAAGTCAGCTATTGTTTAAGTAGCCATTGGAATGAGAATATGCACCAGTGCAAAAAAAGGCTTTAAGACCGCTTCATTTAGACCGGACTATCGATGCCCCGGTCTTAGAGGCATGACTGGTGGCAGTTTTGTAAATATAAAGAAGGGTAAAGGTGCAATTTTACATATGTGGTTTACCCCGGGAGCGCCCAGCACCACGATCTTTTTTCTGGAGCAAAAGTACACATGTGGTTACGTTTTGGGAGCGCCTAGCACCACAGCCGTTAGTTGACCGTCAACTTGGATGGAATGCTGACGTGACGCTTATTTTGATTGACACGCTGACGTGGATGCTGACGTGGACGCTGATGGTAAGTAAAAAAAGAAAATTATCATTTTGCCCTTAGTTTTAAATAAAAATTACCCTTTTACCCTTAGTTTTAAATAAAAACTAAAATACTTTTCTCGGTATCCCACCATCGCCACCACCGCCGGCGGTGGGGGGCCAGTGGTGGGGCCCACCGGGGGTAGTTTTAGTTTTAGTTTTTTTTTAATTATAAAAAACTTAGGGCAAAAGGGTAATTTCACCCGCGTTACTGTTCACTTCCATCCAAGTTAACGGTCAACTAACGGCCGTGGTGTTGGGCGCTCCCAAAACGTAACCACGTGTGTACTTTTGCTCCAGAAAAAAGCTCGTGGTGCTGGGCGCTCTCGGGGGTAAACCACATGTATAAAATTGCACCTTTACCCTATAAAGAACTTCTTATACCGGATCATTTTTTCATAGGTCTTAAATATATTATCCCGACCTGTTAAAAAACAACCGGTCTTAAAAATGTTATTAAAAAAATTGAAATATCAATTACTTTATGGAGAAATCTCATACAACCAGACTTATATTTTCTACACTCCAAAATAATACGGAAAAAATTAAATATAAAGGTATTAAAGTTTTAAGACCGAACATATATATCATCCGGTCTTAAAAGTTAGACTTTTAAGATCGGACATAAAATGCGGCCGGCACTAAAGTTTAAATAAACAATTAATTAATTGTAAGACCGGAGTTATAGAAAGACCGATCTTAAGAGTTATACTTTTAAGGTTGGACATAAAATGAGGCAGGTACTAAAGTTTAAATAAAATATTAATTAATTTTAAGACCGGAGTTATAGAAAGACCGGTCTTAAAGGTTAACTTTTAAGACAGTGTACTAATTTGTCCGGTCTTAAAAATAAGGCGCCAATTATATGTTTCTTCGCGCAGAAGCTTTTGTCACTCTCACTGAAGAACTTCTGTTCACGTTGCGAAACCCTTCCTGTTGCATTACCTCTCTTCCTCGCCCATGTACCATTAGTCTCTGTTACTCCCTCATTTGCTCAGGCATTCCTCTCTTACTGTCTCAAAAATGAACGGTGAAAATGATTCCAGTCGTGTTCCTGGAACGCCAGGTACTGGTGTGACTGATGTGGGTCAGAACGAACCCTCTTCATCTCACAATGAGCCTCCTAACCGCCGTGCACGCCGTGGTAGAAGCGGCACACAAATGATGGATGTATCCCTAAGTCGGACTTCTGGGACAAAGCTCGAGATTCAGTTTGATGAAAATTTGCAACCTGTCGGTGCTAATAAAATCAAATATACTAGTTTTGTCGGCTGTCTAGCACGTAGCAAGGTTAGCATCTTGACAGCTGAGTGGAAAAATGTGGACCAAAGCACAGTAAAAGATCCTATTTGGGACACTATCCGGCTTACATACACCGTCCCTGACTTCGAGAAGTTGAAAGACTCAACATTGTCCTATTGTGCTGATCAGTAAAGGAAGTTTAAGACCTTTCTAGCTAACAAGTATATTTTTGCTGAGGTTTGGCCTGCCATAATCCCTAGGACAAGTACACATTTATTGATGAACAAACTTGGCAACAATTTGTTCAGCTGCGGACCACTCCTGAAGCTCTGGTGAATTTATATTTAGTTTTGTTTGCCCTTTTGTTTGCTTATTAACTTGTGTGGATATTTGAATGTTATTGTGTTCATCTAATCCTGTTAGTTAAATGGTTTGGTGTGTGAATAGAAGTATACATTTCCTGCCTTTGTCCTGCATCAGAGGAGCATGTCCTAGTTCCATGCAAGTCTGATATGTAAATTGTGTAATGGTTAGACATTGCTGTTAGTTAGTTAGTATGTTAACTGTGTAATGGTTTCAGTGCAAGGTGTTATTGGGCCTTAAGATTCAATCCCCTAACTATATTTAAGAGGTTAGTCTAATATGTGTAGGAGCCAGTTATGATGAATGAATGAATTGACTGAGTTGGCAGCAATTCTGCAACTCCCTTTCCTTTGTTTCTCCCTATTTCTTATACAATGCTACATCTTCCTTAAATAAAATGTTGAAACTTGATGAAGTGAATTTGACTAATGTTTGACGTTCATATCAAGAAGAAGTTCTCTAATTTCTGTTAGTGACATGGCTGGAATTCATAATTGATAGTTGTTTTCAATCCTGATTCATAGAAAAGAAGGGAACAAGCACAGGAGATCGGGAGAAAGAATGATTGCCCACACTCGCGGCGGATATGAAAAGGCCGAAAAAGATTTTATGGTAGCCAAGCAGAAGAGATTGGAAGATGAAGCTGAATCCAATCCTTCTGCGATAGTTGACCATCCATCTCCAATACGTCGCGAGGAGTTGTGGTTGTATATTCGGCAAAGGCCAAGCGGCGCCTACATGAGTGAACAAACTCGTCTAGTTGCTGAAAGAATAGTAAGTATCGATATTGTTATTTTTTAGTTACTAAACATGTTTCATTACTAAGCTTCTCGTTATCTGTATCTTACGAGAAGATCTTAAAAAGAAAGAAGCAGAGGGATCTTTTGCGTCGGACGGGAGGAATGATGTTTAGATCGTTGCGACTGGAAAAACAGATCACTCGGGGCGTGTAAGGGGGATTGGAGGACGGGTAGGCCTAAAGCAATACTTTGGTAAATCCAAACGCCACAAACAAAGAATGGTTACCGGGAGGAGATGAATCAGACACTTGCGGCCAAAGAAGCTACATTGACTGCAATGTTTCAAGCTGACATGAGCAAGATGAAGGAGGAGATGGAGAAAATGAAGTGTCTCCTAAGCTCTCATCCAGAGACCAGTGTTTCCTTCACACCTTCAGCTGCACCTATGCAGTAGAGCACTAGAGGGAGCTGCATTGTTGGACA
Source organism: Acacia pycnantha (assembly GCA_025563575.1). Taxonomy (NCBI): domain Eukaryota; kingdom Viridiplantae; phylum Streptophyta; class Magnoliopsida; order Fabales; family Fabaceae; genus Acacia; species Acacia pycnantha. The sequence goes on along the minus strand of JAMWYP010000002.1, from coordinate 2,340,223 downwards.
GTTAGAGCAACCTTGTCACCTGTATGTGGAGGATCGTGATAGTCATAGATAATTAGTTGCCAAAGGGACTATCCACAACTTGGGATCAACTGTACACCGCCAACAAATGGCTGATGATAAAGTCAGAGTGTCAGTTGAAGAGGTGATCATTGATGCACCTGTCCCTCTCCCAACTGATCAGCTGAAGCTTGTGAGTGATGTCAAGGGAACCTTCATCTCTTGGCCAGTAAAGCTTGTAGATGTCTCTACTCCTCCTCAAGCTCCACCCCCTCCTCAAGCTCCATCCCCTCCTCAAGTTCCATCCCTTACTGCTAAGTTGACGGCCAAGGAAAAAATACCTGATAGGTATCCAACCGATATTTTAAAGATAAATCTTGGCCTATCAATGAAGTAGTAGGCCTCCCTAATATTCTACCGGTTTACATTGATAATGACGATTTAACGTCCCTACTGCTTCCTAGAGAGGAGGTTACTAGTGCAATTGTTCAAATGTTTATAAAGTAAGTATCTTCTTCCTTGATTACATAATTTAAATGCATCGTTTAGACACACATACATATATACTAATTCCCTGATCAATGTCATTCTTGTAGGTTCATGCATGATGAACTGGTTTAACAGGGCAGAATCGATGATTTTGGATTCTTGTGCCCAGTCTATGCAAGTTCAACACCTTTGGTGGAGAGACAGCAGTACATATCAAAGAGGTTGTGTGAAGTGAGAAGAAAGATGTACTTGTTTCCATACTACCTTGGGTACATATCACAATTCTTGTCTACAATTCACTTAATTCTGCTACATGTATATATCACTGAGTACTTTACTGCTGTGAATTTTCAGCCACCACTGGTAGTTGGTCCTCATGTGCATGGAGGTGCATACAGTTATCTTCTTATGCTCCACTCACGGCGATCCAGGGCCTCAGGCTTGCCCTTAGCACGGATGACATGAATCCCTATGGAAGCCTTAGCATCATACATAGTTCATGGCCTGTACTCCTGATTATTTACAACTTATCTCCTATGTTATGCATGAAAAAAAAGTACATCATGATGTCTATGTTGATTTCAGGACCAAAACAACTCGGAAATGACATTGATGTTTACCTTGAGCCCTTGATCGAAGACTTGAAGGAGTTGTGGGAAGAAGGTGTCGATGTTTTTGACTCTTTCAAGAAGGAGGTTTTTAAAATGAGAGCCATGATATTTTGTACTATAAACGACTTCCCAGCATATGAGAACTTGTCAAGGTATAGTGTAAAAGGCCATAAAGCATGTCCAGTTTGTGAAGAAGTCGCATGCTACCATCAACTTCAACATGGAAGAAAGACGGTGTATCTTGGACATAGGAGATTTCTTAGACGGGGCCACCCATATCGTCGATTAAAGAAGGCCTTTTTTGGTGGCTAAGAGTATGAAGATGCTCCGGTGGCATTGACTAGGGAGCAAGTGTATGAAAAGGTTAAAAATATCATTGTCATCTTCGGTAAGACTGGAAAGAGTAGAAAAAAATATATGGAAAAAGAGATATGTATTCTTCGATATTCCATATTGGCACAATCTTGATGTGAGACACTATATTGATGTCATGCATGTGGAGAAAAACGTATGTGATAGTATTGTTGGCATGTTTCTCAACATACAAGGTAGTTCCAAGGATGGCGTGAAGGCAAGATTGGATTTGCAAGCAATGGGAATACGCGAAGACTTACATCCAAGGCCATATGGGAAGAGAACTTATTGTCCCCCGGCTTCTCATACTTTGTCTAAGAATGAGAAACGAAGCTTTTGTAAGTGTTTACATGGCACAAAAGTTCCCTCGGGGTATTCTTCAAATTTTAAGAGGCTTGTCTTGATGAAGGACTTGAAATTAGTAGGCCAAAAGTCTCATGATTGTCATGTCTTGATGCAACAGCTACTCCCAGTAGCTATTCGAGGCATCGCTGAATATGATCTTCGGGTTGTTTTGACTAGACTTCGTTTCTTCTTCAATGCGGTTTGTAGTAAAGTTTTCGAGATTGAAAAGTTGTATGAATTGGACAATGAAGGATATCTTATCTTGTGCCACCTTGAGAAGCTTTTTGTTCCTACTTTTTTTGAGATCATGGTTCATCTTATTGTTCATCTAGCGAGGGAGATAGGAGCACGTGGTCCTGAGGTTGATGTCATAAGTTGGAATTCGTATCTGATCAATGGTTATACATTTTACACGAAGTCCCTAGATGATAGGAGCACAGTTTAGAACAATGGTGTTATGTTAGAGGCTGAATCTATGCACTTCTCCAGTTCGAAAGACAAAAGGCCTAAATTGGCAGTCATGCCATATTATGGGGTTATTGAAGAGATTTGGGAGGTGGACTATGTCAAAATTAGATTTCCCATCTTCAAATGCAAGTGGGTTAATGTCAATAATGGTGTTCAAATTGATCAGCTAGGATTTACTTTAGTCGATGTCAATAGTAGAAGTTTTGGAGATGACCATTTTATTATGGCAGACCATGCGAAACAAGTGTTCTATATCACCGATCAAGAAAATAAAATGTGGTTTGTAGCTCTCCAAGGAAAAAGGGTCATTGATATTGATGAGGAAAGCCATTCAAATTATGGTCTTCCTGAGAGTACTCCTTTTTCAAGGGGTCTACCGGACATGAACGAAGAAGATGAAGCGGATAATGAACTCGGCATAAGAAATGATCATCAAGAAGGGATATGGGAGGATATCACTTTATAAAAGAGTCAATTCATAAGGTAATATTCATATGCAAAATTCTTTGAAAACTTTAAGGTTTTAACTATATTATATTCCTTCTATGTTCTTAAACAATGTCATGCTGACTATGAATTTTCTCTTGTTTTGTTTTTGTGGCAGGATCCGATCCAAAGAGGCATGTTATAAAAGAGGATGTTACGTTGTTGGGTGGGAATCAGATGAAGGCATGGTGAATAATATATTGGGCATGTATGTTGATTTACGTGCTGTATTTGTAACTCATTGTGATTGTAAGTTATCTTATTGTATAAATTACTTTAGCTGTTGTAGTCATAGTAATTAATTAAGAGGCCACATAACTCATGGTGAATAATATTTGTATTCTTTTTCCAATTCAATTTATTCATAATTGTTCATAGCTTGTAGCTTAAAGTATCGAATTTTATGTGATGTTTTGGGTGATGGGTTTGTGTAAAATATATATGATCAGGAAGAACAGAATAGGGAAAAAATTCGGTAAAATTTAGACAGGAAATAAATAAGCCGGTCTTAAATGTTCAACTGTTAAGACCAGATGTATTTCTATGTCCGGTCTTAAAGGTATTAAGCCGGTCTTAAAAGCTGGTCTTTTAAGACCGGTCTATTTATAAGTCCGGTCTAAAAGTTCAATTTTTAAGACCGGATGTATATATCATCCGATCTTGAAAGTCAGTCTTTTAAGATCGGGTAATTAGTCCTCTGGTCTTAGAATCCGCTATTTTTTGGACCGAATTTATCTTTGTCCGGTCTTAATATTCGGATCTTTTAAGAGCGGTCGAGTTTTTGTCCGGTCTTAAAGGTTGAGTTTTAGGACCGAACAAAAAATATTTCAGATCTATTTAGTACGACTTTTAAGACCTAAGGTTTAAAATGTCCGGTCTAAAAGAAACTCTTTAAGACCGGTTTGAGTCCGGTCTTGAAAGGGAGACTTTTAATACCGCCTGGAACAAAACTGACGCGGGTTCGGTCTTACGATACCTCTTTTGTCCGGTCTTAAAAGCCTTTTTCCACCCGTGATGGCTAGAGAAGTAGCTAAGTTAAAAAGAAAGATCAATGAACTATGGCAACAGGAGGAGATTTATATTGGGCTCAAAAATCAAGAATTCACTGGCTGAAATGTGGGGGGACAAGAACGCAATTTATTTTTCATTCGACCACAATCAATAGAAGATGTTGAAATAACATAACAAGATTGAAGGATGAAGTTGATATTTGGCTAGATAATAAAGAAGACATCGGAAGGTGTTTGAAGGGATTTTATGAGACTTTTCTCTTCATCAAGGAAAAAAAACTTTGTAGATGCTTGAAGTTAGGTTGAAGAGCCAGTTTCGGAGGCTAATGAGGAAAATTTCAACCGAGGGGGTGAAGAACTTAAGTCAAAGTCCAAGTGATGTTGACCAAAAGTGAATCTAGTTGGTAAAGCATTCCTAATCTATTTCCACATGAAGAGTTGAGCTCGAGGAATAAGATTCAGCTGATGCGTTTTCCTCCAAAACCTGTATCAATAACAGACACTCAAGTGTTATTATAGCCATATGCAACACGATAATGCCCAATTTGTTTCCTGCCAAAATTGTTCATATTCTAGAAACAACTAGCTTCTTTGTTTATGGAGTGAGGCTACGTTCATCTGGTCCTACTCAGACCCCATTTGGTGGGAGCCTTGTGTACCGAGCTGCCTTTTTTGTCCTATCCAACAAAGGTTATCCCAAAAACATGAAAAGGAGTCTCTAGTATTGCCTCAGCCATCAAGCCAGTGCACCATCAGATTTCATAGTTTTAATAGCCCTTAGCACTTCCTCCATGGTCACTGATTAGTGATATATGGCCATGTGTGAGAGTAAGAAGTGTAAGATCATTTAATTGAAAAAGATTTCCATCAGTCAGTTCTAAAGACGAAATTCGTTTTCAATTAAAGGATGCAGTTGTTATGAAGCAATGATGATTGAATATTATTACACTTATTTGTATCTCTTGGTGAATAAATTTAGGAATGTTTGATTGATAAATCATGGATTTTGTTACTTAATTGGGCTTTGAGCTTTTAATTGGATTGAACTCATTTATTATGATTAAATTTCATATTTACAATGATTTAGTATTTTCGCCATAACTTATGATCTAGATATCCGATTAGCCTGATTCTTCTTTCCTTTTTTAGATGATTCAGAGATCTACAATTGTTATGAAGACTTGGAAGACTGATTCGGACAAGAAGATGGACGAAATTGGAGCTAAAGACAGATGCATTTTTCTGGATTTTTATTTTGCCCGAATTTTGTAATAAAAGACCAATCTTTAGAGATTTCTTATTTATTAGAGGTTTCCTATTATTAGGGGATTCCTATTTTTGTTTAGTCATCTCTCCTATATAAGGAGGTTAGATGGTGGCTACAAAGATATTCTCAATATTATATATTCTTTTATTTTCTTTGAGTTGTTCATCATGTTCTTCTTCATCTTTTCTTCTGTGTTTTTCCTAGCCATGTTTGGCTAAGCTTTTGTGGTTGACCCATGGATTGAGGATTCTGTGAATCCAGAGGGCCTGCACTTCAATCGATAACGTAATTTGTTTCTGTTTATTTTAATCGGATCCGATTATGATTGCGGAATGAGTATTAGATTTAATACCTAGATTGATATCCCAAGGACATAGGTCGGACCAGGTTCTAAGAGAGCGTTGTGCGATCGCACAGCGAGCTCGCCACGTGTTCGATCAAATGCTAGGCGATCGTCTAGTCGAGGGAATATTTGGACAAATGCAGAGATTTCGGTTTGTCTAGAATCAATCACAAGTTTGGTTATTATCTTTTTGTCCGATGAAGGTTATGGAATTCCAATTCTGGGTTAATCATTTTTTATCTAATTAATCTCGTTTTCTTATTTTCTATTTTATCTTTGCTTCATTTAAATTACATTTCTATTTTAGTTTATTAATTTAAAAATAAAAAACCCAATCCCCCCTTGTTTTCATTTCATTTGCATGACACTTAGATTACTTAGGATTCAATAAAAGGCTCCTCGAAAAGAGAGAACGATCCTAGGTTTGCCTATACGCAATCCTTGGTTAATTGTTGATTGTGGACCCCAAGGCTAACGATAAAAGGTCTTCATCAAATGGCGCCGTTGCCGGGGAGCTAAGTAATTGGGACCCTAGGTGATTTAATTGTCAAATTCACCAAAAAAAAAAGTTAATTCATAGCATACTTGCATATTTTATCTTTTTTTTTTTGAAAAAAAAATTCTCCTTTTCTTTTTCACTTGCATTTGTATTTTTTTAGATTCCTTTTCTTAATTTTTATTGTTAGAAAGTTATCTTGTGAACCATTGGGAATTAATTGTATTGAGCTTTCATGGCTTGGTTTTATGGTAATCATGATCTACCTTTCAATTCTCACTCTTTTGTAGGCAATCAAGATTGTGATGGCCCATTCCACCACCAATACCATGAACCATACCAACAACCTCCATTCCAACAATATCATCAACCCTCTCACTTACCATACCATCCTTCATTTCATCCCACTTCCATACCATGCCATCCATCTCATGAATCCCTATACCCATTTGAACCACCTTATGGACCTCATTCTCAACCATGTGTGCCCAACCAAGAACCTTCCATTTGTGAAGTCATTGGAGATTTCCAAAATCAAACGACTTGGGCTATAAATGAGGAGTGGTCACATAAGGAAAGGTTCATCAAGAAATAAAATCTATGCTTAAAATTATGGAAGACCAAGCGAAAAGGAACGAGAAATTAGGAAAAGAAATTGAGCAGCAATCACAAATGATTAAAATGATGTTTCAAGAAAATCCTTCTCCCATGATCACACATGCACAAGAAGTGGAGCAAGTACAAAAGCACATTGAAGAGTCTTCTCTCCCATTTGGTAATGATCCTATACTTTTAGAAGTAGACTCTCCTATTACTTTGACTACTGAAGCAATTCATGATTTGAGTAATAATAAGGTGGACGACGAAATCATTGTTGAATCCCCTCCATTGTTTGGGAATATAATTGCTCAACCAATTGGCTTTAGTAGTAGTGATTCGATTGTACTTGTTGATGAGTATTTCTTCATGTGATGCTTTAACTAATGAAAATGCTTCTCTTCATAGTACTATGGATGAATGCGATAAATTGAATGACATATTTTCATGCTCTTGTGAGGAATATCAAATGTGTGTGGATTGTTATCATGAAAATGTCATTTACTTGTTGAGCTTCAAAAGAAAGCATTTAGTGAAGTGGTTGATTCTACCATTGATCATAATGCACCCTCTTGTTCTATTGATGATAGTAAGCATGTCAAATTTGAAAAGGTTGAATCAAGCATGAATGCCAATGTTTGCACTAATTTGGTTAATGCTGCATTATTTGGTGATTTTGAATTGCTTAGTGATTCGCATTACTTGTGGATTCGTTGTTGATGTGAGTGAGAACAGTCATAGCCTGGAATGTAAGATGCATAAAATTCCCATTGGATTACCTCCTTGTAGTCTTGTTGGTGACAAAGATTCTGAAATTTTAATTGATAAAGTCCCGCATGTTGATGAATCTTTCCAACAAGTACTTTCTTGTGATTTGCCACTGATTTAGAAAAACAAGATGATTGTTTTGAATCTTTACACATTCCAGGTGGTGATGATTTGAAAAATTCTCTTCATTCTTCCACTCTTTTCCCTTCCCTCTCTTGTGATTGCAACGATGATGTGGTATACTCCAACACTAAGTTGGATTCCATACCTTCCATTTTTCAAGCACAAGAGAATTTTTACAATATAACTGGTTCCTTGACTCCTACTGATGGGAGTATCATTGATTTCCTTGGATGTGATAATTACTTGGAGAGTTTGGAACTTAACATGCCCTTAATTCACTTAAAATATCTCCATCTTGCTATTTTTGGATGGGATGCTGCTATTTGCTTGTCTTCTTTGCAGGCACATTGTTGGAAGGATCGTCAGGAGAGTCAATCTCTACCGTACATTCTTGAACCTCTTCCAATAGATCCTGAACCGCCTCCATCAAGGAAATTCAATAGAAGAGAAGATATTTTTAAAGACCAATGCATGATTCTCATTGGTGATGAGAACTTCTCCTTCAAGCGACTCAAGATACTCTAACAAAGGTTGTCTCTTTCCTCACTTATTTTCTTCCTAATTCATATGATTACTTGGGTTTAATTGTTGTATGAGGAAGATAAGTGCGGGGGAGGGACACAATTCAGTAGAAAAAGTAGAAATAATGTAGTTTAGTAGGTAGAATAATTTTTTTTTTTTTGAATAACTCACTCTCTTTCTATGATTGCTCTACCTCTTGTGAACTTTGATATCTTGGTTTTGATGGATCCTTCTGTCTGGGGCTGAATTTCTGGACTCTTGGATTATAATTCTTGGTAGTTAATTTTGGGATGCTGGTTGCATGATTTGGTATTGACCTTTGTGAGATTTTGAGCCTGCATGAATGGAATTCATCTTTACCATTCTTTCTTTCATGTGTGCATCTGCTCATTATTTGTGTTCTCTAGAACTTGCTCCTTTTCTTTTTGAAGCTACATTTTTCACTTGTGTGCATAAGTATGATGGAAGCTTGTTTTCTTTATTTCATTTTCCCACTTTGGCCAAATAGTCTTTCCCCTTACATTCAATTTCCTTTGCTAGCCCCTTTGTGCCTTCTTGACTCATTCTTTTCTAAACCACATTACAAGCCTAAGCGTAAAACCATTTTATTCCGCACCTTGAAAATTTATTGAGCATTGGTTTCACCTTGGTTTTGTGTTTAAGTATGGGGTTGCTCAGGAGTGCAATAGTTTAAGTGTGGGGGGGAGATATTTGATTTTTTCATTGAGATTATGTATATAGTATAGTTTCTCAAAAAAAAAAGAAAAGAAAAGAAAAGGGCTTGAAAAAAAAAAGAAGAAAGAAAGAAAAGCATAAAAAGAAAGAAAGAAAGAAAAGAAAAGAAAAGAAAGAAAGAAAGAAAGTGTGAGGGTTGCTCTGGAGTGCAACAGTTTAAGTGTGGGGGAGATATTTGATTCTGTGCCATTCATCGTTTGACATTGATTTTCGTTTGATGTTGGTCATTGTAAAAAAAACAAAAAAAAAAAGAAAAGAAAGAAAGAAAGAAAAGAAAGAGAGAGAGAGGAAGCAATGTAAAGAAGGAGAAATAAAAAGAAATAATATTGAGGTGATTTACTATTATCAACTGATGTTCTTTGAATTTCTTGGGTGCTTAGCCTATCATATCCATACTTATTCACACCTTTACCCTAGCCCCATTACAACCTTCAATAACAAGCTCTCTTGATTTTTGCATGCATGTGTTATGAATAGTGGAGAAGTAGAAATTGAGCAAGCCTATGGTAGGACTATTTTCTTGAGTAGAATTTGAGCGATACACTTATTAACCCTATACACTTGAGAGATTGATTGAGGGCATTCCTTGAGAGACCATCTAGTGTGATTAGCATCATTGATTGAGATTGCTAGGGTTTGTAATTTGAAATGAAAGAAATTCAGTCTTGATTGGTTGATCTTGAGAAGCTTTGTGACCTTTATTCAATTTTTGAAGTTTGGCAATTGTTAGAGAGAAGAAGTTTTTCTTTTAGTTTTTTTCTTTTAATTTTGCTCAGGAGTGCAAAAGTATAAGTGTGGGGGAATTTGATGATTGAATATTATTACACTTATTTGTATCTCTTGGTGAATAAATTTAGGAATGTTTGATTGATAAATCATGGATTTTGTTACTTAATTGGGCTTTGAGCTTTTAATTGGATTGAACTCATTTATTATGATTAAATTTCATATTTACAATGATTTAGTATTTTTGCCATAACTTTTCATCTAGATATCCGATTAGCCTGATTCTTCTTTCCTTTTTTAGATGATTCAGAGATCTACAATTGTTATGAAGACTTGGAAGACTGATTCGGACAAGAAGATGTACGAAATTGGAGCTAAAGACAGATGCATTTTTCTGGATTTTTTCCTAGCCATGTTTGGCTAAGCTTTTGTGGTTGACCCATGGATTGAGGATCTGTGAATCCAGAGGGCCTGCACTTCAATCGATAACGTAATTTGTTTCTATTTATTTTAATCGGATCCGATTATGATTGCGGAATGAGTATTAGATTTAATACCTAGATTGATATCCCAAGGACATAGGTCGGACCAGGTTCTAAGAGAGCGTTGTGCGATCGCACAGCGAGCTCGCCACGTGTTCGATCAAATGCTAGGCGATCGTCTAGTCGAGAGAATATTTGGACAAATGCAGAGATTTCGGTTTGTCTAGAATCAATCACAAGTTTGGTTATTATCTTTTTGTCCGATGAAGGTTATGGAATTCCAATTCTGGGTTAATCATTTTTATCTAATTAATCTTGTTTTCTTATTTTCTATTTTATCTTTGCTTCATTTAAATTACATTTCTATTTTAGTTTATTAATTTAAAAATCAAAAACCCAATCCCCCATTGTTTTCATTTCATTTGCATGACACTTAGATTGCTTAGGATTCAATAAAAGGCTCCTCGAAAAGAGAGAACGATCCTAGGTTTGCCTATACGCAATCCTTGGTTAATTGTTGATTGTGGACCCCAAGGCTAACGATAAAAGGTCTTCATCAAGCAACCAACGCACAACTATTTTTTCTGCCATCAACAACTATACAACTCTAAATCTGCCTTTAATTAATATATAGATATAAAACTTGTTGCAAAATGGACAAGTACCCAATTAAACAAAGTGTTAAAACTAGACAGCAAATGTAACACCCCTACTATTGTAAATAATGTATTTGCAAGCACTGTTGAATTAATGAAAAATTTTTCTTGCTAATGTAATTATTATTATTTTTCTGTAATATTTTATTTTAAAAATAATTATTAAGAGACTGACATGATAATGGACATTGAAAAGGCCCAAATTAAAAGTCATCTATCATGGCCAAGGGAAATGAGACCATAATGGAGCCCAGATGTGGAAAGGAGTGGGCCCAAGGCCAAAACACCGATGTAGCATAAGTCGGTATAATGAGGTGGGGCCAGAGGATAATGACAAAACACAGATTCTAGCCCCAAGTTAGTGTCTAGGTGCCATTCATGGTCAGGGAAGAGAAAGAGACACAGAAAAAGTCATATGTCAAAAAGTAAGAGTCAGTGTAATCATTGCATAAGGACACGTGTCACTACAGGGTTAAAAGAGAAAAAGTAAGGGCAAAATAGTCAAATCCTTATCCTTTAAGCATTAATTTCGACCATCGAGGAGAGAGAAGGAAAAAGCAGATGATTTTATCCATACTTAGGCTCAAACACAAAATACGGGTCTCACTGGATGTAAACTGGTAAAAAGGGGACCGATAAGGACCAATTAAGGGCTTCTTTTTGGACTAAAAGAGACAAATGTGGGGCCACATGGGAGAGCAGAGTGGCACCACATATGTATGTCTAAATCGAAGAAAAAATCTGAAAAGTTGAAGAAAAGTACAAAAGGAAGCACCCTTTTTAACTGGCGGGGCTCGACAAGGACCGGTGGATAAAGACTGGACTGGATAAAATGAAAAAAGATAGATAAAAAGAAAGGGACCAGATTTTGTGAGGCACATATGGCGCCACCTACCCCCCCCCTAATCATTAAAATTTGACTTGGAGAAAAAGTAAGAAAAGTAGAGATGAGCCGGGCCAAAACAGGTATTTTTCAACATTTGAAAAGATAAAATCTGAATTTTATGGAGGGGGAGGCGCCACATGGCCTGCTCTAGAACTCTGGAGATTCTTGAAGGATAAGTCAGGAGACCCTGATCCAATTTACTAATTACTGGACAGGAATTTACTCCAATTAATTCAGACTGCTTGGATTCCTTTTAATCATTATTAAAAGGCTACAATTCTTCATTTTTTCTCCCTAAGAGGCGTGATCTGCAGAGACAAGAGGGAGATTTCATCAAGCTCCACACACTTAGATCAAGAGCCAAAACACCTAAATCACCAAGCCAAACCTCCGATTCAGGTCAACACCGAAAACTCAACTATTTGAAGTTCAAAGTTGAGATTTTCGTCCATGGTGCTAGGGCTTGGTGTTGTGACTTGATTTTTGTGATTTTAAGGGTTATAAAGAGTCTAGAACGTGATTTTTCAAGGGGTTAGGTCATGGTTTAAGTTTCCGAACTCAAAATCACTGAAAACACAAAGAACAAGCTTGCTGCCAGTTCTGGAAATTCTAGGCAGTGAAGCTTCAACCACGTTTTCGAAGTAGTAAATGAACTTGGTTTGAGCTGAAATTTTACAGACATAAATTAAACTTCCTGAGATTCACCGTGATATATAATTTTATGTCTTTTTGATTTTTTCTTCTAGGAGAAATAAATTGGTAAAGTTTGCTCTGAAGACAACAGGGTATTTCTGACCAAAGGATAGAAACTGAGCTACACACCAAAATAAGAATACTTATGAACTCTGTAAATATTTTTCCTATAAACTAGACATCCTAATAGTTCAGACGGAATTGATTTCATACACAAATTATTTTTTTTGGAAATTATTAAAAATATTTGAAGTTGGGCCAGAATTTCTAGATTTTCTGGAAAATTAATAAAAGGCTCGGTTTTGAGAAATAATGTAAGGGTATTTTCGTCAATACTAAAAATAAAGTATTTTGGTGTTATTTAGGACAAAGGCATATTTTGAAAAGTAATCAGGCACATTAAAATTTTAAGACAGTGCATATTCCACCAGGTAGTAACTGCTTTACTTAAGTACTTTTATGTGTTTGTTGTATGTTTGGCTTGCCATGTGTATGTTTGTGTTGTTTTTAGTCAAATATGCATACAGAGTATGTTGGGGTTCGAGTCCCTAACTATGGTATTCCTAGCGCTGAGGAGCGTTCCGAGGTCTGCCATATGTAGCGGCCTACAGAGATGAGTTTGCCATTTTGGTAAATCTGGGGCTTGCCTTGGTAAGGTAGCTCAACGGTGGAAGACATATATTTGTGTATGTTTATGTTTGCATATATGGTATATTTGGCATTTGTCTGTGATTTTTGATATGACATGGTTGCATGCATACACAATACACGTTGAGTACATGAGTATTGACAGTTACTCTGGGGTTCACTATCGAACTCCAGATACTTCTGTAGCTATAAAGGAACGAGCCTGAAGAAGAAGACCTTTTTGGAAAGGTAGGGTATGACAATGCATTTGAAGAATAGGGGATGCCCTATCTTATTTTATACTTTTATTTTAGGGATGATTGTATTTATATTTTTTGTATTTACTCTTGAATAACTGTACTCTTAACCCCTTTGGGACATTTACATTCTGTTTATTTTACTTTTACCAGTATAATAGGTAGTTCAAATCAGTTATGTGCTCTATTGTGCTCACTCTGATACATGTTAAATGGATCTAATAATGATAGGAAGGTAACTAATAAAAGGAATCCCTTTAACCCGCCACCCGAAAGGGCCAGGCCAGTAGGGGTGTAACATCAAAAGCCCCTACCCTGAAAATAATAATTAAGATTTATTAGTGTTAATTATTTGAAATAAATCAAAGTTGTTTAGCTAAAGACTGATCAAAGTCTTTCGAACCAAATCTGGTGGAACTTGTTTGAGCCCATATAAAAAATTAGTCAAGCAACATGCGAGATACTGGTAAAATGCCATTGACAAAAACATTGTTGTTAACTTCAATTAATTCATACTCCCTTTAGTCTTTAACGTAGGAGGTAGATAATTAATTGGGTTAAGGTGCAAAAATAGACATGTACTTTTGTCAAAAGAGCGCCCAGTAGCAAATATTTTTTTTAGGTGTAAAAGTGATTATGTGGTTACAAAAGTTGAGCAAAATTAGCATTGACCGTTAGTTGACTTTTTCTGAACTGAAAATGATGACATGGACGATGACGTGGATGTTAATGCTTTGTAAATTACAGTTTAGCCCTGGATGCATTTCAAAAAATTTCAATTTCGTCCCTCTATAAACTTTTAAAACTTTCATTTAAGTCCTGGTCAAAACTTTCATTTTGACCAGGGACCTTCTTCCTCCTCCAGATCCGAGAGGCGAGGCGAACCAGAGAGACCAATGAAATGCAAAAAGTGCGAGCCAGTCATCAAAAATCAAATGCAGAGAAACCAAGCGTAACCCAAGATTATCATACAAATCAGGATGCAAAACCATACCCAAAAAAATGAACCAGAAATGCAAAAAGTGTGAGCCAGTCATCGAAAATCAAATAGAGAAACCAAGCGTACACGATTATCCTCGAACCTTCGATTTCTTTCTCTTGAGCAACCAACGAACAAATCTGAAATGTCCGGTCAAGATGAAGGTAAGAAAATGTGGAGGGTGGTGTTCTTCGGCTCCCTCCTTGTCGAGAAGAGGGTAAAAGAAAATGGCAAAATCAAGATGAAGGTGAAGATTGAGAAAGAAGAAGACCTTGAATCGGAGCCCACGGTGGATTGAAGCTCATGAGGATGGGTCCAATATGTCCACCGTCAGAGATGAACTATGGAGGAAGAACCAGAAATACCCAAATCCCTATCCATCTTTAATCTCTTAGGTTGCTATTAGTTTGGGATTGGGGGAAAAGATTGAATCTTGGAATTGAGTTGGGGAAATACGCTGGTTAAGGAAGGTGATTTTCGGATTCCAATTTTCCCTTTCTCTGTGTGTCGCTGCTGTGTGATTGAGCGTGAGGATGTGGTTGTGGAGGTTGAGGCGATTACCGACGAGTGCAGAAACATGTTCAGGAAGTTTGGGATTGTTAGGGTTCAGGTAATAAGGTGGAGATTGGGACTGAGGCTTGGCTTGTTGAGGCTGAGAGCGATTAAGAGCAGAGAGAGGAGGTTCAATGCGGAGCTGGCGTTTGCGGCGTCGTTCGGTGGCAGCTTCTTCGGGAGAGGAAAAGGAGAGGAAGCGAATGTAGACATAAGAGAGACGGTGAGGTCTGACTAGGTTGACGAAGATGGGTTTGGAGAGAGCCATGCTCGTGGTAACGAAATTGAGGGTTTCAGAATTCAGACAATTAAATCGATAGGGTTCTGAGAGGGTTGATGAAGAATATGAAGATTGGGAGTTTTCTGGAAAGTAGGAAGTGGAGAGGGGCTCGCGAGGTTGAAGGAAGGGGAAGGGTTTTGTTTTTTTTTTTAAATTTATTTTTTCTTCTTTCACTGTCAACTATGATAAAAATTTGCTGAGTCAGCATTCATGTTAATGTTTTTGGTCAAACTAACGGTCAACTAACGGTCAATGCTAATTTTGCTCCATTTTTGTAACCACATAATCACTTTTGCACCTAAAAAAAGTATTTGCTACTGGGCGCTCTTTTGACAAAAGCACATGTCTATTTTTACACCTTAACCCTAATTAATTTAGAAAAATTAAAATAAGAGTAAATACCCTTTTTGGTCCTTGACAAAAAAGTGATCCCCATTTTGGTCCCTTACAAAAAAACTGACCCTTATTCGTCCTTTTTTATGGACTAAAAAGGGCCTTCTGGAAATTTGTGAGGGATCAAAAGGTCAACCGATTGAGTGCATTTTGGATTTGTGAGGGACTATGAGACTTTTTTTTTTTTTTGTCAGTGACCAAAATGGTGATCACGTTTTTTGTCAAGGACCAAAAAGGGTATTTACTCTTAAAATAAATTAGCTAAGTTCATTATTTAGAAAAGAATATGTGTTGACTTCCTTTAAATATCCTTTTAATCATTTGCATTGAAATCACTCTTCGATGAAAACTCTCTTAATATGTGGAATCAATTAATAAATATATTTAAAAAAATTATAAATTTAAAAGACAAAGTGAATTGAAATCTTACATTTATGATCAAAATAAACCCTCTAACTAGCTAAATCTTATATTTATGATGGGAGAGATACTATGTAGCATATTTTCATATACTTTTGGATGATCCAACAAAAGGATATTTGTTTGGAAATGTCTATACTTTTTTTATATATTTTCTGTAACACCTCATTGTTCTGAGACCAAACAGAGTGACATTTTCACCTATCATGCATTTTGATGTATTACTTAATAAAAATTTAAACCACTGGGCCAGGTTTGATCCTGAAAATAAAAGCCCTTTTTATAGAGTTCAAAATAATATTCTAGTTCAAATAGGCTTTTCTGAAACATTTAAATACATTTGAAAACCTTTTATCAGTGATTCAAACTTTCATTAAAAGAACATCATACTTGAAACGTTGTTAGATTTTATCATAGTATTTCCTTTTTTATCCAATTAATCTAGTGCTCTACTAAATCATTCACCATGATTTGGGCTTGTTATATACATGTCCGTCCTTGCAGCAATAGTTAGCACCACACACATTCGCGCACGGGCGCGCGCGCACACACACAGACACACACACACACACAGACACACACACACACACACACACACACACACACACACACACACACACACACACACACACACACACACACACACACACACACACACACACACACACACACACACACACACACACACACACACACACACACACACACACACACACGTACACACACACACACACACACACACGTACACACACACATACATACATACATACACACACACACACGTACACACACACACGTACACACACACACACACACACACACACACGCACACGTACACACGTATACGTACACACGTACACACACACACACACACACGTACACACACACACGTACACACACACACACACACACACACACACACACACACACACACACACACACACACACACACACACACACACACACACACACACACACACACACACACACACACACACACACACACACACACACACACACACACACACACACACACACACACACACACACACACACACACACACACACACACACACACACACACACACACACACACACACACACACACACACACACACACACACACACACACACACACACACACACACACACACACACACACACACACACACACACACACACACACACACACACACACACACACACACACACACACACACACACACACACACACACACACACACACACACACACACACACATACACACACACATACACACAGACATACACACAGACATACAGACATACATACATACATACATACATACATACATACATACATACATACATACATACATACATACATACATACATACATACATACATACATACATACATACATACATACATACATACATACATACATACATACATACATACATACATACACACATACACACACACACACACACACACACACACACACACACACACACACACACACACACACACACACACACACACACACACACACACACACATACATACAATGGCTGATGAGAACAATGGCTTCGTATGCACTCGTCAATGATCAGTTGTACCGAAAAGGTTTTCATTCTCCAATGATGAAGTGCCTTGCATACACACACACACACACACACACACACACACACACACACACACACACACACACACACACACACACACACACACACACACACACACACATACATACAATGGCTGATGAGAACAATGGCTTCGTATGCACTCGTCAATGATCAGTTGTACCGAAAAGGTTTTCATTCTCCAATGATGAAGTGCCTTGCGGCGAGTGAAGCCCGGTATGTCCTAGCTGTGATCCATGAAGGAATAAATGGACACCACATGGGAGCTAAGGTGCTGGCTCGGAAAGCAGTACGAGCTGGGTACTTTTGGCCCACAATGGCGGCAGATGCTAAGGATCATGTTCAAAGATGTGATAGCTGCCAAAAGCATACTAATACTATCAGATTACCTCCAACCCAGCTTCATGTAATTTCGGCACCATGGCCATTTTTCAAATGGGGTATGGACCTATTAGGACTGTTCAAACGAGCTGCTGGACAGTTGCAATGGCTTATCGTGGCAGTCGATTACTTCACCAAGTGGATTGAGGCAAAGCCGGTTGCCACGTTCACGTCGGCTCGGGTGCAAAAGTTTTTACAGAAAAATATTATATCACAGTTTGGGATACCTGCCAAGATCGTCACAAACAATGGAACTCAGTTATCGACAAAAGCTTTCAGAAGTTGGTATCTAATTTCCATATCCAACAGCACTTTGCGTCGTCGAGCATTCGCAATCCAATGGACAAGCTGAAGCAGCTAATAAAGTCATAGTGGATGGATTGAAGAAATGGATGGAGGATGCCACGTCTAGTTGGGTAGAGTAACTGCCTTATGTATTGTGGGGATACCGGACAAGTATCCAGACATCAACTGGGGAAACACCCTTTAGGCTGACATATGGATGTGAGGCCATGATCCCGGTCGAAATTGGAGAGTCGTCCTAGCGAAGGGTCATAGCCCTTCAAAGCGAGGAGGAAAACAATAACGCATTTTTGGTTGAGTTGGACTTGGTGGATGAGGTCCGAATCGCAGCACATTGCCGAGACTTGGCGGCTAAGTAACTCATCTCAACCTGGTATAACAAGAAGGTACGACCACGGTCCTTTGTCAAGGGAAGCCTCGTCCTTCGGAGAGCTGACATTGGCAACAAATATGCTAGAGAGGGCAAGCTTGCTTCCAACTGGGAAGGGCCTTAGCGGGTTGCAGAGAATCTCGGGAAGGGGGCCTACAAGTTGGAGACGCTGAAAAAGAAAGCAGTGAAGCGAACATGGAATGCGGACAAGTTGAAGGCTTACTATAGTTGAAGCCCAAAACCTTGAAGAGGGTGACGTTATTACAAAGTCATGTAATGAGTTTACTTGTTGGAAGCCGGCATTGTTGCATGGTCTTTTCTTTAAAACGTCTTGTAATTATGAGTCCATAAATGAAAGGATTAGTTAACCCAACTTTTACAAGCTAAATTGCTCTCTACTCTGTGATGATAAAACATGTAGAATTCAGGGTAATGAAACCCATTTTCGAAAATCATGTCCGAAGTAAACATGTAGAATTCAGGGTAATGAAACCCATTTTCGAAAATCATGTCCGAAGTAAACATGTAGAATTCAGGGTAATGAAACCCGTTTTCGAAAATCATGTCCGAAGTAAACATGTAGAAATCAGGGTAATGAAACCCGTTTTCGAAAATCATTTCCGAAGTAAACATGTAGAATTCAGGGTAATGAAACCCGTTTTTGAAAATCATGTCCGAAGTAAACATGTAGAATTCAGGGTAATGAAACCCGTTTTTGAAAATCATGTGCGAAGTAAACATGTAGAATTCAGGGTAATGAAACCCGTTTTCAAAAGTCATGTCCGAAGTAAACATGTAGAATTCAGGGTAATAAAACCCGTTTTCGAAAATCATGTCCGAAGTAAACATGTAGAATTCATGGTAATGAAACCCGTTTTCGAAAATCATGTCTGAAGTAAACATATAGAATTCAGGGTAATGAAACCCGTTTTTGAAAATCATGTCCGAAGTAAATATGTAGAATTCAGGGTAATGAAACCCGTTTTCAAAAATCATGTGCGAAGTAAACATGTAGAATTCAAGGTAATGAAACCCGTTTTCAAAAATCATGTCCGAAGTAAACATGTAGAATTAAGGGTAATGAAACCCGTCTTCCAAAATCATGTCCAATTAAACATGTAGAGGTCAGAGTAATGAAACCCGTCTTCCAAAATCATGTGCAATTAAACATGTAGAGGGAAGGGTAATGAAACCCATCCAAAATCATGTCCAATTAAACATGTAGAGGACAGGGTAATGAAACCCGTCTTCCAAAATCATGTCCAATTAAACATGTAGAGGGCAGGGTAATGAAACCTGTTTTCCAAAATCATGTGCAGTTAAACATGTAGAGGGTAGCGTAATGAAACCCGTCTTCCAAAATCATGTGCAGTTAAACATGTAGAGGGCAGGGTAATGAAACCCGTCTTCCAAAATCATGTGCAGTTAAACATGTAGAGGGCAGGGTAATGAAACTCATCTTCCAAAATCATGTCCAATTTTAACATTAACAAATTGAACTCGGTGCCGTGGTCATAATAAAGTAAGGAGCGCACATGGAAAGCAAATACTTTTCATTTAAATAGCTGCTTGCACATATCAAATTATGGCCCACGACCATGTACATACAAGGTTAGGACAAACAAAAAGTCCCCTGGCAAGGATTCCTACCGAAGTCCTATATCTCTGAAGATAAGCGTCCAGCAATTACAAACGACCAAAGCTAGGACTGCGTCTCAGTTTTAGTCGGGGAAGGTTGTTCATCTTCGCTCTCTCAGTCCCGGGTGGAATCAATTTCCCCTTTTTACTAACGTACGCCTGGAGGTGCAACCCGGTAGTGTTTAAAGTGATATCGGGATTCAGGACTCAGATTTGTGCTACAACATTCTCAAAAGATTGTTTGGCTGCTTGGGCAAATCTGGCAAGTCAGGTTTTGGCGCTACCAAGCTCGTCATCCTTTTCTTTAAGAATGCTGTGCAGAAGGGTGGTATCCGAGGTCATCTTTTCCACCAGTTGCACATCTGTTTGATGGAGATCTTCCAGGCGGTGCAAGTCGGTTTTGGCAGCAGTCAAGTCAATTTGGGCCGTAGCCAATTGTCCTTCTGCCAGTGAAAGTTTCTCGATAAGTGCTAGCTCTTCCTGACACAGCTTCTCTTGCTCGGTTTTTGGAACTTGCAACTCTTCTTGGGCTTGGTCCCTCTCCTCCATGACTTTGGTCAGATGTGCATTACTCTTTAAGACATCCAGCTCGGCTTTGAGGTCGCTCCTTTCCTTCATCACTTTTTCAAGTATGCTTGTCGTCGTGGACAGTTGTTTTGTAACCGCATTCAAAGTAGCCGACTTTGTAGCATACTTGATTTTAAGTGCAACGTAAGGTCGTATCAGGGAGGCGGCCCTATAGGCTTGCACTTCCATCTCGGTCAGCTCAAGCTTGTCTTTCTTGGTAAGTTTGAAGGGAGAGTGAAACCGAGCGGGGGGACGCATAACGTCTTTAACCTCTTGGGTTATCCCGTCCGTCCAGAGAGCCCCTCCAGATAGTGTGGTGTGGTTAAAGGGCGCTGTGTCTGTAAATGAGGTTGAAGGGGTTGGTGAGGCTGGTGTGGGGGTCGTAGCTGGTGGTTCTTCTGCGGCCTGCTTACCCTTGGATTTCTTCGCTCTTTTCTCTTCGCGCTTGGACCCGCCTTTAGGCGCAGAACGTTTGCGCGGGGCTTTGGTAGTAGCAACTGCTTCCATAGAAGTAGGTTGGTTGCCCACGATAGGATCATTCGGGGTAGGGAGAGTTGCAATCTCCTCATGAACTTCTGGAGCTTCGCCAAAGACATCGAGAAATTCTGGTCTTCCCATTTTTCGTCCTACATGGCAAAAAGAAGAGTTTCGTTAGCTTACAAAGAAAGTAATGGCAAATGCACCTTACGTGAACGCAAGAATATGTAAATGTATAATCTCATACTCTTTGTTGTGCGTCGTCTAACTAAAGGGGTGGGGATATATTTTGCGGGATCCATTAGCGATTTGAGGGTATTGGAGAGTGTCATAAGTTTCAACACAGCTACTTCTTCAGTTTCAGACAAGCTAGCTGGGTTAGGAACAAAATCTCCGGAATTCAATTTATGGTGGACGTTCGTCCAATATAAAGGGAATTTTCCTTCAAGTTCTCCGGAAGCCGCGGTTTGGAGGAACCACGGGCAGTGCCCGGGATTGGCCATAACCTTGACGAACGCTTGTTTAAAATTTTTCCAAGACTCGATAAAAGCTCTAAAAAGAATGCGGTCGCGGAATCCCCAGAGTGAAGTCCACCCAAACCATGTTGTGGTACTTCCTATGAATACACTTGTCTCTAAGGGGGAGTAGAAAGTCATAAATATAGCGACAGTACAGCTGATTTTTAATTCCCGGCACAAGTTCTCAAAGGCAATGGCAAATGCCCAGCCATTGGGATGAAGTTGTGAGGGAGCTAGATGTAAATGATTCAGAAGGCATATTTGAAAGTCGGTAAAGGGCAGCCTTACACCGAGTAGGGTGATTACATCTCGATAGAGAAAAATGAAATGAGGCTCATGAGGCTGGCTATTTTGTGGCCGAATCTTATCGAATGACTCATCCTCCATGGGGAGCTTCACTGTGTATCCTTCTCCATCCCCTATGCCGAGTGATATGGCATCTTCTACGGTCATAGTGTTTTTAATGAGGGTTACGCAAGCGTTAACGACTTTCTTTGGGGAAGTCGGATCTCGGGTAAAGCCAGACGAGCTGCACTCATCCGCCGTGGATGGGTAAGAAGAACGTGATGATGATGCCATCTAAACCTAAAATACATAAAAAGGGTAAAATCATGAGATGATATATACCTAGATTAGCATTTATTTCTTGTCGTGAAGTGTTTGGTGCCGGACTAAGGATACTCGGATCTCTCGAAACTGCTTTCGTTGGATGAAGGATGTTATGTCGGCAGTAACCTAAGACCAAGTCGGCCTCCTTATCTCGGCCAAGTTTAACAAGATCAATGCTTTTATAACAGCACTGGTCGCAGGGGGTTGGCCTTTGGGCTTGGTTAGGACGGGATGAAGTTTTATGATGCGAAGGGCCATGGGACATGGTTGATGGCATCAGGACAGGCTGTTTATCTTGACGACCATAAGAGTTTCTGGGTCGAGATTTGGTATGGTCAGTTCCAACTGACCAAAACCGAAACTTATATGCATCAGAGAAGTGTTCAGAGGCCCCTTGGCCATGCATATCTAAGGGCACATGAAGGTTTTGATCCAGTGAGGATGGAAGAGAAGGAGGAGTTTTGCGTTTAAAGGAGTGGGGCATGGTGCGAGCCATTCACTTAGCCCAGAAAACCCAAAAACTCAAAAAACTCACTAAACAGTGTCAAAGAATCCAAAAATTCCTTAAATGCTAGGCACCAAAGGTTTGGCAAATGTAAGAATTGGAAAAGATATGAAATCTAAAAGAGACGTTGTAATACCTGGTGAAGGATTCGAGTGAGGATTGAGCAAATGTTGGCAGAAGCAGACTATCGTTGAGGCTATCACTGAGAAAGCAAGCTAAGCGTTCAGTGTGCAAAGTGCCCAAATGACGAAGAAAGAGGAAATTTATAGGTTTTTGAATTCAAAAGAGTCTGGGAAGATTTTTGAATTTGAAGCGCTGGGGGCAATTACTTCCACATTGGTTGAAAATTAAGGTTAAAACCCTAGAAGTGTAATGATGTTTTTTCTGAAATGACGCAAGCATTAAATGCGCATGGCTTCCAAGCGCCTATAGCATGGCACCCACGCCTGGAAAGGCAGTTACACGCTGCGACGCATCAGTGCAGAAAGAGGGGATGTCTCCTTTCGTATACGTGTAAGGTGCATCTTATTTGCCTGGGGATTCCTTGTGATAATTTTAACCGGGTTATTACGAGAGAATTCAGTTCAGGAGAGTTTAGTTCAAGTGCTTATGATGGTCATAGTCGTGTTAACGTGACATTGGCAACTCGGTGTGGCTAATGGCGGTCATGACCGGGTTAAGATGGCGCAAGTAACTCCGACCTTTTGTCAAAATAAACTTGGCATGTGGGGCCAAGGGTGGATTGAATGGTGAATCCGGGTTGAACATTTAGTCAACCTCGGCTATTAAAGAAACCTCAATGTCAGTGTTTGCATGCATTCAAGCTATTTCAAGACATGTGTGAAAAAAGCAGAAATAAGCTTTGTATTGATACTTGATGCGGTTACACAGTTTTCTTACAAAGAAATAAACTGACCTACTCGTTTACAAAGACGGCTACAAGATCAAAATACAGAAATTAGGCAAGATTCGTAAAGTTACATTATGAATTTCCTAATAAACAGCGGGTTGTAGACAACCAGATCCCTCCTACGATGGTTTGACTAGTCAGAGCTGGAGATTGAACAACTATCCAAAGACCATCGTAGTGGTGGAGATCTTTGTTAGATATGCTGGAGACCCCTGGTGGAGTTGGGCCAAGTGGATGAAGACTGGCAAACATACCAGGGGCCTCCTGTCGCTGATGGAGATGTTTGGATGCAAACTTGATTCCTATCCCATGGTCCCATACGAAGTTGAGCCAGATAGGTGAAGACTGGCAACTACATCTGGGACCCCAAACGTCATCAAGCGACGTAGATGAAGACTGGCAACTACATCTGAAGGTAAAGCTGCAAGGCAACAGTTGATAAGGCCGTCTTTTTTACTTCGTACTCTTACTTTCCTTCCCCACAATGCTGAAAGGTTGGAAGCCTCACAAGGGATTATGGAGTTTGAAACTCTCACCAGTGAACTCATCATTCTTTTGGGATATTTGCTCAAGAATAGAATGAGAAGGCACACCAGTTGTGTGAGAGGGCAAGGGGCAAGGGAAGAATTTATAGGCCAGATGAACTGCAAGGGTCAGGCGGCAATAAATGTCACTTTAATGGAAACAGCGATTTCTTTTCCAAGAAAAGAAATAATGACTGTGGTTAAAGGGCGTGAGAATTCAATGCGCGCGAAGACCAAGGGCGGCTAAAAGTGGCCAATGAATGCGAAGATATGACCGTATGATACCAGATAAGTAAGTTGAACGGTCATTAAATCAGCATGTGACACGTGTCTCCATCTCATCCGGGATTGGGAGGCAGCATGTGTATGATGAGTTTGAAATGGTGAACTCGGTATGGTAGGGTTAAGACAATCCCGGGTATTATGAAGACACCTGGATGGTTGCGCAAACCCGGTCGGCCAAGGATAGGAAGGCGACAAGCTGTGAACTCGATATGGTAGGGTTAAGACAATCTCGGGTATTACGAAGACACCTGGATGGTTGCGCAAACCTAGTCGGCCGAGTATAGGAAGGCGAAAAGCTGTTAAACCCGATATGCCAAAATCAATGTAGTGAATTGATTGTTGTAAAGACAAATTGATATTTACTGTAGAATGAACCCGGTATGTACGTGGTAAAGCGGCAAGTCGAGAACCAATTCCTGATACCTAATCAATCTCGGTGTTAACAAAGAAGGAAGAGCCCGGGATGGTGAACAACTGATCTCGGCAGCTCAGAGACCTGAACTCCCGAGCTTGGGGGCAACTGTTATGGACTCAAATAATGGGCCTGGCAGATATGAGGCCCAATAAGAGTGCTTTAGGCTGGAATCTCCCTCTAAGTAGGTACATTGTTAATTATCCCTTGAGCATGCCTATAATCCAGGAACCGTACAGGTAGTGGAGCAGGCACTCACAGAACGTGGGAGGCGCACAACGATGGAGGATAGGACTCAAGGCAAGGAGAACGAAACCCTAGGTAATCTCTATAAATAGGAGGTTGCCCACAAGGTGTGTTCTCTACATTCACTATTCCATTATTTACCATTCAGTCTCACTATGCACACACACCACCCCTCTGGCGAAAAGCCTACCCCGTGTAGCACAGTGATCTGTAAGCATTCTCTGATATCTCCTTCATAGATATCAGTGGGTACTCTGTTCCTCTTGGGTGTTTAACTCATAAGGTACCTCAGAGGATACATTTGATCCGATATTAACATCACCTAGCCAATTGAGGCTAGATATTTGTGTTCTACACTAGAACACTGTACTTGTCCATTACAACGATAATATTGAAAGCAAAATTAACTAAGTACACAGAATTTATATAAGTCACTTATTCGAGTAAATAACAATTATATATTGCTTGCCTCAAACATACTCCTTTGGTCACATCTTTTTTTTTTTTTGATACATTGGTCATATCTTGTTTATAGAGCAATGAAAGAGAGTTTTTTTATCCTTAATATAACTATCTCATTGAATTTGTTATATAAAGGTATGATTTTACTCATAATTTTGTTGGAAATTATGCCCTAGGGGCAAGTCATTGTACTTATCAACGATCCCCATATGAATTGGGTAGTCGCAATGTCTTGCTAGAGGTCGCTTGCGACTTGTGGGCTGGTACAATATTGGCCCGCTGCCAATCTCATGTGGGCCTGCAGGGTCGCACACAAGAATGGCCCAACACGAGCAAGATTGTCCAGATTCATTGAATCTTAAATGTGTTTAAGATTTAATGAATACTTATTTAATCTAGGATGTGTGTGTATATATATATATACACATACATATATAAATATATTATTCGAAAATAATAATGATATTATTTATTGATAATATTATTATTATATATAGTATTTAATTTATTTGATAAATTAAATAACTATAAATAAATTGAGATATTGTATCTCGGATTTAATTTTCGAATAAAGATATTGCATATCAAATTTAATTTGAACTGAGATATCGGATCTCATTTTAAATTAAATATAACGATATCATATCTTGATTTAATTTATAAATATAAATTAAATCAGATAGCTTTTAATTCGGATTAAATAAATAAATTTGATTAGATCTATCATATAGATTTAATTAATATATTTTTTAATCCAAATTCAAAATTTGTTTTGAATATAATACGCCTGTTAGGTTTAGAAAAACCTACGGGACTTTTAGTCGAGCGTATTAGAAAGCCGCGAAAAACCCTAGAGCCAAAAATAGAGAGACGCAAGAATACTGAGGCGCTAGCACGCTGCCGTCAGTGTTGAAGGCCGTTCGTGTGGATACCGGTAGAGGGAGAGGACACGCGTAGTCTGCTCTGTCTGATCGAACAAGAAGGCGTTAGCCCACGTGATCAAGAAGCACGAGAAGGTAGCCCACCAGTTCAAATTGTTCGGCAAAGGTATGATTCGGAAATCCTAAATCCAGATTTAAACACTATTGAGTGATCCGCTTAAGGGATTCTTAAGAGTTTTATTCCGCTGCGTTGTACGGATCCCAACAAATTTGTTGTTAAGTATACCGTTGTTTTCTTGAAAAGTATTTTTTTTTTTTTGATGTGTTGAAAAGTATATATTAAATATGAGTAAAATCATAAAGTTATGACATTTTAAGATAGAGAGATAATGGGGTTTAAAAAAATTTATTCTTGTCAAACGTGGTGGAAGTATATTATAAACAATATAAAATCTAGACAGGTCATTGGACTAGTTGAGGTAGTGGGTTAACCCAGAGTTAACTTAAGGCCAACCCAATGATAATGAAAAATATAATTTAAATGAAATGTATAAAAATTACCGAATAATGTCGGAGAAATTTCGGGTAGTGTACTCTTTAAAATTAAGTGAGAGAATTAATTGAAAAATATCTACGAATAACCAAATTAAAAGTCTATCGATTATTCAATTTTAATTAATCGAAATAGAGCTAGTATATGTTTACTATATTATTCAATCTAAGAATCTCTAACAATGCAATCCTGTACTGTAAACAATAACGTACGTACTTATAGGAGTGAAGATCATCGAACTTTATTTGATTACGTTCGCCATCTTCCGCCGGTTCACTTCCCTTATCAACGGAAATGAGAATAAGAGCAACCAGCAGAAACGACAAAGTCAGAACCCTCAAAACTAGCACTTGTACCATAATTACCTCATCCTCATGGCCTCTAGTACAAGATCAAGTTCATCCTCTCTAACCATCTCAATAACTAGAGTGACAACATAAAGAAAGATGTCAAGCAACTGCACACAAGGTTTCTGGGGGATAAATCCATTAGAAGGGTGCCTGACAGAGGTGACACTTACTTCTTTGTGCCTTACATTCAATGGTGGGGCCATAATTAACTCTACTTAAATTAGAATTTATTTATTTATTTTATAATTATCTAGGTGGTATGATCTATTATTGTACTTAGGAATTATTGGATGCTCATAGTTGTAAATCCAATACGCAAAAGGATTTGGTACTTTGATTGCATGAGCGGGGTTCCAGACAGGAGACTATATATATAGACACGTACACACATATGTATATAATGTATACACATATATAATGTATATAATATATACATATGTATATACACATACTTTATAGACATTTACACATATGTGTGGGTATTATAGATGCGTCTTCCAATGGCTATATTCAAATGTATATATATTATTCACCGATCACTATAATATTAATAAATTAATGAAGTACACAATATACTTTATATATGTGTGTGTGAGAGAGGGAGTGACAGATAAATTTTTCTTCTCATTTCTTTATAATGCCCATAGCAACTAGACAACAACAACGATTGTGGGTACTGCGTGATGCAATACATAAAGGACATCTCATACATGGTCCTGAAAAATTGATATAAAAAAGGTATATTATATGCTTAATTCGTTCATATATACATTCGATCAGCTATTTATTACAATATCTAACTTCTATCTATTGTTTCCTTTTGCGCACAGTATTGTAATGCCTCATGCACGATGTTTAATTAGCAACTCACAAATGGAAGAAGTGGCAAAAGAGTTAGCAACATCTATACAACATCAGTAGGAGCGTAAATATATATAGAATGACTGTAAATTTCTTGATACTGATGATTTGTTTGTTTTATAGTTTTGGTTTTAATAGTGTATATATGTACATGAATGACTGTAAATATTTGTTGTATTGTTCTGTATATGAATGAATGTAAATATATATTGTGATTTTTTTTGTACAAATGTATATATGCATGGGGGAGAACCCCCAATTTTTTTTTTAAAAAAAACCTAACCTCGATAAATCATGATTGTTACCTAACAACTATTATTTATATCAAGTATATATAACAGTTGTTTAAATAAATCAATTAGCATTATCAATATATAACTATTGTTAAAGAGGAATCGTTATTTTTTTTCTCGGTTGCCCATCCGGTATCTAGAGCTTCGCCCTGACTAATCTAGATCCAACCCGGGTCGCGCACCTGACTATGGTGGGTGAGTTTCCCAACGGAGCTTTTCTGCATTCACAAGGCTCGAACTCGAGATCTTACTTAAGCAACACAAAGAGGAACCATTATTTATTATGCAAGCATTACCATAATTATTACGGTTGTTTACGGAATTACATGTGACCGTCAATTATTATCACACAATGCGTATATCATGGCATCACAAAACCTCAATACATAACGGGTGTTTTCTTAATTATACTTGTTATAATAGGTTAGAATAAATAACGGTTTGAAATTGTATTTTATCTGCACAGAGCAAATATAGTGTCCGCATATATGACGATTCGGAACCATAAAGTATGACAATTAATAATCATCATATATCACGATTTCTGTAGTATTATTTGTAAGATATATATTTCAAATATTTTCTTTAAAAAAATTAAATCAAGATACAACCTGTGTTTTGTAGTGACTTGCGAGTTAGCGGGTTGGTTTAGAAAAAGCTGGCTTCAGAACGAGCTGGCATTTTTGCCAACCCAATCTTCCTCTTTTTTGGCATATTGGAGGATTGAGCTTATGAGCTCAATCCATATCATTACTTTTGAATGAAATGATGTGATATTTTACCTAAAAAAAAATTAATGTGATATTATTTTTTGGGAATTGAAAAAAATTTGGCCCAATGTGTTTCAAACAAAATAGTAGATTCACCGGTTCACCTTTTTATTTCAGTCAATGCCATGAATGAACTGTCTCGTCATTTAACCATATTATTCATTTTCAGGAAGTCCTTTATCAGACAAGGTGAAGGAACAAATAAAGAGCAATAAAACAAAAAGGGAAAAATAAAGAGAAAGATTTCCCAAAAAAAAAATGAAATGATAGTTTGACAAGAAAAAAAGTAGTCCAACAATAACAATAGTTTAATTTAACTGTAGTAATACAGATGCCAACTCATCGGTTATTAGTTGACAAAACATTTGTTGCATTATTTAAGGAATCTATGTTATTTAAATATTAAACAAGATGATTAATTAAAGGATCAGTTCCAATATGATTATTGATTGTCATTTGTTGACAATTATTTCTAAACGAATATAAAATTTGAAATGCATTTGAAAAATGCAACCTCCATCCTACAATTAAATTAAGGGAAAATTATAATAAAGGACCTAAGAAAAATAATATTTATTAAAAAAGACAATAAAAATGATAATTATTTTGAAGTATCACAAATTAAAACATTAAAATAAGAAACCTAAATTGCCCTTAGTCATATTTTATATATTCTCTTTAATTAAATCATTGAAGTGATTGATGGAGGTCAGATAAATACTCATTGAAGATGGAAATGAATTGGTTATCATCAAATCTAGGCCAGCATTGCCTACTTATTTTTCAGACTTTGTATTTCAGAATTTGATTCGTCCATTTGGTCATATATAATTCACAATTAATGACTCATTCTAAAACTGTGCCGTCGTCTTTTATTCCTATATCATCCTACTTGTTTTGCCTTTTGTCAGGTAACTAGATGAATCCATGAGGGTGAATTAGAAAATTTAAATTAAAAAACCCAATTAAATAAAGAACATGTGTTTTGCACGATGGGAGAAAAAAAAACAGAGGGCGAGGAGGAATGTGGGAATTGGGGAGTCGCACATGCATTAAGAGAGGAGTTTCGGAGTTATTAAGGTTATTTCCTAAACGAAACGAACAATTGAGGCTCCAATGTTGGAAGATTGCCGTGGTAACCCCGGCGTGATTCCTCCTAGATTTGATGATAACCAATTCATTTCCATGTTCGATGGCTATTTATTTGGGCTCCATCAATCACTCCAGTGATTTAATCAGTGAGGATATAGGAAATATAGCTAGGGGTAAATTAGTCTTTTTATTTTAATATTTTAATTTCTGGTCTTTCAAAATAATTACTATTTTTATGGTCCTTCTAAATAAATATTATTTTTCTTAGGTCATTTATTATAATTTTCCCTTAAATTAAAGTAAAATATCATAACCACCTTTATGTTTTGCCTTAATTACACAAACTTCCCATATTTTTTAAAACATATATTTTAGTCCAAATAATTGACACCGTTAAAGAATATTTTGAAAAACATTCTTGAAATATATTTTTAATTAAAAATAATATCATAATAAATATTATCTACAAATTTACCCCTCATGATACCAAATCCCAAATTTTTATTTTAACATTAATATTTATTAGTAATCTATTTAATATTTTTACTACAGTGAAAAAATTTAAGTAATTTTTTATCTAAAATATCTTAACGACTTAACAAAAATTTGTGTAATTATTTTAATAAAAATATGTTTAATGTATATTATAGCTCGTATGTATTTAAAATATTAATTACATCATAAGTAAATTTAATAAATAAACGAGATTACATTAAATAATAATATTTAATAATAATGAGCAAAAATTTGAAAATATATATTAAAATTATTTTAAAATTTTGTATAAAGATATGTGATTAAATGATTATTAAGTAATATTTATATTAATAAGGGGTATTTTTGTAAGAATTACGGGTCAATGATGTGATTTAATAGTCAATTAATAGTTGGGTGGATCAAAACTAGAATGGAGATTTCTGTAATATATATTTTGATTTTAAATGAGGTCCATATAAGTTTTCAAAATAGAAGGGATGTCTATAATTTATAGTAAATAGAGGGGATGGTTGATGTATTTTAGTCATTAAATTATATAACCTTAGCTACGTACATATGACCATGGGCGGATGCACATATATGACTTGGGGGGCAAGTGCCCCCCTTAAAACTGACGTATTTAATAAAATAAAATAAAAAAAATTTAGGGTTAAATCCAAATACTAGAGAACCCTTTCGCATCGCAGAATCAAATAGCCAGTTTCGCTGAATCAAACTTTCGCCATTTGTTTAATGTCTTATATTGAAAAAGATGTATTTGATAGCATTGATAATAGGGCAATTACGATGAAATTCCAAAAAATAAGGCTTAGAATGATGATATTGTAATTATTTTTATCGTAATATACTTTTGTTATTAAAATATATGTGCTTGAACTTATTTAGTGCCCAGCCTTGCTATTTTTAACAGCACTTTTGCTATTTCTAACTGTACTTAGCCTTATTTTTCCCTTTATATTCTTTTGTTTTTTAATGTATTTAAAACTTTTCTTTAAAAAAAAAAAAAAAATTCGGGGGCGCTGCCTCTGAACCCCCGAGTCTCCCCACAAATTGTGCCCCCCTTCCGTAAATTTCTGGATCTTCCCCTGCATATGACTAGGGTACTGAAACATTCCAGGGTTATTAAAAAAACACTTTAAGATACTGACCGATACTAAAAGAATGCACAAGTTTTGACTAGGGACTAAAATGAAAATATCAAAAGTTTATGGAGGGACTAAATTGAAATTTGTTGAAATGTGTCTGAGGCTGAACTGTAATTCAGAACAATTTAGGACCCCTCAACATCCACGTCATATTTTCATAGTACTTTTGCTTCACTTTTACACCTAAAAAAACACTTGGTATTGGATACACTTTAAGACAAACCATATATATTTTTACACCTTAGCCCTCTAACCTTAGTTACTTGCATGTGACCATGATATAATTAAATCAATGGCTGGACAAAACTCAGTCGGTTTCAAACTATGAACTATAGACAAGCATAAGTGTGGTACACTAATACATTGATCGTAAACTTAGATCCAACGCTACAAGTTTATAACCCTTTGATCAACTAATTAATGGAAAGAGGATCATAACCGGCGGACCTACACTAGTGTCAATGTGGGCAAGTGCAGACACAAAATATATATAATTTAAAAGAAATTAGTTACAATGTGTGTAGGTAGTGCAAATGGTTAACACTCTGGTCTTCCTCTTAACCAATGGGTCGCGGGTTCGAGTCTGCCAAGCCACTTTTCCCCTTTTTTTCCCATTTCCCTGCCCTATCTCATCTCATCTCCAATCTTTTCCCCCATTTCCCCCTGGCCTCGTTCTCTGCCCCCCCCCTCTCTCGCGATCGTTCCCCCATTTCCCCTGGTCTCGTTCTCTGCCCATCAATGGAAACACTGAAGCCCCCAAGAAGAAAAGCGTCACGACCGTCGCTGAAAATGGAGACACCGAACACTCTAAGAGGAACAAAATCCAGGTTTCCAATACCAAGAAGCCGCTTTTCTTTTACGTCAATCTCGCCAAGGTATTCATTCATCTTTGTTTTATAATCATTATTTCTCTTTCCCTTTAGGATTTATCTGATCTTGATCTGTATATTGTATAAGAAATGCGGTCCCATCAGTGGCCTCAGAAACGAAGGCTTGAATTTCCTGCAGAAAAGGAATCTTGTTCGAAATCTGATTTTTGGCACATTATTTGTATGCTGTTCAAAATGATTTGTCTTTGGACTATTTGAATTGCATTTCTTGGCTTCGATTGATGTCGAGGCTCCGCAACACCTACTGTGAAATCTATTGAGAAGGATTCTAAAAAGTCTTCTGAGAAATAATATATTGAAGGAATAGGACGAGCTGAAATATGAAAGTGAATCAGTTAGCATCTCAAGAGCCTATTCTCAGGGGTGAGTTTCTCTTGTGAGTTTACGTTAGTTCTTCATAGGGTTGTCCAAAAAATTCGAGGTCTAGTTGGGCCAGCCCGGTCTGGTCCGACCCGACCCGGTCTAAGGCAAGCAAAAAAATGGTCTGAGACAATTTGACCGGATTAGACCGGACCAAATTGCTCGGGTTGGACTGGACTTCGGTCCAGGGGCTTAGACCCCCTGGACCGGTCCGGTCTGACCCGAGGTCCTTTTTTTTTTTGTAAATCACCACTATATTGAGCCACTTACTGGAGTCTGAACATCTTAATGTGCTTTTTAATTTATAGGAATCACTTTTCACTATGTCACTTTTTATTATTTTAGGAAGTCAGGTGAAATCAGAGCTAAAATATTGCATCCCAAGAAAGCAAAAAAAAAAAAATTGAAAAAAAATTGGAAATGTTTTAAAAAAAAAAAAAAGCTAGACTGCCTAGACTGGTCCAGGCAGTCCAGCTGGTTTGGTCCGGTCCAACCCGAGCTCGGGCTGGTACCAGACCGGACCAGAACTCGGGCTGATGTTTTCAGCCCGATGTCATATCGAGCCAGACCTCGGGTTGACCTCCAACCCGTTCTGGCCCGGTCCATGGACAACCCTAGTTCTTCATTTGATTCCCCAAGAGTTAGCGTTAAACTAAAACTCACATAATCAGTGAATGGCTATAACTGTTCTAGAAGCTGGAATTGGATGTGCATATAGTTTTTTTTTGGTCGAAGATGTGCATATAGTTCATTTAGTAGTAAAAGAATTTCCCAATGCCCACCCGACCTTGTATAAAATGTGTATACCATTTTTGGGCTTAAACAATTATTGCTTACAAAATTCCACATGTTGTTTGCAAACTAATGGCCTCATATGCCGGAGGCATGAAATTTTGTTCTGTAAAACAAATGTAAGGCTTATTATTGTTGACTTTGTAATTTCTCAGAAGCATACTTGTTTGAATTGTCAAATTGGATATTGTAGTCTGACTAATAGCGACTGAAGTTTTTGTTGAAGTTGTAATGAGTGTTAATTGTAGTGTGATAACTTGGTTTCTGAGATACATTTACAATTTCTTTTTACATGTAGAATTCTGAAATCTTGCTTCTTGACATTCAAACCATTAAGCTTAGTAGTTAAGGTTGATGCCAAGTGGATTGGCAGGATGCTTGCTGTGATAACTGTATAGATTAAGATTCTAGGAATGCGTCCTAATATGGAACATTATGTATCTGTGGTTACAATGCATGTAGGTGCCATTAGGCTTCTTTTTGCTGTTGACTAAAATAATTGGCATCTTTGTTAATCTTTTGCAAAAGATCCTCTTGGTACTGGATTTCACTAAGTGGGTTTTTGTGCTCAACAGCATATTGGACACTTTTGTGCAATCATTGCGGTCTTCAGGTGTAGATTTATCTGACGCCAACGTTTCAGTACAAATTGATCTAGGAAGACGATCAATTGCCTCCACATCCTGCTCAAAGGTTTGTCAAAATTTCGGATTGGAATGTTTGAGAATTTCCTGTCACATCATTTCTACACCCATGGTATTCAGTTACTAGTTGCCACTTTAGAGAATTTATTGTTTATATTCTTTTGTTTCTTAATGCGTTTAAAAATTTCCTTAAAAAAAATTTTGGGGGCACTGCCCCCGAACCCCTCAATCCCATCACTAATTGTGCACCCACAAACCTAAAATCCTGGGTCCACCACTGATCATAACAAACCTCATGTTCTTATAAATTATACTACATCTATTAAGTCCAACTTTCAATTCTGCAATCAAATGGTTCCTCTCTGCGTGAGTGTGATAATTTCATTTTTCTCTCCGTGTGAGCGTGAGGGTTTTATTTGTATCTAAGTGATACTACCATCACTTCTCAGTGGCACATGAGTGAGAGATTTGCCATCGCTTCTCGGTGGTGATTCGGAGGTGATAGAGGAGATTGGAGGTGAGTCGGTGGTGGAAGCGAGTTCTTTGGTATGGAAGGAGGAAGAGAGTAGGGCTTCGACTAAATCTGTATTGATAGGGAAAGTGTTAACGGAGAATAACTTCGTTAATAGTACGGTCTTATCGACAATGCAAAAGGCAGGGAACATGGAGGAAGGATTGAGAGTAATAGATGTTTGGAAGAATGTCTTCATTTTCGTTATCGATTCGAAAGAAGAATGCAGGCGGATCTTGCGAGGTCATCCTTGGTCGATCCAAGGTCATTTGATTTGTCTCCAGGAACGAGGTCAATATGATGTAATAGATGAAATTGACTTCAATTCCTCTCCGTTCTGGATCCAATTGCATGATGTTCCTTTGGAGGCGATGAGTGTGGACAATCTTCATCGCTTTAGTACGCATTTTGGAAGGCTGGTGATGATAGAGGATCCGGACTGTATTATACTCTTTTCAATCCTTATTACTTCCGGTGAAGAAAAATCTTTTTACAGGAACCTCCTACATATATCATAATATAACATATTTTATTTAAACATTATTATTTTTTTCTACTTAGTATTTCTAACAAACTAAAAAAACTTCCTAAGTACAAATTTAATTAATTAAACTTCTCTAACTAGTGACTTTTGTTAAAGATATTTTTGATATTTTTTAAGAAATAACTAATTTTAACTAACTTTTTACATGAAATAGTTCATTAAAAAATACAAGGAGTACTGTATTTCGCAGGGAGCACTAATTATTCTCAAATACTCGTTAAAGCAACATTATCTTCAATTGTCAAAATAATTAAGAGCACTAGTTACTCTTTTCTTTTTTTCTTTTTTCTCTCCTCATCCTATCTCTATTTTTGAATTAAGAATTTAACAGTTGAGATTTAACAAAAGAAGAGGCAAACATAGAGGAAAAGTTCCCAAAAAAAAAAAGGAAATGGCAATTTAATAAGAAAAATAGTCTAACAAAAATTAAGCAATAGTTTAACTAAACAAAATGACAATTTAATAAGAAAAAAATAGTCTAACAAAAACAATAGTATAACTAAACTATATGTTCTCTAGCCAAAAAAAAAACTATATGCAAACTCATCCCTGAAGAAAAGTTTGTATCTGATGATCGATCATGTTATCGCTTTAGTTACCAGTTAATCATGAGAATCATATTGCCCAACATCTAGAGTAGTGATTGAGAATGTCCAAAAACCAATACACATAAAAGTTGGAGGCACATCATCAGAACGCATAATCCATTGACAATGAAAAACACAGATGATGAGTTGCTTCATCACACATCCAGCTGCATATATATCAGCAATTAAAAATAAGATTGCCAACAACAAAATAATAAATAGCAACATTTGAGCTTGTTTATCTAATGCCACATACCCCAATGATATTAAGCTATTGTAAGGCCTTCCAAAAGCATATGTGTGCGCGCGATTATAATGAGATGCCAACAACGAAAAGATTATTGGTCAGAATGTCTCAAATATCAAGTACAAGAAAACCACAAAATGAAAATTAACCCACCTGCCAAGTCATGTTAAATCATTAATAATCTAAGGACAACTACAAAAGCAGAAATCAACCCACTACCATTTCAAGAAACAGAATCGACTGTCATGTGTCTAAAGATAATCTCTCAAGCTTTCCCATCTCTTGCTCATACTCATCAACTTCAGCAAGCTGCTGGTTATCAACAAGCTCTGAAGCTGTTTCGATCGCATCCTCAATCTTCTTCCTGTCTGCAACAGAAAGCCTTGATCCAATCTTCCCATTATTTATACCAGTCCTGATTTTGTATATATGGTCCTCCAAGGCATTCTTTGCTTCAGCTTTCTTCTTGTACCTCTCATCTTCAGCCTTGTATATCTCAGCTTCTTGAACCATCCTTTCAATCTCTTCTTTTGATAGTCTTCCTTCTCTATTGGTTATTGTTATCCCATTCTCGTTCCCTGTTTTAGCTTCCTTGGCAGAGACATTTAAGATCCCATTCTCATCAATGGAAAAGCAAACTTTCAAATCAGGAACGCCCTTTGGTTTTGGGGGAATGGTTACCTCAAACGTATCCAACCAGTTGTTATCATTAGCTTTTGTTCTCTCACCTTGAAAAATGGGAAACGAGACTACTGTTTGGTTGTCAAGCACAGTGGTTCCCTCTGACGACATTGATGTCGGAATGCTAGTGTTCCTTGGAATTACTACTTGCATGAGACCATCATCTAGCTCAATGCCCAAGGACAATGGGGTGACATCTCTCAAGACAATGCCCTGTAAATTTTCTCTTCCTTGCCCACTTAATATAGCAGCTTGAACAGCAGCACCATAAGCAACAGCCTCATCAGGGTTGATGCTCCTGCATAGCTCCTTCCCATTAAATAATTCCTGTAAGAGCTGTTGGATTTTAGGAATTCTTGTAGACCCACCAACCAGGACAACCTCATCAATGCTCCTCTTGTCAATCTTGGCATCCAAAAGACACTTCTCTACAATTTCTAGACATTTTGTGAAGTAGTCCTTGTTCAATTCCTCAAACCTAGCACGAGTGATTGTTGAATAAAAATCAATTCCCTCATGTAAAGCATCAACCTCAATGGTTGTCTCAACCATAAAAGAGGATGAAAGTGTTCGTTTTGCCCTCTCACAAGCAGTTCTCAACCTCCTAAGGGCCTTTGGATTCTTGGCGATATCCTTTTTTTGCTTCCTCTTCAACTCTTTCACAAAGTAGTTGACCATTCTGTTGTCGAAGTCCTCTCCTCCAAGGTGTGTGTCACCATCAACTGCTTTAACGTTGAAGTTACCCTTATTAATTGTGACAACAGACACATCAAAGGTACCACCGCCCAAATCAAATACAAAAATGTTTTTCTCTAGGTTATAACTGCATTTTTTGTCAAGACCGTATGCAATTGCTCCAGCAGTGGGCTCGTTAATTATTCGCAATACATTAAGCCCAGCAATTGCGGCTGCATCTTTGGTTGCTTGGCGTTGAGAGTCGTTGAAATAAGCAGGCACAGTGACAACTGCATCCTTAACTGTTGAACCAAGATAAATCTCTGCAATCTCATGCATCTTCGTCAATACCATGGATGAGATTTCTTCCGGTAGAAATTGTCTTTCCTCAGATTTAAATTTCACAACAATCTTGGGCTTATCATCAACACCACCAATGATTTTAAATGGCCAAAGGTTTATATCACTTTGAACATGAGAATCACTAAACCTCCTACCAATTAACCTCTTCGCATCTGCAAAATGTCAATCATTGTATGTGTAAATAAGAATAAATAACCATACACACAGTATAAGATCCTAAAAAAGAAAAAAAAAAGTTACCGGTACAAGTGATCAACTTGCATGAAAGAGAGCATAAATAAACTTAAAAATATGAAAAACATCATCAAATTTTTTTTAAATTTATTTATTTTACATGTTGTGAAGCTTTTTTCCAAGTTCAAATCAGCCATTAAAGTAAAGATGGAAATATAAATGAAAGGAGAATTACCAAACACAGTGTTAGTAGGGTTAAGTGCAACCTGGTTCTTGGCGGCATCACCGACCATCCTTTGAGTATCAGTGAAGGCAACATAAGACGGCGTCGTTCTATTTCCTTGGTCGTTCACGATAATATCTACTCGATCATGCTGCCACACTGCAACACACGAGTATGTGGTTCCAAGGTCGATTCCAATGGCCAGCTTCTCCTGTGATCTATCACCCATCCTTTTTCTTTCAAAGTCAATGAAGTTTTGGGAGACTTAGCCTGACAAGAAAGTGTTTCTAGAGATTAGTAAGCTAATCAGCATGGTCAGCAAGTTACAAACCAAAGCATTTTAGCATACACTAGAGAACACAATGGCTATCAATTACAGCTCCACATAACACATGTAACAAAACAAAAACAATCCTGATGGTCCACGCAACCCCACACACATGGCAACCATACAGAAAGAAGGGCAAGAGAACCCTTCTTTTTTTTAAAAAAAAAAAAAAGGGCTTGAATATACCTTAACAATCAAAGCATAGAAGGATTGTTTCAAACTTGTGATGCCTACAACCACAAGGCTGCATCAATCTAAGCAGAGAAAGAAAAGGCTTTCATATCAAAGGCCTCAACTAAACTCTGCAACCAGATTTTGCACAGCCAAATCGACACAGCAAAACAGAGAAAGGAGAAGAGGAGCTTGCAACTTACACGTACTAACCAAGAGAAGGAAAGGAGCAGCAGCGTCGAATAAGGAGGAGGAGAAAGCTCGGAGGAACCAAATACAAAGGTCACGAGGACAAAGAAACCGATGAAGATTCACTCAGCCACATCCACGTCAGCGGCAAGAAAAGAGAACGGCAACCACTCTGAGTAAGGAAGAAGATCAAACGAGCTTGCCTTCCGATCATAAAAGGACGCGGTTTTCCTCTCGTTTTTTTTTTTCCTGACGTGTGAAAGGAGGGGAGGGAATGTGAAGGATCTTTATTCATTCATTTGGTTAGAATATTTGGTTGATAAGGAAGCCAAATTTTAGCTTTCATTCCCTTTCCTCACTTTATTTGTAGCTCCTATTATAAAAAATAATCTCCCCTCCCATTCCCTTTAATAAATCAAACAAGATAATATACTTGTTTGTCCCTACCCTCCCCTCCAACCCCTTCATTCTCTTCCGTTTAAATCAAACACGCCCTTAGAGTTTAGTGCTTGTTTGGTTTGAGGGGAGGGAGGTAAGAAAAGAAGAAAAATAAATTTTTTCTCTCATCTTTATTAAATAGTTCATAAAAAATTTTCAATATTTAAAAAATACATTCTCAACAAAAAAGAAATATTATTCTCATTAATGACAATTTGAACAATATCTTGTAGGGATTCATCCCCTCTCATTTCCTTATCTCAAATCAAACACACCTAAAGGTCTGCTATCACCTTTTTAGTGTAAAATACAAATGCTGCCTTTTTTTAAATAAAAAAAAATAGCATTCTTCATCTTGAAGTATCATTTTAATATCAGTCAGTACTGTAAAATTATAAAATTATTTTAGTATCTTAAAAAAATGTTTTAAAATATTAACTGTTACAAACAAAATATTTTATTATCTTAAAAAGTTATTTTAGAATTAGAAATTTACATCGGTATGACCGCTCAATGAGCTGAGAATCCGGCATAGAATCAGTTCGAATGACCACTGACAATCAAAACCAAAGAATAACTCTTGACCATGAACAATGGAAAAACAAAGGAATGCTGCCTCGATTCAGCCCCTGCTTGACAGAAAAGGGGGAGAGGATTTTCTAATAATCATTTTCTCCTTTTCTTCTCTTCAACTCATCTGGGCCATTGATTAGGAAGAGGAGAGAGATG
Source organism: Acacia pycnantha (assembly GCA_025563575.1). NCBI lineage: Eukaryota > Viridiplantae > Streptophyta > Magnoliopsida > Fabales > Fabaceae > Acacia > Acacia pycnantha. The sequence continues at coordinate 2,299,840 of JAMWYP010000002.1, read as the reverse complement.
TTAAAGTAGTATTATCATTGATTGAATGGATATAATTTAAAGATGATGAGGGATAATAAGAAAAGGATGAGGAGAGAAACCCAACCCAAGAAAAGGAACCCCGAAAAGGAACCCCGAAAGGCTTGTTTGTTATGAGGGAAAAGGAAAGAAAATGAGCAGAAAGAAAAATTTTGAATTTGATTTAAAAAATGAGAAAAGTGGGATTAGAAGTTTTTAATTAATTTTTCATACTCTTTTATTTTATATATTTTCTTTATTAATATTTTGTAATCCACATCTGCATTTTATTTTAATCCAGTTCATAATTTTTTTTCCTTTTCTTCCCTTTAAATCCTTTTGTACCAAACAGATCCTAACTCAAAGTCCTAGTGATGTTGTCCAAAAGTGAACCTAGCTGGTAAAGCATTCCTTGTCAATTTCCACATGAAGAGTTGAGCTCGAGGAATAAGATTCCAATCACTTTAAACTATTGTTTCTGTCATCAACCATTTTATAATTTTAGGACAATATTTTAATTTTTGTCAATCATATTGATATGAATAAGGGGTTATGTGAAATCAAAAAGGTAGTTGAAATGTAAAATTTATATGAAGGAATTTTAGAATAATGAGTAAAATAAAATAATTTAACCTATATCATTAATTCTTTCAAAATTGATTAAATATATCCTATAATTAAAAGCGGAGGGAGTAATAAAGATTTATAAGTGTCATTTGAAATAAATCAAAATTATTTAGCTAAAGCCTCAAAGTCTCTCAAACCAAAGCTGGTGGACCTTGTTTGAGCCCATATATAAGAAATTAGTCGAGCAACATGTGAGATTCTAGTAAAATGCCATTAATAAAAACATTGTTGTTAATTTATGGTCAAAATAAACCTTTTAACTAGCAAACTCTTCCATTTTAAGACCGGAGAGGATATTATTTAACATATTTTCATGGAGAGGATACTATTTAACATATTTTCATATACTTTTGGATGGTCCAATAAAAGGATATCTGTTTGGAAATGTCTATACATTTTTGTATTATTCATTATTAAATAATGGTCCTGATTACAGCCTTTTAAATAAGGGCTTCCCCTGGATGCTTTTATTTTACAAAATTCACAAAGCTGCACACATAACAAAAGATATTGAATCCCTCTCACTCAAACCCAACTACGCACCATTAGTTTTCATCTTGGCTTTTGCTTCTTTTTGGGATGAGTGCTTCCTCTTTTTCTGTTGATATGATTTTCATGTTTTGTTATTAGGTTTGTTTGGAATAGCAATTAAAACATTTAAAAAAAATTAAAAATGAATAAATACTTTTAGAACTCTTAAAACTAATCTTAAACAAAGCTTAATATTATCTATTATTTTAAATATAGGATATAATTTATAGTACATTTTACATTATAAACTATATCATATATTTAATACTAGAGGAGGAACAGTTAATCTGAAATGTGAAGCCAAACTTCGAGATTAAGAAATTGAAGTCGTGAGGGTGAAGGAACAATTTCATTGACATATGGGATAAGTGCTTTTCCTTTTCTCTGATTTTTTTCACCTTTTACACGTATGCCTATCTTTTGATTTTAGTCTTTAGAAAATATTGCCATTAAGTACCCCCAAGACTCGTTCTTTTCCTTCCACTTTTCCTTCCACTGACATGTCCTTTCTGTTGATCTTCAGTGTAAACTTCAATTAAGTACCCCATTCTGTTATCTTCAATGTCAAAATCAAGTTTCTACATATAAATGGAAGAGGGTGATAGAGACATAAATCATCGAAACGTAAAGTTTTTACTATTTATGGTCATTGGTCAAGATACAAAATTATATATGTGTGTGTGTAAAAAACAACATAAATTACTACACAAAATTCAATGAACAATTTCATATTTAAAAGATATATAAGTCACATAACTATATAAAACATAAATTCAAAAACGCAAAGAGTTTAACAATTCCTACAATCAAATTTAAAATATCAAAAGAATAAAATTTAACAATTCTTAAATTATATTAGTTGATTCAAATCAAACACACATCAACTTTCATGTCTTCAATGTGCTTTTCTTTTGCTCTTATAACAAATTCATTTGCAAAATTTGAAATGTTCAAATCATGACTATTCATAGGTTCCCTCACTTCAACTTCAATCAAGTTTTTCTCATCACTAGCATCAATATTTAAGTTGTCTACATCTTCTCAATCTTCTTCATTTTCCACTATCCAATCAGGATGGAAAATCACCAAAATTATATGCATGAGAGTTTTGAGCTTTTTTTTTTCTTGTCCAATCTTAAATTGGCCATAACCAAAATAACATCATCATAGTCTTTTGATTTTGGGGAAATGAAAATACGGTTTTTGTTTTTGTTTTTGTTTTTGTTTTTATTTTTAATTTTTTTTGTTTTAAGTAAAAACGGCAAAAATGGTACAAACGTAAGTTTTTACCATTTTTTAAATTTTTAAGTGTAGTTTTTACTTATGACAATTTTTACTTACGTCTTAACACGTATTACTCTAGTAAAAACATTAAAACGTAAGTTTTTACATTTTTACACTAATTTTTTATAACAATGGTTATCTTCCCTCCCTGCCTCATTTTCTTCCCTCCTTTAGTTATTCATTTTTTCCAATTAAACAAGCCAGTTCTAATGGTGATGAGTGAAGAGGATGCTAACACAACATTTTATAATTTTTGTTAAATCTGTAATTTTAAATTATATTAAATAACTGTATACATAAATTTCATAAAAAATTGTATGTTAAATATAATAAACTATAAATGTTGATATATTGAATTCTAATATTATTTAGATTTAAACGATATTTAAATTAAAGTTTTATCATTTGTATTTTCATATTTAATTATATAATTTTTATAGTTATTTATTAATGGAGGTAAACTCCGTTTACAACCGAGTTTTTGTTGTTGTGACGAGTTTACTTAAGATACAGAGGTGGAATCAAAGTGACAAAAATCAAGTGAGAAAAGATACTTCAATAACATTGATGTTAATTAGAATATTAGATTAATTAATTAGATAGTACAATATAATTATGATCAATCAAAGTTTTGAAAGCTCGTTTGCTTAAGATAGCGGCTTGGTTCAAGTGAACATATTCTTCCTTATTTCAAGTGAAGACGACTTGCAGACTCTTCAACTTTTTTTTTTTTAAATGAAAAATGAAATCAATTACTCACTAATAGAGGTTACACATACATAACAAAGGCACTCTAGCTAATTAATCTCGTCATCCTCCATCTACGTGGATAGAAGATGGGGTTTGATAACAAACACAATAATTTCCTTCTATCCTATTAGCAAGTTGATCTGCGACACCATCTTTATTAATTGATATATTTATTATTTGATTGAATCTGCATCACAAGGATGACGGCTCTATTCACACTACCCCACATACATTATTAATACTCCCTTTGGTCCTAATTATAAAAGTTATTTAATCGATTTTAGAGGGATTAAGAAGAGGAGTTAAAAATTGATAGGGGTATTATAGGAAAAAATTCACAAAAGTTAAAACTTCTCTTATAATTAGGACTAAAATCAACTCCAAAATGTGTTCATATAATTAGGACCAGAGGGAGTAATAGATTGTAAAATTATATTTTTCAATACCTAGAATATTTTTTCAAGATCCTAAAAAAATATTTTAAGATACGGACCGGTACTAAAAAGATACTTCAGGGTAGTGACAGCTTTTTTCAGTACCAGTATCCTGAAGAATCTTTTTAGTACCAATCAATACTCTAAAACATTTTTTTTAGGATCCTAAAATAATTTTTCATGATTATGAAGCATTTTTCAGTAGCACTCAGTACCTGAAGTATCTTTTTAGTACCAGTCAATACCCTGAATTATTTTTTCCAGATCCTAAAAAAATATTTCAGGATATTAACCGGTACTGAAAAAATCTTAAAAATATTTCAGGGTACTGAATGCTACTGAAAAATACTTTGTGATCTTGAAAAATTATCTCAAGATCTTGAAAAAATATTATAAGATACTGAATGGTACTGAAAAGATACTTCGTACTGACTGCTATTAAAAAATACTTCATGATCTTTCCAAAATTATTTTAGGGTACTGATTGGGTACTAAAAGATACTTCAGAATACTAACTGGTACTGAAAAAAAATCTTCGAAAAATTAAAAAAAAAATCTATTTTGTGATAATTGTGAAATAAATATTACTACCTCCAATCCTAAATGTATAACCTAATTGATTTTTTTAGAAGATTAAGGAAGCTAACTAGAGATAATAATATTTATTTCAAAATTATCTAAAAGTGCTTCAGATTTTTAATTTTCTTAAAATTTATAAAGTATGATTGTGTGGCACATAATAGGATATTAGATTGATCTAATGACTAAAAATAAAAGCTATTGAGGGACACTGAGTGAGCTTTTGAGGGCATCCGAATCCAAGAAAGAAATTGTTGAAGCCGTGAGGGTGAAGGAACAATTCCAACTAAGTAATGGGGTAAGTGCTTTTCCTTTTCTCTGAGTTTTTCCCCCTTTTACGGGCCAGCCTGTCTTTTCATTGTAGTCTTTAGAACATATTGTCACTTCTAAGTACCCTCACTCTTTCCCTTCCACTGACTGACATGTCCTTTCTTTTGATCTCCCGAGTAAATTTCAACTATTATCTTCCGCGTCATTTTCTTCCATCCTTTAGTTCAAAGGGTTCAACCAGTTTTAATGATGGGAGAAGAGGAATCTAACCCATCATTTTATATTTTTGGTTAAATCTTTAATTTTTTATTTATATCAAATATATATATATATATATATATATATATATATATATATATATATATATATTTATTTCATAAAAAAATTCATGTTAGATATAAAAAACAATAAATTTTAATATATTTCATTTCAATATTATTTAGATTTAAATTACATTTGAAACTAAATTTTTTAATTTTTATAAATACTACCTCCGGTCCTAATTATAAAACATAGTTGACTTTGTTTGGAGAGACTAAGGACAAGGTTGTCAAACTCACGAGTCTAAGCAAACTCGTGACAGTGACATTAACTCGTATCGTAAACTCGAATCGGTAAACTCGTAAGAGTTTACTTTTATCATTAAATATGTATTAACAGTGTATAATTAAATAATTTAAATATAAAAATGACACTAATTTGATTTAAATATATTTTAAATCCTAATAATTGAAATAAAATGTATCAACATTCATAATTTATTATATTTAATAAAGAAATTTCTATAAAATTCATATATAAAATTGTTGGGGATGACAAAATAAAAAAAAAACATAATTTTGTAAGCTACAAACGTAAAAACTGTAAATTCGGTGTGTAAACTCGTGAGTTTATCTGAGTTTACAGATGACAAGATTTTACTAGAGACATAACTCGATTTAGTAAGGTAGGAACGTAAAAACGGTAAACTCGGAGAGTCAACTCGTGAGTTTGACAACAATGATTAAGGAAGCTAAATAAGTTATTTAATCATTTTATATGTTGTGTTTCTTTAGATTATATATTAGTTTATTAGTCAAACTAATTACTTTGAAGAAAAAAATAAAAATAAAAATAATCTAAAGTAATTTAATTAACTTCCTTAATTTCTCCAAAAAAATCAACTATGTCTTATAATTAGGACCGGAAGAGTAATAAAAATAAAATTTTAGGAGTTAAGATAATCTTAAATCGGAGAGGGGGGAATTTTTTTTTTTTTTTTGGTCAGAAGGAGAGGGGGGAATTCGAAGCACGAAAATCAAGTGAGATCGAAAAGATGCTTCAATAATTACTCACATTTAAAAATGGGAAAATCATTTTCAGGGCCCTTTTAAGGCTGACAATCCCAAAAAAGGCCCCAAGATTCTGATAATTCTAAAAAATGTCCTAGGGCCTTTTCTGGGAAAAAGGCCCTGGGGCCTTTTCTGGGATTGTCATAATCTTAGGGCATTTTTTGGGATTGTCAGTCCTAAAAGGGCCCTGAAATGGATTTTCCCTTTAAAAATCCACGATTCAGATTGCTTTTTGTTTCACCCATATCAATGCGCACATCTTCCAATATCTTCCCTGCACAGTTTATTTCGTTCTTCCAGCTTCCACTATCGGCGCTACTTAAAATCCTTTAGACAATAGTAGTAGTTTTCTCTTTTTCGACCCATGGATTTTAGAGTAGTCTTGTTCTGTGGTAGAACACAAGTGTCTAGCCTTTGGGGCTAGGTATGATTGATATTGGATCAAAGGTAGCGTCCACTGATATCTATGGGGGAGATAGCAGCGGTCGCCGGTAGATCACTGTGCTACACAGGGGTGGCTTTCGCCGAGGGTGATGTGTGTGCACAAAGTGGAACGTAACTATATGAATGTAATGTTCAGCGTGAGGACATACTCGGGAGATAACCTCCTATATATAGAGGTTACCTAGGGTTTTGCTTACCTTGAGTCCTTCCACCGTGATCGTGCCTCCTTCTCGCCCCGACCGTGCGCCTTTCCATTCCTGCACAATTGCTGGAGTCACGGCACCTTGTGAGGTGGCTGACGGAGCGCCTGACTTGCGGGAGGCTTCCCGCCAGGAATCCTTCTATTGGGCCTTCCTCTGGTAGGCCCATTATTTGAATCCATAACAGTTGCCCCCCAAGCTCAGGAGTTCGGGTTTCTGAGCTGCTGAGATTTTTCTATCTCGGGCTCTACCCGTGGTGTCTATCTCGGTTTTGGCTAAGTTCCAAGAACTAATTCCCGCCTTGCCTTATCTGCAGGACCTCAGGGATTAGTCTCGGGCTTTGTCTTTTACCGGGTTTCTTGATCGCGATCCCTAGTTGTTTTTGCAATAACGCTGCCGTGTTTGCTTTTTACCAACGGCTTACTTGCTTTACTCGCCTGTCGTTTTGCCCACCAAACTGTATTGACTTTTGTCTTTTTGAGGATTTCCTATTCAGCCGCTGTCCCCCAAATTTTGGCGGATGGGGACACCTGGCGTATGGCGTATCGCTTCTCATCCGACACTATGTCATTATTCCTTTTCTTGGAACTCTGCACCACCATTTTTCCATCCTATCCTCATTTAATGCTGTGCAGCCATTGCTGCTTACTCACGTTTCTTAACGTTAGTAATAATTTCTTTCTGCGGGAACTGAAACGTCATGGGGAACTGAAACGTCCTCTCTCTTAAATGTTCCATCAACTGCTGCCTAACCCTTACGATCCCCCTGGGCTATAAATAATTTCATCACTCCTCATCTTCTTGTGCCACTGATCTGCCCCACCTTTTCTTCCTTAACAAATGCTGCTAAGGATGATGAGCTTACCAATGAGGACTTCAGCGTCCTTTATTCTTCCGGTCATGTGGGGAAAAAGACAACGATCGAAGAAGAAAAGGAAACCCCTCCAAGGACTGCAACCTTGGTTTCGAACGCGTTTGCCAGTCTTCAAGCATATTCCATGGTGGGCGCTCGGGATCTCAAACGCCTTTGCCGTCTTCACGTCTGGTTCAATGTCGTACATGTGGTCCCGGGAGACTGAAGCCGTATTTGAGCATCTTCTAGTCGAATTTTCCTCCATCTAGGGAGGCCCGAGGCTCGATTAGCGCTCCCTGGACTTCTAAGCATTCCTAGGGTCTGCTGCATATTTGGTGGGAACTTCGTGCAACAAGATGGTTCCACCTAAAAACAATGCGCTCTCCGGCGCAAACTAACCCATCCAAGGCGTGATGGATAGCTAGCCACCATCAACTGTTGTAATTAGTGTGTTCATAAACGTCCTTTACAAGCTTTGGCCCCCTTGTTGTACTGTGTTGTTGTAATTGTCCTTGTTAATGAGCTAGGCAACTTGTTTCTTTGTAAGAAAACCATGTTACCTGTTTGAGCATCAATAAAAGGCTATCCTGCTATCCACTTGTATTTGTTGCTGAATTCCTCTTGTGCAAATGTCCATATTCCGCATTTGATTTCCTACCTAACTCGGCTGTTTGGACTTTACGTCTTTCTCGTATCCCGGTGTATTGCATTCCTAAACAACCCGCGTTAGAAAACCACCGAAAATCGCAATATGCTGCTTCTTCGAATATATCATCCCGGCTTTAACCGCTGTGACCCATACCGAATTGCTATTGCTGACCGACTTCAATTGGAATGCCTTAGTTGAATGTGAAAAGACATATTTCTTTGGACCCTGCCTCCTCGCGCGTGGCCATTACTCTTCTTGACGTTTTGAATTCATCAGAGAGAAATCCACATAATCTCTGAACTCTGCCTTCGCGCGCGTGGCCATCACTCTTCTTGACGTTTTGAATTCAAAAGAGAGAAATCCACATAACCTCCGGACTCTGCCTTCTCGCGCGTGGTTACCACTCTTCTTGACGTTTTGAATTCAAGAGTTTCTCAATTTCAAAAACTATATATTTCTTCGTTGTGTCACCGCCTGCTGCCAAGAAAAAAGAAAACCACGCCTGCTTCTCCTTTGTTTCTCTGCAAGACCTTCCGCAGCAACCTAATCGTTTTTGTCGTTGCTTCGCTGAATTCCTCAGTTTTTGGCATATCTGTTTCGTCTGAGTAATCTTTGCTCCTTATTCCCTGTTAGATTGCCATCTTCTTTGTCCCAATGATAGGTTTTTAATTTGGTTGCTACATCCCCAATTTTTCCTTCTGCCACCCCAGGAATTGTTCTGATCCCACTGATAGCATTTCCCAAGAGATGCAATGTGTCTGGGCTAGCTTTAATCGCTCTTGTTTTTGATATGATTGGCCCCTACGAGTGTGGCTTGTATGCTAACCTTGCCCTTTCCTTGCATTATCTAGGTTTAGATGGCATCCTCTTCTCAGATGCAATCATCACCTTCCGTGGATGATTGTAGTTCTTCCTGTCGTCCGGAATCCCAACTCTCCCAAGAAAGCCGTCCATTGTAGGGTGACCGAGGTGAAGAACACCCCGATCGACACGGACTTTCCTTCCTTGGCGTGAGAGATGGCGAAGGGTACTCAATAAGGCTTCCTCGGATGCCGAGTCGGTTGCCACCGTCGACCCCGAAAAGCCAACCTCACGTGCCCCATTTCTTTTTCTTTTACCGGATGTTTTCGCCCACTCGGCGTAAGATTTCCTTTATCGGACTTTCAAATTTGCCTATCGAATCACCCGCATCTAGCCCCCACCCAGCCTTCATCCCAATGGTTGGGCTTTTGCCATAGCCTTTGAGAATCTCTCGCCGGAAATGGATATATGCTGCACCGTGCCGTATTTATGACCTTCTATTCTCCGTTGGAACTCGGCGGGTTTCGATCACCGCCACGACCTTTTTGGGTGGACTCGCTGCGCGGAGAAGCGAACATATGCTCTTCAAACCCTTTTGCGAGTCCTGAAAAATTTTAAAAGGCGTTCGTAAAAGTCGAAGCCCACCCTTTTAAGTGTCCGTGGTTCCTTCGCCCGATGAGCGTGGGAGCTAGAAGGTGTATTCCCTTTGTATTGGACAAATACCCACCATAAGTTCAAAGCCGCGGACTTCGCCCTCCCGTCTTATCGAAACCGAGGAAGCGCTCGGCCAGAAACTTACCGAGCTTTCCAAAGACGCTTAAATCTCGATGGACCCTGCCGATCACATTCCCACCGTTCTTGTTCGTAGACGCGGACAAAAGAGTATGGGATTATGTGTAATTAAAAAGTTCTGCAGACGTATATACTGTCCTTTATTACCACGACTGACATCGTTTGTTGTTTCTATGCAGGACGTCCGATGGGAAGACCTGAATTTCTTGAAGCCTTTGACGAGGGCGCCGCTGCGGAAACGGCCATCAACCCCGCTCAAGCACTTGCCCCTCATTAGCAGATGAGCCCACCGTGAGTGGCGGAGCTCCAATCCTGCAGGGAACCGGTATTGTGAAAAAACTCCGAAAGCGTTCCGCGCCCAAAGGTGGATCAAAACATGATGAAAAAAGGAGGCGGGTGGCCAAAAGCAAAAACGTTGCTGGAGAAGAAACCATTGTGATTCCTGCACCGCCCTCACCTGTTAGAGAGGTTCCTACGTCTATTCCTGCCGAGCCCCCTCCATGCCTTCTAATGAAGAAAAGCTCCAGTGGATTGAGATGGAACGACAAGCCTACAAGGCAGCTTCCTTAATTCGGCCTTATGCTGCTCTCAGGATTCAGAACGCTCTTCGGCTAAGGTCCGTGAATGACTTGAAGCAGCAAATCTTCACGCTGAACAATAGTCTTGAGCTTGAGAGGAAAGAAAAGAATGAACTCCTTTCTGAGAACCACAATTTGAAAAGCAATGCAGATCTACCCAAGGTTACTGCCGAGAGGGACCAAGTCCAACAGGCGCTGGAGATAACCCGAGCTGAGAAAGAGAAGGTGCAAACAGACTTGATTGCCCTTAACAAAAGATTTGTTACGGCGGTGGAACATTTTGCCATTGCTGAAACCAACTTGTCTTCCTCACAAAACAATCTGGCCAACACTCAAGCTGAATTGAAATTGGCCCAGCTTGGATTAGATGCCAAGCAAACTGAGCTAGCCCAGGCCCAAGCCGAGGTACTCCGCCTATCAAATATTTGTCGGGAGGATGCGCTTCTTAAAGAAAAAATGACTCTGACAATGAGCACCTTGCCGCGTTCTTAAAGAAAAAGATGACGAATGGCCGTTGCACGAGCGAAGATTGCAAAATACAAACAAATCGGGCGTTTATCTTTTGAAAATGCCGTGGCTCGATTCGGTGCTCAATCCCACTATCAATCTGAACACCGCCGGTTACATCTTCAGGCTTATGTTAGCGGCAAAGGTAGGTTGATTCCTCCTGGTGGCGAAGATAGCGATGCCGAGTCATCTTCCCCGACACATTCGCGGGTTTAACTGCTTCTTAGTTTTGCTTTTAATAAAGCACCAGGGACTTTAATGTGTACCCTTATTATTTCTCCCAGCGTACTGTAGTTTTATCGCTTTTCACCCGGAACTGCTTGTGTTGTTGAATTAAAGCGGTATGCTTAGTGTTGGAAACCGGATTTTTTTTTTTACTATCCCAGGTTTTTCATGTTTCCGACTTACACGATTTTGGAAACTGGATTCTTAAACATCCCGGTTTCAACGTGTTTTCATCGTACATGATTTTGGAAACCGGATTTTTAAGTATCCTGGCTTCTACATGCTTTTATCGCACATGATTTTGGAAACCGGGTTTTTAAGTACCCTGGTCTCTACATGTTTCGTCATACATGATTCTTGAAACCGGATTTTTCTATATCCTGGTTCCTACATGTTTTTATGATACATGATTGTGGAAACCGGATTTTTCAATATCCTGGTTCCTACATGTTTTTATCTTACACGTTTTTGGAGCCCGAATTAACCATCCCGGTTTCAACGTGTTGTCATCGTACATGATTTTGGGAAGCCGGATTTTTAAATATCCTGGTTCCTACATGTTTTTATCTTACACGTTTTTGGAGCCCGATTAACCATCCCGGTTTCAACGTGTTGTCATCGTACATGATTTTGGGAAGCCGGATTTTTAAATATCCTGGTTCCTACATGTTTTTATCTTACACGTTTTTGGAGCCCGAATTAACCATCCCGGTTTCAACGTGTTGTCATCGTACATGATTTTGGGAAGCCGGATTTTTAAATATCCTGGTTCCTACATGTTTTTATCTTACACGTTTTTGGAGCCCGAATTAACCATCCCGGTTTCAACGTGTTGTCATCGTACATGATTTTGGGAAGCCGGATTTTTAAATATCCTGGTTCCTACATGTTTTTATCGTACATGATTTTGGAAACCGGATTTTTAGACATCCTGATTTCTACATGTTTTTATCGTACATGATTTTGGAAACCGGATTTTTAGGCATCCTGATTTCTACATGTTTATATCGTACATGATTTTGGAAACCGGATTTTTAGGCATCCTGATTTCTACATGTTTTTATCACACATGATTTTGGAAACCGGATTTTTCAGTATCCTGGCTTCTACATGTTTTTCAAAACAGCAGATGACAATTCTATCGTAAAAAACGTGATCGCCATTCTTTATTCAACCATCACGTTTACGAAACGCCACATGTTTAAAAAGAAAAGAGCAACACACGCCACTTTCTGAAGTTTGCCGACATCCGATCTGAATGCGCCGCATTCGAACTTCGTCTATCGATCTAGCTCGACGGCAATCGCATCACCGTTTTCTTCTTCATTTTGTAACGCCGTGACTCGCTCCAAGATGATTCTCCGATTTCAACCGGAATCATGGCTTCGCACCCATACGCGCCTTGAAAGGCGTTTCACCGGTTGATGTCCTGGACACTTGTTCGATATCCCCATAAGGTATAAGGCAACCGGTCTACCCAACTAGATGTGGCATCTTCCACCCGCTTTCTCGGCCCATCCACAATGATCTTATTAGCCGCCTCCGCCGCCCATTAGACTGTGGATGCTCTACCGACGCAAAGTGATGCTTAATATGGAAATCAGCTACCAACTTTCGAAAGCTTTTATCAATAAACCGTGTTCCGTTGTCCGTAACGATTTGGTGGGATGCCAAAACGTGCTATGATGTTTCTCTGTAAAAACTTTTGCACCCGCTTGATGTGATTGTGGCGACAGTTCCACTTCAATCCACTTTGTGAAGTAATCAACCGCCACGATGAGCCATCGTAATCGTCCGCAGCCCGTTTGAATGGTCCTAGGAGATCCATTCCCCATTTGAAAACGGCCATGGCGCGAGATTGTTTGAAGAGTGGCCTGAGGTGATCGATAGTGTTAGCATGCCTTTGACAACTGTCGCATTTTTGGACATGAGTCTTAGCATCGGCCGCTAAGGTGGGCCAAAAGTAACCAGCCCGCATCGCCTTCCCGGCCAAAGCCTTAGCCCCCATGTGGTGACCATTTATTCCTTCGTGAATTTCCAAAGAAGACATACTGGGCCTCATTTGTCGCCAAGCATTTCATCATTGGAGAATGCATTCCTTTTCGGTACAACTGGTCATTAACAAGTGTATACGAGGCCGCCGATCTCATGACTTTTTTTGCCTCTAATGACTCGTCCGGTAGAATTCCTCTCTCAATGTAATCTACAATGGGTTTCCTCCAATCGCCACTATCTGAAATCAGCATCACGCAACTAGGTTCTCGAAGATTTTGTTGTACAATGGTGCGGTGACTTCCAGGGCTCTTGGTGCTTGCCAATTTGGATAAAACATCGGCCCTAACATTATCTCCTCTTGGAATGTGTGCTACCGTGACCTCGTCAAACTCCGTAATAACCTCCTTTACCTTTCCCGTGTATTTGATCATCAACGGTCCTTTCGCTCGGTAGGTCCCATTGATTTGCGAAGCTACCAACCGAGAGTCCGTGGAAACATGCACTCGCGAGCTCCACTTTCCTTAGCTTGGAGCAAACCCGCTATCAATGCTTCATACTCGCTTGGTTATTAGATGTTGAGAAATTAAAGCGCAGGATAACTCAAGAGCAATACCTTCGGACTCTCCACGATGATCCCCGCTCCACTCCCTTTGGTGTTTGACGAACCGTCTACAAACAACTTCCAAGTATCCCGATCTTCCCGCCCGTATGGGCTGGTTAGTGCGAACAACGACAGGATGGCTCTGGAAGTACGGTCGAAGCCGCCTCGCTGCTATTAATAACGCAAATGCCATTTTCTCTACCCTCTGATACCGCAACTCTGAGCCTTGCAAAGCTCTTCCTACAAAGTATATAGGACTCTGCCTTCCGTTGTTTCCCTAACCGGCGCGGCGCTTACGGCCTCGTTCCCTACCGATAAGTATAGGATTAAGCTTTCTCCTACCCGGGTCCGGTCGACGGAGGTGCAGACAAACACCGCTTGATTTTGCCAAAAGCCGCTTCGCATCCGCCGTCCATCCCCCAGATGCTTCCTTTTTCAACAATTTAAAGAACGGAAGAGAGCTCTCCGCGGATTTAGGCAAGAAACGAGTTAATGCAGCCAATCGTCCAGTCATTTGTTGAAGGGTTAACCTCTATGCCTCTGTTTGTCAGCAAGAATCCTAGGAACTTTCCTGATGGCACTCCGAAAGCACACTTCGCCGGATTGAGGCGAATCCTATACCTTCTGAGTTTGTCGAATGTCTGCCGTAAATCATCAATGTGGTTGGCCTCATTCAAAGATTTGACAATCATATCGTCAATATATACTTCCACATTCCGACCAATCGATCTTGAAAACTCGGTTCATCATTCTCTCGGTACGTGGCTCCCGCATTTTTAATCCGAAAGGCATCACGTTATAACAGCAATTCGCCTTCTCGGTGATGAATGCCGTCTTCGCTGGTCCTCCGGGTGCATAGCAATCTGATTATACCCGAGTATGCGTCCATAAATGATAATAACCGAAACCGGAAGAACTGTCCACTAATCGGTCAATATTTGGCATCGGAAAGGAGTCTTTTGGGCACACTTTATTTAAATCTTTAAAATCGTGCAAACCCTCCACTTCCCATTTGGTTTTTTCACAAGGACCACATTAGATAACCATGTGGTGTATCGTATTTCTGATAAAACCGGCTTCTAACAAACTCCGCAACATGTGCTTCCAAAGCGTTTCGCCTGTCTTCCCGAGCTTCCGCTTCTTCGGGACACCGGGTAGACCCGGCCGGATTGCTAGCTCATGACAACAAAAGTCCGGATCAATCCGGGTATCTCCGAAGGTTGCCATGCGAATACGTCTCTATTGTTCCCGAGGAGTGTTTCGAGCTCTTCTCTCATCCGGGATCCAAAGCCTTGCCAATTTTAGTGATTTGACCAGCTCGTACCGAGAAGGAAATCCTCCGGCTCTCCAGCTTGGTTCCGTCTTTTGCAATTTCTCTTCTTTACGAAGATCCAACTCGACCAAATTTACCGACTTCCCACGCGTGTCCGCGACCGGTGCGTTGGCCGGGTTGAATCTCTCTCTCTGTCTTGAAAGCATTCCTATCCCCCAAGGTGAGTTTAAGATCTACGTACCCTTTTGGACGAGTGTCCTGGCCATTGAACCCGGTTAACATGGTCCTGCATGGTTTTAACACGTCTGAATCAAAATTCATTCTTTTAAACGCATCCCAGAGAATGATGTCCACGGCACTTCCATTATCCACGAAGATCTTTTTCACGCGGCAATTGACCAGCGTTCCTGTTATCACCAAACCATCATGATGCCCGGGGCAACGTCTTTCAAATCCTCATCCGTGAAACATGACACAGGAGATTCGGGCTTGTTCAAGTCCTTTTTAAATGTTGGAGCATCTTTAATCGACAATACTTCCTTCAAATACTTCCGTCTCGGCTAGATGAATCCTCCGCCGCCAAAACCTCCGCTAATAACATTGCGGTCGTATTTGGCGTCGGGAATTCCTCATCGCTATCATCGACTTTTTTTCTCGCTCCTTTTTCCTCTTGTCAAGCCGTGGACTCCTACTCCGGTCTTCCACATGTCGCTTGCCACCCCGCTTTCCTTGGGTCCGAATCACGTATCTTTGGAGTTTCCCTCACGGATGAATTTCTCCACCGTATTCTTCAAGTCCCAACACTGCTGTTGTGTGACCATGCCGATCGTGAAATTCACAAAACCTGGTTTTGTCGGCCGTTGCTCTCTTACCGAGAGCCCGAGGTCTTTCCACCTTCTTCATTTCGGTTGCGCCGACTTCTTTCCATAGTTTTGCTCGGGAAATTTTTAACGGTGTATATCGTCGAACCCGGGTTCCCGGGTTTTACCACCAGTTTCTAGACTACGCGGAGTCTTCCTGTAAGAATCTTGGTGATTTCTTTCCCGGTTTTCCCTTTCCCGGCGCGGTGGGCTCTTGGCCTTTTCTTTTCCGGCGTTGCCCGCCCTCTCCATTTGTTCCAAATCAAGATATTGCTGAGACCTATCATGAAAGTCGGCCAAGGATGTAGGCCGCCGTTTCATGATAGACTTCTTTAGCCGGGATGAGACATCCAATCCAGCTATTATACAATGCAAGTTTACCTCTTCCTTCAATCCCGGAATCTGCAATGCTACATTGTTGAAGCGATCAAGGTACTTGCTCAACGCCTCTCCCGATCCTTGCCTAACTTGAGCCAATTGGAACTCTGTTTTGTTGCCGCCGCCACTGGTTGCGAAATGCGTCAGGAACTTTTGTTCCAAAGTCTTCATGTTTGGGATAGACAAATATGGCAACGAATGAAACCATAATTGTGCCGCTCCACGAACGTTCCTGCAAAAGTCGGGGTACCACGTCTCCGTTTATTCCCTTGACCATAATCTCCATTTTGAAGTTGTTCAGTGTATCAATGGGTCCTGGGTTCCATCATACTTGGGTAACTCCTCGAATTCAATCCCTTAGGATATATTGCCGCCATAACTTTATCGGTGAACCGACCCAAAATTTTATCTTCATCCGCCTCGCCCAACGTCTTTTGGGAGGCGGGGATGCAACATCTTGTTCCTTGTCGATATGTTCCTTGGCGACCGGCTCTTAGCCACGGTATCCGTGCTTTTAACCGTTTCATGGTGGATCTTGTGATCGGCTTCCTTCTCTCGGTCTTTTTGTTCACCAATCACGACATGCTCTCCTCTTCGGTTTTCATCCTGGTTGATCCGCACAAAATCGACCCAGCCGATCCGGTTCGAGCTTTCACCATTCGACCTTCACTCCGGAGTTGTCTTTCCTCGTCTCATGAGGCCTCTTCTCTCGCTCCTCCTGCCTCCACAAAGCATATTTTGACGTTCCAATTCTTCTCGAATGATCCGAGTGTTCTCGTCTTTTTGCCGTTCATGTCGGTATTCCATGCCGTCTATACGCCGGATCAACGATCCTATCGTATTATGAAGCAGGCGTAAGTCAGGATGCTCCATCTGGAATTCTCGAGAAGGATGGGGAAAACCCTCCACTTGAATTCCTTGACGTGCAGTGTAACTCCCGATTTGGATGGGGAGAATTGGCGGTGTCCTCTGTCTCGATATCGATTGGTTTCTTCCCCATCTCGCTCCGGTCTCACCGATTCGAGTGTCGCGAAAACCGTCCCGGGTTAGAAGGTTCTTGTGGTTCATCTAGTGGCGGCGGCAGTGGTCGCGTTGCATTGGTGCGACTTCTAGTCTTGGCGGCCATATTCGGTGGTTACGAATAGCTTTCGATTTTAGGAATCGAGTTGTTGACGATCCCCACGGACGGCGCCAATGTTACGTGGTAGAACACAAGTGTCTAGCCTTTGGGGCTAGGTATGATTGATATTGGATCAAAGGTAGCGCCCACGATATCTATGGGGGAGATAGCGTGGTCGCCGTAGATCATTTGTGCTACACGGGGTGGCTTTCGCCGAGGGTGATGTGTGTGCACGGTGGGAATGAACTATATGAATGTAATGTTCAGCGTGAGGACATACCTGGGAGATAACCTCCTATATATAGAGGTTACCTAGGGTTTTGCTTACCTTGAGTCCTTCCACTGTGATCGTGCCTCCTTCTCAGCCCTGACCGTGCGCCTTTCCATTCCTGCACAATTGCTGGAGTCACGGCACCTTGTGAGGTGGCTGACGGAGCGCCTGACTTGCGGGAGGCTTCCCGCCAGGAATCCTTCTATTGGGCCTTCCTCTGGTAGGCCCATTATTTGAATCCATAACAAGTCTGAAACTCTGAATATATATGCTTAATTAAATTTTATTTTTCTTTTGGGGAAAAGTTTTTATTTTTCTTTGGAACGAAGGATATTCAGTGGGGCAATTTTTACCCGGATTCAAGTTAAATATTATTTAATTTATATTTTTTAATATAAAAATATTTTTTTTGCCCAATATAAAAAAAAATATATATATATATATATATATATATATATATATATATATATATATATATATATATTTTTTTTTTTTTTTCAATTATAATTATTATTATATTAAACTTTTTATGCTCAATTTTTAATTGTTTTTCATACATTTGTTATATTTATATTATCATAAAAATATACAATATTATTTTATTTTAATTATCAGGTCACAGATCCAACCAGACGATCCAACCGATACAACTGTTTGAACCTTGATCCGCGGATTTTTTGGACTTGACGTGCGCCGACTTTTAATTAATACATGGTAATCAATTAAATTTACGAAGAGCATCTTCAAGAGAAATCCTTGATCCGCTGATTTTAATTATTATTATGATTTGGTACCTTCTATTTCGCCCTAATTATGATTTGGCACCTTCAGTAGTTAATTGCATCGCTTCATTTATTGCAGGTTTAAACTTTAAATTGACTTTTCTGTATGCATTTAAATTTACGAAGAGCATCTTCAACGAGAAATCTTTGAGCCCACCAATTTATTTAATGACTAATGCCTCATCTGATCTTTGAGCATCTTCTGTTGAATGATTTCATTGAGTTTGTCAATCGAAAATAAAAACATTTAATTGAGTTTGTTTTGGACTTTGGGGAAATGTAGCATACTTTTTTGGTGGCATTGGCAAAACCTTTATATAGAATGCATTGATAGCTTTTGTAAGAGCTAATCGGGAAATCATACTTAACGTAACGTAGTATCCAATGGAATAGCGAATTTTACCACCATTAGATAGAACTATGCATTCAAGATTTTGTATAGCTATCGACGTCAACGAAGATTTTGTGTGTTCAATTACTCATAACTCACCAATGGCAAACTTAATCAAGGCAGCTAACCTCATTATTTTTGATGAAGCGTCAATGGTGAAGAGACATTATGTCGAGGCTTTTGATCGAACGTTGAGAGACTTAACGAAGAGCTTGTGCATTTTTGAAGGGAAATGTGTCATAATAGGAAGTGATTTAAGACAACTCCTTGTCATACCTAAAAGTGGACGAGCTGAGATCGTAGATACATCTATCAACGCTTCTCATCTTTGGAATAAGTGCAAATTACCACGATTAACAAAAAATATGAGACTAAAGTCTTCAAGCAATCTAAATGAGCAGGAAAAAATAAAATCTTTTTTTGGAATGGTTGCTACTTGTAGGAGATGGTTACATTGGATTACTACATGATGGTATTGCAGATATCACACTACCATCAGATTTGTTGCTTTACGACAATTGTAATCCATAGGGTTTCTAACTTGGATTTTGACTTTCTTTCATGTAATAATCTTTGACGCCTTTAAACATTCTTAGTGTTTGATTTTTCAACAAAACATTGCCCTAAAATATTTCTAAATATTTTGGCAGCATTTTCCTGAACTTTAAAGCTCCCAAAATCACACTACTTTATTTTGAAGCCTTCAGCTTCAACAATATTTTGACGGGAAAAAAAAAAAAAAGCTTCAACAGTATTTCCTAAAGTCAAACACCATAGCTATGGCCATAATCCTTTCCTCTAAATCATTTTCCAGCATCTAAACAAACATAGTCATCAAACATATTGGTGTCAAACCGAACAACCAAGGGCAAGGGAAGAACTTTGATCAAAATTTTATGAAACTTGATTACATCCCAATATACTTTATTCAAATCAAAGTTTGTATTCACTTCTTTACTGTAACTTCTTTTTCTCCTCTAACTTTCACACTTCTTTTTACTCATGATGAAGTGATTTAAGTGGAGCTTTTGCCCATAGATTGCTTCTCTCTCTTCTCTCTCTCCAATTTTCCACTCTTCTCTTCTTCATTTGTGCGTTTCAGCTGCTGGAACCTGGAGTGACCAATGTAATAGGGGGAACGAGTGATGGTGATGGTTTAAAGTAGGATTATGAACTATAATTAATACTAGTAATGTTTTTTATTCCTCAAATATCTACCGCTTCCTTTTAACTTTGATTTGGGTTTAATTGAGTAATTGCTCTTTCAATTCCAAATTGTATTAAGTGATAAGCATATGCTTCTCATAACTGTAATGAGATCTAAATCGTTTAATTTTAATTTTAATGGTCTAAATAAATAAATAAAACTTAATTTGTGATTTTTTAAAAAATAATAAATTAATTTTTATGAAAAGTGATAGTTATATAATATTTTTAAAATTTTGAATATATAAAAATAAAAATTTATTTAAAGTATAAAACTTAAATTAAATTTGGCCGTCTAAATTTAATCTAACAATGTAGATTGGTGATGAGCACAATAATGCTCATCAAAATGATGAGCATGAAATGTGCTCCAACATCGGCCAAGCCTTCCATATCATCAAATGGGCCTGGGCTTCTTTTTTATAAATTTTAGGTTAATTATAGGAATTTTTGGCAATTTCTTGACATAATTAAAATAAATTTCCATATTCTTTAGGTAATTTCAAACTGATAGGATTGACATAATTCCTCCGAAAATTCCTTCTTTCATATAATAAATACATTTATTGGGTTCAATATGGCTCCCAAATAATTTTGCATCAATCCACAAATAATTATTCTCGAGGAGTAACATTTCCATTAATTCATACCAATCCTCTAATAATTACTCCCCACGACTATTTAATTACTTAATGTCTTCACATAATTTTAAATTATGTAATTATTTTGGCTAAATACTAAATAATTGGCAAAAAAGGCTTTTTAACTCAATATGTTGTCTTGAGGCCTTTTTACCTTAAACACCTCAAATAGGACTTAAGAATCACTTGGGAAACTTTCTTCCTTTATATTTAAGTTCCTATTCCCTTTCACTTTAGCCTTGGACTTTCCTAAAGTCTTTAAAAATATTTAAACTTTAACCTGAAAATCTTACAATTTACACTTTAGTCCTCATAAACTATTCTTTCCTTTTTAGGACATTTATGTGACTTTTGTTCAATTGAACTTAGTAGCCCAATTCATTGCAACTTATTCTTGAGCTTTTAGGCACAAAATATAGGATATGGTAGTATGAGGGGTTGTTGTAATACCCGGATAAATAAAATGGCAATTTCTGATAAGTAAATTTGTGGTCTCAATTTCTGTGTTATATTTATCGTATTTATGAGGGAAAAATCTATTGAAACTTAGGGAAAAAGAATAAGAAGTCAAAATGACTAAAATGCCCTTGGGAGCATATAAAGATCTAGGAAAATTATGAAAAATCCTAGGAGGTAGTAAAATAATTATTAAGAGAGAATATTGTCTCTAATTTTAGTAATTTAATAAATTATCACCATGGAAAAATTAAAGGAAAAGAATTAAAAAGTATTGTAATGACTAATATGACCCTATTATTTTTCATATTTTACATGGGAGATAAAATATCAATGTTAGTATAAAATTTGTGAGACAATAACTTGTCTTAGTTAAGAAAATTATCAACAATTAGTAAGGAATTAATTAAGTAATTATTGGCTAATTACTTAAGCATAAACAAGGGAAAATTCAAAGATAATTATGTAAAACCCTAAAATTAGTGGTTAATGGCTAAAAATTAGCAAAAATATATTTTCTAATTAATTGGAAATTATGAAGAAAAATTGGTAAGATTAAGTAATTTTAAGCCTAAATGCAAGAATGGACCAATAAGGGAATTTTGGAAATTTTTAAGAAAATTGAAATAAATAAATAAATAATTTATTAAATTAAAGAAAACATTTACAAATCCAAAAAGGGGGGGGGGGCAGCCGAATTGGACAAAAAAAAATAGGATAGGAATGAATGTGAAAATATCATGATCTTTTATGCAACTTGACATTTAATAATAATATAATTTATGTAAAAAGCAAATAGGATAAATGACCACGGATAGAAATAAAATCCTATCCAGAGAACCATGAACAATATTTCTAAAGTCAGAGAGGAATATAAATGAGTGAATTTTTATCTCGGACTGGACTATCTCAGAAGTCATTTCCGTGATCGGTAGAATCCTTAGGTAATAAGACGAAATAGGGTGATCTGTGAAAAAGGCAGATAGTCACGAATTGAAGTTTGAAGAAAATAAATTGTAACTCAACATCTGGGAAGGTGTTGAGAATTTCCTGGACATATTTGGAATCAGTGAATTTTTGTCCAGAGGTTGACAATTCCAGAAGTTTCTTCCGTAACCGGCACGTTTTTCCGTAAAACTTCATTTGGATAGGGAATACGGGACGGGATCAAAACTTTGTTTAGACCAAGAATTTTTAGTGAGTGAGGAAGGGTCTTCAAAGTTATGATTCCGAATTTCTGAGATTTTACACGATTACGCGATTCGGACACCGAGCCGGGAGCATAAAGTACCATGTGACATCATCAAAGATGATGTCACAATGTGCCACCTAAGGGGGGGGGGGAGGTCGGCCAAACACATCCAAGGGCCAAGAAATTGCCACCTAATCCGTGTGCGATCCGACGGTCGGTATTCGGTCTGGTAAAGCATGAATAGTAACTTCCAAACCTCTATAAATACCCCTCCACCTCTTTTGAAATTCTTCACACCATTCTCTTCTCTCTAGTTCGAAATTTGGCAGCAAGGAAGGAAGGAAGAAGTCCGAGGAATTTCGCAGCGAAGCTCTGAGTAAGTTTTTCGGTCCTTAGTCTTAAGTTTCGGTAGTTAGCGTAGAAATGTTAGATTAGTCTTTAATCTTCCGAGTATGATTAGATATCATATGATAGGGGTATTTTAGTCAAGAATTTCTAAAATCATGATTGGGTCGAAGTTCTGGCAAAATTTTGGAAGAAAAATTAGTCAAAGTAGCGAAGCGCTGTCGAAATTACGGTGATTAGGGGTATAGGGGCAAAATGGTAATTTTTACCTAAAATGCCTGTTATGATGTCAAATCACTAATAAATGTGATATTACTCTTATAGGACATCAGTAACCTTGATCTGCTGTCGTTACACTGCCCGAGGTGCCACTGTCAGCCCGCAGTTTCCGTCAACAGTGCAGTTTCCGTCAAAACGTACCAGAAATATTGTATAACGTCAACGGAGGTACGGACGCGTACTGTAACACTAATCCTGTGCTGCTTAAGTACATATATGTGATAGATACGTTCAGAGATTGATATACAGACAGTTTTACACGGGTTATAGTCATAATAATGCCGTTATGTTTTCCTAGCGCTGAGGGCATGAGTGGGTATCGTGGCACTGGATATGTGCAGACTGTTATTGTTATTGTTTACCTTATGGGGCTTTACATACTGCTCTGTGCTTATGTTCTGTCGTCATATTGATCATGCATCTGCTATATGCTTATGTATTGTCTTGAATATCTGTTGTCTGTATACCGTATTGTTTGAGCATGAGGTTAACCATTACCTGAGATCCAATGTGGTAAATTGGATCTCAGCTATAACTTCAGGGTCCGAAGGACCAAGAATTGGAGACCGGGGAAAACAGCAGGAGTAGACGATCGGCCGGAGATATCTTTACCGCTTTCCGTATTTTATATTCGAACACTAGGATTACTGTAATCATTACTATGTTACACTTTGGTTAATATTTTGTTATGGATTAGTTACTCTTTCGCTCCAATGCTCTACTCTGATTGAAAAAAAAAAAATCCGCTTTTAAAATGGGATGTTACAGTTGTAAAGGCAATATAAATGATCAAATCATATTAATTTTTAGGGAAAATTAAAATAAAAGACCTAGAGAAAATAATATTTATAATACAAGAACAAAAAAATTGTAATTACTTAGAAAGACAGAACATCCTCATATAAATTCAAAATCACAAAATTGTTCCCAATCAAGCCTCCTATATTATCTCTTACATTTATAATTAAAAAATAACTAAAATTAAAACGCCCATCATGATATAATAGATTACTTATATCATCAAGTTACTTGATTTATATTATCAATTAATATTTTTTATAAAAATAAAAACTAAACTCATTTCTTATTATTTAGGATATAATAGATTACATAGATTCTTTTTTTAAAAAAATCATTAACATTAAATGAATTTTTTTACCCACATAAATTTCTTCTAAAACAAAAATAAATCATATAAACTTTCTTGCTTATGTTAAATTATAAAAGACCTTGAGTTTTATTAAAATTATATAATTTTATTTTTAATTAAAATTTTTCTTGATTTTAAGAAAATTATAATTTTTGAAAAATTGAAGAATGTGTAAATTTTTTTCAAAGATATATGTGCAAGTTGTGAAAAATGAATATTGAGAAAGCTGTTATTTAATTTAGAGAAACTTAGAATTTTGTATTAATTTTGAATATAGGAGGAAATGCAAAAAAAATTTGTTAAGGGCATTTTAATATTTTTAAACTTTGTATTCTTTTCATTTGTTACTTCTAAATAATTACAACTTTTATAGTCCTTCTTGATAAATATCCTTTCTTTTAGGTCCTTCATTCTAATTTTCCTAATTTTTAATAGAGGTAAAGGAGCAAAAATACACATGTGCTTTACCCTCGTGAGCGCCCAACACCATATGCTTTTTCTGGGAGCAAAAATACACACATGGTTACCATTTTGGAGCAAAAGTCACACCTCACCGTTAATTCAACAAACGTCTGTTATCTCTCAGCTGCACCGTGTTCTTTGTGTTAAAACAAAAGAAAAAAAAAAACAAAAACCCAAACCAGAAACGTGTTATTAACGAGAAAGAGATTTCATGGTATTATGAGAAGTGAAAGTTGAAATCAACATTACACAGCACGACCCATATGTGTATCCATGCTTCACTTCCTCCAGCCAAGTGAGTCCGAGACTGAGAAAGAGAGGAAGCTGAGAGTGGGAAACCGAGAGAGAGTGAGAGGAGAGGGTATTCTACAGTTTCTTTTACTCTGTTTTATGAAGCCAAAAACATAGGCTTCATAAAACAGTGAACAATACTTTTGACCACTGTTTTCTGAAAAACAGTCATCAAAAGTTTTTGACGACTGTTTTATTAAATAACAGTCGTTAACAGTATATTTTTTGCGAATGTTTTTGACAAAACAGTCGTGAAAAACTTTTGATGACTGTTTTTCAGAAAACAGTCGTCAAAAGTACTGTTTTTGAAATATTTTAAAGACACTCGTTGTAACTTTTTTATTTATTTTTTGCTTAACTTTCAACGACGATTTATATGAAAATAGTCGTTGAAAGTTATTACAAATTTTGTTAAAAGTCCACATTTACTGTTGACCTTCTTCCTCAAATACATTTACTGTTCATTACCGGATTTTTCAGTCTCCTAAGCTCGTTTTACTATTCACCTTTTTTTTTGTCTCTCCTTCCTTCACTTCCAACAAAGGAGTCCAGCTCGTTTGGTTGCATGTATTAACTTAAAGAAACTTATAAACATCAAACTCTTTCCCAACGGCATCCAGATATATACGTGTGCAACAATTGGTAGTTTAAATACTTACCTAACTAGCTATTCAGATATGCCATGGCTCGCTGTTACTCCACGTCGGATTCGCCTATGTTTTTGGCTTCATAAAATAGAGCAAAAGAAACTGTAGAATACCCTCTCTCTCACTCTCTCTCGGTTTCCCACTCTCGGCTTCCTCTCTTTCTCAGTCTCGGACTCATTTGGTTGGAGGAAGTGAAGTATGGATACACATATGGGTCGTGTTATGTAATGTTGATTCCAACTTTCACTTCTCATAATACCATGAAATCTCTTTCTCGTTAATAACACATTTCTGGGTTTTAGTTTTAGTTTTTTTTTTTTTTTGCTTTTGTTTTAACCCAAAGAACACGGTGCAGCTAAGAGATAACGGACGTTTGTTGAATTAACTGTGGGGCGTGACTTTTGCTTTAAAATGGTAACCACGTGTGTATTTTTACTCCAAAAAAAAAACATATGGTATTGGGCGCTCCCGAGGGTAAAACACATATGTATTTTTGCTCCTTTATCCTTTTTAATAGTAAAGCCTCCCAAATCATCAAATCGAAATGATCAAATCACAAAGAAATTTGGTATTTCTAATTTTTCTAATATCATTTTTTATTTTTACGAATTTTTTTTCTAATGATTAATTTTTAAGAGTTTACTCCTTATCATGCTATCTATAATTAATCATTAATGTTGTGAAATAAAATTTAAACTCCAATACACACGTACACTCGTATTCATATCATATAATAAAAGAAAATCTACATCGTATATATTAGTAGTATTGAAAAAGTAATTTGTTTCTGAGAATTAGTAGTTTTCAAGCATGTGTAAACAGAAAATTTATTCTTATAATAAACACAAGATATAATTAAGTTTCCAAAAAAAAAAAAGGTCTCTTTTATGAAACATTACATGCCTTGCTCTTTTTTTTTTTTTTTTGAGAAAATGGTATGCATAATAATTGACATGTTAAAAATATAAAAATAATAAGAACTAATGAGAGGTCAATCGTCAACCAGTAAATTATAATTAACCAGAATATATAAAATGCATATATTAATCACCGACTAAAATTGATCATGCACACTCAAAACAGCCAATATATATCAGTTAAAATGCGATTCCAACCACTACATTATAATTAACCAGAATGCATGCAATACAAATATAGTAAATTCAGAAGATCACAGAAATTCAAATTAATCAACCCCCTCTGGTCATATCAAATCCTAGACAATCTCAAAACAACGATTCAAAAAGGCAAAAGCATACACAATACAATCACCACAGAAAGCTTCAACATGACTTTCAGAAGTACAGATTTGTTGAAGTTTAAGCTAATGCTCATCAAGTTTAAGCTTCAACATGACTTTCAGAAGTACAGATTTATAGATAGTCCTCCTCTGTTTCTTATTACTTAAACTGGCACCATCACGAGATGCAGAATAAGGCACATTCTCATCCATATCTTGACTCATTTTCAACCAAATGGGATTAAAGATGCTTTCTAACTCTCTCTTCTGATGCTCATACTCATCAACTTCAGCAAGTTGTTGGGCATCCACAAACACTGAGGCCCTTTCGATCGCATCCTCAATCTTCTTCTTGTCTGTTGGGGAAAGTTTTGAGCCATTCACCTCATTATTCACAGCAGCCTTGATTTTGTATATATGGTACTCTAAAGCATTCTCTGCTTCAACTTTCTTCTTGTTCCTCTCATCATCGGCCTTGTATTTTTCCGCATCCTGAACCATCCTTTCAATTTCTGCCTTTGAAAGTCTTCTTTTTCCATTAAGTATGGCTATCTCATTTTTGTTCCCTGTTCTAGTTTCCTCTACAGACACATTTAAGATACCATCCTCATCCATGGAAAAGCAATATTTCAACTTAGGAACACCCCTTTGTTCTGGGGGAATGGATA
Organism: Acacia pycnantha; assembly: GCA_025563575.1. Taxonomy (NCBI): domain Eukaryota; kingdom Viridiplantae; phylum Streptophyta; class Magnoliopsida; order Fabales; family Fabaceae; genus Acacia; species Acacia pycnantha. The sequence goes on along the minus strand of JAMWYP010000002.1, from coordinate 2,272,740 downwards.
GGTAAAAAGAATCTAGCAAAATGTTATCCTTTGACATTGTTCTCTCACCCTGGAAAACGTCAACTCTGACTCTTTTTTGGTTGTCCATCACAGTAGTAAATTTATCAACCCACTTTGTTGTAGGAATGCTAGTGTTCCTTGGAATTACTACTTGCATGAGACCACCGTGTTTATGGAAACCTAAGGACAATGGGGTGACATCACTCAAGAAAATGTTTGGAAAATCTTCAACTTCTTGACCACTCAATAAAGCAGCCTGAACAGCAGCACCATAAGCAATAGCCTCATCCGGGTTGAGCCTCCTGCATAGATCCTTTCCATTGAAGAAGTCTTGTAATAATTGTTGAACTTTAGGAATTCTCGTAGATCCACCAACAAGGACAACCTCATGAATAGTCTCCTTGTCCACCTTAGAATCCGAAACACAATGCTGTACGATTTCCAAACATTTTGCGAAGAGGTCTTTGTTTAATCCCTCAAACTTGGCACGGGTGATTTTTGAATTAAAATCAATGCCCTCATATAAAGCATCAACGTCAATAGCTGTCTTAAATTCGGATGAGAGTGATCTTTTTGCCCTCTCACATGCAGTTCTCAACCTCCTAAGGGACTTTGGATTCCCACTAATATCCTTCTTATGCTTCCTCTTAAACTCTTCGACACAGAAGTTCACCATTCTATTGTCAAAGTCCTCTCCTCCGAGGTGGTTGTCACCATCAACTGCTTTAACTTTGAAGTCTCCCTTCTTTATTGTTAGAATGGACACATCAAAAGTACCTCCGCCAAGATCAAACACAAATATGTTCCTCTCCTGTTGACACTCATATTTCTTGTGAAGACCATACGCAATGGCGGCAGCAGTCGGCTCGTTGATTATTTTCATAATGTTGAGGCCAGCAATTGTGCCTGCATCTTTGGTCGCTTGACGTTGAATGTAGTTGAAATATGCTGGCACAGTGACAACTGCATTTTTCACAGGTGAACCAAGATACGTCTCGGCAATCTCACGCATCTTTGCTAATACCATAGATGAGATTTCTTCGGGAAGAAAGTGCCGTTCTTGAGATTTAAATTTTACAACAATTTTGGGTTGATCATCGGCACCACAAATTATTTTGAATGGCCAAAGCTTCATATCACTTTGAACATGGGAATCACTAAATCTTCTACCAATCAACCTCTTCGCATCTGCAAAATATTAAAGGTTGCAAGTAAAAATAATTAACAATGATGATAAAAAAAAATTACTCAAAGAATTAATTATAAGAGAACGAAATATAAATGGGGAAAAAAAGATCCTAACTGAAAAGAGCCTTCAATTTAAAAAACTAATATAATTCAATGGTTCTATTTTATCTTATGTCGATGTTCAGAGCAACAATTACCAAAGATAGTGTTAGTCGGGTTAAGTGCGGCCTGGTTCTTGGCAGCGTCACCGACCATCCTCTGAGCATCAGTGAAGGCAACATAAGACGGTGTCGTTCTGTTGCCTTGGTCATTGACAATGATCTCCACTTGATTGTGTTGCCATACGGCAACGCATGAGTATGTGGTTCCAAGATCAATTCCAATGGCAAGTTCTGGCGATATCTCACTCATTCTCTTCTCTTCATGGAGATAGAGAAGTATAGTTAGAACGTCATGTACTTCAAATAACACAGAGAAACGAGAGATTTAAATTATTACTTTTTTTAAAAAAAAAATGCATTCCAAGGTTAATCGCCATTTGGTTGGTGATAAATTTGTAGAGAAGCAAGTTTAAATTATACACATACCTGGATACGAACAAAGAGCGAATGTACTAATCAAACCCTGGTCTGCAAATCGCTTCTTGGAACACTAAGTTATAAACTCGGTCAGACTCGGTGAACTTTCCGTTCCAGAACCGAGTTGAGGTTCTAAGAAATCTGAGTGGTGAACGCAAGAAGAAGAAGAAGAAGAAGAAGTACCCAGGACAATACCAATTTCTTAGATTTTTCCTCCTTCAAGCGACGAGGAGAGAAGAAAAAAGAAAGCAATGTACTCCTCAGAACATATTGCCATTAAGTACCCCAATACTCATTCTATTATCTTCCCTCTCTGCGTCATTTTCTTCCGTCCGTTCGTTATTTCTTTTTCTAATTAAACAAACCAGTTTTAATGATGGGAGAAGAGGGAGCTAACACAACATTTTATAATTTTTGTTAAATCTTTAGTTATATCAAATAATTATATATATAAATTTCATTAAAAAAATTATGTTAAATATAAAACACAATAAATTTATGAAAAAATTCTAAATAAATACCATTTGAATTTGTAAAACCCCCAAAAGTTTGTTGAATTTGTAGAAAGACCGAGAGGTAACAAGAACCTATATATGCGCTTAATTAAATTTTATGTTTTCCTTTGGGGGTAAACTTTTTATTTTGCTTTGAATATAAGGATATTCAGCATTTCAGTGGGGCAAATTTTTCCCGGATTCAAGTTATATATTATTATATTTATATCTTTTAATATAAAAATATATGTAAGTGATCCATATATATATATATATTTAAATTTAAATTTTCAAATATTATTATTATTATATTAAGATTTTTAATTTTATGCTCATTTTTTAATTGTCTTTGGGAAATTTACCAAAATAATAATTAAAAATAAAAAATATACCCAATTGCAACACTGTTTAAAATTTTTTTCGAAGTAATGCAGTTGATTGCGTCAGGGACTAGAAATGATATTTAAATCTACTCTTATTCGTCCTTTTTATCGGACTTGAAAATGACCTTTTTTTGTCGGGGACTAGAAATGATATTTAATCTTTTTAAAAATGCTTTGTTCATTTCCCTGCTTTAAACTTAAATAGAGAATATTTAATTAGTAAATTATGTGGTAATTATATTATTTTTTAAATAAGTATTATTAGACTAGTCAAGAACAGATCCTAGAATCTAGCAGTTAGTTAAATTATAATATTTTTTAAATAAGTATTATTAAATATATATATATTTAGAATTATATTTAGAATTATAAATAATAATTAATTTAATAAATAATTTGTAGAGCGTTTAGGATTAGAATAATTGAGTCCAATGATTATTCTCATTGCTTCATGTGAAATATATAAGATACATGGAGGGCAATCATTGTAGCAGATTGAGGACTTCTAGGGAATTCAAATATTGAAAAACTAATATAATCTAACTAACTGCTAGATTCTAGGATCTGATCTTGACTAGTCTAATAATACTTATTTAAAAAATAATATAATTACCACATAATTTACTAATTAAGTATTCTCTATTTAAGTTTAAAGCAGGGAAAGGAACAAGGCATTTTAAAAAAGAGTAAATATCATTTCTAGTCCCTAACAAAAAAAAAAAGTCATTTTCAGTCCCATAAAAAGGATAAATAAGAGTAGATTTAAATTATTTATTAAATTAATTAATTTATTATTATTTAATTATAAATAAAAATAATTATTTATTTATTATTTAATTATAAATAATAATTAAGTTGCGTCCTACAATTGGGTATATTTTTTACATTTAATTATTATTTTGGTAAATTTCCCAATTGTCTTTCATATGTTTGTTATATTAATTTTATCATATATACACAATATTATTTTATTTTAATTATCACCTCACATGTCCCACCAGATGATCCAACAGATACAACTATTTGAACCTTGATCTGCGGATTTCTTGGAGTTGACGCACGCCGATTTTTAAAACATGGTGATCATTTTTTTTTATATGGTAATCAATTAAATTTACTAGGGTTAAGTTGTAATTTTACCTTGAAAGTATACAATCATGAGTAATTTTGTCATGAAAGTTTTGGGTTGCCCCGAAAGTTTTTTTTAGTAACTTTACCCTAGAAGTATAAAATTGGAGCAATTTTACCCCGTTAACAACCCTAAGTTAATCGTTAGGGTTGTTAATGGAGGGGCAAAATTGCTCCAACAAAAAACTTTCGGGCCAAATTACTTTCAAAAAAACTTTCATAATAAAATTGCTATTGATCATATGCTGGGGGAGGCATCCTAGGGGTCTAGGAAGTAGTGGAAACGCTGGTAGAGGTGGAGGCATGTGTACTCTCTGTCCAGTATGCCCTGTGGACTGGGCTCCAAGCGTCCTGCCCTTAGATTGTGGGTGGACCCAACCCCTTTCCTAAAATTTTTTTAGCAAAAAAAAATAAAAAAATACTTCTAAACTAAAATTGTTACTTAACCCAATTTACAAAGAGGAGCATCTTCAACAAGAAATCTTTGAGCCCACCAATTTATTTAATGACTAATCCCTCAGCTGATGTTTGAAATTCTCCATTTCTCTTTTTGAAATTTAATTTTCAAATTACAAAATTATCAAATCAATCAAATTTCGAATGCAATAATCCTTGAGCCCACAAATTTATTTAATGACTATAATGGCTCATCTGATCACTGATCTTTGAAATTCTCCATTTCTCTTTTTTGAAATTTAATTTCCAAATTACAAAATTATCAAATCAATGAAATTTCAAATTTCAAATTTCAAATGCAATGGTGTAAACTTCTGTTGAATGATTTCGTTGAGTTTGTCTATGAAAAAAAAAAAAACATTTCATTGAGTTTGTTTTGGAATTTGGAGTAATTCAGCATACTCTTTTGGTCTTATTTATTAATCAAAAGAGAAAAAGTTTATTTTAATTATATTTATAAATCACATTATTAAATTTTATATATGAATGGACAATTATACTCTTTTGTAGTTCATATATTACAATGTTGACTTTATTTTTATGAAATATATTATATATTAAATTGAAGTAAAATTAAAAAAATAATTAAATATTAAAAAATAATTAATGAGGTTTAAATTTTTTTTTTTTTTTTGTGCCTATATGAAATATCTTGTAAGTGACTTATAAGTACAATTAGAAAAGTATTTGTTTACGTGGCTCTTCTAGCGGAAAAGAAAGCAGAGTTAATGTGATTCACATTTCACAAAAATGGTGTGGCTGCATTGTATTGCAATTGAAATTATTAGGATACTCTGATTTTTCCTACCTCTTGATAATGCAACTTGATCTTGTGTTTTGGTTGGCAAATTAATCTTCATTCAGTGGCGGACCCACGTTGGTGTCGGTGTCTGCAAGTGCAGACAGAAGATTTTTGCTACCCCTTGATAATGCATTTAAAACTTTCTTTTTAAAAAAAAATGTTTGGGGGCAATAATTGTACACACATAAATATTAAAAGCTGTGTCCGCCACTGTCTTCATTCATATACTATCTCGAGTGTAACATCCCCAATTTTTGTATAAATTAATGTACTAAATAAATCAATGAAATATATGTATTTTTCATCAAGTAGTAGTTAATTATTGAAAAATAAGGTGGAATGATTCGGAAAATATGGCTATTAAATTAGTTATGGATATATATATATATATATATATATATATATATATATATATATATATATATATATATATATTCCTTTTCATCTAATAAGAGGAGGAGGAAAATTCTAATAAAAAATTAGTGAAGTTTCAATATAATTCTAATTTATGTTAGAAATGTAGACATTGGATAATATTTATATAATACAAAATCACCAAAAAATCTTCCTTTTCTTTCTTACTCACAGGCTTTTTTTTTTTCCAATTTGCCCCTTATTAAATAACTATTTACCAAAATATCCCTGTCTGGAAACTATTTCCCAATGTGCCACTGTCAGAAAACTATTTCTCAATGAGTTTTTTAATCGACTAAATCGCGGGGGTTTTCAAAAAAAAATTGGCCCCGCGTTTTAGTCGATTAAACCATGGATTTAGTCGACTAACACAGTGGCACATTGAAAAATAGTTTTCTGACATGGGCACATTGAGAAATAGTTTCCAAACAGAAGGATTTTGGTAAATAGTTATTTAATAAGAGATAAATTGGGAAAAAAAAAACCTCATTCACGTTTTCAAAGGTAAGGGGTTTAGGGAAAACACAATTTTTCTTCCCAAATAGTAATACCCTCAGAAATTCGAAATTCAGGAGGTAAAATGGGGATATGATCTCATGTCAAAATACATCACCATAACTCATGAAAAGATAGAGGAGTACTAGATGACACATAATTATTTCGAAAATACCCTTCCATTTTCGGATTTTAGGAAGGAAGAAAAAGGGGCATGTACTTGATGATAGGCTAAAAATCAAAACAAATCCCTTTATCCCATCAGCTGCTCCGCGCGACCCAAGAGAAGAGGGAAAAGTAGGAAATCATGATCTAGCTTAGGTGTACTTATGTAGCTAAGAGAAAGGACGGATGGGACAAGTTTATATTAAAGAAGAAAAGAGGGAGCATGTACGTGGGTTGAGACATGGATTACAGTATTACACACACAATTTTAATTTAGGAAGAAAGGTTATTATGATAAGAAGAAAAAATGGTTGTTGAAAATGGGAGTTTATGATATTTGCCAACCTTATGGACGTGGGAAACTAATTTTTGTTAGTGTTTTTAATACCTTCAAAGTGTTTAAAAATAGGATCTTAGTATAAGATTGAGAGATTTTTTTTAAGGGGTTGAAGAAGGCTTATTTTTAGCGATTAAATAAATATGTTAAAGAAAAGTTACTTATATTTATATTCTGACTATTTAAGGGTCACTTTGATCTTGTGCACCCGGAGAAAAATTATACTGATAAATTTCGTCAACTACCAAGTAGTAACCTTAATCTTTATATGCTTTGTGTTGCTTTGTATGTTTGTTATTCCATGATTGTGGATCCGTGTCTTCTGAAAAGGGACATGCGTTGTGTACATTCAGTGTGGTTTGGATTCGGAGCCCAACTACTGTATTTTTCCTAGCGCTATGGATTTGAGACTTGCTCTTTGTTGAGTAGTCTTACGTTTATTTCTAGGATATATAGTCCTTCCGCAGTTAATATGATACACATGGTATGTTGCATTTGTGTTATTGCGCGTTTGTTATTGAATGTTGTTATATGGAGTTTTTCCTAATTATGATTATATACATACATTGTTTATGCATTACATATGAGATTAATGGTACTCTATGATCCATTTGTGAATCCCAGATGTTTGCAGAGTTTTTGGAAGTGCCTCAAGGATTGTACCTGGTGAGAAGGATAAGAATGTAGAGCTGGAGTAGACGATGTTATTGGTGAAGAAGGAATATTTATGTTTTATTTTATTATTGAGATGGGATAATTGTATATACTTTTTGGCCTCGTAGGCATTGATGGATGACTGTATATCTAACCTTTCGGGGATTATATTTTGTCATTGCATTTAATCATACCAGTATTGTCTAAAATCCAAAACCGGGAAATGTTCTGCCACGTTAATCTCTAATGCATGCTAATCAGTAGTAATTAGATGATATATGGTAAACATAAAAGGGAATCCCTCTATCCGCCATCTGAAAGGATGAGGTCGGTATAGGTGTAACAATTGTCTCGAGTCCTAAATATATGACATGGTTTGTAGAGTAATTGCACTATAAAATATATCATATATTTAAGACAGAAAGAGTATTTCTTTTTTTGTGATGAATTATGAATGCGGGAATCAAATTGGTTTTTGTGCGTGTGGCACTTGAAAAAAAAATCTTTTCTCACTAAACAACAACTAACCATAATGTTTTTATAAAACCGGATTAACATTTAATTATGGAAACCCTTTTTCTTTTCAAGACAACACACATTGGGATTCAGGCACAGATTCTGGGTTTTTTTCCCAATTTGCCCCTTATTAAATAACTATTTACCAAAATGCCACTGTCTGGAAACTATTTTCCAATATGCCCATGTCAGGAAACTATTTCCCAATGTGCCCTCTGTTTAGTCAACTAAAACCATGGTTTAGTCGACTAAAACGTGGGCAAATTTTTTTTTAAAGACCCCGCGATTTAGTCGACTAAAAAACTCATTTAGTCGACTAAATCATTAAAAAAAGGTTAAAACTTCGGAAGGCCATAACTTCTGGCTCGGAAGTCCGAATCAAGTGATTCTTTTTTTGATTCCACATAACTTTTTGAGATCTATGCAGTGACATAAAAATTAACTTCTAGATTTAATGAAGAGAAAGGAGGAAAAACAAGTGATTCTTTAATATATATTGTTATGGACCTAGTCAAGGCCCACTAGCCAACCGACCGACACAGGGGGCAACCCACGTAAGGATCGCAACCTCCTAGCTGAGGGACCTAGTCGTCAGGGCAGTTAGCTAGATCCTCGGGCACGCACGACGTGGAAGCCGAAGATCTAACCAACAAGGTATACTCTCTATATATGCGTATAGGAGATACGTGGCCAAGGTACACAGTTCTAATCCTTAACTATTCTAGATACAGTTACACAGTGCACACACCGCACCCCCTTTGGAGAAATGCCTGGTTGTGTACTGTGATCCACTCTTCTCCTGCACGCTTGCTCCATAAGCTTACAGGAGGAGCACATCGATCCTAGATCAAATCCCCGGCCACTCACTAGGCCGGACATCTGAGTTCTACACCAGAACAGTGGCGCCGACCGTGGGGATTGGTAAACTTCAATTCCCGTGACCATGAGGATCAACACACGTGCTTCAAGCCATAAGCAGTTGGAGACGGATCGAACAGCAGACCACCGTCTATCACCTCGGCAATCACAACACGTCGAGCAACCGAATGACCCTCTCGGTAATAATCAGCAGGACGAAGGAGACCGGCTATCACAAACGGAGCAGCCTCTCCTCCCCAACAATGATCAACCCCTGCCAGACAACCCATCGGATACGGAGTCCTCGGCTCCGCGAAATCATCGCCACGAGCCTCAGAATTCCAATCCGGTTGGTAACCAAGAGAACCCGGCCGTCGAACCAGACTTCTGCTCCCTCCAAACCGGGATGCTTGCAATAATGAGGCGTATGGAAAACATGGACAAGCACCATACCCTCCATTTCCAGCGGTGGGAGGAGCGGCAGAAGAAAGGGAACTCTGCTTACACTAGCGAGGACTGGGAAGATAAGTCCTGGAAGGAGGACGAAGAAGACGACAGCTCGGGTCGTCAAAAGAGCAATCAGAAGATAGAAACCGCCCAGAGTAAAAAGCCAGCCTCCTCAGGCAAGAATTCCAAAAAGGAAAATCCAAACCGAAAGGACAAGACACCGAGGTCCCCAACCGGTTTCCAGCGGCGAAGGTATGTCAGCCAACTTCACAACAGCCCTTTTTCCGACGAAATCCTCAATGCCTGTTTCCCAGAGACGCTAAATCTAACCGAGCTGACGAAGTATGACGGCACTCAAGACCCGACGACTCACTTGGAAGACTTTGACATGCACATGGCAGTAAGAGGTCTGGAGGAGCCAATCGTTGCACGGATCTTTGCTGCAACCCTTAAAGGACCAGCATTAAAGTGGCTCCACACTCTTCCAGTGGGGTCAGTACATAAATTTGAGGACTTGGCTGAGGCTTTCGAGTTGCACTTTGCGACTAGTAAATGGCAACCGAATTCCCAATATTCTCTATCCAAAATCAGGCAGCGAGCCGGCGAGACGCTCCAAAGTTACCTGGATCGCTTTAAGCATGCGGCCCTGCAGGTGCGCTGATTAAATGAGAACGTACACGTCCATTTATTGGTCGACGGCCTTGATAAAGAGTCCGCCTGGCTGAATCATTCTTGAAGGAACGGCGAAAAATCTCAACGATTTCATAACTCGTTCAAAGAAATACCTCGAGGTGGAGCAGATGCGTGTAGCAAATGATCCGAGAAGGGACCAAGGCGAGCTACTCCACCCGAGAGATAGAGATTACACGGAAGGTAGGAAAAGGGACCCCCGCAGAAGGGGCTCGGAGAACAAGAACCGTGGTGGGAAGTTTGATGCGAGAAGCAAGTATGAGAAATACACAGCCCTAAATGTGCCGCGGTCGCAAGTTTGGAACGAAGTATCGACGACCAAGATGAAAAGGGTCGATCGACCTCGGCTATCCTACCGTAGATCAGGGGTAGACCAATCCAAATACTGTGCGTTTCACGACGGACGAGGTCATACCACGGACGAATGTTACGAGCTCCGAGATGCTATTGAAAGGTTTATCCGCGAGGGCAAGCTTCAAAAATATGTCATAGAACATCAAGGAAAGGGCGGCAAACGCAAGCCCAAGAGTCGCAGCAAGAGCCCTCCCCGAAAATACAAAAAACAGGATGACAAACGTAAGAAGCCGGCTGAGGTTGATGACGAATTTCCGGAAACCGAACCTTTGTATTTCACAAACGAGGATCTCAGGGACGTCGTCCCCGGACATCAAGATGGTCTGCTTATAACTAGGATACTGGTCAACTGCCGAGTCAAACGTATATTTGTGGATGCAGGCAGCTCGGCTGATTTCCTTAGTTGGGAGGCGTTCAAACGAATGAACCTGGATCAGGAGGATTTAAAGCCCTGTAAGACGACCCTCATCGGGTTCAATGGAGAGCAGTCACGTCCTAAGGGGTTTATCGACCTCCGGTTCACGCTGGGAACTAGGGATGCTTTCAGGTCAGAGAGAGTGCGGTTTATAGTGGCGGATTTTGTTTCACCATATAACATAATCCTAGGGAGGCCAACTATACATAAATGGGACATGCTGGTATCCACTAAGCATCAAAAGCTCAAGGTAGTAGGAAACCAGGGAACCGTGGTCACGGTTAAAGGAGACCAGAGAGAATCCAGACAATGCTATTTCGAAACTATCAGAATCGGCGAGGGTGGGCCTTCATCACAGCCGCAAGCCAAATACGCTGAGAGACGTTCAGATCATGTGGACTCGGAATCTCCTGACTTAGACGTAAATACAATTGAACTGGATCTTCGCGATGAAGACCCGCGCCCAGAACCAGCTGGGGATTTGGAGGATCTAGTGTTGGGAGATCCCTCTCAAACCACGAAGATCGGAAAGCATTTAACCCCAGAGATTCGAGCCAACCTCATCGATTTCCTTAGGAAGAACAGAGACATCTTCGCCTGGAAGTCATCCGAGGTGCCGGGAATCGATCCTAGGTTTTGTTGTCACAAGTTGGGAGTCTATCCGGGATCCACTCCGGTATCCCAAAGAAAGAGGAACCACGGCCCGAAAAAGAGAAAAGCGCTGGAAAATCATGTTCAAGAGCTCCTGGAATCCGGATTTATCTGCGAAATCCAATACACTGCATGGCTATCCAACGTGGTCATGGTCAAAAAACCAAACGGAAAATGGAGGGTATGTATGGACTACACAAATCTGAACAAAGTCTGCCCCAAAGACTCATACCCAATGCCTAACATAGACCAGTTGGTCGATAATTCCTCGGGTTTCCAGCTCCTCTCCTTTATGGACGCCTACTCGGGGTATAATCAAATACCAATGTATCCAGAGGACCAAGAAAAAACAGCCTTCATCACAGAAAAGGCCAACTATTGTTACAACGTCATGCCTTTCGGACAGAAGAACGCCGGAGCTACGTATCAAAGGATGATGAACACGGTCTTCGCGGACCAAATTGGACGTAATGTGGAGGTCTACATAGATGACATGATTGTCAAGACCTTAGACCCGCTGCGTCATATAAAGGATTTGTAACAGACGTTTGGCAAGCTCAGAACTTACTGAATCCGTCTGAACCCGGCCAAATGTGCCTTCGGAGTGCCGGTTGGAAAATTCTTGGGTTTCATGCTGACTAACCGAGGTATTGAGGCGAACCCAGACAAAAGCCGAGCAATACTCGAGATGGAAGCTCCGAAGAGCAAAAAAGAGGTTCAACAGTTGGCAGGAAGATTAGCTGCTCTTACCAGATTCCTGCCAAGATCGGTCGAGAAGGCCTTACCTCTGTTCAAATTGCTGAAGAAGGAAGCCTCGGTCGAATGGAATTCAAAGTGTGACGCAGCTTTCGATGGAATCAAACAGTGCTTGGCAAATCCGCCAGTCCTATCGAAGCCCGAACCCGGCGAGACCCTCTATCTATATTTGTCAATTGGCGAGGAAGCCGTCAGCGCTGCACTAGTAAGGGAGGTAGACCACAGCCAAATACCGATGTATTTTATCAGCAAGACCCTGCAGAACGCCAAAATTCGGTACCAAAAGTTGGAAAAAGTCGCATTCACCTTACTCACCGCGGCTATCCGATTGCGACCTTATTTTCAGGCCCATCACATCGTTGTTAGGACCAGCCAGCCAATACGGCAAGTCCTGCACAAATCAGATTTGGCGGGAAGAATGACAAATTGGGCGATAGAGTTGTCTGAATATGACATCACCTACGAAGCTCGTCACGCAATTAAGTCACAGGCTTTAGCCGACTTTGTCAGTAGGGGTGGAAACAGGCCAGGGGCCTGTCAGGGGCCTCTGGCTCGGCTCGTTTTTGGCCCGAACAGCCCGGCTCTGTCGTGCTAACAGCCGAGCTGGAGCTTTTTTCAGGCCTGTTTATCTAAACAGGCCAGGCCTAGGCCTACCCATGAGCCTGTTAGGCCTGACAGGCCGACCTATTTGTTTAAGGGTATAAATGTAATTTTATATTTAATAATTCTATACCCTCCTGTTCGTGAAAACCTAACCCTAGTCATCGTGAAAACCTAAGCATCTACTCTTATCCTTATCCTTGAACCGATGGTCCGCTCTCACTCTCAGATCTCGACGTCTTCTCCATCCCTCTCAGATCAGATCTTGCTCGTCGTCACTCTCACTCTCAGATCGCACCTTTCGTCACTTCTTCTGGTTCAATTTCGGCCTCCGCTCGTCGCTGTCACTCTTGATAGTTCGATTTGCTCACCTTTTTTAGGTTAAGGGTTGAATTTGGTGTTTAAACTTCTATGTAGTGTTCGATTTTCTTCTGCTGGTTCGATTTGGTGTTCAAGCTTCTATTTAATCTTCCTTGTACTGTTGTAAGCTTATGCACGCTCGCTTCTATTTAATCTTCAAGCTTCTCAATGTTGATCGTTGCCTCTCGCGCCAATACTGCAAATATTTGATTTTTTTTTTTCTTTTTGTGGTCTCGTTCTGTCTCTTTGATTGTACCCATTCATGCTTGCTTTGATTTTTTTCGGTTTGTTATCTATTTTCTGATTTAATTTTTGGTTCATGGATTGTCCTTCTTCTTCATTGTGATTTATGTTCTGCGATTTCAGGCTCTGGTGCAGCAGTATAGCTCTGAGTTGCTTCAATCAGAGCTGGAGAGGACACGCATTAACACGACGTGCTTTGTGAATCAATGCCTCTGGGTTCGGTGCTAGAACCCGCAAAAGCTGCATACTCTCCCCTCAATGGATCAATGGATTCTCCTAGTAGAAATTACAGAGGTACCAATCACACTGGAACCCCAAGTTTCTCTTTGAGACAACGATGAATATATTAGCAGCCATTCCCTTTGTCATCCTGCTAAGTGTTGTTGTGTCTTAGTTCATATAATGTAATATTGAACTGTTGTGCTTTCCTGTCATTTTCACTGGTGGTTTTGGTGATCGGGAGTTTTCGCTAATTTGAGTTTTGGGCCTTGTATTGTGTATAAAGCTTTATTGTTGTTGTGTTTCTGATTGTCTCCTGCATCGAAGGGAAAAAAAGGCAACCAATGGAGATTGATTGTGTCTCTCATTTTTTTCTTCCTTACTATGTTGATGCTGCCTTCTTTCACTTTATCATTGTTTTTTCCCCTTGGCTGGTTCTTTTGTTTGTTCATAAATTCTGAATTAGAATGACAAAAAGAGGAGGAACTTGTAAGTAGAATCTACTGTGACTTTTCTTCCTTCACATTTGTGAGGTTGCTGGTTTAAATTTTGATATGGATTTGTTTTTGTGACTTTTTCTTGTGAAATTCTGTTTTAAAATTCTGGGAAAAAACAATGATTCTGGTTAATATTCTAAAGAACAATGGAGATTGATTATGTTGCATCATGATGTATCTTGAGTATTATTTTCATTTTACATAAGTAAAAAAGGCTGAACTATGCAAACAGGCCTTAACAGGCCACAGCCGTCAAAGCCGCATACGTGCTGTGCTCAGCCGAAAATAGCTCGTAACAGCCACGTGCCGAGCTCAGGCCTCTTTGGTGCAAAACAGGCCTGGCCTGTTAAGAGCCAAGCCTGGCCTGGCCTGGCCTGTTTCCACCCCTATTTGTCAGGGAGTTGACACCAACCAGATCTGCTGCCTGCGAGGTGGCTGGTGAGTGGAAAGTATATGTTGACGGATCGTCGAATATCAAAGGCAGCGGAGCCGGAATCATCATTGAAAGCCCGGAAGGCGTTACGATTGAACACTCACTTCATTTGAAGTTCCCAACCTCGAATAACCAAGCGGAGTACGAGGCTTTGATAGCTGGACTCCAACAGGCGAAGGAGAACGGCGCCACAAGAGTTAAGGTTTTCATCGACTCGCAGCTTGTGGCGGCTTAGATTGAAGGAACTTATCAAGCAAAAGGCTCGCTGATGGAAAAGTACCTTTTTAAGGCAAAGGAGGTAATGGCCGAGTTCGAGGAAGCAATTGTTACCCACATCCCTAGAGGGGAGAATGTCAGAGCCGACATCCTTTCAAAGCTAGCAAGCACCAAGAGCGCGGGTTGTCATCGGACCGTGATTCAACAAAACTTGGAAGATCCAATCTGTACCATGGCTATTTCGGTTGAGTCAGATTGGAAAAAGCCAATCGAGGATTACCTCGAGCGTGCAATCCTCCCAGATGATGCCATGGAGGCCAAGCAATTGGTTCGAGAAGCAGCCACGTTTACCATGGTAGAATATCAGCTCTACTGAAAGGGCTTACATCCCCCTATGCTAAGATGCTTAAACCCGAATGAGGCAGGATACGCTTTAGCCGAGATACATGAGGGAATGAATGGCCAGCATATGGGCGCTAAGTCGCTCGCCAGAAAAACGTTGTGAGCAGGATACTACTGGCCGACTATGGAGGCCGACTCGAAGATCCTCGTCAAGAAATGTGACAGCTGCCAAAAGCATTCGAGGATTATTTGGTCGCCTCCGGAAGAACTTCATTTCATCTCGGCCCCGTGGCCATTCTATAAGTGGGGCATGGACATCTTGGGACCGTTCAAAACGGCGCCTGGACAGCTACGATGGCTGATTGTAGCCGTAGATTACTTCACCAAATGGATCGAGGCCGAACCTCTCACTACTATTTCTTCGGCCCGCATACAACGATTCTTTGAAGTAAGCATCATCACGCGGTTCGGAGCACCGGCTGAGGTAATTACGGACAACGGAACCCAATTCACTGGTGTCGGATTTCGTGACTTAATGAACGAGTTCGGCATCTAACACCATTTCGCCTCCGTAGAACACCCACAATCCAACGGGCAAGCTGAAGCCACAAATAAGGTCATCCTCGACGGATTGAAGAAGCGTATGCTGGAAGCCAAAACCTCTTGGGTCGACCAACTAACCTATGTTCTATGGGGTAACCGAACGACGACACAGACGTCCACTCAAGAAACGCCTTACAGGCTGACCTATGGTTGTGAGTCCATGATCCTGGTCGAAATAGGTCTCCCGTCGTGGTGCAGGAGAAGCATTTTATCCCAAGGAGAAGCGGCCAACAGTGACGCATTGGCAGTCGAGTTAGATCTCGCCGATGAAGTCCGAGTTACAGCTCACTGCCGGGACATCGCCACGAAGCAGCTGATTGCAGCCCGCTATAATAAGAGGGTTAGACCCCGGACTTTTCAGTCGGGTGATTTGGTCCTCAGACGAGCCGATATCGGGAACAAAAATGCAAAAGATGGCAAGCTTGCGGCTAACTGGGACGGGCCCTATCGTGTACGCGAAACACTTGAAAAAGGAGCGTATGTTCTGGAAACCTTGGACGGAAACCCAGTCAAGCGAACATGGAATGCAGATAAGCTAAAAACTTATTATAGTTAGGCTTACCTCTATTAGGGATCTCTTTGCAGTTTCTTATTTGCTTAAGTTAGTTCTTGAATTCGAACGTTGGCCATATGGCTTTTCCCTTGTTAGTAATGCATTTGTTGAATAAAAGTGACACTCTCATTTGAGGGCATTTTGATTCCAAACGTGTTCGTCATGAAGTGTTATTTAATCATCCCAGCTTTTCAGTGGGAAAAAAATGTCTCCAAAGAGCTATCACAGCTTAGGCATCTTACAAATTACTTCGGGATATCAAGAGGAATTGCCATGTCGACCCTGATCAGGTCAAAATACTCGGACGCTTTGGTGAAAAGCCGAACCCGGGTAGGTGACAGTTTCCCTTTATCCTAGGATGACCCGGTCGATAATCCCGGAACTATACGAGACAGTGGCAACACTGATCACTCAATGTATTACGGTCTTAAGACCATACGCGCTCTCGCAGATTCTGCACATCTCATTACTGACCCTGGCCCGGTCATTTGCGAAAACACATGCAAAATAAATTCCCAGGTTCAGCTTATAGACTTTAAGGTGATAAAACAGGAAGTTAGTGGTTGCATTGAAGGACCAAATTGGCCAATATGTCCAAAACAAAGACCGGTCACAAACTCGGATTGTACAAAATATCAGAAAAATGAAAAATTTTACAAAGGAGTTTGAATCAACTCCCAGGATTTGAAGCGGTCGCGGGATCCACAGCGGTTGAGGCCTCTTCCCTCTTCTCGGCCTCTCCTTCGGCGGCATCCTCGTCAAGTTGGGTCTCAGAAGCAGCGGCAGGCTCCACATAGGGGACGAATTCACCGTCCTCAACAAAGGAGCGAAAATGGTAGCCCGCGGTGTTCAGCTTGACCCCAGGGTTCAAATGCCGGATTTGGGTTAAGGCATTCTGAAAAGCCTCCACCACGGATCCTTTCAGCAGCACCCGAACTCGGGCCGTCTCATCTGTCGCCTCGGCCAGCGATGCCTTAGTCAATTCAGCTCCAGTGACCAACTCATCTCTCTCGGCCTTCAGAGTATCCATCTCGGCCTTCAGCTTGATCTTCTCGGCTGTGACGGAATCTAACTCTTGTTGGTCATCAGCTAGAGCCGCCTTAAGGGAATCTAACTCTTGTTGGTCATCAGCTAGAGCCGCCTTAAGGGTGGATATAAGGATGTTCGCATCCTTCAAGATATCCTTGGTCCTTTTCAACTCATCTTCCACTTTCTCAAGCTTGAGTTGGCTTGCTTGGAACTCGTTTGAAGCTATCTGCCATTGCCTCAGAGTCTCCTCTCTTTCAGCACTCGAACGTTTTAACAGATTCATTGCATCCACATAGTTGTGGTGAAGTGTGAGGAAGGATTGAGTCAACCATGCCGCCTTTAGAATCTCGTTTCCAACGGCCTGGATATCTTGCACATCGACCTCCCGCAACGGTACCGGTTCAACATATCGGCGAGGAGGGAGAACCGCAACACTCAGCTCTTCAGTAATCCCTTTACTCCAGCAGTAGGAGCGGGGGATTAGGTTCGAGGGAGGAGATAGCACACGAGTAGCAGGAACAGGATAAGGATCAGCAGCTTGTGAACTAGATGGCGGTTGCATCACAGTAGCAGGGATTCTCGGGGGCGGAGATGTTTGATTCTCTTGACTCGGCTCCTTTTGGACCGACACCGGCTCCTTCTGAATCAGTACCTCAGGCCCGGTCCTAGACTTCTTCGTGGCAGCAGCTTTGGAGGATGGACCGGCTATAGACTTACTCATCACTGGAGCCGACCTCTTCTTCCCCCTCACAGGTTCATCTTCCGGTATCCCGGTCAAATACGCTGGTCCTTTCATCTTCAGACTTGCAAAAACATCAAAACATCAACGGATTGTAATTTAACGTTAATGACGGACTTAACGACAGTAAAGTTAGGAAACTCATACTCGGCCCCGTTCTCAGTTCGTCCCGGTTTTGGTTATCAGCTCGGTATTGGGCCACCAAGGATCCAACCTCAACGGTACCATTGGCCTTCACTTGAGCCAGTATGTTGTTAATCGCATTCTTCTCATGATCTTCCAAATGGGACCGTTCTACCTTATAGGCTCCAAGGGACACATCGTGGTGATCCTTGCTCCAATATAAAGGAAATAGCCAGTCAACGTCCTTAGAATCAGGACCGTCGAGGAACCAAGGTCTAACTCCAGACTTGGCAACCACCTTAAAAAACCCAGTCTTGAAGTGCTTAAAAGAATCCGAGACCGGGGTGAATAGCTTCCTATTCATGACGCCCCGAATGGAGGTCCAACCCTTGAGCTCGGCTGCTTCCCTTCCGGAGCGAGGAGTGTGGGGAGTAAAGAAGTAAAAAACATGGATGTAGTACAGGGTAGACCTAAGCTCCCGCAAAACCACTCAAAAGCTATTAGGTATCCCCACCCATTGGGGTGCAACTGGGAGGGAGCTAAGCCTAAGAATTGAAGGATGGCTATCTGGAACCCGGTGAATGGAAAGCGAACACCAAGCCGGGTCATATATTCGCGATAGAAGAAGAAAAAAGAGTTTTGACTACCCTCCCTAGCTGAGCAAATCGGCTCGTCGTCATCCGGGAGACGAACGTCATAGCTCTCACTTTTCTCTATTGGAAGAGTTTCAAGGTCGGCCGTACTCAACGTCGAATGGTAAGACAGCGCCTCATGGGTAGCCCATGGGTATTTTCCCACCAAAGCCTCCGAGGGGCTAACTGGCTTCGAATTACCAGACTCTGATTCCGCAGTATGGGAAGAGGAAGACGAGGCCATAATACCTACCACAGAAATAAAAATAAAACAAGATCAGAATTTGCCTACCATACCTGATGTCAAAAAACGAAGGCGTGTTTCCACTTCCAAGGAAAGATTAGACTCCAAATTGCAGGGATTGGCGTTAGGGGAAGCCCCTGGGGAAGCTGGGACAATGTTGTGACGACATGAAGCCAGAATCGAGTCAGCTGTAACACAATCACCAATCGAGATAAGGCGGGTACACTCATAGAGACAGTCGTAGCACAGGCCGACGTAGTCATCCACCTCGGCCCTAGGGCCTGGTCTCCTTTGGAGGCCATATTGGTTGTTAGGAAAAGCCGGGAGAGGAGCACAATCACCGTGTCCCAAAGGACTCCGAGCCAGAGAGAAATTCACGGGAATTCCCGGACTTCCTCCAACTGAGGGATTGCCTTCTTGAATCCTCACACCCTTGGCCCCAGCGACTCTAGAAGTCTTTCTTGTGCTTCCACCGTAGTGGCTAGCATCCCTGCGTTTCGGCTTCACGACAGTCGAGGGGTGCCAGTTGTCAAAAACAAATAGTAACCGAAGAAGAGCAAACGACGTGATGGTAAAAGGCCAGCCCGATGTTCAAAGTAGCCGACGTCATACCCCGGCTATCTGGAACCCTAGTCTCTTCATTCCGTTGACACATCCATCGCTCTAACCCAGTTTTCACCAGGCTTCGTTCGCCTCAGATATCTAAGACACGGATATCCACGCCAGAGGCAACAACAGCCGGATAGATATGGCCAACAAAATATTCGCCGCGAGAGTTTAAGAGACACCTCGGCCTGGATAGGTACCTCATATTTATAGCCGGATTAGCAAACTTGCAAATTTAAGAGGTAGCCGGGATAGGTCGACGCGAGTGAGTCGGTTCCATTGTTAACTTAACGAATGCGATTAAACAAGTAAGTCGTTATCCCGGACGAGACACTTAGTCAACCTCGGCTACTGAAAAGAAAACTTCAAGATGGGGGGCTACACACGTTGAATCAGTGTTCTCAGACGTTCAATCTATTTGGCGATATGAGGGAAAAACAGAAACAAGCTTTGTATTGATACTTGAACGGGTTACACAATGCTCTTAAAAGAAAATAAACTGGTGTACATGTATGCAAAGGAAATTACAAAGATCAAAATACAGGAAATGACGGGTTACATCCGCAAAGTAACCTGTGAATCTCCTAGGTACCACAGCTAATGAACAACCAGGCCTTTCCTGCAAGTATCGGGGCAACTGGAGCTGGAGATCGAACAATTATCCAACAAAGAGTCCATACTGGTGTAGGTCTTTGCTGGATATATTGGAAACCCTAGAAAAGTTGAGACATGTCCAGAAGGGCTGGTAAACATGTCTAGGGCTTCCTGTGGTGAAGGAAGAAGCTCAGGGTCAAGCAACTCCCAAGCCCCGAATCCCAGCTAAAGTTGAGCCAGACAGGTGAAGACTGGCAAATACATCTGGAACCCCAGGCGTTCACCGAGTGACGCTAATGAAGACTGGAAAATACATCTGAAGGCGTCGCCACAGTGATACACACAAGGACGCCGCTGTAAGACTCCGAAAACGCACCTTTCTACCCCACATAGCTGGAAAAATGGAAAGTAGGCAACGCATAGTGGAGCCTGACGCTCGCCCTAAAAAGCTCATCGCCTTGAGGGAAATATTTACACAACAAAGATTGCAATACAAACCAGATGAGGGGGAGGATCAAGTTCTGGTGGCGAAATTTATAGGCCAGATAAACTACAAATACTACGCACAATTAATGATACTTTAATTCCAGTGGCGTTTCTTTTTTCTAGAAAGGAACAATGGATATTGGAAAGTACGAGTATTAATTGTACGCGAAGACCCGGGGGGCTGACGATTCCCAATAAAGGTGGGGAGGTTACCGCAGTACGTCACATAAGTAAGCCAAATAGGCATCAAGTAAAAAAGTGCCATGTGTCTCCCCATCACCGAAGTCTAGGGGCGGCACACACAGATAAAGAAGACGGACACCTGTAACGTCGGCTCATGGCAAGGATCATCGAGCCCGGCTTCTCAGTCGGGCGAATCCGCCATCATGAGCCTTCGCAACTCGATCACTCCCAAGGCGTAACCCGGTTCCTATATTACGCGAGACCGCGGTCATCAGTCCTTACACGAACCCAATCCGCTCCTTTCGTGACAATTCGGATTGGGGAATTCAAGATTTCAACAAGCAAACTGATACCCGGTGATCAAGATGAAGAGATCTCGATGTGCATAAAAGAAAGCAGACGAAGTTTCAAAGAGAAATTAACCCGACTACATGACTGGGGGCAATTCAATCAAAAGACAAGTAACTCCGGAGTTCTTCGAAACTCGGATAGACACATTGTCAAGATCAGACGAGTGGTAAAACCTCCAATACGATATCTAGAAGCAACAACATATCCAGCCCGGCAACCAAGAGACCTAGATCACCCGGCTGGGGGGCAATTATATTATTCAGTTGTTAGTAACCGGGATCAATGGAAACTCGAACAATCATTCGAAACGATAAATCGAACGCTTTGTGCACATCTGTATTTCGGTCAATCAAGCAATTAATCTTGGAAGCTCAGAGACCTGAACACCCGAGCTTGGGGGCAACTGTTATGGACCTATTCAAGGCCCACTAGCCAATCGACCGACACAGGGGGCAACCCACGTAAGGATCGCAACCTCCTAGCTGAGGGACCTAGTCGTCAGGGCAGTTAGCTAGATCCTTGGGCACGCACGACGTGGAAGCCGGAGATCTAACCAACAAGGTATACTCTCTATATATGCGTATAGGAGATACGCGGCCAAGGTACACAGTTCTAATCCTTAACTATTCTAGATACAGTTACACAGTGCACACACCGCACCCCCTTTGGCGAAACGCCTGGTTGTGTACTGTGATCCACCCTTCTCCTGCACGCTTGCTCCATAAGCTTACAGGAGGAGCGCATCGATCCTAGATCAAATCCCCGGCCACTCACTAGGCCGGACATCTGAGTTCTACACCAGAACATATATATATATAGTTAGAAATTGAACTCCAATAAAGAATTTCTTTATTCATCCGTGATTTATAAACACATATGGGTAAAGAAATGAAGGGTACTGAGTGTGGGGGTGCGGCGCTGAAGTCTGAGTAAAGTGAGGAGAAGAGGGGATTTTATAAGAGTAGGGTTAAGTTTTTAATAATTTTTTTTTAAAAAAAATATAGATAAATAAAATAATAATATTAATAATATCTGACAACATTTTTGTTTTATATTATTTATTCCTATACTAAGATATATTAACATACACAACCATATATTTAGAAGAATTATTTTAAGGATGCATTTGCCTTTTTTTAAAACTTGATTCTTCATTTTAAATCATTAATTTATTCTAACTCTTTGACTAAATAAAACTTAAGTTACAATTAACTCTAAGCACTAAAATTTAAGGATGTTACACCTTATACATTGTCAAGCCTAGTGCCGTCAATTTCCCAAGTTTACATAGTTCATATCCCGTAAGATAACTATATTCTGCACGATTCTATAAACAGTTACTCTGCTACAAAATTGTCTCTGACCAATTGGAAAAACTTTAATTGGGGAGAACTGGGAAAGTCATACATTACGCATAGGCCACATATAGCACACATAAATCTACTGCCTATAACTCCCCCACACTTAAATGTTGTCGTGTCCTCAATGCAAAAGGAGAACAAATAGCAAGCAGCAGACAGAAATAGCAGGTGCAGGTGTGTGGTGCATGAACTCAGTAAGCATATCGAAGTAACGGCACAAAGGGAAAGGGCATGCAAGGGATAAAATAACGCAAGAAGAGAGCTAAGTGACTCATAAGGCTACGTTCATCTAATCCTCCTCAGACCCCACTTAGTGAAAGCCTTATACATTGTGCCGCCTTTTTGTCCTATCCAGCAAAGCTTATCCCTTTTTTTTTTTATATAAAAATTTTAGGAAAGGGGTTGGGCTCACCCACAATCCAAGGGCAGGGCGCTTGGAGCCCAGTCCACAGGGCATACTGGACAGAGAGTACACATGCCTCCACCTCTACCAGCGTTTCCACTGATTCCTAGACCCTTAGGATGCCTCCCTCAGCGCCTTGACCAACGCAGGAATCGAACCCCCTCCCTTGAGGTGAGGAAGTCCAACCCCCTTACCAGTTGAACCCAAGGACGAGGGGTAGCAAAGCTTATCCCTTGACTGTACTGAAAAATATAAAAAAGAGTCTCTAGTATTGCCTCAGCCATGAGGCCCAGTGCACCATCAGATTTCTTAGTTTTAATAGCCCTTTGCTTTTCCTCCATCATCACTGACTAGTGATATATGGTCATGTGTGAGAGTAAGAAGCGTAAGATCATTTAATTGAAAAAGATTTTCATCAATCAAATTCTAAAGACGAAATTATTTTTCAATTAAAGGATACGGTTTTTATGAAGCAACCAACATACAACTGCTTTTTCTGCCATAAACCATTATACAACTCTAAGTCTGCTTGTAATTAATATATAGATATAAAACTTGTTGCAAAATGGATAAGTACCCAATTAAACAAAGTGTTAAAACTATACAGTAAAAGCCCCAACCCTGAAAATAATACTACCTCCGGTCCTAATTATAAGACCTAATTGATTTTTTTGGAGAGATTAAGGGCCCTTTTGGATGAGCTTTTTTGATAAAAAAAAAGCACATTTTTAATGCAAAAAGAAATACTTTTTAATTAATTTATGTGATTAGATGATATTTTTTTAAAAAAGCAAAAGTCACAAAAAAAAAAAGAAGCCAAAATGCTGTTTTTTTTAAAAGCTCCAATTTGAAGCTTAAAAAATAAGCACTACAAAAAAAGCATTTTTTTTAAAAGCCCATCCAAACGGGCCCTAAGGAAACTAAATAAGTTACTTAATCATTTCATATATTGTGTATATTTAGATTATATATTAGTTTATTAGTCAGACCAATTAGTTTGAAAATAAAAATAAAAATACAGACATTCGAAAGTAATTTAATTAACTCCTTAATCTCTCCAAAAAAATCAACTAGATCTTATAATTAAGATCAGCAGGAGTAGCAAAGATTTATCATTGTCATTTGAAATAAATCAAACTTATTTAGTTAAAACCTCAAAGTCTCTGGAACCAATGCTCTCCATACGGCCTTTATATATATATATATATGGGGTTATCGTTTGTCATGTCACTTGACATTAGGTTATGTCAAGTCACTCCAAAACTATATATATATATATATATATATATATATATGGGGTTATCGTTTGTCATGTCACTTGACATTAGGTTATGTCAAGTCACTCCAAAACTACGTCGTTTTGGGGTTAAAAGAATTAATGAACTCTCAAAACGACGTAGTTTTGGGTTAGAGGAATTAATGAAGGATCTTTTAGTAAAATTCATATAATAAATACTAAAACAAAAATACAAAAACACACTTCATTAACATGACAAACGATAACCCCTATATGTATATATATATATATACATACATATAGGGGTTATCGTTTGTCATGTCACTTGACATAAGGTTATGTCAAGTCACTCCAAAACTACGTCGTTTTGAGGTTAGAGGAATTAATGAACTCTCAAAACGACGTAGTTTTGGGGTCAGAGGAATTAATGAAGGATCTTTTGGTAAAATTCATATAATAAATACTAAAACAAAAATACAAAAACACCCTTCATTAATTCCCTTAACTCCCAAAACGACGTAGTTTTGGGCTCACTTGACATAATCTTATGTCAAGTGACATGACAAACGATAAACCCATATATATATATATATATATATATATATATAGCAACAAGGAGAGAAGAAGAGGAAGGAAGAAAGCCATGAGCCAATGTAATTGTCCCCCCCCCCCCAATGTGCCAATGTAATAAACGATTTGTTCTGTCATAAGAACATAGATCCCTAACCCTAGGTGGGCTAGTATGTGGATGTAGGATCAAATAGCTCTCCCCCAAGTATCCATAGATGAGATACCCGAGAGGATCGGAGATCACAAAGCATAGGGACTTGACCTAGGTGCGATACCTAGGGCCTACGTACCCTGAAGAGGGATCAAAGTCCACGTAGTTCGATGATACAGGAGGCGTTTAGCCAAGGGGTGGTGTGTGTGCTCTGTGTGCAGTATATGCAATTGAGAGAGAGCTTAGAAGATGATGTGTACCTTTAGGGTTTAACTCCTATTTATAGAGTGTACCTTAGGTGGAATCGTATCGGCCTCATTAATATGATTGATCCTCATTAATATGATTGATCCTCATTAATATGGCTGACCCTCATTAATATGATTGATCCGCATTGATATGATTGGATCCTCCTTTATGATAGGCAGATCCGCATTGATATGATTGGATCCTTGTTGGGCCATATATGGGCATAATATTTATTCCATATGGGCATAATATTTATTCCATAACAGTTGCCCCCAAGCTCGGTAGTTTAGGTCTCTGAGCTGCCGAGATTAACTGACTGCTATCCGAGATCCCCTGAATCCGACTTTGCTTTCATAACAATTTTCCCGGGCTAATTGTCTGGCTTATATTCCTGCATTTAATAACATGTAAGCAAATCACAATAAATGGAAAATACTTACTGTTGTGCAAATCGTTCAACGCGCTCATTTCGGATACTTGTCCGAGTTTGCATTAAACTTTTTGGTTTGCATTAATGTCGGTTATTGATAGCACGCTCTTCCATTCAACACATCGTTGTCCACTATGTTGCCCCCCAGCCTGGTAGTTCAGGTTTCTGAGCTGCCAGGATGTGCTACTTTCCAAATCCGAACAAGGTGTTCGTCATTGTTGGGATTCCGTGCGTGCTTAACCGGGATCCTCGATTTTAAACTAGATTTAGTTTAAATCGGGTCCGCCTTCTGTCTTTGTTTCCTGCAAAACCTTAACAGAACTTATCTCGGTTTTACCGTGTCCCAAATGAAACATGTTTTAACCGTTATTTCTACGAGATCCCGGATCTTAACCAGATTTAGTAAGCCGGGGTCCGCCTTCATCCCTTTCGTAAGGACGGACTCCACAATCTATCCGAGATCCAATTAAGGAGCGTGGATTTAATTGTATAAAACAGACTTGACATGATTTTTGAAAGCGGGTTTGTGCACCATGACTTTATACATGTTTAGATTTGACATGATTTTCGAAGAGAATTCATACATGTTTAGATTTGACATGATTTTCGAAGACGGGTTTTTGTACCTCGGATTCCTATATGTTTAGCTTTGACATGACTTTTGAAGACGGGTTTCTTTACTCAGAATTCATACATGCTGCGAGTTGAACATGATTGTCGGAACCGGGTTTATGTACCTCATACTCCTACATGCTTAACTGGACATGATTTTTGAAAACGAGTTTCTTTACCCCGAATTCTATATGTTTAGCTTGAACATGATTGTCGGAACCGGGTTTATTTACCTCATACTCCTACATGCTTAAACCGGACATGATTTTTGAAAACGAGTTTCTTTACCCAGAATTCATACATGTTTAACTTGAACATGATTTTCGGAACCGGGTTTATTTACCTCATATTTATGCACTCCCTCTTTTCTTCTTTCTTACAAAACTTAGCATGAAATATGCAATGAAAGAAGAATGTACTTGACCTCCAAGATGTTGTGAGAAGGAAATGCTTCTCTTATATCGCGATAGTTTCAACCATGATAATATTGAATCACTTGCTTTTTGCCCTGTGTCCTCCAAGGATTTTTATTACCATAAGTGAATAAACACATCATGGCCCATATAAATCGTCATGGCCTATACAAATAATCTCCGAACGATGTGGCGGGCTCAAATGACACATTATGCCTTCAACCCGTGATGATGTTAGCTTTGAGTGGACTTTGGGTCCCAATGCACGTTGTTTTTCCATTTTCGGTCAAATGGTCATAAATGCACGTTTTTATTCAACTAAATGGTGAATACTGAAAACTGCATCTCGGCATCCCAGGATCTCCATCTCGGCATCTTATTCTGTAAAATGACTTGAGGCATTCGAAGCATCTCGGCCTCGCACAAAATGGTGAATACCGTGTGATGCCTTCAAGGTAGGGCTTCTGGAAGCATCAACGTTGAATCTTTCTTCAGATCGGAAAAAAGATCGCGAGCATCGCCACGGTCTCTCCTTGCGTAAAAGGATTTGATTGCTGCTTCTTCTTCTTGTATTTGTATTGACCATCTTAGGTCACGGGAATCGAAATTTAACGTTCCCCACAGACGGCGCCAATGTTCTGTCATAAGAACATAGATCCCTAACCCTAGGTGGGCTAGTATGTGGATGTAGGATCAAATAATGTTCTGTCATAGAACATAAACCCTAACCCTGGGTGGGCTAGGATGTGGATATAGGATCAAATAGCTCTCCCCCAAGCATCCATGGATTGAATACCTAAGAAGATCTGCGATCACAAAGCACTAGGACTTGACCTAGGAGCAATTCTTAGGGCCTACGTACCCTGAAGAGGGATCAAAGTCCACGTAGTTCGATTACACGGGAGGCGTTTAGCCATGGGGGTGGTGTGTGTGCTCTGTGTGCAGTATATGCAATTGAGAGAGAGCTTAGAAGATGTGTACCTCTTTAGGTTAACCAACTATATATAGAGGCTACCTTAGGGTTAGGGTTTGGACTTGCTGGGCCTTTGGTGCCTCCAAGCCCAAATGTATTAGATGTCTCCTGTTGGGCCACACCTTGGATGGGCCTAGTATTTTATTCCATAACAGTTGCCCCCAAGCTTGGTAGTTCAGGTCTCTGAGCTGCCGAGATTAATTGACTGCTTTCCGAGATCCCCTGAATCTGCATTTGCTTTCGTAGCAATTTCTCCGGGCTAACTGTCTGGTTTATATCCCTGCATTTTAATAACATGTAAGCAATTCACAATAACTGGAGAATACTTACTGTTTATGCAAATCGTTCAACGTGCTCATTTCGGATACTTGTCCGAGCTTGCATTAAACTTGTTGGTTTGCATTAAATGTCGATTATTGATAACACGCTTTTCTATTTAATAAATCGTTGTCCACTCTGTTGCCCCCCAGCCTGGTAGTTCAGGTTTCTGAGTTGCCAGGATGCGTTACTTTCCAAATCCGGACAAGGTGCTCGCGACTGTTGGGATTCCGTGCGTGTTGACCCGAGATTCCGGGTTTATATATTTTAAACTGAGATTTCAGGTTTATAAACTGTAACCTCGAGATTCCGGGTTATATATTCTAACACCGAGATTCCGGATGTTATTTACTTTAACTCCGAGATTTCGGGTTATATATTCTAACACCGAGATTCCGGATGTTATTTACTTTAACTCCGAGATTTCGGGTTATATATTCTATTACCGAGATTCCGGTTTAGATACTTTAACACCGAGATTCCGGGTTTATGATTTCTGAAGACGGGTTTATTTACCCGTAACTCAATCATTCAAATAAATCGGCGACATTGTCGTCGCAAATAATCCAATAAAGGACTTTCAAGGCTCGCGGCATTGCCGCCTTTACACGAGCCCGATTTTAACCAGATTCGGTGTAACCAGGATCTTCACATGGAACTTAGATTTGAACCGGATTCGGTTAAACCAAGTCCTCCTCCGAAACTTTACACGGATCCCGAATTTTAACCAGATTCGGTATAACCGGGATCCGCCTTCTGTCTTTGTTTCCTGCAAAACTCTAAACAACACTTATCTTGGCTTTACCGTGTCCCAAAGAGTGTACGTTTTAACCATTAAATCCGGTTTTACCATGCCCCTAACCAGACTCGGTTAAGCCGGGGCCCGCCTTCATTCCTTTCGTAAGGACGGACTCCATAATCTATCCGGGATCCAATTAAGGAGCGTGGATTTAATTGCATAAAACATACTTGACATGATTTTCGAAGACGAGTTTCATTACCCTGAATTCATACATGTTTAGCTTGTACATGATTTTCGG
Organism: Acacia pycnantha; assembly: GCA_025563575.1. Classification (NCBI taxonomy): domain Eukaryota; kingdom Viridiplantae; phylum Streptophyta; class Magnoliopsida; order Fabales; family Fabaceae; genus Acacia; species Acacia pycnantha. Next base: position 2,244,149 of record JAMWYP010000002.1, on the reverse strand, counting down.
AACCGGGTTTTTGTACCTCGGATTCCTACATGTTTTATTTGTACATGATTTTCGAATCGGGTTTATGCACCTCGGATTCCTACATGTTTAACTTGGACATGATTTTCGAAGACGGGTTTCATTACCCCGAATTCTACATGTTTACTTCCTTCGACATGATTTTCAGAAACGGGTTTATGTACCTCAGATTCCTACATGTTTAGCTTTGACATGATTTTCGGAAATGGGTTTATGTACCTCAAATTCCTACATGTTTAGACTGGACATGATTTTCGGAAACAGGTTTATGTACCTCAGATTCCTACATGTTTTCCTTCGACATGATTTTCAGAAACGAGTTTATGTACCTCAGATTCCTACATGTTTTCCTTCGACATGATTTTCGGAAGCGGGTTTATGTACCTCAGATTCCTACATGTTTAAATTGGACATCTGTCTCACCTTTATACGGAGCCGGGATTTTAACCAGATTCGGTTTTAACCGAGTCCACCTTCAAAAAACAATTCCAATAAAGGAATTTGAAATAGATTCGAGACATATTCGACTTTACACGGAGCCTGAGATTTTAACCGGATTCGGCTTTATCGAGGTCCGCCTTCAAATTTACACGGAGCCGGGATTTTAACCAGATTCGGTGTAACCGGGGTCTGTATCTGAGGTCCAATTAAGGAGCGCGGATTTTAAAATAGACTTGCGTCCTTGTCGCTTTTATATGGAGCCAGGATTATGACTAGATTCAGTTTAAACCGGGATCGCCACATGGGACTCAGATTTCAAAACTTGCAAACCACCTCAGCTCCATTTTTTTTTTTGAAGCTCCAACAAGATTTATCATCCAAAATCTTTGAAGATATTTCTTTCGGATTCATTGGGAAATGAATTTCGGATAATGGTGCACATTGAAGATGATTTCCGCCTTCAAATAATTGCTGGCCCAATCATTGAAAATATTTCTTTTAGATTCATTTGGAAATGAATTTTGGATAATGGCGCACATTGAAGATGATTTCCGCCTTCAAATAAGCTCTTGGCCCAATCATTGAAAATATTTCTTTTGGATTCATTTGACTTGAAATGCTTTTCTCCTTCGAGACATCATTTGTCGACTAAGCTGTTAAATTATCGATATGCTTCCATAAATTGTCTTCAAAGGCGGATTTGAATAACAACAATGTGAACAGAAGTGAGATAGAACCCAACAAAATTGTTGATGTCCAACATTTTTCACTACTCTCTGAGTTTCCAAACATCCACAGCTTGAAAGCTTAATCAGCACAACAAATCAACAAAGAAACTGAATTTCAAGAAAAGGAAACCTGGGATGCCGAAGGAGAAAAAGTCCACTCTCAAGTGAATATCATAGAGAAAAATGCATTGGATTTGTAGAATTCTGATGCAAGAGAATAGATGAATCCTGGATTTGTAGAATTCTGATGCAAGAGAATAGATGAATCCTCCTCTCATTGAAAAGAAGCAAAGCCTTGCATATATAGCCATTTTGAGTGCCACTAGCAATTATAGCATTCCAGGAAACCAAATCTATTTGCTCATATTACCAAACACAATAAAATTCTGAGGCAATTTACCACATTTGGCATACATGGTCACAAAGGAGTTCTAGCGGTGACATTTAAAGTCAATTCTTGCTTTAAGACATAACCATGGATTGAGGTTGCAGTTAAAAGATCCCAATTGTGTACAAGCTGTAAACACACTTGCTATAGTAGCAGTGGATGGCACGGCCCGAATTTTAGCAGTTGGCAGAAGACAGCCAGCGCCTTATCTACAGACTCATTCCATTGATGCAGCCACAAACAATAATTTTCGATCTCAGAGAAGCATCAGAAGAAATTGATCTCACAGAAACAATTTTTAAATGTTTCTCTAAAACAACATTTCCGAGTTTACAAAACTCCTTGTCTTGCAGATAATAAAATCGAACCGTGATATGAGCGAATGCCCAGTCTCAATTCTTGAGCACCCCTAAAGGTAATCATAGGTGCTTCTGGCCGTTTCATTAAATATAATAAATTTCCCTTTATTATATATCCTGACATGTGCCTTTCATTGATTCGAATACTCTGCTCGGCACCCATAACAACAGATAGAGCTACAAAAGTATCAATATTTAATAAATCATGCACTAACCTGTTCAACTTTGAATGATCAGATTTTAGCTTTAATATTGCAAAGCTTGCTTATTTCGTTCATTGTTCTGCTGTTCGAACTTGACGAGTTGATCTCCGAGATGGTGCGGTTGGGTATGCCAGTGGGAGAGAGATATCTCGGCATCTCAGGATCATATTAAATATATATCTCAGCAAGTCAGCACCCCAGAATCTTGGCATAGCATGCATAAAAAATGCCATACATAATAGCATGAAGACACCCGGTTCAAACACTTCCTGACATTGGAAGCATCCTTGCATCACAGGATCTTGGCCCATACATCTTTCTTGCAAACCGGATGATGCTAACAATTCAAACCGGTTCTAACATCTCGGTTTAAGCATGTCTGAGCTGAAATAAATTTGCAAATCGGATGGAGCTGATATATTCACCAGATCTCTACCTCGCTTCTTAGTCTGTTTCGGTTATTTCATGCAGGGTAAATCGGGGGGCCCCGCTTTTTAAATATTTCCTCAGAACATCACTGTATTCTGGTCACACTAACACATACGAGCAGGGCGTCGTGAAAAGTCTCCAACGATGAGGCAAGCGGTGGGAGCAAGTTTGGCATCTTAGAATCGGAATCTCAGCTCTCCCAAATTCGCCGGCTTTCCCATCACGGAATATCTGCCTTGGCGTCAGAATCTCGGGCCTCTCCAATCTCAGGTGGAAAACCATGGAGCATCTCGGAAGTTGCATCTCGGCATCAACCCGTGGATTCTTGATGTCATCGCTTTTCATGCCAGTGATGAGTCCAACAATGTGCTCCCATCACGACTTCAACTCTTCTCCAGAACCTGGGTTTAAAACTGATCATTCTACAGACCAGAGTTGAGGTCAGGAGTGCGTGCTCAAATTCCTCTTGGAGCCCCAACGATCAAACGACCATACTGATTTAACTTCTTTATGTCAGTTAGCCTCGTTAAATTTGCATGCCGATCTCAGTAACCTTGGCTCTTTGCATGTCGGCTTGTTGAAAGTATGGCCCATTCTATTTCCATGGTTGGCCGACTTGATCAAACAAATTTCGTACCCCGGTCATGAGAGTTTCAACAGCGACGTTGCTTTTTCGGACATAGGCAAGCGTCCTAGTGTTATTAACCAACATCAGGTTTAGAAACATGTCGGACACAACTCAAGTCCTATCAACGCGCTTCCAGCCTGTGGAATGCAACTAGTATCTAGATCAAAATCATCCGACTTATGCCCCATCCAATCCATGAACAAAAATCATCACACACAGCCAGTATCTCGGCATCTGTGAAGATTATATGCCTGACGGAGTTCACAGTGAGGCATCCCTGAAGTATGACATGGTTCTGTCTTCCTTCTTCTATCGGATCCAGTGATATAAACCAGACGGCTTCCTTGGCACCCCAAACAGTGACTTGAACATGTGTCGCAGATAGGATAAAAAATTGTTCCTATCGCTGAGGATTTCAAAAGAGAACTTTATGCCCCAAGGTCGCCTTGTCATGACAAAAAGAACCTCCCCCCTCCAGCAATCAATAAAGCCACCTCCGAACCTAGTAAGGTCAACATCAGAGAAGGCCTAATGAATTTAACGGTGATCAGCAACCACCATCACAAGGAAACGTTGAATCGTTCTGAGCCAGAAACGACTTCAGCCGCCATTGAGTATATGCAATTGAGAGAGAGCTTAGAAGATGTGTACCTCTTTAGGTTAACCAACTATATATAGAGGCTACCTTAGGGTTAGGGTTTGGACTTGCTGGGCCTTTGGTGCCTCCAAGCCCAAATGTATTAGATGTCTCCTGTTGGGCCACACCTTGGATGGGCCTAGTATTTTATTCCATAACACGATTGTATTTTATTTTGAATAAATATTATATAATATATCATTTAAAAGTTTAAACTTTGAAATGTGAAGCTAAACTTTCAGTCACAATTATTGATTACATCGTATAAATAAGAGAAATAAGGAATGATAATTTTTAACGTGTAATTAATGTTATTAAAAGTATTTTCAAAATACAATTTCTAAAACATCTCAGCTGCAATTTTTTATTAATCCATTAATTACCATTAAACACAATTTCTAGAACATTTTTGCTGCATATTTTTATCGATCCATTAATTACCATTAAAAGTGAGATTATCATGATTAATAACAGACAAGTAAATGGAAATTACTTATTGCCATATGTAAATAAAGAAAATAAGGAAGAATCATTAATAACATCATTATTTATAAATCAACCAATCCTTCCTAACTTAGAAAATAATGTCACTATTTCAAAACCAAATTAATATTATTAATTATAAATTCTGTAATATGTCAAGTAGGTATTAATGTCACTATTTCAAAATCAAATCAATTTGATTAATTATAAATTCTATAACATGTCAACCGGGTATTAATATCACCATTTCTAAATCAAACCAATGTCATTAATTATGTTATGAGGAAATTAGGAAACAACAATAAAGTCATATTCCATTAGGTATGAGAAAACTAAGAAATTTAAGAAATAACCAAATCATTGATGTCAGGAAATAATCAAATACAAAGATAGGAAATTAGAAAATATTGGTAAATACTAATTAATAACATGTATTTATTTATTTATGGATCTGACCAACCCATTTTTCACTTAACCAGGTATTAGAAGATTTTATTAGTAAAGCCTTCCAAATCATCAAAATCTAAATGATCAAATAAAAAAGAAATTTGGTATTTCTAATTTTTCCAATATCATTTTTAATTTTTCAGAATTTACTCCTTATCATGCTACCTATAATTAATCACTAATGTTGTGAAATAAAATGTAAACCCCAACACACACGTACCCTCGTATTCATATCATATGACAAAAGAAAATGGGAAAATTCATATAGGGACCCAATTAAGGCATAGAATTTCAAAAAAGGCCCCAACAACTTTCACATACCAAAAAGGGCCCTAGGGCTTTTTCTGATATAAATGTTAACAACTAAAACAGCCAGATTAACAACAAAATTAATACCCGTTAACAACTAAATCAGTCGCATTAACAACTAAATCAGTCACTTTAACAACAATATAAGCCCCGGTTAACAACTAAATCAGTCAGATTAACAACTAACGTTTTAATGAAAAATCCCAGAAAATGCCCTAGGGCCCTTTTTGGTATGTGAAAGTTGTTGGGCCTTTTTTAAAATTTTGGACCTTAATTAGGCCCCTGTATGGATTTTCCCAAAGAAAATCTACATCGTATATTTCGAAAGAGTAATTTGTTTCTGAGAATTAGTAGTTTTCAAGCATGTGCAAACAGAAAATTTATTCTTATAATAAACACAAGATGTAATTAAGTTTTATAAAAAAAAGTCTCCTTTACGAAAGATTACATGCCTTGCTTTTTTTTTTTTTTTCCTTTTGAGAAAATGGTATGCACAATAAATAATTTTTTGGGTGTATCATCTCCTCTGCAGCCTCAGAGGTCGCCGTCCCATCACGATGTCTATGGGTGTATGTGAACAGCTCTCCATAGTCCATCTGACGGTTCTCCTCCCGAGCCTTCATTTGCTGAAAGAATTAAAAGAATATAAAGTTTGTTATTTCAAAAATAAACAATCAATCATTTAAACCTAAAATTAATTTAACTTTCAACATACCAGCTCACTGTAGGTCACAACAAACATCTTGGATCCTGCTGTGTGATGGATCTTCTGTTGTGCCCGGCTTTTGGTGTTCCTCTGGGATAGAGCCTGCAAGGAGGAGCAAACAAAATGTTAAGTCAAATTAATTTAAACTATATTTAAACGAAAGATTAATTTAAACTATTAATTAATTTAAATCAAATGTAAACTATAAATTAATTTAAACTATATTTATATTTTTAAATTACATTTAAAGAAAATTTAAACTATAAATTAACTAATATTTAAACAAAAATAATTTAAAGAAAATTTAAACTACAAATTAACTAATATTTAAAATATATTTAAACTATAAATTAATTTTAAACTATATTTAAACAAAAAATTACTTTAAATTATTTTTAATCTATTAATTAATTTAAACCAAATGTAAACTATAAATTAATTTAAACCTTTTGTAAATTAAATTTTTAATTTAAACAAAATTTAAAGTATAGTCATTTAAAAAACCTATCTGTCCTGCTCGACTCCTCCTGTATTGATTATGGGGTGCAGTTAAGTTTCAGAAAATTTTGGACATGGATTAGAATTAATTTGCTATTAAGGTGGTTAACTGAAATCTTCCCTAAAAGCCAAAGTCTTTCTTCCCTAGGTGCTGCTAGAGGGATCTCGTTAGTCGTTTTGGAGGCATTTGATTTGTTGAGATGTTAAAACTGACATTAAAATTATCGTTGGACTTTTTTGGGAATAAATCGTTGGATTAATTAACAAATACATTCAAAATGAAAACCGAGATAAATCGTTGGATTAATTAACAAATACTTTCAAAATGAAAACCGAGGATTAGATAGATTTTTAAGGGTTAAGGTACAGATTTGCCAACGAACTATTACCCGAGGAGCGTCTGGTACAAAAAACAATTGAAGGGACCAAATTGGCCAACAAACTATTAAAAAGTGAAAAAAAAAACACAATTTTGAGTAGATTCGCCAACGAACTATTACCTCATCACTGTCTTGGTGTCTCCGTCTTCCATTGACTGTCACAGTGTCGGCGACGTCGGCATGTCCAAAGCTTCCATTGTTGCTGGGTGTTCCACTCACCCTCTTGAACTCATCCAGCAGTCCACAGCTTTCGACCGGCACGTGCCTTGCACGCTAGTTGCGTCCCTCCGATGCCACAAGCAGCAACCCTCGCTGCCACAATGTCTGCTCGCATGGGTCCCATCTCTGTTGGTGTTTGCCTTATCCGACAAGAAGGCTTAACCACTCTTTTTTCCAGCGTTTCCGCCACCGTCCTACGCCTGAGCATCATATTTTAACGTAGTAGTGATAGTTGTTTTTTTTAATAGTTATTTGGTATTTTTTTTTCACTTTTTAATAGTTCGTTGGCCAATTTGGTCCCTTCAATTGTTTTTTGTGCCGGACGCTCCTCGGGTAATAATTCATTGACAAATCTGCACCTTAACCCTAGATTTAATAGATAATAGAAGTTTTGGGATTTATCCAACTTTAAGAGATAAAGCTTACTATTCCTAGAAAAAAAAACAAATGTAATATAATGTCCAACACATTTTCTGACCAATCTCTTTAGGATGGGAAATTAGCGTCGGTATCAAGTATCAACCACTCACTGAGTTGCCAATGTGAGTTGGCATAAATGGTAAGGGATCCAGGACTAGGCCCTTGGGTCGTGGGTTCGATCCCCTCTGCCATCGCTGGGACTCCTTTGGTAGGCGATCTCGTAAGTCCCCAGTAAGTGCTCATAAAGCCCGGGGCCGTGCCCTGGCCTTGGTGGGGACCGATGTCGAACCCTCCAAAACTTTTTTTTAGCAAAAAAAAAAAAAAACACTCACTGAGTTGAGAATCCGGCACAGAATCAGTTCGAATGACTAGTGACAATCCAAACCAAACAACTCTTGACCATGAACAATGAAAAAACAGATGTTGCTTAGATTGAGCCCTGCTTGACAGGAAAGGAACCCAAAGGGCCTGTTTGATATGAGGGGAGAGAAGGAAAAATCAGTGGAGAGAAATAATTTGAGTTGAATTTAAAAAATGAGAGAAGTGAGATTAGAAGTTTTTAATGAATTTTTTATACTCTTTTGTTTTACATATTCTCTTTATTATTTGTAATCCCACCTCTCTATTTTTTTTTTTTAAATTCAACTCATAAAAACTTTTCTTCCCCTCTAAATCCTTCATACCAAATAAACCCTTAAAGTCAAAGTCCAAGTGATGTTGACCAAAAGTGAATCTAGTTGGTAAAGCAATCCTAATCAATTCCCACATGAAGAGTTAAGCTAGAGGAATAAGATTCAGCTGGTGCATTTTCCTCCAGAACAGAACCTGAACCTGTACCAGCAACAGACACTTGAGTGTTAATATAACCATCTGCAACACGATACTGCCCAATTTGTTTCCTCCAGAACATTGTTGTTAACTTTAGTTAATTCATACTCCCTTTAGTTTTTAATGTAGGAGGTAGATAATTAATTTAGAAATATTAAAATAAATTAACTAAGTTAATTATTTATAAAAAATATATGTTGACTTCCTTTTTTTTTTTGAAAAAGTACAGGCAAGCCGTAGCTTGAGAAAAGAAAGGGACAAGATTAATAAAATCTAGCCCTAAATACAGCAAAGAAAGCTAAAAGACTAGAAGCTACAGACCAATTGGTGTCGCAAAAAAATATCAAGACAATCACTTGGGACAGCTGGAACTAAAACCACGTCCTCATCAGTCGTGACATCATGTCCATGCTTGGCCAAATAGTCAGCACAGGAGATATTTTCTCTTGGAGTGTAATGAACCTCAACATTCCAATCCCGGAATAAAAGGTCTCTAGTCTCTGCAATGATGCCTCTAAGCGGTTGATCAACATAGCAATCTCTCATGAGGATATTAATTGCCTCAAGAGAATCAGAATACAGGAGAACCTTCTGGAAGCCCATCCGATGCCCCACTTTCAGACCAGTCATGATAGCATAGAGTTCTGTTTCCATAATTGTGTGAGATCCAAGAGACTTGTGAAACCCCATTAGCCAATGGCCTTGAGCGTTCCTAATTACACCTCCGCAAGCTGCTTGATGTTGAGAGCGCACTGACCCATCTACATCAATGCGGACCGTATCCATAGGAGGAGGGGTCCAAGACTCTTCTCTGATCCTGCAAAACACTGGGGCGTGAAGTCTCCTCTTCATATTGCTGCTCAAATTGAGTTTCTGCCACAAAGGATCCATTTGCTTCCATGAACTTTGGAGCAACATCCTCATTAGGATCCCAATGATCAGGTGGTCGTGTGGTGTTGAAGGGGCCCATAGTTTGATTTTGCTCCAAAGGTGGGTCCGCATGGTGTTGCTCCATGACTCCATTTTTATGAAGCTCTACATTATTCAAACTTCCATGAACAATATTATGTGTACGCTGGCCTCTTGATTTCCTGTTAGCAGGTTTTTTATGGCCCACATAAAGGACTATTTCGTTGCAATCTGCAGATCTGTCTTCATTAGATGGAACCAGAGATTTTGAAGATCCAGGTTTGTCCAACGCACCACTAGGCCCAGGCCCATCACCATTTACCTTTAATGATACATTATCTTCCTTCATCACGTCCGGCCCATGCATGGGGTGTTAGTTTTGTCTTCCACTAAGCAATTGGGCCCAAGTTTATGCATTGGCCCATCGGATGAGTGCACCCCTTTGGCCCTATATTGAGTTTTCAATTTATTGTTTATTTCCACCCCTTTAACTCTTATTTTTCCAGCTGTCTCCCTCCTTCGATCAGAATTCATCATCTTCACCGAGGAGGTCCTTTCTTTTTCAGATTGCTCTGATCGATGGTGTACGACACGTCTGGCAGAGTGGTTCACCAACGTCTCTTCTTGATCCTCAAGATCTTCCAAAGCCGCGAAACGTGCGTTCTGCTGGATAGCCGTTGCTCTCGTCGATTTGGCCCCTGATCCCGAGGAGTGACGTTGCTTGATTCTGGGATCAGTCCGTTGCTGGGGACGTCCGCGATTTGGTTGCCGGCTAACCAGCATTCATGGCCCAAAGGAGTCCTCCGTCGTCGTTGCCGGCGTGTTCACTGACAAGCGAGTTGGAGGCTGCTGTGGTGGTTGGGGTGGCTCATCCTGAGGATCCGAAGCAGAGCATCTATAAGGGCATTTATCGTGTCTGTGCCCAAATCTCCCACAAGCAAAACAAATTAAAGTAAGACCCTCATACTCCATGTTGAAGATGGAACCAGCAGCAATCACTTTAGGGACAAGCTTTTTTTGAAGGTTTAGTTCAACAAATATCCGAACAAACTTTCCTCTTTGTATTTTTGGTGATGCGTTTTGACAATCCTGTAATGTGTTCATATCTACTTTAAGTGTGCGTCCAATCCGATCCCCTAGCCGGGAAATGCAATGCTTGTTGTACAAATGCATAGCGACATCCGGAAATCGAATCCAGGTTGCAACTCTACCTAAAGCATTCTGATAGGGATTAAAGTATGGAGTCCAACGCTGAATAATGACACAATGCTGCTTGATCACCCAAGGACCTTCATACATCACTTTCCTATAATGGGACCTCCATAGTTCTTGATCCTGGAAACGAACAACAAAATAATTATTAGGTATATCAATAAGCTCAAAATCTGAGAATCCCGATAGGTTTATCAGAAGGTCTTTTAGCACATAGAGATTGAACTTCTTGCCAAGCACTGTGAGAATCAGAGCATAATTCCATGGCTCACACCATTCATTATACTCCTCTTCAGTGCATGGTGCCACAGGATACATCTCCATTAGCTTTTTCATCTCATCTGATGGTTCAGGTATTTTCCAACAAATTTCCTTGTCATCAGTAAATAAGTCATCATCCTCCATTATGTGGTTGCTATGGGCAACTCCGTTGAAACCCAGCAGAGAAGCACGGTAGGATAAGAACTTTGTATTGCCATCTTCTTTCTTGTCTGTCATCTCCTTGCTAGCTGAATCCTGGAATTTCTCAGGAGGTTGTTCAGTTGCCTTATCTAACATGGCTTCATCCATAATGGCTTGAGGGACTTCTTCTAATTTCTTTTTCTTTTTCCGATCATCTTGTCCTTCAGCCGGTGGTCAATCCGGAGGAAGCTTACGTTGACCAGTATCTGATAAAATGAGAGCTCTGTCTGAGGTTGAGGAGTCCATCCCTTCCTTGGCAATCATCTCTTCAACCAAAGAGAAACTCACATGTTGACTTCCTTTAGATGTCCTCTTAATCATTTGCATTGAAATCACTCTTCAATGAAAATTCCCCTAATATGTGGAATCAATTAATAAGAATAGTTTAGGAAAAAATTATTAATTTAGGACATAAAGTGAATTGAGGTCTTACCTTTAGGGTCAAAATAAACCCTCTAACTAGCTAGCTCTTATATTTAGCACCGGAGATTATACTATTTAAGCATATTTTCATATACTTTTGGATGGTCCAACGAAAGGATATCTGTTTGGAAATGTCTATACTTTTTTATATTTTTTTCCATTATTAAATACTGGTCCTGATTAGAGCCTCTTAAATACTCCCTTCGGTCCTAATGATAAGACATATTTAACCAATTTTGTGGAGATTAAGGAAAAAAGTTAAATTAAATAATTTTACTCATTTTCCTAAAATGTCATTATATAAATTTAAAATGACATAAGTAAAAGTGGATCAATAGCTTCTACCACATACCTCTCCAACCTATTTTTTTTTACACACGCTATCTAATTAAAATAATGGTATTGCTATATATACATATATATGTGTGTACATATATCTATACACATATATATGCATGCTCCGATGCTCACGTGCACACATATGAACATACACACATACAAAGATATATGTGTGTGTTTGTTCACACACACACGCACACGCACACACGCACACGCACGTGTGTATGTGGGCGGAGCCAGACACGCACACGCACACACGTGTGTATGTGGGCGGAGCCAGGAATGAATATTAGGGGTGTATGTGGGCGGAGCCAGGAATGAATATTAGGGGGGGCGAAAATTACAGAATTGGACCCAAAATTATGCTTTGACCTTATAAATATTTCAATATTTTCATTTTTGTCCCTTTATGACACTTTTAACTAGGGACTAAAATGAAAAGATTAAAATTTTTAAGAGACTAAAACATAATTTCTAAAAAAAATTGGTCCAATTATGTAATTTTAGGGGGGCGGGGGCCACCCCTAGCCCCCCTAAATCCGCCCTGTGTCTATATATATTTGTATGTTGACACACACATATATACATACCTATATACACAGACACATATATATATACATACATACATACATATATGTATACACACACATATATGTGCAGGGGCGGACGCAGGAATTTTACCGACGGGGGGCGAAAATAAAAAAAGCTACATCATAAATAAAAGCATTTAAAATACGACACAGACCTAATATATAAAAAAATTGAAAGAAATCTACATAAATTAATATTACTTCATATGACTCTTATTCTACGTGTTTTCATATTGTTAAACTCATCTATAATTGAATTTATGTTAAAACTCAAAACTTGCCCAAAATCCTAACCCTAAAATATTCTCTAATCAATATAAAAGTAGTATTATTAGAAAGATAAAATCATGTACAATAAATTTCATGAAGGAAATTTAATGAAAGGAAATGATTTTGAGTACCTTAATGAAAGTAAATACTTTCACGATCTACGGACAACAGGATGAGCATGAGGGAGAGGAAGAACAAACAAAAGATTTCAGAAAAGTGAAAACAAGTGGGGTTGGGGATAATTAAAGCCCCATCTCTTTATTATTATACTTTTTATTTTTTCTAATATATAAAACGAAGCGTCAGTGAGTAGGGAGTTGAAAACAAATGACCCCACCTCTTCAAATCAAATCAATCAAATGTAGACGAAGTGCAGACATGCTATAATAACAGAAGAAAAACAATAGTGTGAGAGATAGAGAGTAGAGAAAAAACGAGAATCAATTACACAACATTCATCAATGATATTTCCGTCCAACTTACAACAAATATTCCACTATTCTTTTTTTAAAAACAAAAAATTTAGGGGGGCGGGGGCCACCCCTAGCCCCCCTCTGTCCGCCCTTGTATATGTGCGTGTGTGTGTGTCAATATATGTGTGTATGTGTGTGTGTCTATACATGTATATATGTGTGTAGACAGACACATATATACATATAGAGACACACATACACATATATATCTAAAAGTTTTATTGATTGAGAGAGTCTACGCATCCACATACATATACTTACAAAAAACCAAATACACTTGTGAGAATAAAATAGGGGTATTTTAGGAAAAAATTGATAAAAATTAGAATGTTGTCTTATAATTAGGATTAAAATCAACTCTCAAATGTTGTCTTATAATTAGGACCGGAGGGAATAAGGGATGCTTTTTCTTTTGTTAAATTCACAAAGTTGCACACATAACAAAAAATATTGAATCCCTCTCATTCAGACCCAACTACGCACCATTAGTTTTCATCTTGGCTTTTGGTTCTTTTTGGATGAGTGCTTCCTCTTTTTCCGTTGATATGATTTCCATCTCGGTTAATAATGGTTACTTTAATAGTCTACTCTTAAATGTAAGAATTACTAGTGGAAAGGTTTAGTAGTAGGAGAGACTTTTATCCTAAATATAATACCCTATTTTGTCTTCAAAATTTATATTTTTTTTTTCTTAAACTTTCCCTATTTATTACACATATTACTAGAGTTTTCCATCTAAGGAGCAGCGTCCAATACAAATGATTAAAACTTTATATTTCAGGGAAACAACCACACACTTTTTATAAATAACTAAACTAACTTAATCTCTACAAATTGGTTATCAATAGATTTAGTATACAAGGCAGTATATTGTAAAATTAAAATTAATTATTTTTTGAAGTTAAAAATATAAACTACTATTCTATATAGTGCTATTGCTAGTAAACATATTCTTCGTTATTTCAAGTGAGGGCGATATGGGTCTGTTTACGGTGGTAGAAATGACTTATTTTTAATCCGACTTTTATAAAAATAAGATAGGATAAAAGTCAGATTGTAAATGTGATTTGTGTTTAGAATAACAGTGGCATAAGCGATTATTTTTTCCAAACTGAAACTTATTTGGATTATTATTTGAAAAGGCAGTTGAGATAGAAAGTAACTGAAAAGGAAATGAATCTTATTAAATACTATATATATTAGTAGTTTTATATATTGTGATACTTGAAGATAAAAATTTTTCTTTTAATGTGATAATAAAATTCTGAGAAAAAAAAAGTTTGATAATAGAACAAGTTAAATTTTTATTAAAAAAACACTAAGGCTGTGTTTGGTTTGAATGAGGGTGGAGAGGATGAGACCCTAAGGAGGATATTGACTAAATCGCAATTAATGAGAATAATATTCTTTTTTGTTGAGAGTGTATTTTTAGAATATTCAAAATTTCCCATGGGCTATTTAGTAAAGATGAGAGAAAAAATTTCCCTCCCCTCAGACCAAACACACGGTAAAGTTCTTAATTAAACATATTTAAAGGATAAAATTGTATATAAATTAAAACACATACAAACGTATATGAACAGGTTAGTAGTAAATAATAATGTTATATAAAAACGTATAATTTTTTTTATATAACTAAAATTAAAAAAAAATGAAAAACGGAAAAATGTATCATAAAAAAAAAAAAAAAAAAATATATATATATATATATATATATATATATATATATATATAAGAGCTCACCGGTGAGCATGTGTGATGGAATGAAGGTGGCAGGCAGCCTACTGGAGCGTTAATAAATGAAAACAAGGAAGGACAAATGAAGAAAGAAAATAGGAGGTCGCTGTGCGCTGTCCAGTTTAGATCCGACTTACATCCTTTACCTCTTCTGTCCGCTGCCCTCCTATACCTTGCAACGGCGTTGTTTTGGCTTAAAATTGAAGTTGTGCCCTCTATTTTTATATAAATATTTTAGGATATAGATTGATATTAAAAATATACTTTAGGATAGTGAAAAATACTTCATAATCTTAAAAAAATATTGTATAATCCTGAAAAATATTTCAAGTATTGACTGTTATTTAAAGATACTTGGAAATACTAACTGGTATAAAAAAAAATACTTCATATGACTTTGAAAAATTATTTTAGAATCTTGAAAAATTATTTTAGGGTACTGGCTGGTACTAAAAAGATATTTTAAGATACGGACTAATATTAGAAAAAAATACTATATAATTTTGAAAAATTATTTTAGAGTACTAACTGATATTAAAAATATACTTCAAGATATTTCTTCAAAATCCTAAAATATTTTTTTTAGATCATTAAGTATTTTTTCAATATAGTTCAGTATCCTGAATTATATTTTAATATTAATCAATATCCTGATATTTTTTAACCTTTTTTTTTTTAAAAAAAAAGAGGGCACAGATTTAGTTTTGCATCAAAACGACACCATTTCAAGGCATAGGAGGGCAACAGAAAGGATGTAAGCCAAAAATTTTAGCTTCTCCCATAAGTTATTTGTTTTAAAGAAGCCCGTTTAAAAGTGATCCCAAAAACACTTAATTTTCACCCATTAGGCTTTTATGAATTTCAGCCGCATGCCATACAGACTGATAGTATCTCTCAAGCTTGCTGTAGACATGCAGACTCCTCAACTTTTTTCTTTTTTTTTTTTTTGTAATGAAAACTGAAATCAATTACTCACTAATAGAGGTTACTTATACAGAACAAAGGCATTCTAACTAATTAATCTCATCATCCTCCATCTATGGATAGAAGATGGGGTTTGATAAAATACAAAATAGTTTCCTACCATTCCATGAGCTAGCTAAGCAAGCTGATCTGCTGTCGAGACGCCATCTTTATTAATTGATACAAATACACAATATTAATTGATATTGCATTATGATATATAAATATGAATTACCAGTTTGAATCAGCATCATAAGGAAACGGCTCTATTCACACTGCCCCACACACATTAATAATAGATAGTAAAATTGATTCATATCTTGTGCTTGAATGCTTGTAAGGCCTTCCAAAAGTGCGCGCGCACACACATACCATCAATATAAAATGAGATGCAAAATCACTAAATTATAATTAACTGAGATATGCATCAAATATCAAGTACACTTTAAGAAAATCACAAAACGAAAATTAACTAACCCACAAAGTCATATGAAATCATTAACAATCCCACGAGGATTACAGTAAAGCAAAAGTCAAATCCACTGCCATCTTTTTGGCCCAAGAAAAAATCCACAACCATCTCAAGAAACAGAAAAAACTGTCATGTGTCTAAATCTTACCTAAGTTTCAATATTATGGGATCAAAGACACTCTCTTGAGCTCTCTCATCTCATGCTCATACTCATCAACTTCAGCAAGCTCTTGGTCACCAACCAGCTTTGAGGCCCTTTCAACCATATCCTCAATCTTCTTCTTATCTGCAGCTGAAAGCCCTGAGCCAATCACTTGATTAAGCATAACATTCTTGATTTTGTATAAATAGTCCTCCAAGGCATTCTTTGCTTCAGCTTTCTTCTTGTACTTCTCATCATCAGCCTTGTATATCTCAGCTTCTTGAACCATCCTTTCAATCTCTCCTTTTGATAGTCTTCCTTCTCTATTGGTTATTGTTATCCCATTCTCGTTCCCAGTTGTAGCTTCCTTGGCAGAGACTTTTAAGATCCCATTCTCATCAATGAAAAAGCAAACTTTGAAATCAGGAACACCCATTGGTTTTGGCGGAATGGTTACCTCAAACGTATCTAACCAGTTGTTATCATTAGCTCTTGTTCTCTCACCTTGAAAAATAGGAAACTCTACCACTTTTTGGTTGTCAAACACAGTGGTTATCTTTGACGACATTGATGCAGGAATGCTAGTGTTCCTTGGAATTACTACTTTCATGAGACCACTTTGTAACTCAATGCCTAAGGACAATGGGGTGACATCTCTCAAGACAATGCCTTGTAAATTTTCATTTCCTTGCCCACTTAATACAGCAGCTTGAACAGCAGCACCATAAGCAACAGCCTCATCTGGGTTGATGCCCTTGCATAGCTCCTTCCCATTAAATAAGTCCTTTAATAGCTGTTGGACTTTAGGAATTCTTGTAGATCCACCAACCAGGACAACCTCATCAATACTCCTCTTGTCCATGTTGGCATCCAAAAGACACTTCTCTGCAATTTCTATACATTTCGTGAAGAGATCTTTGTTTAGTTCTTCAAATCTAGCACGGGTGATTGTTGAATAAAAGTCAATGCCCTCGTATAATGCATCAACCTCAACAATTGTGTCCACAATGGATGGAGATGAGAGCGCTCTTTTTGCTCTCTCACAAGCACTTTTCAACCTCCTAAGGGCTTTTGGACTCCCACTAATATCCTTCTTATGCTTCTTCTTAAAGTCATCAACAAAGTACTTCACCATTCTGTTGTCAAAGTCCTCTCCCCCAAGGTGTGTGTCGCCATCAACTGCTTGAACTTCAAAGTCACCCTTGTTAATTGTGACAAGAGAAACGTCAAAAGTACCACCACCAAGATCAAAGACAAATATGTTCCTCTCATGGTCATTTCGCTTGTCAAGACCATAAGCAATTGCTGCAGCTGTGGGCTCATTAATTATTCGCATCACGTTAAGCCCAGCAATTGTGCCTGCATCTTTGGTTGCTTGACGTTGAGAGTCATTGAAATAGGCATGCCTCAGCAATCTCACGCATCTTTGCTAATACCATGGATGAGATTTCTTCTGGTAAAAACTGCTTTTCCTGTGATTTAAAATTTACAACAATTTTGGGCTTTTCATCTTTTCCACAAATGATCTTAAATGGCCAAAGGTTTATATCACTCTGAACATGGGAATCATCAAATCTCCGACCAATTAATCTCTTGGCATCTGTAAAGTATTTATACTGTAAATAAAACTACATAATCACTTTACTAAATCTAAAGTACAATATGCTCCAAAAGAAAACACTAGCCAAAGATGAATCACTTGAACCAGAAGTGAATAATTATATGAGAGATAAAAACAAAAGGAACTCTAAAAAGAAATTAGGCAAGACACATCCAACAATGTTTTTTCTTTTTCACTCTCTTACTTCAGGGATGCTAAGCTTTTATTCAACCATTAATGAAAAGTTGAAAATAGAAAAAAAGGAAAGGAGAATTACCAAAGACAGTGTTAGCAGGGTTATGTGCAGCTAGGTTCTTCGCGGCATCACCGACCATCCTTTGAGTATCAGTGAATGCAACATAAGATGGTGTCGTTCTATTTCCTTGGTCGTTTACGATGATTTCTACTCGATCATGCTGCCACGTTGCAACACATGAGTATGTTGTTCCAAGATCGATTCCAATAGCTAGTTTCTGCTTCGAGCTGTCACCCATTTGTCTTCTCCTTCAATCAAATGGAGTTTTGGGAGCCTAGATTTGATGAGATGTTGTAAAGTTATCAGAGGCAAAGATACTTATAATTACGCAGCGAAATTTGGTATCATTAGAAGTTTGGTCTCTTCAATATTGGTGGATTGTTTTGAGACCAAAGAGGCAAAGATCAAAGTTGAATTATTGTTCTCAAACTCACGCAGACTCGGTTCAAACTCGTTGAACTCGCCGTTTCAGAACCGAGTTGAACGTGTAGAAATTTGAGTTGCGAATCACAAGAAGAATGTAAAGTTGTATACCTAGGTCGTTACCATTTTCCAAAGTTAGTACCTTTAAATTTTTCCTCCTTTCCTTTAAATTTTTCCTTCTTCCCTCATAGCTCTGCCTCTGCCGCTCTCCGTCTGGTTTTTCGGCCACGAGTAGAGAAGAAGAAGCAGCAGCAGCAGAACAAGAACGAGAAGAGAGTGAAAAAAAAGTGTGAAGACAAATAGCAATGTGCCAATGTAATAAAGGATTGTACTTTCTTTTTAATAAATATTATATAATATAATTTAAAACTTCGAGCATAAGAAATTGAAGCCAAACTTCGAGCATAAGAAATTGAAGCCGTGAGGATGAAGGAACAATTTTACTGACACATGGGTAAGTGATTTTGCTTTTCTCTGATATTTTCACCTCTTACTGGTCTTTTCATTTTAGCCTTTAGAAAATATGTCGTTAAGTATCCCAATACTCATTCTTTACTTTTCACTGACATGTCCTTTATTTTGATCTTTAGAGTAAATTTCAAGTAAGTACCCAATTCTATTATCTTCAAATACGTTATTTTCTTCCATCAGTTAGCTCTTCCTTTTTCTAATTAAACAAACCAGTTTTAATGATGATGGGTGAAAGGATGCTAACACAATATTTTATAATTTTTTTTGTTAAATCTCTAATTCTTTTAATTATATTAAATATATATAAATTTCATAAAAAATAAACCTATAAACGTTGATATATTTAATTTCAATATTATTTAGATTTCAACTATATTTAAACTAAATTCTTTCATTTTTTGTATTTACATATTAAATTATATATTTTTAATTTATTACTTTAAAGTAAACTTTTACAAATTTATAATATGAATTTACTTGGCTTTTTTACCAAAATAATTTTTTTTAAAAAAATTACCAGATTAAATCAAATTCCAAACTATTTACCAAAGTAATGCAGTTGGAAACGTTGACTGAGAAGGCGCCACAAGTGACGTAAAAAATCTTAACGGAATTGGGGATTTTTGTGATCAAAGTCGTTGAAAATTCTCACGCCATTAAATGACGTGTAGATTTCCTATGTCGTTGGCCAGAATCCTGACATAATGTCAGGATTCTGACTCATTAATGGCGTGAGAATTTCCCACGCAAATCTACGCCGTTGGTCAGAATCCTGACATAATGTCAAGATTCTGACTCATTAATGGCGTGAAGATTTCCCACGCCATTAATGGTCAATGACGTGAGGATTTCTCACGCCATTAATGCGTAGACATTAGTTTGAGAAATAGTTTTAGAAGAGCTTTAATCTAATAATTTTTTTTTAAAAAAATATTTTGGTTAAAAAGCCGAATTTACTTCGATCACACAAAAACTTTAACAACCACGGAGAGACCGGAATTAAAGTAACGAAAATCAAGTGAGAAAAGATGCTTCAATAAGTTATTGATTTTAATTAGAATATTATATTAATTAATTAGATACTACAATATAATTAGGGTTAAGTATTAATTTTGCCCTAAAAATACACACCTAGGACCAATGTTGCCCTTGAAGTTTTTGTGGGTTCAATGTTGTCATTAAAATATCAAAACGTAGCAATGTTGTCACTTTGTTAACAAATCATAATATATTCATTTCTTTTTGACAATAATCATAATTTATTCATTTAATTGATTCCAATGTTTTAAAAACCCAACCAACCATTCAGTTGGAGAAGTCAGTGGGGTAATGTTCAAAGAGTAAATACCCTTTTTGGTCCCTGGAAAAACACATTTGACCCTTTTTCGTCCCTGAGTAAAAAAAATGTCATTTTGGTCCTTTTTAGGGACTAAAAATGACCTTTTTGGGAATTTCTGAGGATTAAAATGTGCAAAAAAAATGATCAAAAGGACTAAAAGGGACCTTATTTTTCCATTTTAGGGACTAAAAGTGACTTATTTTTTTTCAGGGACCAAAAAGGGCATCCGTGTTTTTTCCAGGAACCAAAAAGGGTATTTACTCATGTTCAAAAGTCCTATTGGTTGGATTGTCTGGTGGGACAGGTGACGTGATAATTAAAATAAATATATGATAATATAAATATAACAAATATATGAAAAACAATAAAAAAAAAAGGAGCATAAAAATTTGAGAAATTTTCAAATAAATACCATTTGAATTTGCAAAACCCCCAGAAATCTGTTAAATTTGTAAAAAGACAGAGAGGTACTAAGGACCTAAGAGGGATATGCAAATTCTTGTGAAATTACCCTTTTGCCCTTAGTTTTAAATAAATAAAAAAACCTCCAACCCCCACCAGCACCGGCCGCCGGCGTCCACCACCACCACCACCGGCGGCCGGCGGCGGTGGTGGTTGGAGGGTTTTAAAAGTGAATTTAACACAAAGTGTTTTTAATGTAAAAATGATTATGTGGTTACAAAAATAAAGCAAAAATATCTATTGACCGTTAGTTGACTGTTAGTTTGATTTTTTTTTTTTTTTTTTTTTGTATTTTTAAGGTTTATATGGACGATGACTCAGCTAAATTTCATCCCAACTGACAATAAAGAACTAGAGAAAATTATAGAAAATGACATAAATATTTTGAAAATTACAGTCCAACCCTTCTCTCTCCAATTCCCCTTCTTTCTCCAAATCTCGATTTTACCCATCGGGCCACCCATCTCTGCCTCTTCGTCGTTGTTACTGCTTTTCTGTAATTTTCAAAACTATCTGGGCCCTTTTCTATAGTTTTCTCCAATTCTTTATTGCTAATTGGAATGAAATTTAACTGAGTCATTGTCTATGTCAACCTTACATATACAAAAAAATCAAACTAACGATCAATGAGTATTTTTGCTCTACTTTTGCAACCACATAGTCACTTTTACACCAAAAAAAAGTATTTGGTGTTGAGTGCACTTTTGAAAAAATCGTATGTGTATTTTTGCACCTTAACCGTTTTATTTATTGGGGTTTAAACTTTAAATTGACTTTTCTGTCCGCATTTAAATTTAGGGAAAATATACTTGAACTTTAAAATACTAAATATGCAATTTCAGAATAAAATGAGTTGTCAATTGCTTTACTGTTCTTATTAATTTTATCACTGCGATTGTTAACAGGATTTTAAAGTTTAAGTGATATTTTTCTGTTATTTTTCCTTAAATTTACAAAGAGCATCTTCAACGAGAAATCCTTGAGTCCACCAATTTATTTTATGACTAATGCCTCATCTGATCTTTGAAATTCTCCATTTCTGTTTTTGAAATTTAATTTTCAAATTACAAAATCAATCAAATTTCAAATGCAATGCATAGGTGTGAACATCTGTTGAATGATTTCATTGAGTTTGTCTATGAAAATAAAAAACATTTCATTCAGTTTGTTTTGGACTTTGGAGAAATGTAGCATAGTCTTCTGGTCCCATTTATTGATCAAAGAGAAAAAGTTTATTTTAATCTACATTAAATTTTTCATATCAACGTATAATTATTTCTTTTTGTAGATTAAATAATATTATGTTGACTTTATTTTTATCAGATATTATATTATATATTAAATAGAGGTAAAATTAAAAAATTGTTAAATATTAAAGTAGAGTTAATGAGGTTTAAAGTTTTTCTTTTTCATATGAAATATCCCGTAAGTGATTTATAAATAAAATTAAAAGAGTATTTGTTTACATGGTTCTGCTGGCGGAAAAGAAAACAGAGTTAATGTGATTCACATTTCACAAAAATGGTGTGGCTGCATTGTATTGCAATTGAAATTATTGGTATACTCTGATTTTCGCTGCCTCTTGATAATGCAACTTGATCTTCTGTTTTGGCTGGCAAATTAATCTACATTCATATATTATTATTTTTGTTATGAATTATGAATGCGGGAATCAAATTGGTTTGTGTGTGTGTGTGGCGCCCAAAAGTATTCAAAAAGCAACAAATTAGTGGTGGTTTGATGGGAAGTAAGGACGTCGTCACCAGAGGCCCCGACAAGGTTGAAAATACTGCCGCATTTAATCAAAACGCCCCGGTTTGGTTTACAATGATAGAGAACATCCAAATGGGGTTGCTAACCTGAACTTAGGCTTGTTTAGAAAAAATGGATGAGTTGGGCCTAGAGGGTTTAAAGGAATCATTTGGGCCTGAACCAACCTTTGAAAGTTAAAAATGATAACAACATAAGGCCATTTTTGTTTTTTGACAAAGCCATAGCGTCTTACCTTTGAACTAGGTGAACCCAATCATTTTCTTAAAATTTTTATATAAAAACAAGCAGAAGGGGGGTTTTTTTTTACCAACATTCCTTGAGAGCAAGTGGAAAGGGACTTGCTCTCCCACCACCATGTCCTCGATTTAAAGCGTGAGAATGGAGAAAATGGTGTTGGAAGCTCTTCCCCCATGACCGTAGGCCCAACGTGGAGCGAAATCCGGATTAGTTAAAACCGAAGGTTCCGGTAAATCGGGGGAGATACAAAAAAAAAAAAAAAACAGAAGGGCTTTTTTGGTGGAGCTTGCCGAGAAAAGTGATGTTGGGAAGGAGAATCTTAGGCGATCGTTTTGGCAGAAATCAATAGATGTGTAGGTGTGCTAATTCGGAGAGTTGAGGCAGTGAACTTAAAGTGAGGTGCCGATGATACTTGGTCGCCCCTGGTAGAGTCAGAAAATTAAGTCGAGTCTGTCGGGCGACTCGTTTAAGACCCGTTTCTTCAAGGGCCGGACTTGTAAAATGGAGTCTCCAAATGAAGTCAGATCTAAAAGGGCCAGCCCTGTAGGGCCGGGGGTTTGCAGGCTGGTCCATTAGGCTAGTTTATCTATTTTTTTATTGCTAAATTTTTATTTTAAGAAGTTGTTGCTATATAATTTGTTTTTATTTATTTATGTCATGGAAGGGTTATGTTCTTAAAGCAACCTCCGGTGGGAACATATTAAAGACAAAACTCTTATATATGTTATTATTTTTAGTATGATTTGTGTTTATTATTATTACTAGTTAATACTTCTTTTGATCCTAAATATAAGACATAGTTAACTTTTTTTTGGAAAGATTAAGGAAGCTAAATAAGTTATTTCATAATATTATGTATTATGTATCTTTAAATTATATATAAGTTTATTAGTTAAACTAATTAGATTGGTGAAAAAAATAAAAATACTCTAAAGTAATTTAATTAGCTTCCTTAATCTCTTTGAAAAAGTCAATTTTGTCTTATATTTAGGACCGAAGAACGTAGTTAGTACAGTCTGGTTGGTTAATGGCCCAAAAATAAAAATAAAAATGTTTCACTTAATTTATTTCACATGACTCTAATTTATTTAATATTGACAATATTTATTTGATAAATAAGAATTTTAATTGTTGTAATTTACTAATTATATTTCTTGAGAAAAAACGTATTAAAATAGTTAAAATTTAGAAAAAATAGCTTATGGCTTTGTAGTACTGGCCTAGCCCACATGCTTTTAGACTGACTTTGAAAAAAAGGTGTTTTTCTTAACCTGGGCCTAAAAAGGTCGGCTCTTTTAGGCTTGACCCTTCAAGAGCATGCCCTGATTCCCAACTCTAATCCCTGGCAGCGAAGAGAAGGAAGAGCTTCAAAGATGATTCCCCAAAGTAAAGTAGTTAAGAGAATTCGGGTGGAAGAGGAGGAGCTAGCGGCTTGCATTGGTTCCATATGAGGTAAACCCATTTAATTTTCAAGGTGAATTAAAATTTGTTGAGGGTAAAAAGGATGAGGAACCGATTGAGGATAGAAAAAAGAGAAGTATGGCAAGAAGGGCCTTATTTTCAATTAGCATAGCAAGTTTTAAATCATATAGGGGAAAGAGATGGAACTTTGATGAAAAAGGGATGGTTGTTGCAAGTGGGTCATCGGGGGAGGAATGTCTAGATACTGAGAGGTTTGTGGCTAGCCTGCTCTAGCCACCCAGGGGCCATGAGTTGCTTGGTGTGGAACTGCCAGAGTTTAGGAACCACCTTGACAGTTCAACATCTAAGAGTCCACTGTAGAAAGCTTAAACCTGCCTTAGTTTTTCTTTTGGAAACTAATTAAGTTGAAATTTGTTGAAAGTGAGGAAAAAGTTGGGATTTGCTAATGGGGTAGCTTTTGAACCAATAGGAAGGTTTGGTGGCTCGTCTTTATGGTGGAAATATGACGTGCAGCTGAATGTGGCTTTGGTTAATAGAAATGTTATACATGTGGATAATGTCAATGTTGGAGGCTGTAACTTGGGATCAATATTTAACTTTTGTATATGGCCCTGTGATTGACTCATTAAAAATAGAATGGTAGAGAATGTTAGAAATATTCCAACTGAGTCAAAGAACTCCATGGTTGGTGGTTGGTGGTTTTAATGACATATTATATCTTTTTGATAAAGAGGGGGAGGGGGAGACCAAGGACTAATGGGGAGTTGGACAGGTTCAGAAGATTTATGATCAATTGTAATCTATATGAGTTGGAGACCAAAGGAAACCATTTTACATAGTTTAATAATTGAGAGGGAGTTGATTTTATTCAAAGAAAAACTGGATAGAGCAGTGATTAATTGTGAATGGATGGCATGTTTTACCAAGCGCCAGTGTCGAGTTCTCGAAGCAATTGGATCAAATCATTGTTTATTGTATGTGGAGTTTGATTATGCAGAGCATAAGGCCCCATGACTATTTAGATTTGATGCAAGGTGGCTAAACACATCCTACCCTGTTGAATCTTGTGAAACATAATTGGAAGGGAGATGGAAATGATGTGATTTTACAGGACTTTGTATCCGATATCAAACATCTTACTCAAATTTTAACTCAGTGGAGTAGGAAAGAGATGCAAAATGGACAGAAATTGTTGAACGAAAGTCAACTATTGTTTAAGTAGCCAGTGGAATGAGAATATGGCTAGGCAAGTAGCTGAGATAAAAATCAATGAACTATGGCAACAGGAGGAGATTTATATTGGGCTCATAAATCTAGAATTCACTGGCTAAAATGTGGGGACAAAAATACAATTTTTTTTCATTTAACCATAATCAATAGAAGATGTAGAAATAAAATAACTAGATTGAAGGATGAAGTTGATGTTTGGCTAGATAATGAAGAAGACATCAGTAGGTGTTTCCAGGGATTTTAAGAGAAGCTTTTCTCTTCATCAAGGAACAGTAACTTTGTATATGCTTTAAGTTATATTGAAGAGTCAGTTTCAGATGCTAATATCTAGCGCTCATGAGGAAATTTTCAAACGGGGAGGTGAAGAGTGCTGTGTTTGAACTAGGAGAAACTAAAGCACCGGGTCCTGATGACTTCACAACTGCCCAATTAGTTAACTAATATTCTCCATATTCGATCCCTTAAATTTGAAAATTCATGTCTTGAGTTCTAAAAATCCAATTGAAGGCTTGATTAAATCTCTTTCTAGGATAAAATCGTCATAATCAGATTTGCTCTGCTTCTATGTGTTGCCCATGCTTTCTCTGATTTTGTCATTTAAGAGTCTCACTGTCTTTTTTTTGTTGTTGCTAATTTGACATTTTTACTCATTCTTCTTTCCCCAATTTATCGCTCTGATTATCTCATTCTCACCTCAATTCATGCCATCATAACAGAATATATTCATGTCATGCAACTATTACAATCTCATCCCAATTAATTATACAATTTCACAATTTGCACGCACTATTAAGTATAACAATTCTAGTGCATTTTCCCTTGCTGCTCTTCATGCATTCTCCTCCTCGTGTTTCGGGTACCTATATGGTAAGGTAGTGAAGGTTGAGATTCAAGAGAATCCTATAGCAATCAATTGCCATTCAATGATTCAAACAATCAAGTTATGTTTCCACTACTACACTCATTAACAAATACATAGCATTGCCAAGAAAGATAAACAAGAACATGTACATACAAGTATTGAATTGTCAACCATGTCCATGACACAATTCAAGAAAAACATTCTTCATGTTGAAAATAATATAATTCTTCCAACTATTGGCAAGTTAAGAAGCATGACAATAACATAACACAACTTAAATTACAAGAATGGGTAAAGTTGCTACCCTTTTAAGCTTTTCACTCTTACTCTTACTCTTTTTGTTGGCTCCTCTTGATTTTGCTTCAGACAAGTGTCAAAGCCTAACAAAACACACACACAATAACGACAACAATAACAACAAAGCCTTATCCCACTAGGTGGGATTGCTTATATAAATCGCACAATATCATTGTGCTTTATATAAAACCAAATCTTTAAATAGGTTATTAACTCCTCCTATGTTTTATAACTCCGCCTATGCTTTTTAACTCCGCTTATTTTTTATAGCCAGTCCAAAGTCTAGGTAAAGGGGAGGGTCGTATTAGGCACTTGACAACCAACATAAAACTTTATCGAATATTTTATGAACAATAGACACATCATTCATACATAATATTTAGGAATAAATTAGTCCCCCCCCTTACTTAGTTCTTAATTTTTCACTTATCCTACTCTACGCTTGACTTTGAACTTTAACTCTTGGGGCTCATTTCCTCTAATTTTGCATGTACGATCCGTTCTTAAACTCAAAATCATCATATATAGTCCAATCCCTTCCCTATGCTTTTCATTTGGCTGAGAGATTAGAGAATTATTGTGTGAAAATATCAATTTAGTTCTTGATGCTCCCAACCATATTTTCTTGACTTTTTCCTACACATTTTCGCCCCATTCCGAACTCATTGGAGGCATACAATTTAACAAAATCAATCTCTAACATTCCCCACATAGCTAGGACCAAAACATAGGGCATAGGGTTTCTAACTTGGATTTTGACTTTCTTTCATGTAATAATCTTCTTGAGGCCTTTAAACATTCTTAGCATTTGATTTTTCAACAAAACATTGCTCTAAAATATTTCTAAGAATTTTGGCAGCATTTCCCTGAACTTTAAGCTCCCAAAATCACAACACTTTATTTTCAAGCTTTCAGCTTCAACAATACTGCCACAAGTGAAACACCATAGCTATGGCCATAATCGTTTCCACTAAATCATTTTCCAGCATCTGAACAAACATAGTCATCAAATATATTGGTGTCAAACCGAACAGCCAAGGGCAAGGGAAGAACTTTGATCAAAATTTTATGAAACTTAATTACATCCCAATATACTTTATTCAAATCAAAGCTCGTATTTACATCTTTACTATAACTTCTTTTTATCCTCTAACTTTCACACTTCTTGGGCCGCACCAAACTCCTCTTCTCAAGAAACTAGCTAAAACCATAGGAATTTTACTCATGATGAGAGGAACAACTTTTGTGAAAGAAGTAGATGGAAATGAAGTGATTTAAGTGGAGCTTTTGGCCATAGATTGCTTCTCTCTCTTCTTTCTCTCCAATTTTCCACTCTTCTCTTCTTCACTTGTGCGTTTCAGCTGCTGGAACCTGGAATGACCAATCTAATAGGGGGAACGAGTGATGGTGATTGTTTAAAGTAGGATTATGAACTACAATTAATACTTGTAATGTTTTTGATTCCACAAATATCTACCGCGCGCTTCCTTTTAACTTTGATTTGGGTTTAATTGAGTAATTGCTCTTTCAATTCCAAATTGTATTAAGTGATAAGCATATGCTTCTCATAACTGTAATGAGATCTAAATCGTTTAATTTTAATTTTAATGGTCTAAATAAATAAATAAAAACTTAATTTGTGATTTTTAAAAAATAATAAATTCATTTTTATGAAAAGTGATAGTTATATAATATTTTTTTAATTTTAAATTTTGAATATATGAAAATAAAAATTTATTTAAAGTATAAAAATCAAATTAAATTTTACCATCAAAATTTAATCTAACAATGTACATTGGTGATGAGCACTTTATTGCTCATCAAAATGATGAGCATAAAATGTGCTCCAACATCGGCTAAGCCTTCCATATCATCAAATGGGCTTGGGCTTCTTTTTTATAAATTTTAGGTTAATAATAGGAATTTTTGGCAATTTCTTGACATAATTAAAATGTAATACCCTGAAAATCTCACTTATGATAAGTATCATATTGAGTAAATAATACCTATTGGAAATAGGTGAATATGTGATATCAAATTTGTAGGGGAAAAATCTCTTGAAAATTAGAGTGCCAAAATGACGAAAATGCCCTTGTAGGACATAAAGTAACTTAAGGAAATTATGAAAAATCCTTAGAGGCAATAAAATAATTATTAAAATTTAGAATGTATGTTGTCTCTAATTTAGACAATTTTTGGGATTTATTTCCTTGTAAAATAGTGAGGGAAAAATTAAAAAGTATTCCGGGATCATTATTGACCCCGTGATTACAGATATTTTATGTAAAGCATAAAATACCAATGAAAGTACAATTGTTGTGAGGAAATAGTTATTTCTAAATAAGAAAATTATCAAAAATTAGTGGGGGATTTATTAAGTAATTATTGGTTAATTACTTAAGCTTAAACAAAGGAAAATCAGAAGATAATTATGTAAAACCCTATAATTAGTGGTTTATAGCTAAAATTAGCATAAAGTATATTTTCTAATTGATTGGAAAATATGAAGAAAAATATATGAAATTAAGTAATTTTAAGCCTAAATACAAATATGGGCCAATAAGAAAATTTTGTAAAAAAATTTTGTAAAAAAAATTATTAAATTATATAATAATTAATTAAAAAATAAAAAAAAATAAAAAAAATATATGTGTGTGTGTGTGTGTGAAAATTTTGTAAAAAAAATTATTAAATTATATAATAAAAATTTTGTAAAAAAAATTATTAAATTATATAATAATTAATTAAAAAATAAAAAAAATAAAAAAAATATGTGTGTGTGTGTGTGTGAAAATTTTGTAAAAAAAATTATTAAATTATATAATAAAAATTTTGTAAAAAAAATTATTAAATTATATAATAATTAATTAAAAAATAAAAAAATAAAAAAATATATGTGTGTGTGTGTGTGTGAAAATTTTGTAAAAAAAATTATTAAATTATATAATAAAAATTTTGTAAAAAAAATTATTAAATTATATAATAATTAATTAAAAAATAAAAAAAATATATGTGTGTGTGTGTGTGTAATTAATTAAAAAAGTAAAAAAAAAATAAAAAAATAAAAAAAATATATGTGTGTGTGTGTGTGTGAAAATTTTGTAAAAAAAATTATTAAATTATATAATAAAAATATAATAATTAATTAAAAAATAAAAAAAAAATAAAAAAATAAAAAAAATATATGTGTGTGTGTGTGTGTGTGTGTGTGAAAATTTTGTAAAAAAAATTATTAAATTATATAATAAAAATTTTGTAAAAAAAATTATTAAATTATATAATAATTAATTAAAAAATAAAAAAATAAAAAAAAATATGTGTGTGTGTGTGTATATTTTCTAATTGATTGGAAAATATGAAGAAAAATATATGAAATTAAGTAATTTTAAGCCTAAATACAAATATGGGCCAATAAGAAAATTTTGTAAAAAAATTTTGTAAAAAAAATTATTAAATTATATAATAATTAATTAAAAAATAAAAAAAAATAAAAAAAATATATGTGTGTGTGTGTGTGTGAAAATTTTGTAAAAAAAATTATTAAATTATATAATAAAAATTTTGTAAAAAAAATTATTAAATTATATAATAATTAATTAAAAAATAAAAAAAATAAAAAAAATATGTGTGTGTGTGTGTGTGAAAATTTTGTAAAAAAAATTATTAAATTATATAATAAAAATTTTGTAAAAAAAATTATTAAATTATATAATAATTAATTAAAAAATAAAAAAAAATAAAAAAATATATGTGTGTGTGTGTGTGTGTGAAAATTTTGTAAAAAAAATTATTAAATTATATAATAAAAATTTTGTAAAATTAAATTATATAATAATTAATTAAAAAATAAAAAAAATATATGTGTGTGTGTGTGTGTGAAAATTTTGTAAAAAAAATTATTAAATTATATAATAAAAATATAATAATTAATTAAAAAATAAAAAAAAAAATAAAAATAAAAAAAATATATGTGTGTGTGTGTGTGTGTGTGTGTGTGTGTGTGTGTGTGTGTGTGTGTGTGTGTGTGTGTGTGTGTGTGTGTGTGTGTGTGTGTGTGTGTGTGTGTGTGTGTGTGTGTGTGTGTGTGTGTGTGTGTGTGTGTGTGTGTGTGTGTGTGTGTGTGTGTGTGTGTGTGTGTGTGTGTGTGTGTGTGTGTGTGTGTGTGTGTGTGTGTGTGTGTGTGTGTGTGTGTGTGTGTGTGTGTGTGTGTGTGTGTGTGTGTGTGTGTGTGTGTGTGTGTGTGTGTGTGTGTGTGTGTGTGTGTGTGTGTGTGTGTGTGTGTGTGTGTGTGTGTGTGTGTGTGTGTGTGTGTGTGTGTGTGTGTGTGTGTGTGTGTGTGTGTGTGTGTGCCGACATCTTGAAGGTGTGCCGACATCTTGAAGGGAGAAAAGGAAAAAAAAAATGAAATGATGATGGAGTGTTAGATTAAAACACTTAATTAAATAGTAATTAAAGTAAAAAATAGAAAAGGTAAATAAACACCGATAGGAATTGGATCCTGACTGGAAAACCATGAACAAAGTTTCTAAAGTCAGTAAAGAATATGAAAGAGTGTATTTTCATCTTGAAATAGACTATTCCAGAAGTTAATTCCGGGATCGGTGGAGCATTTTGATAATAAGACGAAATAGGGTAATCTGTGAAAGAGGCAGATAGTCACAGATTTAGAATTTGAAGAAAATAAATTGTAACTCAACATCTGGGGATGAGTTTATGATTATCTGGACATATTTGGAATCGGTGAATTTTGTCCCGAAGTTGGTAATTAGGAAACGATTTAGTAGCAGAGCACGTTTTCGAGAAACTTAATGGGACCGTTGGAACCCTGTATTGAGTCAGAAATTTATTTAGCCCGGACATTTCTAATGAGTGAGAAAATGTCTTCAAAGTTGTGATTCCAGATTTCTAAGATTTTGCAAGATTACGTGATTCGGGCACCGATCGGAGAACTTTATCGGGCGAGGCTTCTAGAAGGAGCAAAATGTCACCTTCTGATTGGCCAATGGATGCCACCTAAGGGGGAGGTCGGCAGCCATGTGGCATGGAGAGGATCAAGACACCTTGCAGAAGTGCGATCCGACGGTCTATATCCGGTATGAAAAAGTAGTGAATAGTGTCACAATTTTCCCTATAAATAGGCTTCAACCCCTTTGCAAATTCTCACACCATTTCAAGAGAGCATTTCGGTTTTAGAGAGAAGGAGGAGAGGAGGAGGAGTCCGGGGAAATTCGCAGCGAAGCTCTGAGTAAGTTCTTCGGTACTTAATCTTAAGTTTCCGTAGTTCTTTCGGTAGTTAGAGTGGAAATGTTAGTTTAGTCTTTAATCTTCCAAGTATGATTAGATATCATATGTTAGGGGTATTTTAGTCATTATTTCAAAAATCATGGTGGGGTCGAAGTTCTGGCAAAATTTTGGAAGATTAGAGTAAAAGTAGCGAAGCTCTGGCGAAATTCCGCCGACTAGTAAGGATATGGGCAAAATGGTAATTTGTATCTAAAATGCCTGTTATGATGTGAATCATTAATCAATATGATTTATATTTCGAAAATTATGTTGGAGTAGGAGTTATGTTGAAATTTTGGAAGATTAGGGTCAAAGTAACGAAGTGCTGGCGAAATTCCGCCGATTAGGGGGTCAGGGGTAAAATGGTCATTTTGACAAAAAATGTCCGTCACAGAGATACCGATTTCCGTCAACGAAGGTACGTTCGCGTACTGTAACACTAACTCTGATGTTTACTGTATGCGTATATGTGATATGTGTATTGTATGTGATAGATGATGACTTTATGTCTGTGGTATGTTTATATACTGTTGGGGTATGTACGTTCGCGTCTTGTAACACTAACTACGATGTTTCTTGTATGCGTATATGTGATATGTGTATTGTATGTGATAGATGATGACTTTATGTACGTGGTATGTTTATATCTTGTTGGGGTATGTACGTTCGCGTCTTTGTAACACTAACTCTGATGTTTACTGTATGCGTATATGTGATATGTGTATTGTATGTGATAGATGATGACTTTATGTCTGTGGTATGTTTATATACTGTTGGGGTATGTACGTTCGCGTACAGTAACACTAACTCTGATGGATATAGTATGCATGTATGATATGTGTGTATGGTATGATGTGAGTATGGTATGTGTATATGTGGTGTGTTGTTGGAATGCGTATTATGTTAGAAAATAACTGTATGCATCTTTGGGAGCGATATATCTGTAAGGTGGGAGCGATACATCCGTAATCTTGGGAGCGATACATCCGTAATCTTGGGAGCGATATATCCGCATCTTGGGAGGCGATACATGTGCATTGGTTGGGTGTGATTTATATCTTTGTGCGTTAATGTTGTTCTCGTAACCCATATGTGTGTATGTATACATGAGGTTAATCGTTACACGAGATCCGGTGCGGATCTCGGCTCTTAACATAGCATCGGGGTCGGAAGGACCGATGACCGAGGAGAGAGGAAAGCAGCAGGTTCAAGGATCCGGCTGAAGACTTTCAGTTGTTACTCTTTACTTTTGAAAACTCTCGGTCACTGTATCGCTTTTGTAATTAGCCAGTGGGCATTTTGAATATAAATATCAGTTACACTATTGTTCCGATGCTCTACTCTGATGAAAAATTTTATACTGCTTTTGGAAAACGGGATGTTACATAAAATATATTTCCATATTCTTTAGGTAATTTCAAATTGATAGGATTGACATAATTCCTCCGAAAATTCCTTCTTTCATACAATAATTTCCCATACATTTATTGGGTTCAATATGGCTCCCAAATAATTTTGCATCAATCCACAAATAATTATTCTCGAGGAGTAACATTTCCATTAATTCATACCAATCCTCTAATAATTACTCCCCACAACTATTTAATTACTTAATGTCTTCACATAATTTTAAATTATGTAATTATTTTGGCTAAATACTAAATAATTGGCAAAAAAGACTTTTTAACTCAATATATTGTCTTGAGGCCTTTTTACCTTAAACACCTCAAGTAGGACTTAAGAATCACTTGAGAATCTTTCTTCCTTTATATTTAAGCCCCCATTCCCTTTCATTTTAACCTTGGACTTTCCTAAAGTCTTTAAAAATATTTAAACTTTAAGCTGAAAATCTTACAATTTTCGCTTTAATCTTCAAAAACTATTCTATCTTTTATCAGGACATTTATGTGACTCTCGAGTTCAATTGAACTTAGTAGCCCATTTCATTGCAACTTATTCTTGAGCTTTTAGGCACAAAATTTAGGATATGGTAGTATGAGGGGGTTGTAAAGGCAATATAAATGATCAAATCATATTAATTTTTAATAGTAAAGCCTCCCAAATCATCAAATCTAAATGATCAAATCACAAAGAAATTTGATATTTCTAATTTTTCTAATATCATGTTTTATTTTTACGATTTTTTTTTTCTAATGATTAATTTTTAAGAGTTTACTCCTTATCATGCTATCTATAATTAATCATTAATGTTGTGAAATAAAATGTAAACTCCAACACACACGTACACTCGTATTCATATCATATAACAAAAGAAAATCTACATCGTATATATTCGTAGTATTGAAAGACTAATTTGTTTATGAGAATTAGCAGTTTTCAAGCATGTGCAAACAGAAAATTTATTCTTATAATAAACACTAGATATAATTAAGTTTCCAAAAAAAATGGTCTCTTTTATGAAAGATTACATGCCTTGCTTTTCTTTCTTTATTTTTTTTTTTGAGAAAATGGTATGCATAATAATTGACATGTTAAAAATATAAAAATAATAAGAACTAACGAGATGTCAATCGTCAACCACTAAATTATAATTAACCAGAATATATCAAATGCAATTATAATTAACCAGAATATATCAAATGCATATATTAATCACCGACTCAAATTTATCATGCACACTCAAAACAGCCAATATGTATCAGTTAAAATGCAAGTCCAACCACTACATTATAATTTAACCAGAATGCATGCAATATAAATATAGTAAATTCAGAAGATCACAGAAATTCAAATTAAACAACCCCCTCTGGTCATATCAAATCCTAGACAATCTCACTACAATGATTCAAAAAAGCAGATGCATACACAATACAATCACCACAGACAGCTTCAACATGACTATCAGAAGTACAGATTTGTTGAAGTTTTGACTAATCCTCATCAAGAGTCCTCCTCTGTTTCTTATTACTTGAACTGGCACCATCACGAGAAGAAGGCACATTCTCATCCATAACTTGACTCATTTTCAACCAAATGGGATTAAAGATGCTTTCTAACTCTCTCTTCTGATGCTCATACTCATCAACTTCAGCAAGTTGTTGGGCATCAACAAACACAGAGGCCCTTTCGATCGCATCCTCAATCTTCTTCTTGTCTGTTGGGGAAAGTTTTGAGCCATTCACCTCATTATTCACAGCAGCCTTGATTTTGTATATATGGTACTCTAAAGCATTCTCTGCGTCAACTTTCTTCTTGTTCCTCTCATCATCGGCCTTGTATTTTTCCGCATCCTGAACCATCCTTTCAATTTCTGCCTTTGAAAGTCTTCTTTTCCCATTAAGTATGGCTATCTCATTTTTGTTCCCGGTTCTAGTTTCCTCTACAGACACATTTAAGATACCATTCTCATCCAAGGAAAAGCAATTTTTAAACTTAGGAACACCCCTTTGTTCTGGGGGAATGGTTAGGTAAAAAGAATCCAGCAAATTGTTATCCTTTGACATTGTTCTCTCACCCTGCAAAACATCAACTGTGACACTTGTTTGGTTGTCCTTCACGGTAGTAAAATTATCAACCCACTTCGTTGTAGGAATGCTAGTGTTCCTTGGAATTACTACTTGCCTGAGACCACCGTGTTTATGGAAACCTAAGGACAATGGGGTGACATCACTCAAGAAAATGTTTGGAAAATCTTCAACTTCTTGACCACTCAATAAAGCAGCCTGAACAGCAGCACCATAAGCAATAGCCTCATCAGGGTTGAGCCTCCTGCATAGATCCTTCCCATTGAAGAAATCTTGTAATAATTGTTGAACTTTAGGAATTCTGGTAGATCCACCAACAAGGACAACCTCATGAATAGTCTCCTTGTCCACCTTAGAATCCGAAACACAATGCTGTACGATTTCCAAACATTTTGCGAAGAGGTCTTTGTTTAATTCCTCAAACTTGGAACGGGTGATTTTTGAATTAAAATCAATGCCCTCATATAAAGCATCAACCTCAATGGTTGTCTTAAATTGGGATGAGAGTGATCTTTTTGCCCTCTCACATGCAGTTCTCAACCTCCTAAGGGACTTTGGATTCCCACTAATATCCATCTTATGCTTCCTCTTAAACTCTTTGACAAAGAAGTTCACCATTCTATTGTCAAAGTCCTCTCCTCCCAAGTGGTTGTCACCATCAACTGCTTTAACTTTGAAGTCTCCCTTCTTTATTGTTAGAATAGACACATCAAAAGTACCTCCGCCAAGATCAAACACAAATATGTTCCTCTCCTGTTGACACTCATCTTTCTTGTGAAGACCATACGCAATGGCGGCGGCAGTGGGCTCGTTGATTATTTTCATAATGTTGAGGCCAGCAATTGTGCCTGCATCTTTGGTCGCTTGACGTTGAATGTAGTTGAAATATGCAGGCACAGTGACAACTGCATTTTTCACAGGTGAACCAAGATACGTCTCGGCAATCTCACGCATCTTTGCTAATACCATAGCTGAGATTTCTTCCGGAAGAAAGTGCCGTTCTTGAGATTTAACTTTTACAACAATTTTGGGCTGATCTTCGGCACCACAAATTATTTGAAATGGCCAAAGCTTCATATCACTCTGAACGTGGGAATCACTAAATCTTCTACCAATCAACCTCTTCGCATCTGCAAAATATTAAAGAATGCAAGTAAAAATAACTTACGATAACGATAAAAAAAGTACTCAAAAAATTAATTCTAAGTGAACGAAATATAAATGAAAAAAAAAAATCCTAGCTCAATATAGCCTTTCAATTTAAAAAACTAATGTAATTCAATAGTTCTATTTTGTCTTATGTCGATGTTCAGAGCAACAATTACCAAAGATAGTGTTAGTCGGATTAAGTGCGGCCTGGTTCTTTGCAGCCTCACCGACCATCCTATGAGGATCATTGAAGGCAACATAAGACGGTGTCGTTCTATTGCCTTGGTCATTGACAATGATCTCCACTTGATTGTGTTGCCATACTGCAACGCATGAGTATGTGGTTCCAAGATCAATTCCAATGGCTACTTCTGGCGATCTCTCACTCATTCTCTTATCTTTAGTTCATGGAGATAGAGAA
The DNA here is from genome assembly GCA_025563575.1 of Acacia pycnantha. Classification (NCBI taxonomy): domain Eukaryota; kingdom Viridiplantae; phylum Streptophyta; class Magnoliopsida; order Fabales; family Fabaceae; genus Acacia; species Acacia pycnantha. The sequence continues at coordinate 2,207,326 of JAMWYP010000002.1, read as the reverse complement.
GTAGTTAGAACATCATGTACTTAAAATAACACAGAGAAACGAGAGATTTAAATTGATTTTTTTTTAAAAAAAAGTACATTCCGAGGTTGATCGCCATTTGTTTAGAGATAAATTTGTAGAGAAGCAAGTTTAGATTATACACATACCTGGATATACGAACAAAGAGCATATGTACTAACCAAACCCTGGTCAGCAAATCGCTTCTCGGAACACTAAGATTATAATGAATCAAATGCACTCCGACGATTGTGACTTGTGAGATCAATTTGTGACCTTGTGGTGAATTAAATACGGATCATGAAAGAATTTTAAAATTCATTTGGATGAATTGATTAGGGTAATTAAGTACTAACAATCTGGACATATCCTATGTTTTATTGGCAATCGTATATTAATTAATGACTAATCACACTGATTTTGCTACAGATTTCATATCACACAAATTGGAGTCAACGCGTGGTGCATGAAATACTTTAATCCAAGCTTATTAGCTGATGCCCAGTATTTAATTAAAGGGCTAACTTAATGGTTGACCATCCCTTACTCTTTAATATAATTGAAATGAACAATTTTCCAACTGCTCAGAATATAAAATATACCTACATACATGGTTTTGCATGAGCGTGTATCAATCATCAATCACCAATCAATATCAGTTATATGAGGCTAAGATCCTTATAACAATGAGCATCATTACTCTCCGAGGTATAAATAGGCAGACATTAAAGTTGGAGAGATATCGAGAAATGGCAATCAAAATCAATGACATAATTTGAATATTAGATAACTAGAAGATTTCATATTTGTCTTTTTTGGGCTAAACCAACATTTCCAAGAAGTTAGGGTGAATTTTATTGAGATTACGATTATTTCCAAGTAAATATTGTGATTATCTCATTGTTGTGAGCCATCGAAATTTAATAAGGCCAATTTAACATGGAATGATATTTAGAACCTTCTATGAATTACTACTCTTCTTCAGTCCCAAAAGATAGGAGCTGATCGGGGGATTTGTTTTGTACATAAATGTAATGTAATACGTTTTTTTTTTTGTTGATAAAAAGCCAAATTATATCAATAAAAAAGATAAACATTACAAAGTCATAAACATAAATGGACAACAAGAAACTAAATCAGAAAAAAGATCAACGAAAAGAAGCTGATAAGTGATAACTTCAACATTAGTCCAAGAAAATAGGTGTAAGAAAGCAAAAAATCCTCTATGATATTGTCTCCTGATGAGAGCAACATGCTTTTAAGCTTGGCAACCTATCTCATTGTGACCACAAGTTTCAACGGAGATGTGTTAGAGGAGAAAAAGAAAGAGTTCACAATCCAGCTAAGTGAAGATACTTCGATTCTCTTAATTTGGGCAATCAATTAGGGTAATTTTGAAGGAGAGTCATTTAAGGAAAAGCAACACACATATATATATTTTTTTTTATAAATACTGATTTAGCAAATTTTCTAAATTTATGTGAGTTAATTATATATGATCTTACTCCTTCCTATGCCTTCCGTATCCTTTTTTCATCTTCAGCTTCATCCTTTCTTCATCTCTGATACGCCACATTCCGTTATCTTAAATGGCTGGAATCTCACACCTATTTGTTTTTTAATTTTCTATTCCACGTGGATCTTACTCAGAAGCCATGTAGGATGAGTGAGTGATGAATCAAGGTGAGTTATGTATAGCAATGATAATTAAATGAGAAAAGTTGAGGGAGCAAGTCATATTGAGTCATAGTTGAGGAACTAAGTCATAATTACGTTAAACTTGAAGAACCAAGAGATTAATTTTCCCTTTGCTCTAATATGTCGATTAAATGTGAAAATTTGAAGTAAAGTTTTATTATATGTATACTCATTTAGGAATACAAAAACGATAAAATAAATCATACGAGAGTAAGAAATTTTTTGCACTATTAGTAGATGAGATACAGAAACATGTGATCATCAACATAGATCTCTCACAATACAAAATGTCATCAGCACACAATTAATGTCAATGTGGGTATTGTATTTTATTAACAATTCGAAATTATGTGGAATTACAAATATTTTGAATTTGATATCACATCAAAAAAATATTTTTATTTTGGTATGCTAAAATATTTCACATATAAATAAAAACACTGTCATATTATCATTAATAAATTTAATATGCCAAGGAAAAATACTAAGGGAATAATTTAATAAGCTGACCCTTGAGCAATACAAGACTGAAGATGAGATGTTCAAGAAGCGGTGCTGAAGCAAAGAATGCTTTTTCCTTGTTTTTCTTATCAAAACCATGGTATCCATCCCAAAAACCACAAGGAGAGTAAAACTCTCTCCACGTATTTAATACAATTACTAATTGCTAGCATTTTTAAGAGACATGTCATTCAAATATTTATATAAAATAGTAATATTAATTATAAAAATTTATAAATTAAAATATTTTATATCATAAGAGAAAAATAGTAAAATGTGATATATCTTAAGGTAAAATTGACAAAAACAATTTTTATTTCTTGGCAAAAAGATTCTTTCATGGGTCGCATCATAATGAAGAAGACCGCATTTCTTATGGAGGTGGAAATAGGTCATGCTAAGTTAGGCTCTAGGCATGATGCCCACAATGCCCTTCTCCTTACCCCACCAAAAATTAGCCACCAAAACGTGGTTGTGATTGAAGTAGGTCCAAAATTATGTTTTGGTGACACCAAAACATGAAACAAAACATGCTATAACTTTGTTGGTATGCTATTTCTAGCTTTTCTCATGATTTGTATCTTTTTTTTTTTTTTTTGTTAGCTTTTAAACTTAGGACCTGTTTGGTACACGGAAGATCTACTGAAGGAAAGGGAAGATGTTGAATCTTCCCTGTGATGGCCTGTTTGGTTTCCTCATCTTCCCACGAGCTAAGTTCCAGCGGCGGCAATCTTCCCAAGTTTAAGGGAAGATGAGATCCCTCGCATATAGGTGGGATCCCATATTCCCTCCTGCCAAATTCCTATCTTAACCCTGATAAGAACTCGAAGAAGTGGCATGGGAGGAAGACTATTGATCTCCGGCGAAATCTTCACGGACCTGCGACAAGATCGTGAAGGAGCAGCATGCAAGAACAAACGATCGACCGGAGTTGTGATCGAGAGCCGAACTGAACGAAGCTCTGTGGGTCTGGTTTGGTTTCTCCAGAGAATAGAAGCAACTCGTGAAAAGCAAGATGAGGAAGAAGCTTCAAGGATGAAGTAGGGATATGATTTTCTTTTGGTTCAGTTTGCTGAGAGATAGAGAGGGATGAAGGCAGGATCGAATTTATTTTTTCCTGATTCACTTTGGCTGACGAGAGTGAGAGAGGAAGTAAAGAGGCAAATTTTGTTTTAGGTTTAGGGGGTATTTTAGAGATTTTATATTTTATATTTATATTTATATTTTTTTAAATTATCATCTTCATTCTCTTTTTCCATCTCTACCAAACGGCTCACTTTTTTAAAGTTCCCTTTCAATTTTCCCTTCCATTCCTTTCCCTACTTTAAGTTCATTTCTTTCCTTAAATCTTCCTCATACCAAACGGGGCCTTAATGTTTAGTCAATTTGCTATTGTTTTAACATTTTCAAAGTGACGTTGAGCCCTAAATTTTTTTTCCAAATATTCACAACTCCTTTGTGAATACTTTAGGATAAATATGACCCTTAACCCTACTTAAATAATATAAAAGGTTTTGTTAAGAAAATATAGAAAATTGACACAAAATGATAATTAAGGAAGCAGTAGAAAATTGTTACAAAAAATTATAAAATAAATAAACAAAGATATCATCAAATGGTTTTCACGTTGAGGACTGAGGATACTAGTCAAATTTGAAATTTCGTTCACTGCTAAACTAGCTACAAAAAATAGCAGGCATAAGAAAGCGAACCTAATGTTACCAACATAAAAAGTTGGTTTAGCGGGGTAAGGACTTGTTAGATCTCTCTATGTCTTGAGTCTAAATCTTAGAGAAGTCATTTGTGTTGGGAGGCGCAGCTACGACCTGAACCAATAATATAAAAAAACAAAGAAAGCGAACCTAATGTTGAAATTACATTAGTATATTTATTCATTAATGAATTAAAACAATTACAGTTTCTGAAAATCAAACTTGTTTAAAGAAATACATAGCCACAAGCCCACAAAAGGTCTAAACGTATTTGCGAACGAACAAAACCATTTTATGTTACACTTTGGCTGATATCACTGAGCTTAGATGAATTCAACACAAGCATGGTTCATCATCTTGCAGAAGAAGCTAATCAAACATTATATTTTTGGGCAATGCATAGGAAGCAAAAACAGATGATGTCGCTGTGAACATAAATCCAAAGAAGAGAAGGCCAGCCAAAGCATCTTCTTTTGTTAAAGAAGCTGTCGAAATGAATGTCCAAATAGTCAGAAAAGGTACTATGCACATCTAGGGTTGCACCAAATCCTGCTGCAGCACCTGTTGCTAATAGGTATGATATGATCTGCACAAGAAATGTTAAAAATTAAGGATAAAAAAAATCATGTTCTTTCCATTTAATTTGAATAATACCTAAGAATTTCATTAATGAAAAGTTACACACACACACACGAGTTCATGTACCTCGTCACCAGAAAAATCAAGTAGATAGCCAAAATCACTCTTTATAAGGCGTTTTCCTGAGACTACAGTGAAGATTGAGAGAGGCATTTGACCGAGGTTGTGCGCAGAATTTTTCAAGTAACTTATTCAGGAGTAAATAACAATTATATATAATTCAGATTAAAAATCCAAATCTATACATGCTTGCCTCAAGTTTCAGGCTTTCAGCAATTATTTGAAAAGCAATTCCTAAGCATTATTTTAATAGAAGGGAGATATGCTGCTGTAAAGTGGATATACGTAATATAAAAAGTATTTCATCCAATCCTATATATGTGTGTGTTTACACACACACACATGATGGACTATAGTAAATGGACAGGAGGCCCCGAAGGGTTAGGAGAGACAGAGGGAGAGATAGGGGAAAGGAAGTAGAGAGGAGACGGACTCCTTCAAACATTAAAACATAAAAAGTAAATATGCAAAATAAAGAAAAAAAGATGGGACTAAGAGAAGGAGGTAGTCCTCACCAAGACTTAGCCCATCAGAGAGGAGGGAGGAGAAGATGCAAAAGCAAAGCATAAAGTACAGAAATTAAATATGCAAAAGAAGAAAAAGAAATGGACTAAGATGGTAGGTAGTCCTCACCAAGTACTTAGCCCATCAAGAGGAGGAGATGATGCTAATGCAAGACATAAAGAAAGAAATGAAGAAACTACAAGCTTTATTCAAAGTAGAGAGAATTTACAAAGAGAGAAAAGAGAGATGTTTTAGAGAGAAGGGAGATGAAACTTCAAATGCCTACGCAAGTCCTGCGTTCAACGTAACTCAATGAGGCATGACTTATATAGAATTTCCAAAGTTACTGTTTGCTACAGTGAACAGTGTTCGGTGAACATTGATTGCCGACACTACAGTACTGCAACATGGATTTGGTGATTTCAACAGTGTTTCTGTGAAATCAACAGTTTACAAGGTGAAAATTACAGTAAACGGTAATTACAATGTGTTTAAATAAAAACCGTACAAACTGTAGAGTTTAATAATCCTGTCTTCCAAAGACGTCTTTCATGACGTCATCATCTAATTGATCTTCCTGTTGATCTTGGTCTTGGGCCTGGTTGAAGTAGACTTCTGGGGCCCTGACTATTCCTACTAAGTGCTTGACAGCCCAGAGGGAAATCATCGATGCTTTTGTTACCAACCCTGTGTCTGTTGATTTGTTTCCCCCACTGTGTAATGTTTGTTGTTTGTAATTCAGGCTTCTAGCCTTCTCCTTTTATCAAAAAAAAAAAAAAAACCCTGTGTCTGTTGGTACCCCCAAGGCTTTTGGTGGCAGTGTGTTGAAACTTCTGTACATAGCTGGATCATTGAGCCCTGCTTCACTGTAGGGTTCACAAACTTCTCCAACCATGATTATGCTGCTATAGAGGAAAATATGATGCCTGGCTGGGTTATACATATCATCCTACTGCTCCAGTATTGTTGAGATCACGTAGATAAATGCTACCGAACATATATATCTACGATAAGTTTGGATATATTGTGATATCCTATATCCGAAGATATTTGGTAAAGGAGTATCACTACCCAAGTTTAAGCTGTAAATAAACCTGAAGTAAAATAACTTAGGGAGTAATTCCATAGCTATCTCACTTGCTGGTTCTGCTAAATTTAGATCCAAAAGGACCAGTACTTTAGCATTACAAGGTTTATTTTGCAACGGATTACTACAATCTTGTACTATCTTGCAACTAGGATAGCTTTCAGGAACTTCATGCATACCAGGAAGTATGTATTGTAATCCTACAAGATCATCATAAAATATTAGTTTTGTGTGTATCAAGATTTTAGCCTGTATATCCTGTGGTAATTTGTTGAGGAATGCTCGTCGATACCTTTCGAGAAAAGAAATTTCTAAAGAGAATGTCTCAAAATTATCACTCTTTCCTTCTTTCTCGTACCTTTTGAGTTTTCTCTCAATATTGTTTACCTTCCTTGTTAGAGTTCTGGCTCTTGTTTGCCTATACTCCAATGTTTGCTCCTCTTGCTCACTATTTTGAAAGATTGGTCTAGTGAGACCTGAAAGGAGACTCTCTATCATTGAAGAGGACCGCTGTAAAGCAGTTTCTTGCCATGAAGCGACACTCACATGTTTACTATTCTCTTTAGAGAAATAATAGTTTAATGCAAAGATTGCTCTATGCTTCTGCTTAGGAGTACCTGCTCGCCATAGGGCATCTAGCAAGATCTACTGTTCCTCAAAAACTGGGAAGTCTTTGAGTGGCCTGAACCTTTAGTGTGACCCATCAGGTAAAATAGACAGTTGCTGTGTTCCAAACTTCAGAAATGAAGCTTTGTTGGGTTTTAGGGTAGGAACGATTCCCTAGTTTAAAGTGAGTCTTTGCTGAGAAGACTCAGTTTGAGGTTTCTGAATAAAAGATCCGATAGATTGGGTAAAAGACCCAACTGTTTGGCTTGATGATGCAAGGTTAGATCCCTATGTTTGGGACCTAGTTTGCTTCATCACCTGTTTAAGAATTTGTCTAAATTCCTTTTAGGAAATAGAAATTTGGGTATTCGGTAAGACACCTTTGTGTGTTTTCCTTTTTGGGAGGCATCTTTGGGTTCTAAAAAGAAAACACAATTTAAGAAGATTTTATAAGGATTTTCTCAGTAAATGGGAATAAAATTTTTGCTCCCAAATGTTGCTTTGAAATTCCCTCATAATTAGTCATGTAAGGAAATAAAAGTTGAGCAAATGGTGCTCCAAGTATAATCCGGGTACCCATGAGTTTTACCAGAATAAATGGAGTTTGGATTCACAAACTTTAATTTTCTATCACAACGTTTGAGATTTTATACTGAACAGATAATCTTGATCTGTTAACAGCACTAAATCTTTTTGTTGTTGTTTTGAAATATTTGGTTGGGATTAAACCTTCATGAAATCAATTGGCTTGAGCCCCAATATCAAATAAAACAATTGTTCTATAACAAAATCATTATTAATAATGATTTTTGCCTATATATAAAACTTATATAGAAACAGTCTTGAAATCAAGTTTAAAAATGGTTCACTAGGGATTTCATCCTCCTGATTGTTTTCTAAAACCTGATCATCATTCTGTTGTCCATATGAGAGATTAGTTGTCCATATGTCAAGTGTTCATAAGGAATGACCCCATCATTTTGATTTCTAAATTTTTCTCTCACCTTATCACTAAGAGTTTTTGGTAATTCGACTAGGAATTTTTCTTTCCAAAATGGTTGTTTGGAATCATCTCTTGCGAGTGCTCGAGACAAAAATGTATCCTTATACCATCTGAATTCTGATAAGGATTTACATTTAAGGTTTGAAACAAGTTTTGCTGAACGATCTTTCCATAAGGCAAGATCTCCAACCAAATGTTTAATAATGGTGAAAATGAGAGTGTTTATGGAATCAGGAATGGTAAGTCCTTCGTAAAGGATTGGTGTACCATCTTCATGAGTTTGAACAGTAGAAAAAAATTTGTTTTATCATCAGAAGAGAGATCAAAATCCCACCAACCTTTAAGTTGTCCAGAAAATCCAGAAACTAAAAGTTTGGTAATATCTCAATCAGAATAATTATTTTGAGCTTGATAAGCAGTGCTTACCATTGTCATTTGCTGGAGTATTTGGAAAATGTTTGATTCATTCTAGCCATCTATGTTCCATTCATAGATATTGTTGGCACCGAATGATTTGTAGGTTTGATTTTGGCTTTCTTCAACTAAGACATCCGGAGGAGTTGCCCTTAGATTATATAGTTTTGAAGGTTGACACCATGTCTGCTAGTTGATCTGAATGTTAGATCATTTAGACGAATCCAATTCTGAGGCTTTTTCAAGATGATGAATCTCTTTAACCTTAGTACCAGAGGATTGTGGAGTTTCCGGAATGGTAGTTTGAACCAGCTGACTTTGTTGGAGTTGTTTAATCTGTTGGTCAATTTGTTGTAGCAGATCTGATTTAGATTTGCTATATAAAATAGATTTTGTTCTCAAGTCAAGCTGGAATGGTTTAAAGATGAGTTTTTCAATTTGAGATGTTTCCACCTTTGATTTTGGTTTGGATGTTTGAACAACATGATCTCTAAGAACTTGAAGATACTGATTAGTGTACGTGTAATTGTTTTCCTCCATAAGATTTTTGATATCTTTGGAATAGACAACTTCAGGATCATCAAGAAGTTTAAATTTGAATGGAGAGGCCATGATAGGCTGTTGTTTGGTGTCCTTCAATTGAGGAAGTTGATGTGAAAGGTAGGAATATCACCTAGAGGGGGTGAATAGATGATCTCAAATAATTTTCGCGAATCACACAAAAACTTAAGTAAAACAGAAGCAGAGAAGGGAAATAGACACAAGTCAATTTATACTGGTTCGTTCGGTCTAACACTTCGACCTACGTCCAGTCACCAAATCCTCCTTTGGGTATTTCACTAATCACAAATGGTCACAACTAATCACAAATGGTCACAATTACACACTCTGTACTCGAGATTAGGGGTGAGCATTCGGTTTTCGGTTAATTCGGTTTAACCAAAAAAGAACTTATGGTAGCAACATTTCTCCATTTTAAAAAACCGAACAGATTTTTTTTTTTGTTGAAAAAACGAACCGAAATATAGGAAAATCCGAGTTTTAAAGGTTGTACTGGCAGTGAAAATTGATGCTATTATTTTATGTATGAAATGAAGTCATAAAGTTATGAAATTTTACATGAATAAAGTAGACATATAGGGCTTTCTAAATATATAAATTATGTAGCATTTTGAGCTCTACACAAATAGTAACATATTTTTGAAGTTAAGCCTTATTTATGGAGTTATAAACTGGGCAGCGTTAAGAAAATATTAAACTGGGAATGATCCGTGACTTTATTGCTTCTGGGAATATTTTTCCTTGAAAATAGACATTTCAAGGGTCATGAGGAATTTTGAAGCACTCGAAAACGATGTTTTTAGAATTAATTATGATTTTTTTAACAAATTTTTTTTTAAAAAAAGCGGTTTTTCGGTTTTAATCGATTTTTTTTTTTTTTTTTTTTTGCAAAAACCAAACTGAAAACCAAATTAAGCTAGTTTAAAAAACCGAACCGAAAAGACCGAACACTGAATTATTCGGTTCGGTTTTTGGTTTTTGGTTTTCGGTTTTGATTTGCTCACCCCTACTCGAGATGATCCTAATTCACTAGGTCTCACCCCCCCTTACAAGTTGTAACCGTACACCCATACTTAAGGTTCCTCAACCTTAAGATTTAAAATGAAAATAAAATAAGTGTTTAAATAACTCCTCACGAGTGGATAATAAATGAACACTGAAGAACAATGAATATCCGAAGATATTAATGAAACAGATGAAACAACAAATTGCAATGAGTTCGATTTTAATGCACAGCGTTTCGGTAGTTGGCAAATTCAATGCTTCTACTATTTATAGATGTTGTAATAAATGACCGTTGGTGAAGCTTGATGTTTAACCGTTGAGAGTCTTGAATATCTCTGTTAGACAGATGAAGCTCGGTTAATATTTTCGCCGTTCAAATAATCCAGATGGATTTCGCAGTCACGACATTCTCTTCATTCCTTTTGTTTTGCCCGTTGAGAAATAGCATTTAATGCGCAGATGGAATGTAAGAGAAAACTTTACATTGATCAGAATATTGGTTACGGAGATTATCACTACTTTGGCAACTGCATTTAATGCTTCTCTGACACAATTTGCTTTCTACAAATTTGTTGTTTAATCCATGATAAAATCATCTGAAACTCATTAACAAACTGATTAAAAGCAATTAGGATTAGTAATGAGTAACGTTGTGAAGTAATGAGATTAAACACAGTGATTTATTTTTATTTTTACACAGACGATTATTTGAAAACAGGGGGATCATGCTCGAGCATGAACAATGGTATGCTCGGGCAACCAGTAGAATATATACTTGAAACAATGGTCATGCTTCCTTTGCTCGAGCAACAAGCCATGCTTGCTCGGGCAAGCTTCTCTTGCAGCAATTAGAAATTGGTTTCTTTCGCTGATGCTCGAGCATGACATTTTCTTTGCTCGAGCATGGTTCTCGAGCATGATATATTCATGCTCGGGCAAGACCCAAACAGAGGCGAGGATGAGTATTCATTTTGCTGTTGCTTGAGCATGAAGGACTCCATGCTTTGGCAACAGATCGCCAATGCTCGAGCAAGCCAAAGGGCGTGCTCGGGCAAGGGTCAGGCAGAGATTAGAAGATGAATGTCTAACGACGCTGCTCGAGCAGGCTTTTCCTTCTGCTCGAGCATGACATTTTCATGCTCGGGAACAAGTCGTCCCGAAGTTAAAAATGTGAAATTGAAAGATGCTGCTCGAGCAAGCGATTATCTCTGTCCGAACATGACTCTTCAACTTTGAAAATATGTTGTTTGTCACGTTGATGCTCGAGCATGCTACATTCCTTGCTCATGACTCTTTATTTTGTAACTCCTCGCTTCTGTCTCGATGATGCTCGGGCATCACAACTATGCTGCTCGAGCATGATTCTCTGAAACACTTAAACAAGCCATTAGATTGTGTATGCTCGGGCATGAGCTGATCCTTGCTCGAGCAAACCATAACTTAGACACATATTACTTAATTCAATAACTTAGAATTTGTGATCATCAAAACACCGAGAGCCAACATGATGTAACACCCCAAATTCCATACTACATATTGTGCTCGGTGACATGTAGTATTTAGAATATCAACAGAGTTGACGGTGCTACAGGCTAGACTAAAGTGGAACGAGAGCATGCATTATTGTTTGGATGATGAGTAAATGATAACATATATGCCCAGACATATGCTGATGCCTGACATATGCTGGTTATATTAAAAATTTCCTGAAGGAATATTCATGTGATACAATTACAGACTCAAATACTGGTCTATCTAAACCTATGGCTTAGAACCCAACACAGTTGATCAAACTTTTTAGCCAGGTTGGTGTTTTAATCAAGTGGGAGTCTCCCCATCTTTCATGGTGACTAATTATTGAAACCACATTGACCAACCCTTCCTTAGTTTAAGCACAAAACAGTTTGAAACAACTCTATTAGATTCATGCTAGAAACTAAGCCCCTATTAACCTTCTTCAAACTCTCGACTCTACCAGTGCATCTTCACGGTTTCGTCTATCGGTGCTTCTTCACGGCTTCGTCCATTGGAGCCTCTTCACGGCTTCGTCCATCGGTGTCTTTTTAGATCCAGGTTCCTTTCCTGAACCTTTAGTTAGGGTTGAGATTCAATCAAATTGAATCTCAGGTAACAGTTAACCTCATATGCCAGTATAAGCAATATATGACAGACAATCACAACAATATACATTCAGCAACACATTGGTATCCGACTATACTGTCCTACAACACATGTATCGTTACCAGCACTCACCAGTGCCTCATGACTCAGTCACGGGTTCCTCAGCACTAGGAAAACAAACATGTATCATTATATCACAATAATCCATAGCCAAATGAGTGTAAACACACATGACCCCAAGACCTAGTCTTGTTCACGAGATTCAATCAATCATATCAAAGCCATACAAGGCATCGAAGAGTTAAAATTACAGTACGCGAACGTACCTTCCATCGCATAGTCAGTAATATGCCCGTCCTTTGAATCCGACCTCGCACTTCTCGGGTATCCTATAACGTTACCATCGGATTATTTCCTTTTCCATAACTTATATGATATTGTAATTAATATCATATTTCTTAATATAATGTCAAAATGGATATTTTCACCTCCTTTGAACTTTCTACCCTTGGTGATGTAACATCCCGTTTTTCACAAGTAGTAATTTTTTTTTCTTCTTTAAAACATCATTTCAAATCATCAGAGTAGAGCACCGGAGCGATTGAGTAACTAATATATATATTAAAATACCCACGGTAGCATGTCTTGCTGTTAAAACAACGGTATAAAAGTGTTTCAAAAGTAATACATGACAGAAAGAAGTCTTCAGCCCAATCTTCTATGTGGCTTGCTTGCCTCTATCCTCGGTCTTCGGTCCTTCCGACCCTGAAGCTAAGTTAAGAGCTGAGGTCCATGCATCGAACCCCAGGTAATGGTTAACCTCATGTTTACATACATCATATATGCACTACGGATATTCATGGAATTTTGGCAACATATACTACGGTCAGACATAGGGTATACATATCAGATATGTATGGCAATAACAATACAAGTCGGATGTAAGGTTAAGGCACAATGAGAAATGTACATGATCAGATATGCACGGCAATAACAATACAGGTCATATGTAGAGTTAAGGCACAACGGACAATAGTACAGTCGGATGTAAGGCATGACAGATAGTAATACAGTCGGATGTAAAGCATGACAGAAAATAGTACAGTCGGATGACAGGAAATATACATATATGCATACAATAAACATCAGAGTTAGTGTTACAGTACGCGAACGTACCTTCGTTGACTGATAGAAATGACTTTTGTCGAATACGGTACGACGGTAGGTCGAATGTAATCAGGGATATCCTATCAAGATAATAACGCTTCTATTAATGATCAAACATTATGACGGACATTTTAGTCATAAATGACCATTTTACCCCTGACCCCCTAATCGGCGGAATTTCGCCAGAGCTTCGCTACTTTGACTCTAATCTTCCAGAATTTCAACATATCTCTTACTCCAACATATTTTCCAAAATAAATATCATATTTAATCCTAAAACATGATATCTAAAATATACTGGAAGATTAAAGATCAAAACAACAACTACCCTAGAACTTCAAGAACTACCGAACTAAAGACTAGAACCGAAGAACTTACCCTTGAAGAACTTCTCTACAACTTTCTCCAGAGCTTCTCTCTCTAAAATCTCTCTCTATTTCGAAATCCTTAAGAGGATTTGGTGTGAAGAACTCAAATGAAGGTGGTGGCTATTTATAGACATTTGCGAGGGCAAAATGGTCTTTTTCCTTCTTTAATTTCTAGCCATGCATTTAGAAAACTTAGTAAACAAGTTTGCTCATCCATTTCCCACCACAAAAACGTCCTCCCCTATGTCATTCTTCAAAAGATGATGTCACCTAGGTGATGTCATCTACTTGTTCTATAAGTTTCTTATCGATAAAGTCCCGGTTCGGTGTTCTAATCGCGTAATATTGGAGAATCTCAGAAATCCAAGAACATAGCCTCAAATGTCTATTCATCCTCTTTAGAAATATCTAAATTAACTAAATTTTTGATCCTATTCAGGGCATTCCGTTGCCTGCCGAACATTTTCGGATAACGTCTTCGGTTACGAAAATAACTTCCGGAAACATCAACTTCTGGATAAAATTACACTGAATCATAATATGTCCAGTTGTTAGCCACCTAATCCAAGGATTTTGAGTTAGGATTTATTTTCTATTGGTTCTCATTTATCCTATTTGCTTTTTCACAAAATATTCCACAGAATATTCTTTAAACCACTTTGTATTTGCTTTCACACTACATAAATGCAACATACAACTTCTCTCTCTCCTTTTTCCCTTTTGATTTTCGAATTGTAGGCTTATTCTTGGACAAAAAATGTTGCTATCCACTTGCAACAATCCCATGTGCATGTGTTCTTATTGGCCAATCACAAACTTTGACTTTTCAATACTTCTACACTAAGTTTCCTACTTCATCATCTTCAATTTTTCTTCTTCTTTTTCCCTTAATAATTTCGTTTTTCCCAACCAAAAATCTTGACTTTTTCAACTCTTTAATTACTTAGATTATGCCTTAATTACCTTAATTAATAATTAATCCATTGGCTAATTAAACCCTTAGGTTTCTACCTTATTCATTTCTTAAACAATTAGCCAATAATTACTTTTTTAATCACTTACTAATTGTTGATAATTTTCTTATTTAGTATTAATCATTATCTCACAACTATTGGACTGACATTGGTATTTTACGCTCCATGTAAAATATTAAAAATCATGGGGTCAATTATGGCCCCACAATACTTTTTGATTTTTCTCCCTTAATTTTTCCAAGGTAATAATTTAATAAATTACCTAAATTAGGAACAATATTCTTCCCTATTTCAAATAAATATTTACTTGCCTCTTTATAATATTTTCAGGGTATTTTATAACCTATAAATATTTTAGGGACCTATTTGCAAATTATCTAACGTTTTAGGGACCTTTTCGCACATTATCTTATATCAAGAGAAATTGTCCTAATAATAAGATAAATTCAATACAAGGTGTTTGAGACCTCATATTCACCTATTTTCAATAGGTATACTCTACCAATTTATGATATTTACCCTAAGTCAAATTTTAGGGTATTACATTTCTGCCCCCGTTAAATAAAATTTCGTCCTTGAAATTTGCACTCTACAATTGAAACTCCGTACTATCTAAACTTCAGACTATACACATCGTATCTTTACTTTGTCTGCCAGCCGCTCCTTGTGGTGATCGAGAATTTGCTTTGGTTTGACCGCTATGATCTTGTCATATCGTACTTTGATATATGGTGTTTCCCGTGGCTCCCATACACCGCGGTCAACACCACAGATACCACAATGTCTCCATGGTTCCTATACACCATGGCAACACAAGATACTTTAAATGTTTCCATGGCGCCCACACACCCTGGTAACACAAAGTACCTCCTACTCAATGACACGATCGCGGTCGAATTGTAACAACTAAGAAACGTGGAACGCGTTATGGAGGCTGTCTGCCTCCTCTTCTACCTCGGCTCCTTCCTCGGCCTCTAGGAGCTCCGGCTCTTCTTAAATTCACCATGTCTCGTTCTTTTCAGAAACGGGTATGGAAAGACGTATCGGAAGTTCCCCTACATGAGTCAAATACTGCATGTACTTATCTTTATTGGTCTCAGAATTTCGTCTAGCGTGACCCAGCTTCTCATATAAGCTCCGTACTAGGATAAAATTACCGTTCAGTACAAACTGACGATTATCAGAGTTATCAGAATTCTCAGAGTTATCAGAAATATCAGATTTATCAGAACTATCAGAGTCTGTGTCGAAGTTGATATCAAGATTTATGATATTTGGGTAGTCGAAGTTGTCGGCTACCGATGAATGACGTGAATTGTCAGGGTTATCAGGACTATCAAAGATTGATATCAGGGTTATCAGAATTGATGTATCGACAGAGAGTGGTACACTGGTTCAAGATGGTATACCGGTTCAGAATGATATACCGAAGTAAGGTGGTACACCGACCTAGGCTTATATCAGTACTCATTTTCAAAATATGCTCCAAATTTTGAAAGGGCTTAGAACCTAACTCCATTAACCGAACAGAATGGTCAGGTAAGTGTCTATCATGGGGCTTCACCGAGTTCACGGCGACTAATTGGCGCACCCACATAGACTAGCCTTGCCTTCGGCACCAAACTGTCCGTAATAACTTCGTTAAATTCATGCCAGGACTACTGCTCTGATACCAAAAATGTAACATCTCATTTTTCACAAGCAGTATAATTTTTTTTTTCTTTAAAACATCATTTCAAATCATCAGAGTAGAGCACCGGAGCGATTGAGTAACTAATATATATATTAAAATACCCACGGTAGCATGTCTTGCTGTTAAAACAGCGGTACAAAAGTGTTTCAAAAGTAATACATGACAGAAAGAAGTCTTCAGCCCGATCTTCTATGCAGCCTGCTTGCCTCTATCCTCGGTCCTCGGTCCTTCCGACCCTGAAGCTAAGTTAAGAGCTGAGGTCTATGCATCGAACCCTAGGTAACGGTTAACCTCATGTTTACATACATCATATATGCACTACGGATATTCATGGAATTTTGGCAACATATACTACGGTCAGACAAAGGGTATACATATCAGATATGTATGGCAATAACAATACAAGTCGGATGTAAGGTTAAGGCACAATGAGAAATGTACATGATCAGATATGCACGGCAATAACAATACAGGTCGGATGTAGAGTTAAGGCACAATGGACAATAGTACAGTCGGATGTAAGGCATGACAGACAATAGGCATGACAGACAGTAATACAGTCGGATGTAAAGCATGACAGAAAATAGTATAGTCGGATGACAGGAAATATACATATATGCATACAATAAACATCAGAGTTAGTGTTACAGTACGCGAACGTACCTTCGTTGACGGTAAACGGTACTTTTGTCGGAATACGGTACGACAGTAGGTCAGAATGTAATCAGGGATATCCTATCAAGATAATAACGCTTCTATTAATGATCAAACATTATGACGGACATTTTAGTCATAAATGACCATTTTACCCCTGACCCCCTAATCGGCGGAATTTCGCCAGAGCTTCGCTACTTTGACTCTAATCTTCCAGAATTTCAACATATCTCTTACTCCAACATATTTTCCAAAATAAATATCATATTTAATCCTAAAACATGATATCTAAAATATACTGGAAGATTAAAGATCAAAACAACAACTACCCTAGAACTTCAAGAACTACCGAACTAAAGACTAGAACCGAAGAACTTACCCTTGAAGAACTTCTCTACAACTTTCTCCAGAGCTTCTCTCTCTAAAATCTCTCTCTATTTCGAAATCCTTAAGAGGATTTGGTGTGAAGAACTCAAATGAAGGTGGTGGCCATTTATAGACATTTGTGAGGGCAAAACGGTCTTTTTCCTTCTTTAAGTTCTAGCCATGCATTTAGAAAACTTAGCAAACAAGTTTTCTCATCCATTTCCCACCACAAAAACGTCCTCCCCTATGTCATTCTTCAAAAGATGATGTCACCTAGGTGATGTCATCTACTTGTTCTATAAGTTTCTTATCGATAAAGTCCCGGTTCGGTGTTCTAATCGCGTAATCTTGGAGAATCTTAGAAATCCAAGAACATAGCCTCAAATGTCTATTCATCCTCTTTAGAAATATCTAAATTAACTAAATTTTTGATCCTATTCAGGGCATTCCGTTGCCTGCCGAACATTTTCGGATAACGTCTTCGGTTACGAAAATAACTTCCGGAAACATCAACTTCTGGATAAAATTACACTGAATCATAATATGTCCAGTTGGTTCTCATTTATCCTATTTGCTTTTTCACAAAATATTCCACAGAATATTCTTTAAACCACTTTGTATTTGCTTTCACACTACATAAATGCAACATACAACTTCTCTCTCTCCTTTTTCCCTTTTGATTTTCGAATTGTAGGCTTATTCTTGGACAAAAAATGTTGCTATCCACTTGCAACAATCCCATGTGCATGTGTTCTTATTGGCCAATCACAAACTTTGACTTTTCAATACTTCTACACTAAGTTTCCTACTTCATCATCTTCAATTTTTCTTCTTCTTTTTCCCTTAATAATTTCGTTTTTCCCAACCAAAAATCTTGACTTTTTCAACTCTTTTTAATTACTTAGATTATGCCTTAATTACCTTAATTAATAATTAATCCATTGGCTAATTAAACCCTTAGGTTTCTACCTTATTCATTTCTTAAACAATTAGCCAATAATTACTTTTTTAATCACTTACTAATTGTTGATAATTTTCTTATTTAGTATTAATCATTATCTCACAACTATTGGCCTGACATTGGTATTTTACGCTCCATGTAAAATATTAAAAAGAGTAAATACCCTTTTTGGTCCCTGAAAAAACACGCGCTACCCATTTTGGTCCCTGAGTAAAAAAAATGTCATTTTGGTCCTTTTTAGGGACTAAAAGGACTTTTTGGGAATTTGTGAGGGATTAAAATACCCACAAAAAATGACTAAAAGGACTAAAAGGGACCTTTTTTTTACTGTTTAAGGACTAAAAATGACATTGTTTTTACTCAGGGACCAAAATGGGTAGCGCGTGTTTTTTCAGGGACCAAAAAGGGTATTTACTCTATTAAAAATCATGGGGTCAATTATGGCCCCACAATACGTTTTGATTTTTATCCTTTAAATTTTCCAAGGTAATAATTTAATAAATTACCTAAATTAGGAAAAATATTCTTCCCTATTTCAAATAAATATTTACTTGCCTCTTTATAATATTTTCAGGGTATTTTATAACCCATAAATATTTTAGGGACCTATTTGCAAATTATCTAACGTTTTAGGGACCTTTTCGCACATTATCTTATCTCAAGAGAAATTATCCTAATAATAAGATAAATTCAATACAAGGTGTTTGAGACCTCATATTCACCTATTTTCAATAGATATACTCTACCAATTTATGATATTTACCCTAAGTCAAATTTTAGGGTATTACAGGTGAATTTTTTATTCCATTTTTTCCCTTTCTTTTTCTCAAAAACGAATTGCTGGATTCTCTGAGCAGATTTTTTAGCAACTTTGAAAAATCATAATTAATTCTACAAAAATCCAATTTGAGTGCTTAAAAAATCATCATTACCCTTGACATGTATATGTTCTAGTAAAACTATTCCCAGAAGCCAGAACATCAAGAATCATTCCCAGTTTAATTGTTTCTCTTCGTTGTTCAGTTTATAACTCCAGAAATAAAGCTTATTTTCAAAAATTCATAAATCCCTGTCCAAAGCTCAAAATGTTACAAATTTTATATGAAAAGAAATCCATGGATGTCTACTTTACTCCTGTAAAATTTCATGATTTTTAAAGCTCATTGGATACATAAAATATTAGCTACTACATTCGTTGCCAGCACAGAATTTAAAAATGATAGTTTTCCAACTTTTTTCATATTGATCTATTGATTCTAAAAATTATTCCCCAACATTTTTTTCACTCAATTTTTCATTTTAAAAGCAATGGATACTTCAAAACATGAAAGGAAATTTACTCTACAATTTTCTAGATTAAATTACAATTTTACTAAGAACTAAAAGCTTGAATTCAAGAACATTACCTTTGGTGTGAAGAAATTTACTCTACAATTTTCTTGAACTCCTTCTTCCTCCTTTTCTCTTCTCCATTTTGCCTCTCTCACTCTCTCAACTAAAGATCAGATGTTGTTTTATGTTTTGGTGTGAAGAAATTGGAGAACAAACCTTGCTATTTATAGGCAAAATCTCAAACCCAAGTGGACCCCACAAGAGCTAATCCAAATCTTCATCTTTCCTCACAACCTTTGATCTTGGTTATCACTTTTTCATATTTAATCCCCTCCATTCCCTTCATGGTCGACATACTCCCCCCAATTTCAGCCTTTAGATGTGATTTCCACATGTCATAATCTAATGGTTCCATTTCACCCATTGGTTAAATTAATTACAAGAGGATTTAGGCTTTATTTCCATAGGATAATATCTTGAAGACTTGGCTATTATTCTTCCACCAATGCTTAGCTGCTATGGTGGACTTTTGGGGCTGATTATAAAGCTTAATTAACATCCTAATTAAAAGCTTAAATGTCCTTTTATTAGAAGTGTCGTTGTATGACTTGTTGTTAGCTAATGAATGTCATTAGTGCTTTATTTAACAAGCTTAATTCCATCCTTTTTGGCTTCTTAATTTTCGAAATTATCAGCCCCCATTAGATGCCTTTTATTTGTCTCTAATCAAGTTGAAGACATGTGATATTAATCTTAGTTAATGCAAGCTTAAATACTAATTAGTATTTCCTAATTTGCTTCAATTCACTTAAGTGTATTCATGATATTTTCTTGCCTCTTTTGATCATAAAATAACCATTATTTTATGTGTTATTTATATCACATTTTATAGCCCTTATATGTAGTCTCAAATTGAACCATTTGTGTATAAATTTCATAGTGAAATTTGCCTAAAATTATAATCAATAGATTATAATTCCTTGAGACACTTATTAACCTTCCTTTTATACTAATTATTCATCAAAATATAAGATTTATGATGAAAAGGAATTTTGAGGTATTACAGTTGAAATGATGACCTTGATGGAGGGATTTCTGAAGAAATTGTTTGTCCTTCAGATATTTTCCATTCTTTTTTTGTCATATTAATTGTTTGAAAAAAATGGATATTCCAATTTCTAATCTAAAGCGTAAGCTTCAAACCATTCAAAAAATGGAATATTTAATTCATACTTTTCAAGGAAACTGTAGAATTTTCTCGGATATGTTTTCTAAGCAATCCTTAGAAGTGTTCTAAGAACCAGTTTCTTTGCAAAGTGTTTTCTTTAGAGTAAAATTCCTTTTTGCAAACTTTGTTTGTTAATTTGGAATTCTTTTTCTAAAACATTTATTTGTAGAGGATCTCCTAAAGATGAATAGGTTTGTATTGTAATGGAAGAGATATAATCACTCTCTATATTGTCTTATTAGATGAAGAGGATTACAACATATATATAGGAAAAGAAAGAGAGAACAAAGAAGGTAAATAATGTAAATAAGGAAATACAATAAAGGCTAATAAAGACTCATAACTAGTAATTAAGACCTTCTAATCAGATCCTCTAATCAGGGAACTAATCAAGGGATCCTAATAATTAGGAGATATATTTCCTAATATTCTAACACTCACCTCTCAAGCTGGAGACAGCTTGCCTCGAAATTCTTCAAACTTCGTTCTGCCTACTTCAATCTTCAAAAAACTTTAGGCTTGTACTTCTTGAGTCTTAGCAGCCCCATATTTTTATTGTTTAGGCTCATACTCCTTTTTGAGTCTCAGAGGTCCCAAATTTTGTTTTGGGCTTGTACTCATTTTTTTTTTGGAGTTTCAGAGGTCCCATATTGAGTAGCAGAACTTGCCCAGAAGAATCTTGAGTCTCATCCTCTAGAAGTCCCAATCGTCCTCTTCCCTTGTAAATCCAGATTGTACCAAATTCACACTAGGGATAATAGAGTTTGACTTATTTTGCTTCTCAAGCATCTTGCGAAGCATCTATAATTCTTCCTTACTCAGGTGATCATCATTCTCAACCGTTGGTTCAGCTAGGGTAATGTGACTTTGGAAGTTCGAGATTCCACTGGAAGGTTTTCCCTTGAGTTTCCAGCATTCTTCTCTATTATGGCCCTTCTTCTGACAATAGCTGCACCATTTATTATTCTTTCGTTCCCCTGTGGTCCATGAACTGCGAGTGCCGAGCTTTCAATTTGACTTGGTCCACTTCGGTTCAAGAGTTTCCGACTTTCCTCAAATTGCACAAAGTTAACAACATCAAAGAGTTGTGGGAGTGGCTTCAGCCCTATGATTCTGCCCCTTACCTCCTCAAAAACATCATTTAGGCCTAAGAGGAAGTCGTGTATCCTTCCTTCTTCCAAAATTCGTTTGTACAATTGTACATCTTTGAGAGTTTCCCAAGGGTGGACCTCAAACAAGTCTTGTTGTTGCCATAATTTCAGCAATGCATTATAATATTCAGTTACGGACTGATTACCTTGTCGTAGATCCCGGAGTTGTCTCTTCAGGTGAATCAAGGCAGCAGTGTTTTCAAGGGAGGAGTAGGTTCTCCTAGCGGCATCCCATATTTCCTTTGCCGTGTGTGCAAGCAGATATCCCTCACTGATCTCCAAGGTCATTGAATTACACAACCATGTCATGACTTGGTTGTTTTCAGCAAACCATGTGTCAAAATTAGGGTCATCAATGTTTGGTTGAGGGCTGCCCAGTAATGTATTTCTCCTTTCTATTCCCTCGAATATACCTCAGCACGCTTTGTGACCACTGGAGATAGTTTCTACCATTAAACTTATGGCTAATAGCCATAATGTGATGGTCTGTAAATTCTAAAGCCATCTCTAAGGTTTTGTTTGGTACTGGGTTGACGGTCATAGAAGAAGAAGAAGAGGAGGAGGAGGAGGAGGAATTTTGAGTTTTAGAATTGGTACCGGTCATAAGAGCTATTGGTAGTATTCCGGTTGGTTTTTCAGGAATGGATCCAAATAGAGGAGGGAACTGTGAGGAGTCCATGGCGGTGTGATGACACGCGCCTCCCTCTGGTCAGATCGAGGTTGCTCGTTCTTCCTTGTTTTCTCTCTCTCTCTCTCTCTCTCTCTCTCTTTTTCTGTGATCGTGGCTTCTGTTCAGGCAAGGGTTGTTGACAGAACGTCGACGGAAATGTTAGCTTGGCACAATCACAATGATCGGAGATCATTGTGACTGTAAAAGCTCTTTGGGTCCAGCGTCGTTCTGCCTTTGAACAGAGGCACAAGGCTTTGATACCATATTGTAATGTAAGAGATATAATCACTCTCTATATTGTCTTATTAGATGAAGAGGATTACAACATATATATAGGAAAAGAAAGAGAGAAAAAAGAAGGTAAATAAGGTAAATAAGGAAATACAATAAAGGCTAATAAAGACTCATAACTAGTAATTAAGACCTTCTAATCAGATCCTCTAATCAGGGAACTGATCAAGGGATCCTAATAATTAGGAGATATATTTCCTAATATTCTAACAGTTTGTTTATACTGGAATTTGGGATCTAACTAGGAATTTACCTTCACACATCTAACTCTGTCTTAGTTAAATCTAGACTGGGAGTCTACCCTCTCAAGATCAATAGAGTCACCAACCTATTCATCTTTAGGCGATCCTTTGCAAATAAATGTTTTAAAAAAAGAATTCCAAATTAAAAGTAAAGTTTGCAAAAGGAATTTTAACTCTAAAGAAAACACTTTGCAAAGAAATTGGTTCTTAGAACACTTCCAAGGATTTCTTTGAAAACAGATCCAGGAAAATTCTACAGTTTCCTTGAAAAGTATGAAGTAAATATTCCATTTTTTGAATGGTTTGTGTTCTTAAACTCCGTCTTGATTCTAATGAAATAGTTTTACCCCAGATTCAAGACTTTTTTTCAAAATTTCAAACATCTTCAGAACAAAATGATGATCAGGTTTTAGAAAACAATCAAGAGGATGAAATCCCCTATTGAACCATTTTTAAACTTGATTTCAAGACTGTTTATAAAAAAATTTTATATACAGGCAAAAATCATTATTAATAATGATTTTGATATAGAACAATCTCTTTTATTTGATACTGGGGCTCAAGCCAATTGTTTTCATGAAGGCTTAATTCCAACCAAATATTTCGAAACAACAACAGAAAGATTTAGTGTTGTTAACAGATCAAGATTATTTGTTCAGTATAAAATCTCAAATGTTGAGATAGAAAATAAAAGTTTGTGAACCCAAACTCCATTTATTCTGGTAAAAACCATGGGTACCCAGATTATACTTGGAGCACCATTTGCTCAACTTTTATTTCCTTATATGACTGATTATGAGGGAACTTCAAAGCAACATTTGGGAGCAAAAAATTTATTCCCATTTACCGAGAAAATCCTTATAAAATCTTATTAAATTGTGTTTTCTTTTCAGGACCCAAAGATGCCACCCAAAAAGGAAAAACACGAAGGTGTCTTACCAGATACCCAAATTTCTATTTCCGAAAAGGAATTTAGAAAAATTCTTAAACAGGCGATGAAGCAAACTAGGTCCCAAACACAAGGATCCGACCTTGCAACATCAAGCCAAACAGTTGGGTCTTTTACCCAATCTACTGGATCTTCTATTCAGAAACCTCAAATTGAGTCTTCTCAGCAAAGACTCACTTGAAACTAGGGAATCGTTCCTACCCTAAAACCCAACAAACTAAGGTAACTTCCTCTGAAGCAACCTCTTCTAATCAACCTTTGTTTAAAACCTTCCAACTTGACCCAAAAATTAAGTCAAGTCTTCAAATAAAAAACAAGGCGGATTTGATTAGGAAGATTGATTAACGAATACAAGAAAATATTGTTCCAAAAGCACCTCAAACAATTCATCAATTACGACATGAGATTGTTCCTGAAATTCCACAAGATTAATCCTTCGCAAACCAACAAGTCATGAATCTTGAACAAACTTCTGATACTGATTCCTCTAAATCTGAGCTTCAGATCAACCAACAACATTGGCTAAAATCTTCAAAGTTGTATTATCCATGGGCCAGTCCTTTGTATATATTAATAGAGGAACGCCAAAACCAAACGTTTGAATCCTTCAACTCTGATAATATCTATGAATGGAAAATAGATGGTCAAAGTGAAACAAACATTCTTCAAATGCTTCAATAAATAACAATGGTAAGCACTGCTTATCAAACTTCAAATGATTATTCGGATGGAGAAATTACTAATCTTTTAGTTTCTGGTTTTACTGGACAACTTAAAGGTTGGTGGGATTATTATCTTTCTTTAGATGAAAAATCAAACATTCTCTCTTCTATCAAAGTTGAATCTGATGGAACTCCCATCATTTACAATGATCAATCCATTCCAGATTCTGTTAACACCCTTATCTTCACAATCATTAAACATTTTGTTGGAGATCCTAACATATGGCAAGACCGTTCTACAGAAACTCCTTTCAAAATTTCGTTGCAGGACCCTATTTGATTTCAGATGGTATAAAGATACTTTCCTGACTCGAGTACTCACAAGAAAGGATGCTCATCAAGCTTTTTGGGAAGAAATTTTTTTAGCTGGATTACCAAAATCTTTTGGTGATAAGCTTAAAGACAAACTTCGAAACCAAAATGATGGCAACATCCCTTATGAAGACTTGACATATGGAGAGTTAATCTCTCATGTCCAAAAATCTGCTCTTAAAATCTGCCAAGATGATGGAATGAAGCATCAGCTTGCCAAAGAAAAGGTTGTAAGCATAAAAGAATTAGGTTCTTTCTGTGAACAATTTGGTCTTCCTTCTTGCAAACAATCCAAACCCAAATCCCAAAAAACTTCTCATCCCAAATCTTCTTATTTAAAAACCAAACGATTTTCTTATCACAAACATCCTAACCAAAAGGATAAATCTTAAACTCCTCAATGGAAACACAAAAAAGAATTTCATTCCAAACCAAAAAATGATTTTCCAAAACGTGACAAGGTAACTTGTTACAGATGTGGTAAAACTGGACATAATGCCTAATATTGTCTGTAACATCCCGTTTTCACAAGCAGTATAAATTTTTTTCTCATTTAAAATCATCAAACATCATTTCAAAACATCATAATAGAGCACCTGAGCGATTGAGTAACTGATATATATATTAAAATACCCACGGTAGCATATCTTGCTGATTAAACAGCGGTACAAGAGTGTTTCAAAAGTAATACATGATAAAAAGAAGTCTTCAGCCCGGTCTTCTATGCGGCCTGCTTGCCTCTATCCTCGGTCCTCGGTCCTTCCGACCCTGAAGCTAAGTTAAGAGCTGAGGTCCATGCATCGAACCCCAGGTAACGGTTAACCTCATGTTTATATACACTATATATGTACGACAGACATTCATAGACTTTTGGCAACATTTACTACGGTCAGACATAGGGAATACATATCAGATATATATGGAAATAACAATACAAGTCGGATGTAAGGTTAAGGCACAATGAGAAATATACATGATCAGATATGCATGGCAATAACAATACAGGTCGGATGTGAAGTTAAGGCACAACGGCCAATAATACAGTTGGATGTAAGGCATGACAGACAGTAATACAGTCGAATGACAGACCATGGTACACTCGAATGACAGACAATAGTACAATCGAATGACAGACAATAGTACAATCGGATGACAGACAATATACAATATATGCATACAATAAACATCAGAGTTAGTGTTATAGTACGCGAACGTACCTTCGTTGACGTTATACGGTATTTCTGGCGGAATACGGTATGACAGTAGGTCAGAACATAATCAGGGATATCCTATCAATATAACAACGCATCTATTAATGATCAAACATTATGACGGACATTTTATTTATAAATGACCAGTTTACCCCTGACCCCCTAATTGGCGGAATTTCGTCAGCACTTCGTTACTTTGACTCTAATCTTCCAAAATTTTGCCATGACTCTTCCTCCAACATTATTTTCGAAATTAATACCTTAATTACCCCTAAAACATGATATCTAATCATACTTGGAAGATTAAAGATCAAAACAACATTTCTACTATAACTACCGAATCGAAAACTAGAACTTAAGACTCGGTACCGAAAAATTACCCAGAGCTTCGCTGCTTCTTCCTCCGGACTCCTCCTTCTCTCTACCCTCTCTCTAAAACCGAAATGCTCTTGAAGTTTGGTGTGAAAATTATGCAAAGGAGGGCATGCTATTTATAGAGAATATGTAAGGGCAAAATGGTCTTTTTCCAACTTTAATTTCTAGCCATGCATTTAGAAAACTTAGCAAACAAGTTTGCTCATCCATTTCCCACCACAAAACCGTCCTCCCCTTTGTCATTCTTCAAAAGATGACTTCATGCAAGTGATGACATTTACTTCCTCAAGAAGTTGTCCTACCGATAAAGTCTCTGTTCGGTGTTCTAATCGCGCAATCTTGGAGAATCTCATAAATCCAAGAACATAGCCTCAAAGGTCTATTCATCCTCTTTAGAAATATCTAAATTAACTAAATTTTTGATCCTATTCAGGGCATTCCGTTGCCTGCCGAACATTTTTGGATAAACGTCTCCGGTTACGGAAATTACTTTCGGGAACATCAACTTCTGGACAAAAATTCATTGATTCATAACATGTCCAGTTGTTAGCAACCTAATCCAAGGATTTTGAGTTAGGATTTATTTTCTATTGGTTCTCATTTATCCTATATGCTTTTTCACCATTTTTTCAACAACTTCTTCACTAAGTTTCTTTTAAACCTCTTGTGCATTCACACTTGACATATTTTCTCTTCTTTCCTTCTTTCTTATTTTCGAAATTTATGCCTTATTTTTGGAAAAAGATGTTGCCTTCCACTTGCTCAAATATTCAATGCTTTTTGCTCCCATTGGCTTGTGTTTTTGTTTGACTTTTCAATTACTTCTTTACTAAGTTTACTACATCATTTTCTTCAATTTTTCTTCTTCTTTTTCTTCTTTTATTTTTCAAAAATGATGGGCATCTCTTGGCCAAGTATTTTGCTTCACATTATCCTCCAATTATCTCATATTTAATTAGCAAGAATTTCTCTCATTGGTTGCTAATCTCTAATTAGGATTTTACCTAATTAACTTCCTTTGTTTGTTCCTAAACAATTAGCAATTAATTACTTATTTAATCACTTACTAATTGTTGACAATTTTCTTATTTAGAATTAATTATTATCTCACAACTATTGGACTGACATTGGTATTTTATGTCCCATGTAAAATATTAAAAATCATGGGGTCCTTTTGGTCCTCCAAATACTTTTTGATTTTTGCCTCATTATTTTCCAAGGGAAATAATCCCAACAATTCCCTAAATTAGAGACAACATACTCTCTAATTTTTAACAAATATTTTATTATCATTTAGGATTTATCATAATATTTTCAGGGCATTTTATGGCCCATAAATGTATTTTTGGCCTTTATTACTTCTAATTTCATTAGAAATTTCCTTAGAAATTAGAATAAATATTCTAAAATGTTTTGACACCACATATTCACCTATTTATCATAATTCAGATTTTAGGGTATTACATTGTCATTGTACTAGGAAAATTAGAAACATCCAAATCAAGGAACCACTCCTGGAACAAATAAACAATCTTCTGATTGAAACATCTTCTGAATCTGAAGAAGAACGAAGCTCTTCTGAAGATTGAAACCAAGTTCAAGATGAATTCATCTTCTCATGAATTAAACGTCATCACACGAGAGCAAGATTTGCTCTTAGATGTCATCAATAAACTTCTTGATTGTGACAAAATTTTAGGGAGTGACAAGGTAACTTTCTATTATTCTTAATCAACCTTCGTCATCATCATCCTCCAAACTTTTTGTTTCTCATAACAAATACGATTTGACCAAAACTTTGGACAAATTTAAACATTATGTAATACCTACCACAATCCAAGATCTTCAATTTAAGATTAATAATGTCAAGATTGACGTTCGTTTCCTTAAACTTAGTCAGGATACTCAAGAGTCTGCTTTAAATTAGATTCAAGAATTCCTTACTTTATCTCAAATTCCTTCGAATGAGAATAATGATCAAGTTTTAGAAAATGACAAAGAGGATGAGGATGAAATTCCTTTTGAACCATTTTAAAATGTGATTTTCATTCAAAAGTTCTATATACATGCAAAAATCGTTATTAATAATGGCCTTGTTATATAACAATCTGTTTTGTTTGATACTGGTGCTCAAGCCAACTGTATTCTAGAAGGCATGATCCCTACCAAATATTTTGAAAAAACAACTGAAAGGTTTAGTGCTATTGATAGATCAAAAATATCTGTTTAGTACAAAATTTCAAATGTTGTCATACAAAATGAAAGTTTGAAAATCAAAACTCCATTTATTCTCATGAAAGAAATGGGAACTCAGATTATACTCGGAGCACCATTTGCACAACTTTTAATTCCTTATATGACTGATTTGATGGACTTTCAAAACAACATTTAGGAAAAACAATGTTCTTTCCCTTTACTAAAAAAACCCAAAACTAAAGAATTAAATCCTCTATTTTTTAAACAAAAACAGATCAATTATCTCAAAGAAGATATCTCTTTTAAACTTATCGATCAACAACTTCAACAACCTCTTATCTAGCAAAATATCCAAGATTGTCTAGATAAAATTCACAAAACTGTTTGTGCAGATTTACCAAATGCTTTATGGAGTAGGAAGCAACATGAGGTAAATCTTCCTTATGAGCCAAACTTCTCTGAAAAACAGATTCCAACAAAAGCTCCTGTAAAAAGGAAATACAAGATCTTCTTGATAAGAAACTCATTGTATAAGTCGCAATCCATGTTCTTGTGCTGCTTTTTATGTAAATAAAAATGCAAAAATAGAACATGGTACACCAAGGCTTGTGATCAAGTACAAACCTTTAAATGAAGCTTTACAATGGATATGATATCCATTTCCAAACAAGGCTGATTTACTAAAATATTTTCATTCCGCAAAAAGAAAAAAAATCAAAATTTGATATGAAATCTAGATTCTAGAAGATCCAAATTTCAAATAAAGATAGGTATAAAACCGCTTTTATTGTTCCATTTGGTCAGTTTGAGTGGAATGTTATGCCTTTTGGTTTAAAAAATGCTCCTTCTGAATTTCTAAGGATTAAGAATGAAATCTTTAATGATCAAGGTCAATATATCATTGTTTATATTGATGATGTTCTAATCTTTTCAAATTCTCTTGAAGATAATTTAAAACATGTTTCAAAGTTTATTCGAATTGTAGAAACAAAGGGTTTAGTGGTTTCTAAACTAAAAATTAGTCTTTTCCAAACTCAAGTTAGATTCCTTGGTGTAACATCCCGTTTTCAAAAGCAGTATAAATTTTTTTTTTCATCAGAGTAGAGCATCGGAGCATAAGAGTAACTGATATATATTTAAAATGCCAACTGGCTAATTACAGAAACGGTACAACAACCGAGAGTTTTTAAAGTAAACAACAACAGAAGTGTCTCCCTGGCAATTCCCACGCCGTGACAGCAAACGATAGTCTTCAGTTGAACCTCTAAGCTTGCTGCTTTCCTCTCTCCTCGGTCCTCAGTCCTTCTGACCCTGACGCTATGTTGAGAGCTGAGGTCCGCACCGGACCTCAGGTAACGGTTAACCTCATGCTTACATACACAACATATGCATTACAGATACAAAAAACAAGCATATCCCAACATCACATAACCCCCCTGGCAAATGTGTCACACCTAGCTATCGTGTCACACCTAGCAGCCGTTTCACACCTAGCAATCGTTTCACACCTAGCATTTCACACCTAGCAAATGTATCCCAATACCCAGCAAGCATAACAACAGTACATGAACATATCCCAGAGCTATCAACTACCTCATATAAGCATACCATACACCTAGCACATACATGCATACAATAAACATAAGAGTTAGTGTTACAGTACGCGAACGTACCTTCATTGACGATATACGGTACAACCGTTGGTCAGAACGTAATCACATGTATCCTATAATGAAAACAACGTATTTGTTGCTAAACAATCATCATAACAGTCATTTTTGTCAAAAATGACCATTTTACCCCTGACTCCCCTAATCGGCGGAATTTCGCCAGAGCTTCGCTACTTTGACTCTAATCTTCCAAAAATTTTCCATAACTCTTTCTCCAACATATTTTTGAAATAAATATCATATTTATCCCTAAAACATGATATCTAAACTAACTTGGAAGATTAAAGACTAAACTAGCATTTCTACTATAACTACCGAAAGAACTACTAAAGCTTAAGACTAGGGACCGAAGAACTTACCCATAACTTCGTTACTCTTTCTCCAGACTCCTCCTTCTCTCTAACCTCTCTCTAATTTTTGAAAATATGCAAGGGAAATTGGTGAAGAATGAAAGGAGCATGAAGGCCTATTTATAGAAAAATTCCATATATTTCAACCCTTGGATCAACTTTATGGAATTCAATCTTGGCCCTTCATTTGGAAACTTTGCAAACAAGTTTTTCTCTTTCCTCTTTGAGTCTTGGCCGACCTCCCCCTCCCCATTTGTCAACAAAATGAGGTCATGCAATGTCATCTTGCCTTGCTTTATGGATTTACCCGGTAAAATTCCCCCGATCGGTGTTCGAATCGCGTAATCTTGAAGGATCTTAGAAATTCCTTAGCATAGCCCTGAAGGTCTATTCTTCCTCTTTAGATATGTCTGTTTTAACTAAATTTTTGATCCCATTCAGAACATTTCATTGCCTGCCGAACATTTTCGGATAAACGTCTTCGGTTACGGAAATCACTTCGGGTAACAACATCTTCGGGACAAAAATCCACTGATTCATAATATGCCCAGATGTTTACCACCTCATCCCTGGATTTCAAGTTATGGCTTAGTTTCTATAGATTTCCATTTATCTGATTTGCTTTTTGAATATCAGATAGCTTCTTAGCCAGTCTAGTATAACCCTTTTCGGTTACGGAAATAACTTCGGAGGTAACCTACTCCGAGCTAAAAATTCACTTGTTTGGAATAAGTCCTGATGTTAGCTACCTATTCCAAGGATTTTAGGATAGGATTTATTTTCTATCGGTGGTCATTTATCCTATTTGCTTTTTCACATTTTATATTAATATTTTAATACCACTTGTATAAAAAAAATCATGATATTATTTTTGCACAATTCTTATCTCCTTTTACCCCAAAATTTCGGCCAGCCCTTTTATTTTTATTTTTTCTGTTTTAATATTTATATAATATTCTAATTATCTTATATTTATTTCACAAAATTCCCTTATTGGTCCATTTTCAATTAACATGGATTTAGGCTTTAAAAATTACTAGAATAATTGTAAACCTTTGATCTTGTTTTATTAGATTATATCTTAGCCTTTGATTAATGATTAATTTGTCTAAATTGATTAACAAGTTTAGTTAGTGCCCTAACCACATGATTAGCAACTTTCTAGGATTAGGGATTTTCATGTACTTAATCTCACTAATTTTTCTTAATCTTTTTCAATTAATTAGCAAGTGTATTTTATGCTAATTTTAGCCATTAACATTTAATTAAAGGGTTTTTTCAAAATTTAACTTGGATATTCCCTTAATCATGCTTAAACAATTAACCCATAATTATTTATTTAATCACTTACTAATTGTTGACAATTTTCTTATTTAGGATTAACCATTATCTCACAACTATTTTACTGACATTGGTATTTTATGCTCCATGTAAAATATCAAAAATCATTGGACAACTTATGTCCACCAAAATAATATTTAATTTCGCTTTATTATTTTCCAAGGAAAATAATCCCAAAAGTTCCCTAAATTAGAGACAACATACTCTCTAATTTTTAACAAATATTTTATTGCCATTTAGGATTTATCATAATATTTTCAGGGCATTTTATGACCCACAAATGCATTTTAGGGATTTTTGGCACTTTATTTCTTCCAATTTTAATAGAAATTACCTTAGGATATAAGGTAACTATAACTTATTATTTGAGACCACATATTCACCTATTTCCAATAGGTTTTATTTACCAATTTATGATATTTATCATAAGTCAGATTTTAGGGTATTACACTTGGACATTGGATTTATTAAGGAATAATAACTCCCATTGAACAGGCAATTCAATTTGCCCACAATTCCCAAACCAAATCATTGATAAAACCCAACTTCAACGATTTGTGGGATGTTTAAACTAGGTTGCTGAGTTCATTCCTCAACTCAAGAATTTCATTAATCCTCTTCATCAACATCTAAACAATAATCCTCCTCCCTAGACGGATGTTCATATAGATGTTGTTAAACAGATCAAACAACAGGTTAAGGAACTTCCTTGTCTTAACCTTCCAATTCCTTCTGCCTTCAAAATAGTCAAAACAAATGCTTCTGAATTAGGCTATAGAGGTATTCTTGTAACACCCCAAATTCCACACTTCAAATTGTGTCGGTTGACACTTGGTTTTAGAAAAATCGACAGAGTTCGAGGTGCTACATCAGAGTAATGCGGAAACGGAGAGCATGCACTAACGTTTTGGACAATGAGTAACTGATATAAAATGCCCCGACATATGATGATGCCTGACATATGCTAGTTATATTAAAAATTTCCCGAAGGAATATTCATGTGATACAATATACAGAGCTTTGTATAATTACAAATCTTTATTGTAACTATACAATCTAAACCAAGCCTTAAATGGACTTGGGGCAATGAACCTAACTCAGTTAATCAAACAGATTGGCCAGGTAGGTGTCTATCATGGGAGTCTCACCGAGTTCACGGTGACTTATTGACTGACCCACATAGACTAGCCCTGCCTTCGGCACCAAACTGTTTGAAGTAACTTTATTAGATCCATGCCACTACAAAAAAAACGAGCTTTTGTCGCGGTTAATTTGTCGCTGTTAAAAACAACCGTTTCAAAATATCATTTTGTCACGGTTTTCACCCTAAACCGCCACTAAATTGTAGCGGAAGCCATATTTGTAGCGGTTATTCAAAAACACCACAACAAATTTGGCGCCACGTTGGCGCGCTAGCACGGGAAATTTTGTGACAGTGTTTTTGTAGCGGTTTATTTATAAAAACCGCAACAAAATTGGCGCCAAGTTGGCGCGCTAGCGCGGGAAACTTTGTGACAGTGTCTTTGTAGCGGTTTATTTATTATAACCGCGACAAAATTTGAAGGGTTTATTTTGTAGCGGTGAGAAGATAACCGCTACAGAATTTGAAGGGTCAGCTATTTTGTAGCGGTTTTGGTAACCGCTACAAAATAGCACGAAGAACGAGGCATTTTGTAGCGGTTGTTGTGGCGGTAATTTTACAACCGTTACAAAGATGTAAACTTTGTAGCGGTTTATTTCGATAACCGCTACAAAATCATACGACTTTATAAACAGTGACTCACCATTTTTCAAAGTCACTTCTAACGGTTTGAGTTTTCACCGTTTCTACCTTTTAACCCAACGGTTTGAGTTTCCACCGTTTTTACTGTTAAACTTACACCTTTCAACATTATGGATTCTGGATGAGGTAAGGGAAAGGGAAAAGTAACTGGCCCACCAAGAAGGGGTTTAAGGGGCGGTAGTAGTAGAGGCATTACAAAAAAAACGATGATTAGTAGCGGTTAAAATGACCTATTTGTAACGGTTTTTGACGTGACAAACGACATTTGTAGCGGTTAGCGAAACCGCTACAAAAACGCATGTGGCAAGACGATTTGTAACGGTTAAAAAAAACCGATACTACATATACAAAAACCGCTACAACCTCTGTTGCGGTTCAAAAAAACCGTCACTAAATGAGCGGGTTTAACGTGTGTTTCGAGACATTAGTCATAGTTGTTAACCGTTACAAATAAAATTGTAGCGGTTTTAGTAACGTTTTAATAACCGCTACAGAACAAATAAACTTGTAGCGGTTGTAGTAACGATTTCATAACCGCTACAGAATAATGTGTTGATAATTTTGCATTTTTATTATTTTGAATATTTGTCGCGGTTACAAACCGCTACAAATATTCCCGCCATTTTTCACCAAAAAATTTGCCGCCATCGAATATTTGTAGCGGTTTTGAAACCGCTACAAATATTCCCGCCATCATGTGATTTTGAATATTTGTAGCGGTTTCAAACCGCTACTACAACCGCTACAAACAACCCGCCATTTTATTTTTCAATTTTGTATCGGTTATTGTAACCGCTACAAATTCATTACGATTTTTTAAAAAAATCATTTATCGCGTAATTCAGTAATTATTATTAATATATTTTTTTATTAAAAATAAAAGGTAGTAAATTATGAAATTTAAATATATAAGATGCATGTATAGAAACAAAATAATAAGATTATGTAAGTAGAATAAGTACTAAGAAATGAGGTGATTAAAACAATACTCAATATTTAAAAATTATATGTACAAATCAATTGAATAATGTATATGAAAGAATAGGGAAAGTTGAAAGATATATCCCGTTCAACAGCAAAATAACAAACTTTAATTAGTACAAGAACTATAAATTAGTATGAGAAACATTAGAATTGATCCGGTTACATAGTACTTACCCTTTCAAACTCACGATGTTCTGAAACGTAAAAATATTTGAGATGACTGAGAGAAAACGTGGGTAGAAAAGAAGTTGAGGCATATTAAATGAGGTTGGGTGGGGCTATTTATGGTGGGGTCTGCGCATCATTTTGTAGCGGTTGGTGTCTCACTTTTTGTAGCGGTTATTGTATTTAGTAGCGGTTTTGAAGGTGTTTGTAGCGGTTCTTGTAGCGGTTTAATTTGTCGCGGTTTTTATGTTTTTGTAGCGGTTATATTGTAGCGATTCTTGTAGCGGTTTAATTTGTCGCGGTTTTAAGTGTTTGTAGCGGTTATATAACCGCTACAAATTAATTTCTGAGTTTTTTTTTTTAAAAACATAATATTAAAAAGATTTCATATTACAGCATAGGCATTAAGTGTTTCTCTCAATCTTCTTCACCATCCCTACAAGGAAAGTTTGCATAAAATGTTACGCGTGAGGTCAATATGTTTGAACACAATTAAAACTTTAATTAAATCTTACTATTTTATAAAGCATAAATTTAAAAACGTATCGAACTATAGGTAAATTGTCATCGCCTATCGGGAAGAAGTCTTCGAAGCCGCGCAGTGGAGCGGCTCACAATCGTATGCGACGTTATCACCATCGCCCATGTCGTAAAGGTCCCGAGGCTTTAAGTGAACCACCATATTCCAATCCTTGTGCCTCTCATCGCCATGATCTCGTGCGACGGTGCAAAACTTAAAACCATTGACATTGTATGCCGTATATCTTAGGGCGTGGTCAAGAGGGCCTAGCGCGAGAGCTCTGAATTCTGTTGAGTGCGGGTTGTGGTCGTTCATTATTCTCCTCCTAAACCAACTCTGGAATTCTCTGTGGACCTTTCTATCAATTTGAGAGGATGTACGTGTACGGATCCTCGCTCACGCTTCACATGACTCCCGAATTCCTGCAATTAAACATGCAATGACATGTGAGTATGTATAAAATGTAAGGAAATATATAGTATGCAATGAAATCCTTATCAAGGTACGGTTCAACTTTGGTGCGCTTAATCAAGACATGTTGGTGTGCTTGAAACTTCTCAAGTGCCGTGAGTTTGAATTTCTCACTCCCGCCAACCGCTCTACCAACACGAGGGATTAACAACTCGTTGCCTCCGCTCCGGCTCGTGCTTGAACTGGGCCAGCAAGCTTTGTCTCTTGAACAAGGTGTACTGTCAGGTGAACCATGACCGTGAAGAATGACGGAGGAAAGAGCATCTCCAAATGACAAAGCGTAAGAATGATTTTTTGCTGCAGCTGGTCGAGCTCCTCCACTATCAAAACCTTGGAACACAGCTTGCGGAAGAAAGTACAAAGCTCGACCAAAACGAGAGACACATCGAGAGGCAGCGTATTTTCA
Organism: Acacia pycnantha; assembly: GCA_025563575.1. NCBI lineage: Eukaryota > Viridiplantae > Streptophyta > Magnoliopsida > Fabales > Fabaceae > Acacia > Acacia pycnantha. The sequence continues at coordinate 2,170,866 of JAMWYP010000002.1, read as the reverse complement.
TGGCCGGCGAAGTAATCGTTGCATAAGCACATGTGAGTCATGACTCTTCAGCCCTGTAACCTTTCGAGCTTGCAAGTCAATACATCGTGATATGTTGCTTGAATACCCGTCAGGAACTTTTATTTTCTTCAAGGTAGCGAGAAAGATTTCCTTATTCGGCTTTGTCAGGGTAAACCTTGCCGGTTGAAATCTGTCATGCTCATCGGCCACGCGTCTCCACGAACGCCCATCTCCCGTAGATCTTTCCTGGCCTGCAGATGATCTTTGGACTTGCCTGGTTCGTTGAGAATCGTGTACAACACATTGTCGCACACATTCTTTTCAATGTGCATGACATCCAGACTGTGTCGGAGCAAATTATCTTTCCAATACGGAAGAGTGAAGAAGACACTAACCTTTCGCCATTGCTGGGGCATAGAACCAGAAGCCCTGGCAGTCTTTGTCCCGGCCCTTGCCGGATCGTTCTTTTTCCCAAACTCAACATCAACATCCTGAAGCTGCTCTATGATTTCTTCACCAGATAAATTTCGAGGGGGTCCTCTTTTTCCTGTTGCCCATTAAAACGATTGCGTTGCAACCTAAACCTGTGCGTACCATCGAGAAACCTCCGATGACCCATGAAGCACCACTTACGACTGTGGGGAAGGCGCACTGAGTCAGAGTCAAAATTGCAAGCTGGGCACGCAAGGCCGGTATGCACATTCCACCCGGATAATGTCCCGAGGCCAGAAAAGTCGCTTATCGTCCAAATCAAGGCCGCACGCAAGTTGAAAAGTGTCTTCTCGTGCGCGTCGTACGTCTCCACACCTACATTCCACAGCTCCACCAACTCCTTGATCAGCGGTTGGAGATACACATCAATGTCATTTCCCGGTGCCTTTTCCCTGGAATGATCATGGACATAATGAAGGAGCTTTGTTTCATGCACATCCACGGGGCAAGTTGTAGGGTATCAACATAATTGGCCATATACTGTAGCTTGTGCTAAGATTCCCAAACGGATTAAAACCGTCGGTCGCCAAAGCAAGACGGACATTCCTAGGGTCCGCCGCGAAACTGGAAAGCCCGTGTCGAACGCTTTCCACGCTTCAAAGATCACGTGGATGTCCGAGTTTGCCATCTTGATTCTTATCATCTTGATGCCACCTCATATGCTCACTGTCTTAGACGACATAAACAATCTTTGCAAACGAGGTTTTAAAGGAAAGTACCTTAGAATCTTTGCGGGTTTCTTCTTCGCTTCTTCCCTTTCCGAACTGTCCCGAACCTCGATGTGTGACACTTCTTACAAGTCTCCTCCGATCGTCCTCTCCCCAATAAAGCATACAATCGCTTGGGCAGGCATCTATTTTTGGTAGTTCAAGCCTAATCGTTGATTATCTTCTTCGCCTCGTAGAAGGATGAGGGAATGTCCGCGTCGGGAACGCATCTCGAAGTAATTCCAGAACATCGATATTGCCTTATCAGTGATCCCACACATGCACTTGATATGGTACAATTTGATCAGAAAAGATAACTTTGAGTATTTATGACAACCTTGATACAAAGGACAATCGCTCTCATCCATGAGGCTGAAAAATTCCCGAGCCGCATCATTCCTGAAGAAAACAGGTCTGACCCTGCACTTTGTGAAGTTGTCGTCCAGAACACCAAAAGCATCACGAACAGCTTCATTAACCGGATCATCTTGATGTACTTGATTTCCTACTTGTGAGGTTCGAGGAAGATGAAGCCCATATCCCATACCACGTTGCTCACCATGAACCTCCCAGAATGTATATGCTTCTGGGAAAGGCTTTACAAGAAGATGTTCCAAAGCACAATCCCGTGTTTGCCACTTCTTAAACTTGCATCGTAAACAAGGACACACGATCTTGCCATTAATGCTAGCGTGAGAGAAGGCGAAATCTAAGAAAGTGTTCAATCCCGCTAAATACACAGGAGAACTACGCGGCATCTTGATCCATGACTTATCCATATGTAACAAACAAATTTAGGATATCGCGACAATAACCGCTACACAATTTGTAGCGGTTTAAGGAATAAACCGTCACAAATCTTGGCGCCAAAATTCAATTTTGTTCAACGAACACAAAATTTGTAGCGGTTTGAGGAATAAACCGTGACAAAGCTACAAACACAAATTTTGTAGCGGTTTGAGGAAGAAACCGTGACAAATATTGGCGCCAAAATTCATCTTTGTTACGGTTACATTCTACCGAACCGCGACAAGCTTTGGAAAAAAATAGCGAAAAATCACAGAATTATAAGTTAATATAAAACTGATTAGTCATGGAATAATTTGCTTTTGTGCACAAAATTAGTAAAAAAGCACAAAGCTTTGATGCCAAAATTTGCTTTTGCTTAATTAATCATATGTGTCTCAACAAATCATTTGATTAATTGAGTTAATATATTACCGATTAGTCAATCATGAGTTAAATGGTATATCCAAACATTAGAAGTGCTTAATCCATAATTAAAGCACTTTTTTAAAAAGCAATGGAAAAAAAAGTCCATCAACAAGAAAAGAAACGTGATCAACAAGAAAACAATATAATTAAATATAGTTATCTCAATCAACTCTGTTTGGACATGAAAAGAGAAAAAAAAGGTCTACATTTCAGGAGCATGATCATCAAGTCCTCTCTGAGGGGGGTTTGTCTCAGGGGGGTCTGTCTCAGGAGGGGGTGGTCCACGACCAGAGTTGACAGCCTCGTCGTCATCAGCAGCACGTGGGCTGGAATCATCAAAGAGGAACGGAGGGGGAGGCTCGAGAGCTGGAAGGCGTGCGTCAGACACGGCTTGTTCAAGACGCCACAAACAAGTCCAGTTCGAGTTATGACGGTCCCACCAACGGCCGATGGTCTCTCGCTCGCGCCTATCCTGGCCTCCTCGTCGGCCCTCCGTGCAGCCTCAATTGCGGCAACCTGCTCAGCAACCTTCTCAGCAATGATCGCCTCGAAATCTCCCGCTAGTGGCCTCCTCGAGCCGGAGGGTCCGGGAGCGGAGGAGGAGCCCTGTCTCGGGTACACCATGCTAGGCCTGGCGCCAAGGCCAAAACCCCTAACGCGGCCAGGATGCTCGACTGGGCCCAGAGCAGCTTTCAATGGGGCCGTAGGATTCACAGACCCCTGTGACTCCGGGGTCTGCGACGCTCGTAGGTCTGCCTCGGTATTCTCAATCCGGGCTCGACCAACGAGTTCATGAACCATTAATAAAATAACGGACGATCAATTTAAATATACAACATTCATTATATAAATAATGTTTTTAACTTACTATTATCTCCTCTCGCCGCCTCGAGGTCGGCGTCCCATCTGCGTGTCTATGGGTGCGTGTCCACAACTTCCCATAGTCCGTGTGTGTGTTCTCCTCCCGAGCCTTCGTCGCCGAAAGAATTAAAACAATATAAACTTTGTTATTTCAAAAACAAAACAATGATCATGTTAAATAATAACATACCATCTCCTCGTATGTCACTACAAACGTCTTGGTCCCTGCAGTGTGATGGACTCTCTGTTGTGCGCGGCTTCTTGTGTTCCTTTGCGGCAAAGCCACGCAAGGAGGAGGAAACAAAATTTAAAGTTAAACCCTAAACTCAATTTAAATTATCAATTAAGTGAAACAATTAATTAATTTAATAAAATGTACCCGCCCGTCAGCACCCCTCCTATATTGGACGAAAGCCGCCACCGATCTCGGATCCACGCCGCCTGGGACTCTCTCGATCAGCCGCCGCAGAGGAATAGTGCCGTCTCCATTCATAATATTGTAGAGACGGTTCCTCCGCTCTTCCACCCTTCCCCACTTTCATCATAACGTACCTCTTGTGTTGTTCGCGCAGTTTAAACTTTTTCTATATCATAATTTCATTATTAATTATTAATGAATTAACAAACAAATAAGGAAAGAAATAAACTAAAACTTATAACTATTAACATGTACAATTTAATTAAACAATATTGACTACCTGTAGAACCTCTCAGAACGCCTTGTTCTTTGTGTCCTTTGTCACTTTCTTCCAATCCTTGAAATAAATTGGGAACCACCCCCAATGGCCACCAAACTCAGACAGGAATCGGTTCATCAGGTGACCGCCGTTGCCGATCGCCCAGTCCTGTCTGGTCGTTCCACGGACTACGACCCGACACCCGGCCATCTCCCGATCCGTCTGAGTGAGAGCGGAAACATCCAGCGTCCTCCTGGCGATGTTCCGTGACTATCTCGCAAGTTTACAAAAATTGAATTAAACGTATCGAAATTAAATTAATTTCTCACAAAATAACTAATTACATATACCTTCGACATCCACAATAAACCGGTGGAACGCGAAGACGCCGGTCGGGGTTCCCGTGCTCCCGCCGGTTTTCCCGTCGATGAACCGCTCTACATCTCGCTAGGGAATATTAAGATGGATGTCCTCATTCTCGTCGCCTAAATCGTCGAACGACAAACTTGCTTCTCGATCTCCCTACGGTCCCCGTGTTTGGAATTTCTTCATCGGCGAAGAGCGAGTCAAACTCGCCCGGCCCCGCAGAGAGGCGGAGGTATATGTCGGGTCACACGCCCTCTCGTCTCGGTCCCTCTACTACTACCGCCCTTAAACCCCTTCTCGGTGGGCCGTTACTTTTCCCTTTCCCTTACCTCGTCCGAATCCATAATGTAGAGAGGTGTAAGTTTAACAAGAAGAACGGTGAAAACTCAAACCGTTGGGTAAAGGTAGAAACGGTGAAAACTCAAACCGTTACAAGTGACTTTGAAAATGGCGTGTTAGGCTTATAAAGCCGTACGATTTTGTAGCGGTTATCAAAAGGAACCGTTACAAAGTTTACATAATTGTAACGGTTTCAAAATAACCGCCACAAAAACCGCTACAAAATAGCTGACCGTTGATATTCTGTAGCGGTTATTATGAAACCGTTACAACCACCGCTACAAAAAAGAAGACCCTTCAGATTCTGTAGCGGTTAAGTCTTAACCGCTACAATTTATCCACATCTTGTCGCGGTTATTCTTATTAACCGCTACAAAATGAGTTTTTGAAAAAAATTCAAACTGATTAGTTTGATTCATAAACTTTAAGAATCAAACTAATTGGTTTGTTAAAAATATTTAAAAAACAAACCTTCAATTCATTTATTTTTTTCCTTTAATTTTTCTAAAAGTGTCCACACTAATAAATTATACATAATGACGTAACCGAAAATAATCCAACATGTCCGTGGGGATTCGGATTCAGTATAGCCGCCGATCTCCCACGAAAAACTTGCTGAGTCATTTTCATCAGAGATATTTTCGTGAGACAACGGTGGCTATAATGGAACCCAATCTCCGATCGCTTGTTGGACTGTTCTCAGAAGAGTAGAAGTCTAAACGACAAAGAAATGAGTAAACCTTCGCTTGTCACTGAACGAATTTCCTCGCAAGGAAGAGAGAGGCAAATATCTGCAGCTCTTATCACCCGAGATAGAGATCAGAGCTGCTGATATGTGCATGTCTTCGACGACCAAGCGAGATAGTTCATTCAGTTAAAAGCAGAGATTTAGTAATTTCTTTAATTTTTATAACTGATGTACGGTCCCTAAACTTTATTTATAATGTCAAAATTTGTAGCGGTTAACTGTGGAACCGCTACAAAAATGTAACTTGTGTCGCGGTTGACATCGCTCTTCCTGGTGTCCGCGACAAAATTGTGTCTTTTCGTTTATTTGTAGCGGTTATGGTGAATAAACCGCTACAAAATCACGGCAACAAAGTTGGCGCGAACCTTGGCGCCAACTTTGTAGCGGTTAGACTCAAATAACCGCTACAAATTTAATGCCACAAACATTCCCGCCATTGCGCGCCAAGGTGGCGCCAAATTTGTTGCGGTTTTTTCGAGTCAACCGCTACAAATATAGCCGAAGTCGTGTCGTCATGGCTTCCGTTACTATTTAGTGACGGTTTAGGGATAAAACCGCTACAAAGTGGAATTTAGTAACGGGTATTTTGAACCGCGACTAATAAACCGCGACAAAAGAGGGTTTTTTTTTGTAGTGAGGGGACCAGACGAGAGGGCGTGTGACCCGACATATACCTCCGCCCTCTCCGGGGCCGGGCGAGTTTGCCTCGCTCTTCGCCGATGAAGAAATTCCAAACACGGGGACCGTAGGGGGAGATCGAGAAGCAAGTTTGTCGTTCGACGATTTAGATGACGAGAATGAGGACATCCCTCTTAATATTCCCATAGCAGATGTAGAGAAGTTCATCGACGGGGAAAACCAACGGGACCACGGGAACCCCCGACCGGCGTCTTCGCGTTCCACCCGATTTGTAGTGGATGTCGAAGGTATATGTAATTAGTTTTTTTGTGAGAAATTAATTTAATATCGGTACGTTTAATTCAATTTTTTGTAAACTTGCGAGATAGTCACGGGAACATCGCGGGGAGGACGTCGGATGTTTCCGCTCTCACTCGACGGACCGGGAGATGGCCGGGTGTCGGGTCGTAGTCCGTGGAGCGACCAGCATGCACTCAGCGATCGACAACGGCGGTCACTTGATGAACCGATTCCTGTCTGAGTTTGGTGGCCATTGGGGGTGGTTCCCAATTTATTTCAAGGATTGGAAGAAAGTGACGAAGGAGACAAAGAACAAGGTGTTTACAGATGTTCTGCAGGTAATCAATATTGTTTAATTAAATTGTACATGTTAATAATTAATAGTTATAAGTTTTAGTTTATTTCTTTCCTTATTTGTTTCTTAATTCATTAATAATTAATAATGAAATTATGATATAGAACAAGTTTAAACTGCGCGAACGACACAAGAGGTACGTTATGATGAAAGTGGGGGAAGGGTGGAAGAGCCGGAGGAACCGTCTCTACAATATTATGAATGGAGACGGCACTATTCCTCTACAGCAGCTGATCGAGAGAGTCCCAGACGGCGTGGAACCAGATCAGTGGGCGACTTTCGTCCAATATAGGAGGGGTGCTGACGGGCAAGTACATTTTATTAAATTAATTAATTGTTTCACTTAATTGATAATTTAAATTGAGTTTAGGGTTTAAATTTAAATTTTGTTTCCTCCTCCTTGTAGGCTTTGTCGCAAAGGAACACAAGATGCCGCGCACAGCAGAGAGTCCATCACACTGCAGGGACCAAGACGTTTGCAGTGACATACGAGGAGATGGTATGTTATTATTTAACATGATCATTGTTTTGTTTTTGAAATAACAAAGTTTATATTGTTTTAATTCTTTCGTTTGACAGAAGGCTCGGAGGAGAACACACAGACGGACTATGGGAAGTTGTGGACACGCACCCATAGACACGCAGATGGGACGCCGACCTGCGAGGCAAGCAGAGGAGATAATATTAAGTTAAAAACATTATTTATATAATGAATGTTGTATATTTAAATTGATCGTCCATTATTTTATTAATGGTTCATGAACTCGTTGGTCGGGCTCGGATTGAGAATACCGAGGCGAGCTACGAGCGCCACACCCCGAGTCACAGGGTCCTGTGAATCCTACGGCCCCATTGAAAGGCTGCCTGGGCCCGGCCGAGCATCCCGGCCGCGTTAGGGGTTTTGGCCTTGGCGCCGTGCCTAGCATGGTGTACCCGAGACAGGCTCCTCCTCCGCTCCCGGACCCTCCGGCTCGAGAAGGCCACCGGCCGGGAGATTTCGAGGCGATCATTGCCGAGAAGGTTGCTGAAAGGTGTTGCCGCATTGAGGCCGCACGGAGGGCCGACGAGGAGGCCAGAATAGGCGCAGTGTGAGAGCATCGACCGTTGGTGGGACCGTCATAGCTCGAACCTGGACTTGTTTGTGGCGTCTTGAACAAGTTGTGTCCTCGACGCACGCCTTCCATCTCCCGAGCCCCCTCCGTTCCTCTTTGATGATTCCAGCCCACGTGCTGCTGATGACAACGAGGCTGTCAACTCTCGTCGTGGACCACCCCCTCCTGAGACAAACCCCCTCAGAGAGGACTTGATGATCATGCTCCTGAAATGTAGACCTTTTTTTATCTTTTCATGTCCAAACGAGTTGATTGAGATAACTATATTTGATTATATTGTTTTCTTGTTGATCACGTTTCTTTTCTTGTTGATGAGCTTTTTTCCATTGCTTTTAAAAAAGTGCTTTAATTATAAGTTAAGAACTTCTAATGTTTGGATATACCATTTAACTCATGATTGACTAATCGTAATATATTAACTCAATTAATCAAATGATTAGTTGAGACACATATGATTAATTAAGCAAAAGCAAATTTTGGCGTCAAAGCTTTGTGCTTTTTTACTAATTTTGTGCGCAAAAGCAAATTATTCAATGACTAATCAAGATTATATTAACTTCTAATTTTGTGCTTTTTACTAATTTTGTTTTTTTCCCAAAGCTTTGTCGCGGTTCCATGGAATATAACCGCAACAAATATGAATTTTGGCGCCACAATTTGTCACGGTTTCTTTCCTTCAACCGCTACAAATTTTGTGTTTGTAGCGGTTATTGTCGCGGTTAAAAACCGCTACATGCACTCGGGATTTTGGATTCATTTTGTCACGGTTTTTTAACCGTGACAACGGTGTCTAGGATATGTGCAACGGTTGTTGTAGCGGTTTTGTAACCGCTACAAACCAATCGATGCATTTAAAGATCCCAATTTTTGCTTCGAATGTAATTAAAGTGAGTCGTCCACATTTATGTTCTATCCTAAATTTGTTTGTTACATATGGATAAGTCATGGATCAAGCACCGCGTAGTTCTCTCTGTATATTTAGCGGGATTGAACACTTTCTTAGATTTCGCCTTCTCTCACGCTTGCATTAATGGCAAGATCGTGTGTCCTTGTTTGCGATGTAAGTTTAAGAAGTGGCAAACACGAGATTCTGCTTTGGAACATCTTCTTGTAAAGCCTTTCCCAGAAGCATATACATTCTGGGAGGTTCATGGGGAGCAACGTGGTATGGGATATGGGCTCCATCTTCCTCGAACCTCACAAGTAGGAAATCAAGTACATCAAGATGATCCGGTTAATGAAGCTGTTCGTGATGCTTTTGGTGTTCAGGACGACAACTTCACAGCAGAGGTGTAGGGTCCAGAACCTGTTTTCTTCAGGAACGATGCAGCTCGGGAATTTTTCAGCCTCATGGATGAGAGCGATCGTCCTTTGTATCAAGGTTGTCAGAAATACTCAAAGTTATCTTTTCTTATCAAATTGTACCATATCAAGTGCATGTGTGGGATCACTGATAAGGCAATGTCGATGTTCCTGGAATTACTTCGAGATGCTTTCCCTGACGCGGACATTCCCCCATCCTTCTACGAGAAGAAGAAGATAATCAACAGATTAGGCTTGAACTACCAAAAATAGATGCCTCGCCCAAGTATTTGTATGCTTTATTGGGGAGAGGACGATCGGAGGGAGACTTGTAAGAAGTGTCACACTTCGAGGTTCAGAGCAGGTTCGGAAGGGAAGAAGCAGAAGAAGAAACCCGCAAAGATTCTAAGGTACTTTCCTTTAAAACCTCGTTTGCAAATATTGTTTATGTCGTCTAAGACAGCTGAGCATATGAGGTGGCATCAAGATGATAAGAATCAAGATGGTAAACTCAGACATCCACGTGATCTTCAAGCGTGGAAAGCGTTCGACACGGGCTTTCCAGATTTCGCGGCGGACCCTAGGAATGTTCGTCTTGCTTTGGCGACCAAACGGTTTTAATCCGTTTGGGAATCTTAGCACAAGCTATAGTATATGGCCGATTATGTTGATACCCTACAATTTGCCCCGTGGATGTGTATGAAACAAAGCTCCTTCATTATGTCCATGATCATTCGGGGAAGAAGGCAGCCGGAAATGACATTGATGTGTATCTCCAACCGCCGATCAAGGAGTTGGTGGAGTTGTGGAATGTAGGTGTGGAGACGTACGACGCGCACGAGAAGACACTTTTCAACTTGCGTGCGGCCTTGATCTGGACGATAAGCGATTTTCCTGGCCTCGAGACATACCGTCCTTGCGTGCCCAGCTTGCAATTTTGACTCTGACTCAGTGCGCCTTCCCTACAGCCGTAAGTGGTGCTTCATGGGTCATCGGAGGTTTCTCGATGGTACGCATAGGTTTAGGTTGCAACGCAACTGCTTTAATGGGCAACAGGAAAAAAGAGGACCTCCTCGGAATTTATCTGGCGAAGACATCATAGAGCAACTTCAGGATGTTGATGCTGAGTATGGGAAAAAAGACGACCCGGCAAGGGCCGGGACAAAGACTGGCAGGGCTTCTGGTTCTACGCCCCAGCAATGGCGAAAGATTAGTGTCTTCTTCTCTCTTCCGTATTGGAAAGATAATTTGCTCCGACACAGTCTGGACGTCATGCACATTGAAAAGAATGTGTGCGACAATGTGTTGTACACGATTCTCAACGAACCAGGCAAGTCCAAAGATCATCTGCAGGCGGGAAAGATCTACGGGAGATGGGCGTTCGTGGAGATGCGTGGCCGGATGAGCATGACAGATTTCAACCGGCAAGATTCACCACGACAAAACCGAATAAGGAAATCTTTCTCGCTACCTTGAAGAAAATAAAAGCTCCTAACGGGTATTCAAGCAACATATCACGATGTGTAGACGTGCAGGCTCGAAAGGTTACTGGGCTGACGAGTCATGACTCACATGTGCTTATGCAACAGTTACTTCCGCTAGCCATAAAAAATATGCTGCCTCTCGATGTGTCTCTCGTTTTGGTCGAGCATTGTACTTTCTTCCGAAAGTTGTGTTCCAAGGTTTTGATAGTGGAGGAGCTCGACCAACTGCAGCGAGAAAATCATTCTTACGCTGTGTCATTTGGAGATGCTCTTTCCTCCGTCATTCTTCACGGTCATGGTTCACCTGACAGTACACCTTGTTCACGAGACAAAGATTGCTGGCCCAGTTCAGTACCGATGGATGTATCCTATTGAGAGGTAATTGTTTAAAAATAATTACTTTAGCATTACTCCCTATTCGCATGTTTAACCATTGATGCATCGAAATTTTTCCTTGTCTACTTTATAGGTTTCTTGGGAAACCTAAATCTTACGTGAGGAATAAGGCGTGGCCTGAAGGTTCAATAGCAGAAGGTTATATCGGGGATGAGGTCTTGTATTTTTGTTCCAGGTACTTCGATTACATTGAGACGTCATTCAACCGACCGCCTCGTGTAGACGATTGTCCTGAGCCTGAGCCGGAGTCGGAGGCAACAGAGTTGTTAATCCCTCGTGTTGGTAGAGCAGTTGGCGGGAGTGAGAAATTCAAACTCACGGCACTTGAGAAGTTTCAAGCACACTGACATGTCTTGTTAACTGCACCAAAGTTGAACCGTACCTTCAGTAAGCATTTCATACTGTTATATATATACATTTCCTTACATTTTATACGTACTCACATGTCATTGCATGTTTAATTGCAGGGAATTCAGGAGTCATGTGAAGCGTGAACTGAGGATCCGTACACAGACATCCTCTGGAATTGATAGAAAGGTCCACAGAGAATTCCAGAGTTGGTTTAGGAGGAGAATAATGAACGACCACAACCCGCACTCAGCAGAATTCGAGCTCGCGATAGGCCCTCTTGACCACGCCCTAAGATATACGGCATACAATGTCAATGGTTTTAAGTTTTGCACCGTCACACGAGATCAGGGACTGCTGACCCAAAACTCTGGTGTATATGGCACGTTTGGGACGAGGAGTTATGCGAGCAGCATCACGACTGACGACTTAGGGATCACATCAGTGAATTTCTCCCGGCCTATTCACAGTGGTCGGTCTGAAGATGACGAGCCATATATTCTTGCATCAGAGGCCCATCAGGTTTATTATGTGGCCGATGAGAGGCACAAGGATTGGAATATGGTGGTTCACTTAAAGCCTCGGGACCTTTACGACATGGGCGATGGTGATAACGTCGCATACGATTGTGAGCCGTTCCAGCCCGCCAGCTTCGAAGACTTCTTCCCAGACGGCGATGACAATTTACCTATAGTTCTGGTACGTTTTTTAATTTACGCTTTATGAAATAGTAACATTTAATTAAAGTTTTAATTGTGTTCAAACATATTGACCTCACGCGTAACATTTTATGCAAACTTTCCTTGTAGGGATGGTGAAGAAGATTGAGAGAAACACTTATGTAATATGAAATCTTTTTAATATTAAGTTTTTTTTTAAAAAAAAAACTCAGAAATTACTTTTTAGCGGTTATATAACCGCTACAAAAACTTAAAAAAACTCAGAAATTATCTCAGAAAAAAAACCCTTTAAGTTTTTTAAAAAAAAAAAGAACTCAGAAATTACTTTGTAGCGGTTGTATAACCGCTACAAACCCTTAAGAACCGCGACAAACTAAACCGCTACAAAACCGCTACAAACACCCTCAAAACCGCTACTAAATACAATAACCGCTACGAGAAAAGTGAGAAACCAACCGCTACAAAATGATGCGCAGACCCACCATAAATACCCCACCCAACTTCATTTAATATGCCTCAACTTCTTTTCTACCCACGTTTCTCTCAGTCATCTCAAATATTTTTACGTTTCAGAACATCGTGAGTTTGAAGGGGGTAAGTACCGTGTAACCGGATCAATTCTAATGTTTCTCATACTAATTTATAGTTCTTATACTAATTAAAGTTTGTTATTTTGCAGTTGAACGGGATATATATTTCAACTTTCCCTATTCTTTCATATACATTATTCAATTGATTTGTACATATAATTTTTAAATATTGAGTATTGTTTTAACCACCTCATTTCTTAGCACTTATTCTACTTACATAATCTTATTATTTTGTTTCTATACATGCACCTTATATATTTAAATTTCATAATTTACTAGCTTTTATTTTTATTAAAAAGATATATTACTAATAATTACTGAATTACGCCGATAAATAATAATTTTTTTTTAAAACCGTAATGAATTTGTAGCGGTTACAATAACCGCTACAAAATTTCAAATAAAATGGCGGGTTATTTGTAGCGGTTATAGTAGCGGTTTTAAACCGCTACAAATATTCAAAACACATGATGGCGGGAATATTTGTAGCGGTTGCAAACCGCTACAAATATTCAGATGGCGGCAAATTTTTTTGGCGAAAAAATGGCGGGAATATTTGTAACGGTTATTAACCGCGACAAATATTCAAAATAATAAAAATTTATGGTGGCAAAATAATCAACACATTATTTTGTAGCGGTTATTTAATCGTTACTGAAACCACTACAAGTTTATTTGTAACGGTTACGAACCGTGACTAATGTCTCGAAACACACGTCAGCCCCGCTCATTTAGTGACGGTTTTTCGGTTTATGTGTATCTAGTATCGGTTTTGTTTAACCGTTACAAATTGTCTTGCCACAGGCGTTTTTGTCGCGGTTCCTCTAACCGCTACAAATGTCGTTTGTCACGTCAAAAACCGTTACAAATAGATCATTTTAACCGCTACTAATTGTCGTTTTTTTTTGTAGTGTGCCAGAAAGTAGGCTCTGTTAACTCCTTCCGGCTCTTGTCTCGACCAGTGCCTCTTCACGGCTCCGTCCTTCGGTGCCTTTTCACGACTCTATCTACCGGTGGCTTCTCTGATCCTGGTTCCTTTCCTGAACCTTAGACAGATCTGAGGTCCAATACACATCGAACCTCAGGTAACAGTTAAGCTCATATGAAAAGTATGAACAGTATATATGACGGGTATTCATTACATTTCAGCATCAACCAAACATATATAGCACACAACAGATGTAAGGTTACAACAATACATAAGCACATAGCAGATGTAATGTTAACAACACAACAATACATATCACATATAAGCATACAAGACACATAAGAGTTAAAGTTACTAGTACGCGAACGTACCTTTCACCATGTAATGGCTATCTTACCCGACCTTTGAACCCGACTCCGGACTTCCCGGATATCCTATACATTATCGTCGGATTATTATATGATATTGTGATAAATATCATATTGCTTAGAATAATATCCTAAAGGTTAAATTTACCTTCCTACCCTTGGTAGATTTATTATTCCAATTTTCCCTTACACTTTATTAAAAACGAAATACTGTATTTTCTGGGCAGATTTTCCAACAACTTTGAAAAATCATAATTAATTCTACAAAACTCGAAACGAGGTTCCGTAAAATTTATTGGAATCCTTATCATGTCTAATTTTGATTAAAAATACTGGTTTTTACCCAGATTTAATATATAATTCCCAGTTTAATATTCTTCAACCTCTGCCAATAATTTTCCAGAAAAACATAGCCTAACTTTAGGAATTTTTATCTCCTTGTACAGAACTCAAAACCATACATATTATATATATTTGGAAATCCCTACATGTATACTATGTTCCTGTAAAATGGAATGATTTAATGACTTCATTTTCTACATAAAATAATAGCATTAATTTCGCTGGCTACACAGGATTTTAAACCGAAAATCCTATAACTTACATAATCTTGATCTATGACTTCCAAAAACTTATTCCCTCACAAGTTTTTACCTCATTAAGAATTTTTCAATGCAAGAAGGCCTAAAAACAAGTAAAGGAACTTTCCTAACAATTTTCTAGATTAAACTAACATTTTTAACCATAAAAACATGAAAACAACATTGCTCTTGAATATTTAGGATCATAGCATAAACTAACTATAAACTCAAACTAGAACTTCAAGAACTACAAAACTAAAGACTAAAGCTTACCTCTTGAAGCACAACTCCTTCATCCTTCTTGCTCCTCTCCTCCAAAAAGAACTCAAATCTGACTCCCTATCCCTAAGGATTAGAAGTGATTGTGTTTGGTGTGAAGAATTGTGAAGGGAGGAGCTCTCTATTGATAGAGAAACTTCAAGGACCCATTTGGCAATTAAATATGACCAAGTCTCACCTTAGCCATTGGATCAAAACTTAGTGAAGAAGTTTTAATCTCACCCATCCATCCTCTCTCTCTCTCTCTCTCTCTTATCCTCTTCCAACTACATTATCCCATGTGCTCTTTAATTAAAATACATTAAATCAAAAATATCCTCCCTTATACTCCATTAGCCAAACCGTCCCCCCTCCCTCTCTTTGGCTTTTAATTTTGTATTTTCTTTGAGTCTCAAATATCCCATGTGCAAAGCCTCCCATTGGTTCCTCAAATTTCACATGGATTTAGACTAATTGTGTAGTTAATTAGAACCATTAGATTTAGCTTTATTAGATTTAATCTTGGCCATTAATCTTAGTTGAAATTGTTGACTTTTCAAAGCTTTATTAACAAAGCTTAATTACTCTTAATCCAATGCCTAATTTCCCTTGCATTGCATCTCACAGTAATTAATTGATTTACTCCATAATCCTAAGTCATTAGAGCATTTTTAGTAGATTAATCTTTTAATATCCCGAATTTTGGGACAAGGAGTTTTAGAATATGACTGAGATGAATAAGTTGCTAAGCCAATAAGAGCCAAAGGTCTTAAGCTTATCATGAGGAAAAAGCTTAAGATATTTATTAAAGTTATTTTTGGACCTTGAAAATTAGGGGAAAGTATGAAATATTATTTTGAGGATCTAGAACTATTATTAGGGGTTTTATTATGGAAGGTTGGCTTAAATAGTGTTAAAGCCATTATTTAGAAATTATGATATATTATTTTGTGGCATGGACCCCACGTTCATTTACAAACACTCCACTTTTGGATAGTTCACTCATGTTTGGATAGAAGCATATACACACACATCGTCTCTCCTTAATTTAACGCCACCTCACAGCCCCCTTCCCTCTTCTTTATGCGACACCTCACCTCTCTCATGCATGCTCCACTACTCCTCTTTAACTGCGGCAGGACAGTAACCCACGCTCCTCTGTTTTGTGCATTCTCGGTATGGCAGTAGCCCATTACTTCTCTAGGTTTCAGCAGCCACATACTCCCTCCTGGATTCACTTCGGCCAGAACTCCAAAATGCAGAGAGGGAGCTGAGAAAAAAAATGCTGAGAGCGCGAGAGAGGGAGTGAAATCGTGAGTAGGAGAAGTTGGAGGAGCTGAAGAACACTTTCCCTTTTCTCAAACCATCATTTCGGTCAACCCTTATATTTCACTCCTCCATTTCTTGTCCATCACTTATGGTCAGCCATCTTCAAAAAAATGACAATGAGAGCGTGATCTGAGTTCAAGGGTTAAAGCGAGAGGGTTTCGAACGTTGCATGCAAAAGTGTCGGTCAAGGCTTGAGTTTTGAACGAGGTAAGCTTTCCCAACCTTGTTCTCTGCGTTAAGTTGAAGCTCTAGTGGCGTGGTTTTGGATTCTGCATGGTCACATTGTTGTAAGTGAGTTGAAACAGAGCATGATTCTTACGTCTAAAATTCCAGATTGTGTCTTATAGCCTCACGAACCATTAGAAGATAAAAGAGGTTGCATATATGGTTAAGAAAATGGGATAGACAAGTATATGCATGTATTATGTGGTATTCCATTCTGTAAAGATCATAAACCGAACCTGAAGCCTCTGTTTAGAAGTCTTGGAGTTGAGTTTAATAATGAAAAGGCTCAAGGAAGTCTAAATAAATTGTTGAACATGAAAAGAAAACGTGCTGATGTTTCTGGAAATTGAGTTTTTTTGCAGCTAGAACAGTAAAATTTGGGTAAGTTAAAACTATAGTAAACGAGCTCCTTTGACCCTGAAATTTTGTGGACATATATTTCACATAATAAGCTTTACAATGAGCTTTGTATCACTTTAAACGGAGGTCTATAGCCTGAGATATGATTTTTTGAAGTTGAACTAAAAATCTGTAAAACTTTTTCGGTATAGTTCAGGAGCAGCAAATGACGTTGCATTTCGGATGCAGTAAAAATTTTTGTTTTTACATGAAATTTTTACAGTAAATAGTAGACATCTCAACCTTTCCAACGAGCCAAAGAACACCTAAAACGGATTTGAAGAAAGGGAGATATGAATTTCCAAGTTAGAAGCTAAAAACTGGAAAATGGTATTTTCCAGAAATGAACAGATATTTTCGGGCCCAATTTTGAATTGGTAAATGATTGATTTTTGCCATGAAACTTTCCAGAAATAAAGTAGACATATCAAGGTTTAATTTGATAGGTCACAAGCCTCATTTGGAGTTGTATCCAAAGAGATACAAATTTTTGAAGTTGACTTTAGAAGAATTGAGATTTAGAAACACGAATAAATGAGATGATAGGTGTGATTAAAGGATGTTTTTGGTACTCAAGGATTTTTAATTTAAGTGGGTAATTCCTTAGAGGTTGATATATATGTGAATTTCTAAATTTATAGGAATTGACGATTTCTTGAGCTCAAGAGAAAAGTGAACCCAAAGGATTTTGGTAAAGGTGTAGTTTCGGAAGGAGCACCAGGTGAGTGAATAGCGTCCCTAATTTTTATAAATGCTATTTTTATTCTTGAACGTTTATGTTAATTTTCATAGTTAAAAGTATGACTTTGAGAAGAAATATTTATTGATAAGTATATGAGTAAAGAATGATGATTTTATTCATAATTATGAAGTTAAATGGAAATGAGACTTTGGAGATATTTTTCATAAATTTTATATTGAAATGATCTTGGGTTTTTGGAAAATTTATAAGCAATAATTTATTATTTAAAATGGAATGTTTTTACATGAGTTCTTGATGTTTTTAAAAGGATTTTATCGACAGATTGAATTTGAAGGAAAATCTTGAATTGTTGTTTGTGAAACTTCATGCTGGGGGATTGATTATGAAGTATGAGATGTCATTATCTGAAAAAGAAGAATTTTTATGGCTTTGAGAAATTGACCCTATGCATGCTTGAAAAATGTTTTGGAGAGAACTAAATACAGAACGCTGGTTACTAACAGTAGTACTGTTAGTCGTTGGTGCACCATGGTTAACCTTGAGCTCGCTTGATATTCATGAGATTTGTTCTCATGCTTGTTTCATGGACTTTGTGTCCATGCTTGTTTCATGGACTGTGTGTCCATGCTTATTTCATGGCTTTGAGCCATGCTTGGTTAGTTTACCCTCATGGACTGTGTGTCCATGATTGTTTCATGACTTCGAGTCATGCCTGGTTAGTTACCCTCATGGACTATGTGTCCATGCCTGTTTCATGGTTTCGAGCCATGCCTGGTTAGTTACCCTCGTGGACTGTGTGGCCACGCTCTTGTCATTCGTTTTGTAAGAAGTTCTTCGAAAAGATGTGGATTTGAGAACTATGATTTAAATTGATTATATTAAATCAAAGGTTTTACTATGTATTTGAAATTATTTGACTAACGATATTTTATATAAAGTTCTATTTTATTTATGATTTATTGTTTTAAAATGGTTTTGTTACAGTAAACAATGTATTACATATTTCAAGGTAGTTGATTGATGATCCTATATATAGTTTTGTTTTTATTCATGATCTTATGGTTTTGAAATTGAAGTTATTTCCATATTGATATTATTAGAAGATAAAAATGTTTAAATTATCTACTCTTGTATTTTATTCAATTAAAAGAATGAGACGTTATTCACCGGAAAAATTTGTTTTGGTTTAGATGATATGGCTGACCATGTATCTCCTGCTGAGCGGTGAAGGGCCTCTTTATTGATGTAGAGATCATTGATCCGTCATGAGGTGCTAGTGGTTGATATAATCATAGCCTTAGACTTTTGTATTATTATTTAAAGTTAGATGCTCCATGTAATTTATAGGTAAGATCTATGTATTTTAAATAATATGTTTTTAAGTTTAAGGCTTACGGAATGTGACTTATCTCATATTCTGTGCCGGTCACCCCTGTTGGGTTCGGGGCGTGACAAATCTCATCTTCCATTGGCCCTCATTATTTTCGAAAATAATGGCCCGGCCCCCTATTAGAAGTCTTAATTGCTTCTCTTTGATTAATCACATATGCACAATTTGGTTATTAAGGAATTAAATATTAATCCCTTTCCTAACAAGTGCTTAGCCTTAATTTCAATTAAGGTAATTTCATTACACAAGGATTTGTTATCATTTGATAGTATTTTAACTCAGTGTCATTTATTCCCTTTTCTTGTCTTATGAGCATTTAAAATAGCTATTATTTCATGTGGTATTTTATCACATTTAATAGCCCCTAAATGTAGTCTCATAATTAACCATTGGGTAATTAATTCCAAAGCATAATTTGGATAAAAATATAATCAATAGATTATATTTCTTTGAGACACATATTCACCTTTGTTATTTTTCTAATTATTAGCCAAAATACAATGTTTATATGGATTATGAAAATTAGGGTATTACAATTCTCAAGCAAAGAATAGACGATAAAGATTAAATTATTTTTTTTACGGTAAAGAAATTTTTGCAATTGTTTTATGTATTTCAAAATTTCAAGCTGATCTTTTAAACCAAAGGTTTTTAGTTCGCATTGATTACAAATTTGCAAAAGTTGTTTTGTAATAAAATGTTAAAAACCTTCCATCATTACAAATTTTTGCCCGATGGCAAGAAATTTTAAGTGTTTTTTATTTTTATATTGAATTTATTAATGGCACTACAAACTCACTCCCAGATTTCCATACCCGTGATTTTTTACAAGGTAGGTCGTAGATACAAGAGAACCCAGAAACTCACTATTCACTTAAATAACATGCCCAGAAAGAAAAAACCAAGTGAGAATTTGAAAACAAACAAGTCTCTCAAGATGAGGACGATCAAAGCTTCTCCCAAGAAGCTCAAAGACCAATCTCCGAAGAGGAAGCTCTGCAGGAGATTATTAAACAGCAGATTCAGCATCAACAATCCAAACCAGAGGGATCAACAAGCTAACAAAAGCCCCAAACACAGGGCTCAAGGCTCCAAACAAGATCTCATCATTCCAAGGGATCATCAGGTACTCAAACTTTTGGGTCTTCTACCCAAAAACCCCAAATAGAGTCTTCAACCCAAAGACTCACTCCTAGCAAACCTGGCAAAAACACCCTTGAATCTTATACTAAGCAACCCCCAAAACAAACATGGGGAGAAATATTAGCAAAAAAGGATGAAAGGACCCTTGCCCTTGAGCATGGTAGAGCTCTTGTTCTTTCATGTATTGCCTCTCCTTTCCAAGCAATAAGTAAACAGGAGTATGATTTGTCAAATACCGAATTTCATCTCCAACTAGCACAAACACGACCACCTTAAGCTTCAAAACCTCTAGGAACTACTCCAGTTATAAGTCCAATTGATACTCCTTACCTTCCCAAAGAAAATAAGGTAAAGAATATCATTCAAATTGAACCTGAGTTTTTCCATCAGACACCCAACCAGGTAGCTTTAAAAGTCTTCCCTTCTTGATTTCATTTTATTCCTATCGATTTGCAAAAAAACAAGGGAATATTAGGAGTTAATATTGGTTCATTCGAAATCCATTGAGTTATCTCGAAAAACGGATAAAGAAGATGAAACTTTAATAACTCATTCTACTTTCCAAAATTTAAAAGTTCTCACACCTTCTTAGTGAGGACAAGATAAACAAACCCAAATGTTGGAACATCAATTTTGAACCGAAAGGATATAATTATTGGGATTATTGTGATGCCTAGTACAATGTCTTTTGGGACCAAAATAGAATTTTTAAACATACTTGGTTCATTTATTTTAAGCAAAAAACCAAGTGTACCTTTCCGCAATGGTTTCGACGATGGTGGGATTTATTTGGACCTATTCCTGAAATTTTTCCACCACATCTTCAAAAAGCATTAAAACTTTTTGAAACAAATTCCAACCTTAATGGAGATGCTTTTCCAATAGATCTTCATTATTTTTCAAAATTATCTGTATCCTGGATCATTTCCTGGCAATATAGGTTTTCTCATTCAAATCGAGATTCTCCAGTTTTGCCTATTCTCCAAAGGGTTCCCTTTGTGAAATGGTGGGCGAAATTTGATCAAACAAGGATAGACTCCAAGGCAGTGGAATTATGGTTTAAAGAAAACCCTAACTTCCTTTGTGCAACTGAACAAAGCATGTTTTTGAATAAAAAAACTCATATTCAAAGTGCACTTGCTTCAGCTGCAAACAAATCGGAGTATATCAAACAACTTGGCTTCATGCTCAAACAACTCTAGCAGGATGAAGCCTTCACAATTGACCAAGCTAATTCTTCAACAACTTCAGGAGCTAGAGAAGACAATCCAGCCCAAAGCGATGATAAGGACTTTATCATCGACCTAGGTGAAGATTAAACTGATGGTTTTTGACGAAAGCACCAAACATAGTGTCTTTCATGTATAAAAATGTTCTAAACTACGGTAGTGTTAGGTATTCACTGTAGCACTAAACATTGTAGTTCACTGTAGCTAGTTATTATAGTGTCGGCAAAGCACTGGAGCTAGTTACTATTCAAATAGTACAAAATAGTATTGGTAACCAACTAGAACTATGTAAACATTGCTTCTGAATCCGTCTATATAAGCTGAAGCTCCATTCAGTCTTAAGTAGATTCAGAACCAACCCCTCTCTCTACCCTCTCTCATCCTATTGTGCCTCCTCTCTCCTTTCTGATTTCCCCTTTCTTTGCCTTTGCTTTCTAAGTTTTATATTTCAATAAAATTTATCTTTTATTATGTCTTGCATCTACATCCTCTCCTTCTACTAATGAATTAGATCCTGGTGAGGACTACCTCCATTTCTAATTCATTTCTTTTGTTTCCTTTTAGCACTTTTAAATTCTATAATTAATTTATGTTTTAAGAAGTCTGTCTTCTCCTCTACTTCTCTCGCTCTCTATTCTCACTCCATCTTCTCTGGTCCTTCAGGGCACCTCCCCTAGTTGGTATGGCTCTGTAATTTATTTGTTTTATATATATATATATATATATATATATATATATATATATATATATATATATATATATATATATATATATATATATATATATATATATATATATATATATATATATATATATGTAGTTCTAATGCAAATGATTAAAGAAGATGTTTTAGAAAAACCAATACACAATTTATACAAATAACTAACTTAACTCCTTTTTTCTTGGCAAATTAGTTATATATATATATATATATATATATATATATATATATATATATATATATATATATATATATATAACTAATTTGCCAAGAAAAAAGGAGTTAAGTTAGTTATTTGTATAAATTGTGTATTGGTTTTTCTAAAACATCTTCTTTAATCATTTGCATTAGAACTACCATTTGATGGGATCTTTTTAGTCTGTATATTTAGGATCAAATTCAACCTGGGAGTATATATTAACCAATTTTTTGGTATGGTTAATTAATAGATTTTTGTTGTTACATGCATGAGGAGAATTAAAACCTTGACCACTTTTGCACCTCGCTTTACCATTTAATTCACATGAGCCAGTCCCTATAGCTTTTAATTAATAGGCAAAAGCGCATCACTAACTTTATATAACATTTCAATTTTTTCACCCATTTTAAAAATTATCTTTTTAATCTTCTAACCTTGACATTGTTAGCTAAGTCTCAAATGAATATTTTTTCTAATAACCATTGTTATTATAAAAATAAATTTATATTTCGACTCATGAAAATATTTTATCAACATTTTTTACTACAATGTCAGTTTCTTTTTGTTAATGACATTGGGGCTAAAGGACTATAAAGACACTTTATAAAATTAAGGGACTAAAATGAAATCTTGTATGAAATTAAAAAAACTAAAGGACCAAAATTAAGAACACTTTATAAAAGGAACAAATCATCCAAATAAAGATTAAATTATACAAAAAGCCTCCAAAGTATTTGTAGTATTACACTGAGCTCTTTACTATTTTCAAACGATGCACAAACCAAAATCAATTCCCCAGTGAACTCCTACATTAATGACTGGATTGAGAAATGTAACATCCCGTTTTCACAAGCAGTATAAATTTTTTTTTTCATCAAACCTCATTTCAAATCATCAGAGTAGAGCACCGGAGCGATTGAGTAACTGATATATATATAGTAAAATACCCACGGTAGCATGTCTTGTTGTTTAAACAGCGGTACAAGAGTGTTTTAGAAGTAATATACATCAGAAGTGTCTCCCTAACGATCCTTACGCCGTGGCAACAAAAGACAGTCTGCAGCCGAGTCTCTATGCATGCTTTTTACTCTTCTCCTCGATCCTCGGTCCACCCGACCCTGAAGCTATATTAAGGGCTGAGATCCGATGCATCCGGGCCTCAGGTAACGGTTAACCTCATGTTCATATACACTATATATGTACGACAGACATTCATAGACTTTTGGCAACATTTACTACGGTCAGACATAGGGTATACATATCAGATATGTATGGCAATAACAGTACAGTCGGATATAAAGTTAAGGCACAATGAGAAATGTACATGATCAGATATGCACGGCAATAACAATACATGTCAGATGTAAAGTTAAGGCACAACGAACAATAATACAGTCGGATGACAGACAATAGTACAATCGGATGACAGACAATAGTACAATCGGATGACAGACAATATACATATATGCATACAATAAACATCAGAGTTAGTGTTACAGTACGCGAACGTACATTCGTTGACGGAATTTCGATATGACGATTAATCAGAGATATCCTATAAGGACAATAGCGCATTTATTAATGATCAAACATTATGAAGGAAATTTTAGTCATAAATGACCATTTTACCCCTGACCCCCTAATCAGCGGAATTTCGCCAGCACTTCGTTACTTTGACTCTAATCTTCCAAAACTTTGACATAACTCCTACTCCAACATAATTTTCGAAATATATATCATATCCTACCTTAAAACATGATATCTAAACTAACTTGGAAGATTAAGGATCAAAACAACATTTCTGTTGGGATCCGTACACGCAGCAGAATTAAAAACTTACGAATCCCAACGGAGGATCTATCAACGACGTTTAAATCAAGGTTTAGGGTTTCCGAATCGTACCTTTGCCAAACAATTGGACTGGTGGGCTACCTTCTCGATCAGCAGAAGTCGACTCTTAGAATCGCCTTTCTCTACCGGTATCCACACGAACAGCCTTCAGATACACGAACGGAAGCGTGCTAGCGCCTCTGAACTGTGCGTCTCACTATTTCTATCTAGGGTTTCTCGCGGCTTTCTAATACGCTCGACAAAATGTCCCGTAGGTTTCTCTAAACCTAGCAGTCGTATATATTCAAAACAAATTTTGAATCTGGATTAAAAAAAAATTAATTAAATCTATCTGATAGATCTAATCAAATCTATTTACTTAATCCGAATTAAAGCCCTCTGATTTAATTTATATTTATAAATTAAATCAAGATATGATATTGCTATATTTAATTTAAAATGAGATCCGATATCTCAGTTCAAATTAAATCGATATGCAATATCTTTATTCGAAAATTAAATCTGAGATACAATATCTCAATTTATTATAGTTATTTAATTTATCAAATAAATTAAATACTATATATAATAATATTATTATCAATAAATAATATCATTATTATTTTCGAATATATATTTATATATGTATGTATATATATACACACACACACATCCTAGATTAAATAAGTATTCATTAAATCTTAAACACATTTAAGATTCAATGAATCTGGACACTCTTGCTCGTATTGGGCCATTCTTGTGTGCGACCCTGCAGGCCCATATGAGATTGGCAGCGAGCCAATACTGTACCAGCCCACAAGTCGCAAGCAGCCTCTAGCAAGACATTGCGACTACCCAATTCATATGGGGATCGATGATACGATACTACCTATCGTACAACCATGTCACGTCCCTTTTGTCACGCGATCATTTGGTCAAGGATGAGGCATGGATAATGTCAACTTCCTGTTCTTGACTATTACTTTCTCGATTCTTGAGTAGTCTAACAATTGAAATGGAAACTCCTTTCCATCGTAGTATGGCCATACATTTCTTAAACTCACTCATCGAGGGGCCTAGTATTATCTCTCTACAAATGTGAGGGACAAATTCCATCTTGACCATTCACATTCCTCTGCATGAAAACCACTGATCCCGATCTAAGCCTTTATCATCGCCCGGTCAAAGGTGACTTTTGACTAGGTCAAAGACCAGCGACTCATCATGTAGGAATCCATGATGATCTCAGGTCAAAGGGCGTTGTGACGCGGTTATACATGAGAAAAGTTTATGACTTAATCCATGCAGCTTTCTCATAGTGGGTCGGTCCAGCACCTTGTACTCTTACAAGTGCCCATGACTTTGACTCGTATCTCCATACTCATCAAAGTCATACTGGTCTTATTTCATCTTCGCTCCCACGTAGATGACCGACTAGGGACATTTAGGATAATCTATAAGATATATCCAAGTATACAGTTATCAATATAAACATGTAAATGAAATGATAACTCAAGGAGAATACTTTAAATACAAACATCTAAAGTACAATGACTTGCCCCTAGGGCATAATTTCCAACAATTTCTACTATAACTACCGAATCGAAAACTAGAACTTAAGACTCGGTACTGAAAAACTTACCCAGGGCTTCGCTACAAATTTCTCCGGGCTCTTCCTTCTCTCTTCTCTCTAGGAAATTTCGAACTAGAGCTAGTGAAATGGTGTGAGAATAATGAAGAGAGTTCAAGGCTATTTATAGGAAAATTCCGGTTACTATTCATGCTTTGTCAGACAGATTTTGGACCGTAGGATCGCACTTCATTGAAATGGAAAGATCTTGGCCATTGGAAGCTCTTGGCCGACCTCCTCCCTATTCTTTCCTCCATATGACACTTGCTTATGTCATCAATTCTTGCTTTATGGTTTTACCCGGTAAAATTCCCTCGATCGGTGCTCGAATCGCGAAATCTTGAAGAAACTTAGAAAACCGGCAACATAGACCTGAAGGTCTAATCTTCCTCTTTAAAAATATCTTGGTTAACTAAATTTTTTATTCCATTCAGGGTATTCCGTTGCCTGCCGAACATTTTCGGATAAACGTCTTCGGTTACGAAAATCGCTTCGGGTAACAACATCTTCGGGACAAAAATCCACTGATTCATAATATGCCCAGATGTTTACCACCTCATCCCTGGATTTCAATTTATGGCTTGGTTTCTATAGATTTTCATTTATCTGATTTGCTTTTTGAACATCAGATAGATTCAAAGTCAGTCTAGTATAACCCTTTTCGGTTTCGGAAATAACTTCGGAGACAGCCTACTCTGAGGTAAAAATTCACTTGTTTAGAATATACTCTTGTAACATCCCAACTTTTCAAAAGCAGTATAAATTTTTTTTTTCAAACAAACATCATTTGAAAACATCAGAGTAGAGCAACAGAGCGATTGAGTAACTGATATGTATATATAAAACACCGTAAGTCTGACTGGTTACAACAGCGGTACAGAAACCGCGTGGTTCAGAAGTAATATATAATAGCAAAAGGAAAGCTTCCGCCAGAACAATGAAAGGAAGTCTTCAGCGGGTCTTCTACTCGGCCGCTTGCCTCTCTCCTCGGCCCTTGGTCCTCCCGACTCGACGCTATATTAAGAGCCGAGATCCGCACCGGATCTCAGTAACGTTAACCTCATGTATACATACACACATATGGGTCACCAAACAACAACAAATAAACCACACCCAACCAATGCACATGTATCGCTCCCAAAGATTACGGTATGTATCGCTCCCAAAGATTATAAATGTATCGCTCCCACCTTACAGATATATCGCTCCCAAGATGCATACAGTTATCTTCTAACATAATATGCATCCCAACAACACCCCACATATACACACCATACACACATCACATACATACCATATACAGCATACTATATCCATCAGAGTTAGTGTTACAGTACGCGGACGTACCTTCGTTGACGGTATTCTGGCACGTTTACTGAAACGGTCGCTTTGACAGAAAAAATAAACGCCCTGTCGGACAACAGAACGACGTAAAAATCGAGTTTCGACGTCCTATAAGAGTAATATCACTTTTATTAGTGATTTGGTACTATATTCGGCATTTTGGGTAAAAATTACCATTTTGCCCCTATACCCCTAATTGGCGGAATTTCGCCAAGACTTCGTTACTCTTACAAATTTTCTTCCCGAAATTTCGCTTAACTTCGACGCAATTATGATTTTCGAAATTCTAGACTAAAATAGCCCTATCATATGATATCTAATCATACCTTGAAAGATAAAGGCTATTCTAACTATTGAAAGAACTATGGAAGCTTAAAGCTTACCATTTTAACTTTCAGCTTTCGGGGACTCAATCCCTACCAAGTTTTACCTCTTTAAGCATTTTTCAATGCAATGAGGCCTAAAACAATAGTAGGAATCTCACTCCCTACTTACTAAAACTATCTAACAATTCTACTAACTACCGAACTAAAAGCTAAAGACCGAAGGACTTACCCGTTGAAGACTTCTCAGAATTTTCCCCGAGCTTCTCTCTTGTTTCCCTCTCTAGATTCGGCCAAGGAGGAGAAAATGGTGTGAAGAATTGTGAAGGAGGGGGGGTATTTATAGACAAAAGTGTAGGATTTCTACTAGTCGGATCAACTTTGTGAGAATCGATCTGGACCGTCCAAAGTATCTTTTTCAAAAAGTTTTCTCTTCTTCCTCCTTCCTTCTTGGCCGACCTGCCCCCTTGCTTAGGTGGCATCCATTGGCCAATGGGAGGTGGCCACGTGTCACCTTCCAGAAGCCTTTCGGATGAATTTCTCTGATCGGTACCCGATTTGCGTAATTTCGGAAAAATCTCAAAATTCTGAATCCATAACTCTGAAGATCTTCTCTTCCTCATCAACAATATCTAATTTAACTTAGATTTTGATTTCAGACAGGTTCCAACCGCCCCATCAAGTTTCTCGAAAACGTGTCCGAACGCGCCGGTTTGTAACGCATTTAAAGCATCAACTTCTTCGGAAAATTCACTGATTCCAAATATGTCCAGATAAATTCAAACTCATTCCTAGATATTGAGTTAGAATTTATTTTCTTCATATCCAAAAATGTGCCTATCTGCATTTTTCCCTATTTCGTCTTATTATGAAAATGCACAAACGGACTCAGAATTGACTTCCGGAAAAGGTCACTAGAAGGTAAAAACTCACTGATCAATATTTTACCTTGACTTTGGAATTCCTATTCTTAGATCTCTAGATAGGATCCGTTTCCTAATTTTTAAATTACTATTCACACTTTTTACTTTAATTAATTATAATATATTATAATAGCAACTTGCATACATTATTTTTCATTTCATTTTTATTATTTTTTCTTCTTTTTCTTGGCCCAATTTCGGCTGGCCTATTTTTATAATTAATAAATATTTATTTTTTATTTAATTAATTAATTAATTATTCATTTATTTAATTTTTACAAAAATTTCCACAAAAATCCCTAATTGGTCCATTCTTGTATTTATGCCTAAAAATACCTAAACTCAACTATTTTTCTCCAAAATTTCCAATTAATTAGTAAACATGTTTTTACTAATTTTAAAACAAAAACCACTAATTTTAGGGTTTTACATAATTACTTGTGAATTTCCTTTGCTTATACTTAAGTAATTAGCCCAATATTACTTAATTACTTAATTATCACAAGTTGATAATTTTCTTACTTAGAATACCTTATTACCTCCATACTCTTGCATTAACACCAGTATTTTCATGCCTCTTATATTTTTAGAAATTACAAGGATATTACGGTCATTTCACTTCTTTTTGAGTATTTTTCATAATTTTCTAAGTCAATTACAAATCCTAGGGGCATTTTGGTCATTTTGACACTTTGACCCTTAAATTCTCTAATTTTCCAAGGGATTTTCTCCTTTAATTCTCACAGTATTTTCCTTGGGAAAATAAGCTAATTATCATAAAAAGCTTGAGACCACAAATTCACCTTTTAATATGTATTATTTACTTATTTATGATCTTTTCCCTAAATCAAATTTTAGGGTATTACAACTCTGACCTTAGAAACCTTGTTCATGGTTTTCTATATAGGATTTAGTTTCTATCGGTGGTCATTTATCCTATTTGTTTTTTACAACTTTACTACTTTTTAACCGAAGTTGCATGATTTTTAATTTGAAAATCCTATCCCCTTATCCCTCCAAGATTTTCTGTCCTTTTATTTTTTCTTTTTTTATTTATTTTCAGTTTTTATATTTTATTTAATTAATTAATATTATATAAAATAATTATTTAATAATTTTTTTATATAATTTTTTTACAACATTTTCCTATTGGTCCATACATGTTTTTAGGCTTAAAATTACTTAATCTCATATATTTTTCTTCATATTTTCTAATAAATTAGCAAATATATTTTATGCTAATTTTAGCCATAAACCACTAATTATAGGGTTTTACATAATTATCCTTGGATTTTCCTTTGTTTAAGCTCAAATAATTAGTGAATAATTATTTAACTAATTACCCATTAATTGTTGATAATTTTCTTAATTAGAATAACTCATTACCTCACAACTATTGCATTGACATTAGTATTTTATGTCTCATGCATTATATTAAAATTCACGGGGCATTTTGGTCATTATAATACTTTTTGATTTTCCCCCTTTATCTTTCCAAGGTTATAATTTACTAAATTACCAAAATTAGAGACAATATACTCTCTAAATTTTAATAATTATTTTACTGCCTCTTAAGATTTTTCATAAATTTCTTAGGCCATTATATGCATCACAAGGGCATTTTAGTCATTTTGGCATCTTATTATTTTTTCCTAATTTCCAAGAGATTTTTCTTTAGGATATACGATAAATATATCACAGAAATTGAGACCACATATTCACTTATCAAAAATAGCCATTTTATTTATTCAGGTATTACAAGAAACTTTTGCAAATTGGCTCAAAATCATAATTAAGGAGGAAATTACCAAAAATTATAAAATAAATAACCAAAGATATAATTAAATACTTTTCATTTTTCACAATAAAGAGATTGATTAAATTAAAAAATTCAATCATTGACAAACTAGCTAGAATAATTAGTAGGCATACAAAAGTGAATCTAATAATTTGCCAAAAAAAAGGTGAATCTAATAATGTTGAAATTACATTATTACCATTATCCATTAATAAATCAAAATAAATACAGTTTCTGAAAATCAAATTTGTATTAAAAGAACATAGACAGCCACAATACAAAAAGACCTAAATCATTGAGCTTAATTAGATGAATCAAACCCAGGCACATGGAACATCTTTCAGAAGAAGCTAATTAAACATTTTTGGGCAATGCATAGGAAGCAAAAACAGATGATGAAGCTGTGAACAGAAATCCAAAGAAGAGAAGACTAGCTGAAGCATTTGCTTTGTTAAAGAAGCTGTCGAAATGAATGTCTAAATAGTCAGATAAGGTACTATGCACATCTAGGGTTGCACCAAAGCCTGCTGCAGCACCTGTTGCTAATAGGTATGATATGATCTGCACAAGAAATGTTAAAAATTAAGGATAAAAAAAATCATGTTCCACTACTACAAAAATTGGATATTACTACCCTAAAAAACGTCCTTATTTAGAAATAGGACGTCCAAAGTGAAGGCGGTGGCATTCTTGTAATTATATTTAAGGAAGTTGAGCCTTCAGCGTCCTGAATAAGAAATCAGGACTCCTTAAATTGATTTTGGCGTCCCGATTTGTTTTCGGGACGTCTAAAATTGTTTCACGCCATAAAAATATGAGAAATATTTGTTTGGCGCCATAATATTTAATTTTTTTCAATAAAATTCATTTATGGCGACCTACATATATTTCGGGACGTCTTTAATGTGTCAATTCTTCGCTCCCGAATTTTTGTTTGGCGCCAAGGATTTTCTTTTAATAATAATTATAAAATTTAATAATATTGGCGACCTGAATGAGAATCAGGTCGCCTATATTTATAAATGGCGACTGATTCGATTCAGTCGCCAATCAGTCGCCTTATATAGGTAAATAAGGCGACTGATTTCAAATCAGTCGCCTTATTAAGGCGACGATCTAATATCAGTCGCTTAATAAGACGACCTAATTTTGGATCAGGTCGTCATTTTGGAAATTTTCCTCTACCCCCTCCAAGACGTCCCTCAGAAAAGGGTCGTTAATTGGGTCTTATTTAGGTCGTTGTTTAGCATTTTTGTAGTAGTGTTCTTTCCATTTAATTTGAATAATACCAAAGAATTTCATTAATTAAAATAAATACATACATACATACATACATACATACATACATACATACATACATACATACATACATACATACATACATATACATGTGTGTGTGTGAGTTCCTGTACCTCGTCACCAGAAAAATCAAGTAGATAGCCAAAATCACCCTTTATAAGGCGTTTTCCTGAGACCACAGTGAAGATTGAGAGAGCCATTTGACCGAGGTTGTACACAAACCCAATGATTATTGTAGCCATCATATATCTACAATACAAAGCAATTATACGTATAACTGTACTTACCCATTACAACGACAATATTGAACGCAAAATTAACTAAGTTCAAAGAATTTATATAAGTCACTTATTCGAGCAAATAACAATTATATATTGCTTGCCTCAAACATAATCCTTTGATAAGGTGAAAAAAAAACATAATCCTTTGGTCATATCTTTTTAGTTTTTTTGGGATACATTGGTCATATCTTATTTATAGAGCAATGAAAGGGTGTTTTTTGTATCCTTAATATAACCATCTCATTGAATTTATTATATAAATTTATAATTTTACTCATAATTTGTTATGTATACCGTTATTTTCTTGAAAAGTATATATTATTATTTTTTGATGGTTTGAAAAGTATATATTAAATAGCGAGGATATTGTTACTATTAGTTTTGATCACTACTAATGTCACTATTACTTTTTCACTGATAGATCAAAATCTCATCTATTTTTATTATTTCTCTCTCCTATTAAGATTTTGATCTAATGGAGAAAAAAGTGATAGTGATTTGGTAGTGACCAAAATTGGTAATAACAATGTCCTATCCCTATTAAATATTGGTAAAATCATAAAGTTATGACATTTTAAGATAGAGTGATACTGGGGTTTAAATTTTTTTTACTCTTGTAAAACATGGTGGAAGTGCCTTATAGACAATATAAAATCTAAAAGGTAGTGGGTCAAACCAGAGTTAACTAAGGGTCAGCCCAATGATAATTAAAAATATAATTAAAATAAAATGTATAAAAAATACTCAATAATGTCGGAGAACTTTCGTGTAGTGTACTCTTTCAAATTAAGTGAGAGAATTAACTGAAAAATATCTACGAATAACCAAATTAAAAGTCCATCGATTATTCAATTTTAATTAATCGAAATAGAGCTAGTATATATGTTTGCTATATTATTCAATCTAAGAATCTCTAACAATGCAATCCTGTACTGGAAACAATAGTTACGTACTTATAGGAGTGAAGATCGTTGAACTTAATTTGATTACGTTCGCCATCTTCTGCCGGTTCACTTCCCTTATCAACGGAAATGAGAATAAGAGCAACCAGCAGAAACCACAAAGTCAGAACCCTCAAAACCAGAATACCAATTCCCAAAATTGTTAAAGAAGACGGGGGAGACCGCGACGGAGGCGGCGGCGGCGGTGCTGAGATTTCCATGGCATCCGCAGCCTTGTTATTAGTTTCCGTTTCCATTGAATTTCAAAAGCTATATTCTTATTCTGTGCAGTGTGCACAACTGATCGGTGTTATAACGAGTGCTAATTTGGTTACATATATAAGACAAGTCATTTGGCATTGAAGCTTTTTCCCTTGGAACAATATAAAATGGGATGGCTTCCTTCGATAATAGCTCCGTGACAACTTGGCATCCAAAGATTCATAGACAACCTCGACATCAACTCCTTTTTGAAAAATAAATAAATAACTCATTTATATCGTTGCCATCAAAGCAACATAGGACAATTGATGATCTGTTGTTTTCAGTCAATGAGCTCTTATTGTATCACCGGAATCACAAAAAATTTTAGAGGACTTTTTAATTTCCGTCTTCAATATACCAGTTCTATACATGAGATAGGTTTTTTTTTATTTATTCTTTTTTTATACGGAGGAAACCAAAACCTGAAATAATCAAACTATGGCCTCAGCCAATTGCGTGTCTAAAGTTTTCATTTTTTAAAATTTTTGACTCCATTAATTGTTGATTTGTTATATTGCCTTAATTTCCACTTGTTCATTCCCTCTCTAACTCTCTCTCCATAAATAAGGGTCTTTTCGAAAAATAAGTTATATTTCTTATATACTTATTGTCTTTAAGTAATTTTAACCTTTAAAAAAAAAAAAAATCTATGTGGTTGGTTATTTGTATCTTATAAAAATGGGTAAAAAAATAACAAACAAACCAATTTAATTTAACATATCACACAACTTGACAGTTGAAACTAATTCAATTATTATTATTTTTATATCCTACTCGCAATATTCAAGTTGCATTTTTCACTTGAATGCTACATGCCCTGCTCGATATCAAAACGCGAGTACTTCCCCAAAAAAAACATATGTATCGGTTAAAATGCGATGCCAATCACTAGAATGTGTTTGAATTAGTGGTGGTAAAAATAAATTTTATTTCATTTGACTTTTGCAAATTTAAATTTGGTAAAAGTTAGATACTGTAGTGTATAGTTTGATTTATGTTTAGATTAATTTTTAACCTTTTACAAAAGTTATATAGTATAAGGTGGAACCCACGGTAGCATTTTATTTCTTCCTTCTCCAAACTATACTCTCTCAGTCCATCTAACCATGACTTTTTATGCAAAAGTCAAATTGGCACACGGCTAATGCAAACATTCCAAAATAGCTCAATCTAGCTTTTACTCTGTTCATCGTGCGTCTACCCCTTCCATACGCGGATCCAAACATGCACAATTAATTAACCATAATGTATCAAATACAAATATAGTTAAGATGATCACAAAATTGAAAATAATCGACTAACCCTCTGGTCATATAAAATCCTCGACACTAACAAAAATTATTCAAAATATGTAGCAAACACACTACTGTCGCTACAAACAGCTGAAAGCGTAACTAGTCTAGATTAGCTCAACAGTCCTCTTTCGTTTCTTACAACTCGCTCCGGAAGGAGGCATAATGTCATCCATATCTTGATTTATCTTTAGCCTAATGGAATTAAAGGTGTTTTCGAGCTCTCTTCTGATGCTCATACCTATCAACTTTAGCAAGCCGCTGGGCATCAACCCACACTAAGTCTTGTAATAGTTGTTCAACTTTAGGAATTCCTGTACACCCACCAACAAGGAAAACCTCATGAATACTGTCCTTTTCCAAATTAATTAGAATCTCCAAGACAATTTTGTACAATTTCCAAACACTTTGCAAAGAGGTCTTTGTTTAATTCCTCAAACTTGGCGTGAGAGATTGTTGAACGGAAGTCAATTCCCTCATATAAAGCATCAGCCTTAATGGTTGTATCAACCATGGATGGGGATGAGAGTGTTCTTTTTTCCCTTTGCAAGCAGTTCTCAACCTCCTAAGGGCCCTTGGACTTCCACTAATGTCCTTCTTATGCTTCCTTTGGAACTCTTCCACAAAGTAGTTTACCATTCTGTTGTCAAAGTCCTCTCCCCCAAGGTGGGTATCACCGTCAACTGCTTTAACTTTGAAGTCACCCTTCTTTATTGTTAGAATTGACACATCAAAAGTACCTCCACCAATATCAAACGAAAATATGTTCCTCTCGAATTGACACGTCTTTCTCGTTGATTATTTTTATAATGTTGAGGCCAGCAATTTGTGCCTGCATCTTTGGTCGTTTGATGTTGACCGTAGTTGAAATATGCAGGCACAGTGACAGTTGCATTTTTTACTGGTGGACCAAGATACATCTCTGCAATCTCACGCATCTTTGCTAATACCATAGATGAGATTTCTTTTGGAAAAAAGTTCCTTTCTTGAGATTTAAATTTTATAACAAGTTTGGGTTGATCACTGGAACAACAAATTATTTTAAATGGCCAAAGCTTTATGTCACTCCAAACATGGGAATCACTAAATTTTCTACCAATCAATCTCTTCGCATCTGCAGGATATGAATGACTGCAAGTAAATATTATTAACAATAATGATAAAAAATCAGCCAAAGGCTCTTCATTTGAATAAAATTTAGGGTTAAGATGCAGATTGGTCATTAAAGTGTTACGCTAGGAGCATCCAGCACAAATGAGTTTTAAAGGGAGCACAAGTACCAATGAACAATTAAAAATTGGCAAACTATAATAATGACGTTAAAACTAAAGTAAGGGTGCTTAAATAATTAGTGGGGGGAAGAGTTTGACTCAAATTGTTGACGTGACACTAAGCAAAGGAAGATGAGGCATACACGTGTTAGAAAAAAGGAAAATAAAAGAAAGTTGGGTTGAAATCCAAAGCGAAAGAGGTTGAAAGAAAAAAAAAACATAAGACGAAAATCGAGAAACCCAGAATGAGACAAACTCAGAGAAACCTATATGTGGGGGAGGCGAAAGTGGCGAGATCAAAGTAATGGAAGCGAAAGTGTGAGAGAGAATACCTGGGTTGCAATCGAGTGTGGTTGAGCAAAAGCCAACAAAAATCGTGTATGTAAGGAGAGAATCAACATTCGGTTAGGGTTTAGAGTGTTGACAATGTTGATAGGTAACCGTCGATTTTCCCAAAAAAGTGTTCTTGTTTAGGGTTTAGGGTGTGTTACCATTGATGCCTCACAATTAATTTCATGATTTACTTGCTGCACTGTAATGTCGGGAAAAGGTAAAGACAAAGCCCTTGTCGAAGAGGTGACAGAATCTACAGAGAGAGAAAACGACGAGGTAGTGCAAAAGACGTACTTGACTTATCTGAAGAAGGCAAGTGAAGTGGTTTCTATTGCGAAAGAAAGCATACCTAAAACTA
Organism: Acacia pycnantha; assembly: GCA_025563575.1. Classification (NCBI taxonomy): domain Eukaryota; kingdom Viridiplantae; phylum Streptophyta; class Magnoliopsida; order Fabales; family Fabaceae; genus Acacia; species Acacia pycnantha. The sequence continues at coordinate 2,134,916 of JAMWYP010000002.1, read as the reverse complement.
AAGAAGAATGTGTCAAAAGCTTGTTGATGTATATGAGTGAGAGAGAAAATGAGCGACTGATAAGGTCGGGTGAAATTGAAAATGAGCTAGAGAGACATTCAGTTGGCACAATTGACACAACAAATTTCATGCATACAGCTATTACATCTTCATATATAATACACACAACCAAACACATATAACTAACAACAATGACATTACTGCTTTAAACTTATTTTCCCTAAGTTCCCCATCATATAACTCATGTCTACGTTTAAGCTTCCTCAATTCACCATGTATTGAATCAAGCTCTTCACTCAGTCTCTGCCCACTATGCTCTTCGAAGAAAGCAATTTTCATCATATAATTTTCCAATTTCATCTGAAAGCTCCTTAATCACTGTATTTGCCCTCTCACTGAATTTGTTATCATGCCAAGCGAAGAATCCACACCCCCATCTTGTGTTCATAACTTCAATAAGATGAAAAATTCCACCAACCACCCACCCACACCCTTTCCAATTTGATTTTGCTAGCTTACCTGGTAGTAGTATGGGCATCCATAGAACCTCCGACCTAGATTTCCATCAGTCCACGCCGTCCATCTTGATGCCACCATTCTGTGATAAAAGTATCTCTTTGGAGGTTTATATTCATTCTCACGACTAGGTTGTTGAAGAAGCACCACCCTCCAATTGCATCTTTCCATCAACGATCATGAAGATGTTGTCATCGAAGCCCGCGTTTCCATATCGCCTTTACCTCTCCATTGTGTAATCCATTGTTGTAGCGGAGGTAAGTCTGATTATTAACCTTTGAAAAAGACAATTTGTTTAATACTCACACATTCTTATCCTTCAACCCTCTAGCCACCTGAACATCTTCAATTCACACCAAACAACCATTACTTTAGTTTTAACGTCATTGTGAGAGTTTGCCCATTTTTAATTGTTGATTGGTACTTATGCTCCATTTATTGGTCAATCGGCACCTTAACCCTAAAAATTAAAGTGAATGGAATATGATTGAAAAAAAACGAAATCCTAACATAAATATTGTCCTCGAACCTTTCAATTTAAAAAACTAGCTCTATCTCCATCTAGTTTGTTAAGGACCGGAGGTAGTATAATTCAATAGTTCTATGTTCTCTAATGGCTATGTTCAGAGCAATAATTACCAAAGATAGTGTTAATTGGGTTAAGTGCAGCTTGGTTCATCGCAGCATCACCGACTATCCTCTGAGAATCAGTGAAAGCAACAAAAGAAGGCGTGTTTCTCTTGCCTTGGTCATTGACAATGATCTCCACTTGAATGTGTTGCCATACTGCAACGCATAAGTATGTGGTTCCAAGATCGATTCCAATGGCTAGTTGTGATCTGTCACCCATATTCTCTTCCCTTTCAAGAGAATGGAGTTTTTGGAGGCTGTCTGAGAATAGATAACCTAATTATACAGATAGGGAAGTAGTGGAATGATGAGAGGATCAGGCCCTTAAAATGGCGCAGAGATCTTTAAATTTAAAATAACACATTTTGAGATTGATTGCCATTTGGTCAGAGATTAAGTTGTAGAGAAGCAAGTTTAAATTTTACACGTGCATGGATTCGAACAAAGATAACAGCTCCTTGGATATTGGACTACTCTTTCCTAAATAAGTCTACAAACTTAAACGATCAAGTTGACAATACACTGACTCTTGATTTTGCAGGGTAGTGTCAAGACAGGATAGTTGCCGGCCGTTAGTCGCCGTTTAGCCTGGCAAAGGTAATGAGGCTGACGGAAGCTAACGTTGTTAGGATTTAGCCAATTGTCCTTTGTCTAGATAAACAAAACTCATGATCAAACGGATAAGAACAATATAAATCAATTTTTTTGGCCGGAAAAACAGTAAAATCAATTATATAATTGGGTTGAGGGATTTATATAACTAAAGAATGCAAAGTCATATAGGATTAACAAAATTATCTAATTAACATCCAAAACTCCCAAAAATGACATAATTGCCCTTATGCACATTAATTTTCTAATTAAAACCAATTTATGCCAATAATGAGTAACAAAAGATTAAGTACAAAAATATATGGAAATATTGAGACTTATCCCAAAGTACTAAAAACAAGACCGGTCACTGAAACACAATCAAGGCAATAGATTAAGGGTTAGTAAGTCAGCTTAAAGTCAGACTGTTCGTATGAGGTGATTCATATGTGTGCTAAAAAAAGTGTCATTAGATGCATCGATAAGAAGATTCAATGGTTCATATCTTTAGCCATCCGAAAAGGGAGATCAAGAAGGATGTCTCGGAAAGTTATTGAATGGAATATATTGGTAAATAATTTATTTGAAGAGAATTGGTTACACAAAGAAATCATCATCAACTGCATCATTGTATATAATGATCTCGCTTAATACGAAAGTTATTTGAGTTTGGTGGGTACATTTGATGTGTCTCTCATCACTATTTAGAAAGGTGAATTTAAAGTAATAAGGCTCATTAAATTGACGACAGATGTCAAATTACGGGGTGGAAGAGTTAAAGCGTAAACATAAGAAAGGCATTAACATTTATTCATTTGATAAATAAAAACAAGTACAATTAAATTAGGATAAACAAATACATAAAGTCACCAGAGTTTCATATGGATGAACATACAAATCCACGTTTTGTTTCCAATGATATATTCATTGAACACTATTATCTTCCACAAGAAGCTTATCAGATTTTGTGTTATTAGGCAATGCATATGAAGCAAAGACAGAAGCTGTGGCTGTAAATAAGAATGCAACAAAGAGAAAAGCCGCTGAAGCATTGGCCATATTAAAGAAGGAGTCAAATGGAACGAAAACTAAGTTTGTGAAGGCTCTATGCACATCTTCGCTTGCACCTAATCCTGCTGCTGCACCTGTTGCTAATAGGTATGCTGTCATCTGTCCACACCAAAATGTGCATATATTAATAAGCACACTTAATTCGGAATCTTTTGATTGACGATTTATCTAATGATCTTGCTGGTTAAACAATGGTGTTAGGCAATCTGTATACCACTTTGATCCTTATTTTAAGTATAGTTTGTCAACAAAAAAAAAAACTTTAGTTCTAAATTCAAGTCCGCCATGAGAATCATTTATAATGACTGTTTTAACTTTTAATTACAACTTTGCCTTTACTAAAAATATATGTGAGGGAAAATGTAAAGCGTCTTTTTTTTTTCTCAATACTCATTAAGGGCAAATCGGAAAACTCAGTCAATTTAAAACATATTAAAAGTCAGCCCCTATTGAAAAGACTTGTTATGTGTTGTTGTAATTAGTACATCTAATTAGTTTGTGATGCTCACTTTCATTTTAGAATCCAATTGAGTTGGTTGGTTTGACGGGTATCACAAGTCAAACATAGACCTTTTATTTTTGAGTTAATGTGTAAAAATGCACATGTGCTTTATCTTGATGACCTTTTATTTCCATAATTTATTTTTTTAATCCCTATTAAATTTTCTAATTAATAATTAATAAATGAGTATTTATGCATTTGAAATTTGATATTATAAATACTATATTTAATTAAAAATAATTTTAATTTTTTGATCTAACAATTTGAACCAAAAATTATTTAAACAATTTTTCAATCGAAACCGAACAATTATTTAATTTTTATTGCATGAAGAAATATGCAATATAAATGTTTGCACCTCTAAATGAGTTATTTCTATTTATATGATGAATGAAAGTAAGGGCCCGTTTGGATGAACTTTTTTTTTTTTAATAAAAAAAACACTTTTTTAATGCAAAAAAAAAAAATTATATGTTTAGATAATATTTTTTAAAAAAGTAAAAATCACAAAAAAAAAAAAGTCAAAATGCTGCTTTTTTTAAAAGCTTCAATTTGGAGCTTAAAAAAAAAACACTTTTTTTAGAAGCCCATCCAAACAGGCCATAATCAAGGAATATTATAGACTTATAGTTCTAAAGTTGACAATTTCAAAGTAAATGAATTATTATTTTGTTTTGATAGAATAAATGAATTATTTCTTTAACCATTTATTTTTCAAAAAAAAATTAAAATTATTCTTAAGTATATATATTATTTATAATATCAAATATCAAATTCATAAATACTTATTTATCGATTATAAATTAGAAAGTTTAATAAGGATTTAAAAAAATAAAATAAATTATGGAAATAAAATCTTTACCATTTTTACCCATTGAATAAATCCTCCTTCCCAAAATGATAAATTAGAAGAAACAATTTGGCCTCATATGAATTATACCTAGAGAAATAATAATTTTCCTTTAATTGAAATAAAATTATTTTTTTAAAAAAAAACATTTGGTGTTGGGCGCGCTCTTTTGACTAAACTACATGTGTATTTTTACACCTTTGAAAGTCACTTCATTGTTAAGTCATCAAAAAAGTCAAACTTAACGGTCAAAGTCAAATATAACGGTCAAACGATATTTTTACACCTAATTTGTAACCACGTGTGCACTTTTGAACCTAAAAAAACATTTAATGTTGGGTGTTGGACGTTTCTCAGGATAAAGCACATGTACATTTTTGCACATTTCACCCTTTATTTTTTGGGTGTTAATAAACATTGATTTTTGGCTCAAATATGGATTAATTATATATCAATAGTGTTGGATATACCGGATATATAGCTATTGGCTCTTTTGAAAAAAACTTTTTTCCGTAAAATTTTAAAAACAATATTAATGGCAAATGACACTTGCAAATATCAATTCAAATACTTATCGATTATGGGAGTATTATTTACAATAAGAGATTCAAGTCTTTTAGGTTAGTTACCGTAATTAGCAATTGATAATTTCTTATTTGCCAGTTTTGAATTGATATTTGCAACTTATCTTTTAACAAAATTGTTTAGACCCGATTGTTATTAAATTGAATTTTTTTCAACCTAAACGTCATTTCACTTTTTTTTTCCATATTAACTACTTCATAACAAATTAATACTGAAAAAAAGTTTATACTTATATATCGTAATTTAAGTCATATATATTATCACCAACAAAAATAGAGTCATATACGTTTTCCATTCAACAAATTTAAGTAATTAAAAGTTTTTTCCTCGGACATTAGAAAAAAGTGTTCTCCCTCAATTAATTTAGGCTAAAGTATACTTTTAGTCCTTTAAGTTTACATGAGGTATACTTTTGGTCCCTTAACTTTATAAAGTATACTTTTAGTCCTATAATTCTAACACCGTTAATTTTGCTAACAGAAAATGTAAATTCAAGTGATAACGGTGTAAATTTAAGTGATGATTATTCAATTAAATGTTATTAAGCTTAAATTTAAAATATGGATAAATTGAAGAATATATAAAATTTGTGTAATTAAATGCTATTAGTCATCACTTGAATTCACCGCGTCAACATTTTCCGTTAGCAACATTAACGGTGTTAGAATTTTAGGACTAAAAGTATATTTTATAAAGTTAAGGGACAAAAAATATGCCTTATGTAAAACTTAAAGGACTAAAAATATACTTTAGCCATTAATTTATTTTTCTAACGGCATGAAGAGATGTATACCTTGTCGCCTATAAAATCAAGATGATAGCCTAAATCACCACTTATAAGGCGTTTTCCTGTGATCACATTGAAGATTAAGAGAGCCATTTGAAAGAGGTTATACAAAAACCCAATGATTATTGTAGCCAACATGTATCTACATAAACAAAATCATAATTGTAGTTAAAAATAATGCTCCAATATCATTAGAACAATTAGTTTTGAAGGAAATAATTAATTTACGTACGTACCGATAGGACTGAAAATCACTGAACTTGATTATAAGATCAGCTAACACTGCAGTTGCCTTGTCAACGGAAATGAGAATGAGAGAAATCAGAAGGAACACCAAAGAGTGAACCCTCAAAACCAGAAGAACAGTTCTTGAAACTGTTGAAGATGACGAAGACAGTGATGCTGGTGCGGAGCTTTCCATGGCCATCTTGTTGTTGATTTAATTATGCTTTCAATTTCAAAATGTTTTGTTCTGTGCACAAACTCGGTGTTCATGCACCATTATTTATAACCTAACGAGTGTTATTAAGTCAATTGCTCAAATGTATGAGTACGAAGATCATTTTCCATTGGAACCAGAAAGAAAACATTAAAAATGGCATTCTTCGAAAATAGCTCCGTGACAACTTGGCGCCTAAAGACTCATGCAAGGTTAAAAAAAACCTCGATAACAACTTCTGTTGAAAAAGAAATTAAATAGCGCATTGATCTATTCGCCGTGGAAGCAACAAAGAACTACTAAAATGTATAATTTTTTATTTATAAGCCCCAGTTGTATACAGGATGACGACAACAATCATTATTCCAGTTGCTATGGTCAGTTCCATGGGATCGTGGAGTCATTGAACTCTATTAATAATTAAATATTTAGATAAATTGTTGATCAAGATGTGCAACTCAATAATAAAGTTATTGAGTGTTCTCTTTAATCATCTTTACTCATTTTAAATTTACTTCATATTATTTTATGTACTCTCTTCTCCCCCTCTTCGGTTGCATATAGCAATTATAATAAAAAGGTTGTTCCCTTTTATATACTAGGTTTGCTTTTACCATCATTCTAACACTAGTGAACAGGTCATAAACATATTCTAATCCTTATTCAATCATTAAAATTTCAAGAATTTCGACAGCACCTACGTACCTTAGGTTTTTCATCTTCCTCTTCTTCTCAGCCAAAAAGCTTTCATAAACTTACACTTATCAGTTTTCTCACTCTCAAGCTCAGTTTTCCAACACTTGAGTTGAATCATTTTTTCTCCCACCAGTCAAAGTTGCTCTTGAGAAGGTTATGGTCTTATCCAGAAATAATATCAAAGTGATGAAACTTGATCTAAGTAAAGAACTAGGTTGGGAAAATTACTCTCTTCTGAAGAACCGAAAATTAGCAAGGTGAAATGAAGAAGTGTGTGGTTAAAGTTAAAATATTAACTATGTTTAATAACTTTTTCTCGATTTGTGTGTGCCACCCTTACACAGGGCCCATGTTAATCTTCTTTGTACTGTTCCAATTTTATCGGATGTCCCCGAAAGGACTATGTTTAATAACTTTTTGGTTCCATAAATATTCACCTAGTTGAATTTTTTTCCTAAGTTTTGGCTGACTTTTTAGAATTATGTCTAATTAAGATCCAAAATTTTTAAAAATTATTATTTCATGCATACTTTTGCTTTTATTTATAATTAAATTAAATACTTATTTAACTCTTTAGCCTTGAAATTCTCAAAAATTACCGCGGATATGACAGGCTTTACTGCAAATTAGCATATAACTAATTGGAAGTTGCATGGAGGATAGAGATATGGGCAAATCAGTTTGATTTATTTTTGGATTAATGTAGACTGTTTTTGACCAAATTGAAAAGGTTGAATTAAAAATGTACTCCCTCCTGTGCTGTAAATGTCATCCTAACCACATTATAATATACTCCTTCTTCGGTCATATATATAAGATAAACATAGAATGAATTTCTTGGTCATATATAAGTTGCATCATTAAACTTTTTATGAGTGCATAATTTTACCCATTCATTTATTATTGTGTAAATTTTATTTTGATGCAGTATAGTTATATAAAATAGAAGTTGGAAATCTGTTAAATTTGAAGACAGGATTAATAATGAGTTTTAAGTTTTTTCTTTATTCCAATAAAACACATTAGAAGTAATTTATAGATAGAAACAAAGAAATAATATAAAAGATATTTTAAAATAATGTTTGTCAGGGTGTAACATCCCAATTTTTAAAGCGGATTTTTTTTTTTTCAATCAGAGTAGAGCATGGGAGCGAAAGAGTAACTGATCATAACAAAATATGAACCATAGTGTAATATAGTATTGACATTACAGTGATTCTACTTGTTCAAAAGGTAAGAACAGAAAGCGATAAGATAACTCCGGCCGGAAGCCTACTCCTGCTGCTTTCCCCTATCACCGATCCGTGGTCCTCCGGATCCTCGAAAGCTACACTGAGATTCAATTCACCGCATTGAATCTCGGGTAACTGATTAACCTTATGCTCAAATAGAAACAGTATATAGACAATGATATTCATGACATAACAAAGCAACATCTCATCGAAGTGTGACACGCATGTAACATAAGCACGAAGCAAATATGTAAGGTCCTACACAACAACATTGTGACACGTACAGGACATAAGCATAAAGCAGTATGTAAAGTCCTACACAAAAATAGTCTGCACATTACCCTGTGCCACAAACACGTGTCCTCAGCGCTAGGAAAACTCACAGCGGTATTATCATGTCTTATAACCCGTACAAGGCTGTATGTAAAGCGGCGACCCTAAGCAGAACCCCGGTATATGAACGTATCTATAACATATATGTATATGAGAGCTATAGGATTAGTGTTACAGTACGCGTCCTTACCTTCGTTGATGTACGTAGATGTTTCGCGAAATCTGTACTTTTCGACGGAAAAACGGTTTGTCCGACAATGCACGTTGGACAATGTGGCGGCAAACAAACTAGGATTTTGACGTCCTATAAGAATAATATCACTTCCATTAGTGATTTGACACTATAACTGGCATTTTAGGTAAAAATTACCATTTTGCCCTTCTACCCCTAATTGGCGGAATTTCGCCAGCACTTCGTTACTCTGACAAATTTTCTTCCCGAAATTTTGCCAGAACTTCGACGCCATTTCAATTTTCGAAAATAAAGACTAAAATAGCCCTCCCATATGATACCCAATCATACTTGAAAATTTAAAGGCTATTCTAGCATTACTACTCTAACTATTGAAAGAACTACGAAGATTTCAAATTTCGGGGACTCAATCCCTACTATGTTTTTACCTCGTCAGGCATATTTTTCAATGCAATGAGGCCTAAAAATCAATAGTAGGAATCTCACTCCCTACTTGCTAAAACCATCTAACAATTCTACTAACTACCGAACTAGAAACTAAAGCCCGAAAGACTTACCCGTTGAAGACTTCCGAACAATTTTCCAGAGCTTCGCCGCAAAATTTCCGAGCTTCTCTCTCTAGAATCCTCTCTCTAGATTCGGCCAAAGAGGGAAGAAATGGTGTGAAAATGAAGAGAAGGGGGGGTATTTATAGAAACGGTGGTAGGGTTTCGGCCGTCGGATCAACTTTGTGAGAAGCGATCTGGGACCGTCCAACACAACTTTTGGAAAAACCCTTTCTCCCCTTTTGCTTTCACACTAGGCCGAAAATTCAAGGGTCTTGGCCAATGGGAGGTGGCCACGTGTCACCTTCCAGAAGCTTTCGGAGGAATTTCTCCGATCGGTACCCGATTCGCGTAATTTCAGAGAAATCTCAAAATTCTGGATTTATAACTCTGAAAACATATTCTCACTTAGTAGAAATGTCCAAGTTAACCTATATTTTGATTTCATATAGGGCTCCAATAGTCCAGTTGAGTCTTTCTCGAAAAACGTGTCCAAACGCGTCGGTGTCGAAACTTGTTTTCTAAACATCAATCTCTTGAGAAAAATCACTTGAATCCAAATATGTTCATGAAAATTCCCAATTCTTTTCCAAATGTCACAACATAACCTTTTCGTCCTCTTGGCTATCCGGCCTTTTCTCGAATTTCCTATTTCGTCTTATTAGGAAAAAGCACAAACGGCTTCAGAATTAACTTCCGCAAGAGTCTAACGGAAGATAAAAACCCACTGATTAATATTTTATCTTGACTTTTGGAATCCCATTCCTAGATCTCTAGATAGGATCCGTTTCCTAATTCCCATTTTACTATTCACCCTTTATCACTTTAATTAATTATATTATTATTATAATAAAACTTATATATTAAGTTTTCTTTTATTTATTATTTTTTTTTCTCTCTTTTTCTTTTTTTTTCTGCCCCTTGTTTTTTTATTTCGTTTTTTTATTATTTTGATTAATTATTTAATTAATTAAATAATTATTTTTACATAATTTTTACAGAATTTTTCCCATTGGTCCATTCTTGTATTTAGGCTTTAAAAATACCTAGACTCAACTATTTTTCTACAAAATTTCCAATTAATTAGTAAATATATTTTTACTAATTTTAAGCCAATTACCACCAATTTTTGAGCTTTACACAATTATCTCTTAATTTCCTTTGTTTATACTTAAGTAATTAGCCCAATATTACTTAATTACTTTATTATCACTTGTTGATAATTTTCTTAATTACAATGCCTCATTACCTTCATACTCTTGTATTAACATTGGTATTTTCATGCCTCTTGCATTTTTAGAAATTACAAGGGTATTATGGTCTTTTTATTACTTTCTGAACCTTCTTATACAATTTCTCCAAGTTCATAATTTATCAAATCACAATAATTAGAAATAATATACTCTCCTAATTCACTTGGTCATTTTACTGCCTTCTGGTATTTTTTATAATTTCTCTAAGTTAATTACCCTTTACAGGGGCATTTTGGTCATTTTGGCACTTAGGCCCTTAAACTCCCTAATTTCTTGCAGAAATTCTACTTAGAAAATAGACTATAATTATACAAGACCGGAGATTGAAATTTCACTTATCAGAAATATCCAACTTTTATTTATAATATTCCAGATAAATATCCGGGTATTACACAGGGATAAATAGAAAATAATGATGAAAATTTTAGACAAATTGATTGTTTTAACTAACATATCATAGTTTTGTTGAGTTAGTTAAAATGATTTATATATGGGACAAGGGTAGTACATGTTATTTTTCTTGAAAAATATCATTTTTTTTATATGTTACAAAATTAAGTGGGGTAGACACTCGTAATCCACCAGGATTAAGGCAAGCTTTTAGGTTCAAAGAGTGCTTATGGAGGTACTTATAGATCACCCACCAATGAGACCCTTAAATTGACTAACGGATATCAAACCTCCTCTTTTTGGGGTGAAGGCCGACACCTTAGTCAACTGTGTCACTCCTCATTTGCAAAAATATCATAAAACTCTTGCTTCTAAATCAAAACTATATAAATACAAGCTTTTAGTATAATATAAGAATGAAAAATAATAAATATTATGTTATTTATATGATATAAATATAAATATATTTATTTAATGTGTAAACAGGTTAGGCCTGACATATTTACACATTTAGGCATTTAAATAGGCATTGACCAGACTTTTTTAACAAACAGGTCAAGCCTGACCAGGCTCTAAATAGGCCAGGCTGTAGGCCGCTTGATAGGGCCTTGACCTATTTCCACCCCTACTTCTAAAGAATACTGTTTGTCTGGCACAGAGAGAGACAGTTACACAGAAGGCCTAAAGCCTTTCAATTTATCGAACCTGATATAAAGCTTCTTGGCCCAAAATGAAAAAAATAAAATAAAAAATTGCTACAAAAGGCGTAAGATAGTTTTTCTGTAAGCCCAAATTATACGGCTTTGTATCACCAAAAAAAGAATCATACGGCTTTCCCGCCCAAAATCAAGCATTTGATTAAGGCCTTTATGGCATCTTTTTGGATAAACAGTTCTTCTTCTTTTTTCGGATGCAATTCTCCCCCCCCCCCCTCCCCCCCAAAAAAAATAAAAAATTTAATAGCGGACACATCGAAATATATAATATTGATTATATTTTTATATAGAACTATTTAAGTGTTGTAAAAACTAATGTTATTGCTAAATAGTTTAACTCTGATTGTAAACTCATGCCTTACCATCTTTCTCTCTAATTCAGGAAAAAAAACAAAGAAACTAAGGCCATTCAAGTCAAGGTATTCAGAGCAAAGGAGAGTAGAACGAACCTTTATTCAACTGTGTGACTGTTTTTGTAATTATTTTTATTCTAAATAAATACAAAATATGCCACATTCATAAAATCATTTTTAATTTTTCGCTACATCAAAGTTGGTCTTTGCTAGAAGTTTTTTCCACATTGGATGTGGATGGTGGAGATAATAAATCAAAAATCTATTGAAGATTGTATTGGTCCTACCAATTCATAGAGATTTTTTATTTTTTTTGGGAAATCAGAAGAAAGAATATATGTTTGAAAACAATAAAGAAAGAATGTAATAAACAAAAAAATATCATAACAAATTATTATAATGCAATGACAAGTTATAGTATAGGAAACAATAACCTGCAATAGTGCTTATTAGTTATTAATATAACTTTCTTGAGATTTTACAATATTGATTTTCCCATTTTATTTTCTATTGAAAATATCATAACTCTAAGCGACGTACACAACTGAAGAGTAAAAGCCAATATATGCCTCGTTTGGGAGGATTACAGCTAAAAAGAAAACATTATGGAGTATATAATATTCATTGTATATATATACATATTATTATACAATAACTATTTGTTTTCCTTTTCATTTTTGGGCACAACAAATAGTTTACATTAATAAAATTAATTTATTTTCATTTAGATTTTATTTTCTTGTTATTTTTTATACATATTTTTTTTTTATGGAAAATGACATTAAACTCTCAACTAAGACAAATAATATCAGATAAGTTCCAAGACTTAAATGGTAGCTCTGCCACTTAGTAATAGTTAGTTGTGTTTTCACTTATTATTGACAAACTATGAGACTTTTTTGACATTATTTCTCTTAATTGGGACCTTGATGTCATTTTTTTCAAAAGAGCAAAATGGTACCATGCGATCCATATAGCTGGGGTTGAGTTTCTCTCATCATTCTTTTCTCATTATCTCTTATAATCTTTAAATCACATCCGTCCAATCAATACAATATTACTTTTATTTTTCTCTCACTTTCTCAATTAACGGCCCAGATTGAACCAATGAGAGAATATGCGAAAAGGGATATGGAGAGAATCTCCTTCCATATAGCTGACATCATTTAGTGGGATAAAGTTTTATTATTGTTGTTAAACAAATGAACCATATAGATGAATGGGTCACTCTCGAATCTCGATTGCCATTTTCTTTCTTATACAATCAAACTCTAATTGGCATTGATATGACATAACGCGTGGCTGTCCCATTCATCTCATAATCTATTGATTACACATTACCTTGCTTGAAAATCTTAATAAGTATGACCTTTCACGGAATATCCAAAGGCTTGCTATTTCCATATGGACATAGGAAAGTGCTTGATTTAGAATAAAATCATCCATTAAACATATATAAAACATGATCTTTCTAGATTTATAATATACTCCTTCCGATCCTTAATACATAACAAATTTAGGGAGTACACATTGGTCCTAATTAAATATAAGACATATTTTCCTATTTTCTAATATTTTTTTAATTTACTTCTATTGATACTCCCTTAACAATAATAAAAGAGGAGAGGGAAGAGGGAATTATTGCATATGACTAGGGTGTTTTATAAAAAAAAATATTGTATTAACTAACTTCCTTAATCTAATTAAATTAGATAAATAGGTATTGTATTAAAAACTGGAGGGAGTATCTCATATTATACTCCCTCCAGTTTTAATTATAAGAACACTTTTGTAATGCAAATTGCACTACAAAAGTGTTCCTATAATTAGGACCGGAGGTAGTATATGCTTTTGTAAGTGTCCCTAATAAAGTACTACAATCCCCCCAAAAAACAAAAAAACAAAAACCCCAAAAAAGAACAGCCGTGCGTGCTTAACTTTCCTTTATATTGTATGGTCTTGGGGAAAAAAAAAAATAATTTCTACATTGATTGCCCAGGGGACTGAGCAGAAAGTGTGACCAGTGATAATTTTAAAAATGAGAAGTGAGGTTGTTGACTTTCTACTGCGATTCCCAAAGTAATCGGTGTAGAAATGCTTTTTTACTCCGGTTATAACATTAACTAGTGTAGAAATTAAAATTAGAGACTTTCTACACCGGACAACCAGTATAGAAAGTGAAGAGAAGCTCTACTTTTTGTTAACCTGTTCTACATTGGCTAGCAACAATCGGAATAGAATAATTTTTCTTAATATTGGTTACTTTCTACACCAATTGTATCTACATCATTTGGAGAATCAATGTTAAAATACCTTTTAATCGGTCTTAATTAAAGGGTCATTCTACATTAGTGTAAATAGTCTAATTTAATACACATTTTGTTTTTTATATTGATGATGCTTCTTTTATAGAAAGAAGCAGATATTTGGTGGAAGTGGGGCAGAGAAGAATCAAAGAGTCACAATCTATAATCGTAAAATCAAGATTCACAATAAAAATAATAGGAAAAAAAAAAAGCATTGAGAGAGCACTTGTCGATCTTTCCACATATGTATGTCAATGTGTACGTGAGTGCATGGAAAGCTTAAATCACAATCTTAGCCTTATGTTCCGTCGCAGTGTGGGGACTTTCAATAGTGTTGTGCTTACTAAAGAGTTGGCACAACAAATCCTCACATACAAATAATGCTGGATCTGGATTCCTCCATGTGGCCACATAATCTGTGAAAACAAATGTATTTTAATTTGTATTTTGAATTATATCAAATTATCAATATAAATATAAAAGATATTTTTGACAGATCTGAGCTACCTTATTCATGGGATAAATATCAATTTTGCCACGGAAGTTTTGGCTTTAGAGCACCTAGCACCCGAAAGTTTTTTTGGTATCATTTTTGCCCCAAAAATATACAAACGTAGCAATCTTGCTCGTCGATTAATCTTGATCGTTGGATTTATTATTTTTTGTATCATTTTTTCCCCAGAAGTTTACAAAAATTTGCTTCTAAAAAAAACTTCCGGGGCAAATTTGCTCCTAAAAAAACTTTTGGGGCATATTTGCTCCCTTTTATAAACTTTTGGGGCAAAAATGATACTAAAAAAACTTCCAGGTGCTGAATGCCCCCTAACCAATACTTCCATGGCAAAAATGGTATTTAACCTTTTATTCATTTGTAAGACTACAAATACTTGAATATGAGTTCAGTGATACCAAGATATCAAGGAGTTACATATCACTTTAGTATGTTTGGATTTACTGCATTTCATTTGTTTTCGTAGATCTACACAAACATCATTTGGCTTTTCTACATCTGTTTTAATGTCTCCGCTTACAAAGATATGTAGCTGATATATTCAAAATATAATTGGAAAAAAGGAAGTAAATTTGAGGATGGAAATTTCATCCCAAAGATGTTATAAAAAAAACAGTAATAAACGAACAGATACCCTAGAAACTCATTTATTATAAAATTTCTCGAAAGTCTCTTTCCTTCTAAAGAGAAAACTTTGCTAGGAAATTGCAGTGCGTGGGCCACATGTCTCTTTCGTTTTTTCCTCTGCTTTTCTTTCCTTAAATTTATTTTCCTATCCAAACAAGGGGGCATATATGTTTTCACTCCTATATCCTCCACTATTTTTAACCTCTCTCTATTTATATAATCCAAGCTTATTTGTTTATGGAGAGGTCTTCATATATAAGTTTTGGAAATAAAATTTAAGTGACACCTATACAAGTTTGGAGAAATCGATGAAAACTCCATGTCTAGAAATTTTATTAGTTAGAAGGAAATGTATATTTTTATATACATACATAAAGTATCAATTCTCTGTAGGATTTCATATACAGAAAGTATCAAGTGCTTGAATTCATGTCTTTCTAGTGAAAAATCTCCAAATAACATGGACTTTTCACCTATTTTGTTCTATTTTTTAAAATTATGTAATTATGTAATTTCAAATATTTTAGAGAAAAAGTATCAATACTATATAGGATTTCATATACAAAATGTTGTGATATCTTCTTTTTAAAAAAAAAAAATTTAAAAAAATGTAATCTCCAAACATGGACTTCAGAGAAAAAGCTGTTGTAAGATTTTAAGCTAATAAACTCCAGCCCCCACAAAAAAAAAAAAAATTGATGTGACCTTATCCATATAATTAGGAACCCTAATTTGTCTTCCCCATCCTTAAAGCATTTCTTTATCTCTGACTGATCATTATTTCTTTGTAACATTTTTTTTTCCAAATTTGTCTCCATATATAACTTGCATTACACTTAATACAACATAGCTGTAAGAGTCTATTTGCTTCTCCTCCATAAATCTCCACTTGAGCTTTGTAAAGTTAGGGCTTCTTTGATTTTGTTTTTTAAAACAGTTTTTTTTTTAAATAAAAAAATTGTTTAGAAAACTGTTTTCAATAAGTTGTTTTTGAAAACAAAAAAAACAAACATTAAAAATTTTTAGTTGTTTCCCCCCCCCCCCAATATAAAGTAACCGGGAGCACTAATCTAAGTAATTTCTTGTGAGTTTTTCAATTTCTAAAAATAATTTTGGTTCAAAACCAACTAAATTGGAATAAATAAGGAAAAATTTGTTTCTAACTTCAAGAAAGTGAGGTTTTAGGATCACTTCTCCCCTCTATACTTCATGAGACTAATTATTTTCCTCTCAATTAGATTTAATGAGAAATCAAGTGTTTATCTAATATTCAAAGTATTGGAAATGCTTTCTCAAATCAAAACCAGCATCTCTTTTCAAAAAACTTATTAGATTTCTTACGTACAATATATAACTTAGTGAAAATAGTCTTTAAGACCCAATCTTATAATAACAATAATAGGTTAATAAGTAAATCTCTTTTCTATCAACAAACTCTCCATTCAAATATGAATTTCAAGACTAGCATGACTTTCAAACATGAATTTCAAGACTAGCATGACTTTATCCAAGTTCTTTAAACAAAAAGATCTCTCTCAAGTATCATCTTATTCAACAAATCAATCCCAGTGGTGGCCAAACACTAAAAAGCATGAAGATAGAATAAAATCAACACATAATACTTCATTAAATACTAGAAAAGAGAGAATAACATAGTCTTAATCCATATAGAGGTTCAAGGCAACCCTAGAAATGAAATGCTTAGCTACTCATAGTCTTTGGTACAAAAAATCCATACAATAAAATTGAATCCATAGCTAAATAATAAGAAAAGATAGTATAAGAGTGACAAAACAAAGGTATAAATCCCAAAATCTCTCTTAGAATCACCACCCAAGGCTCTAAACTTGCTTATAACTCCTTTCCAAGCTCTTTCCTTTCGTGGCTCAGCCTCTCCAAGTGTAGAATGCCTCATTTTCAATGCAACCGTAGCTTTTATCCTTGTTAGTTATGCTTTATTTTTCAAAATGCAAAACATATAAGATTTCGTGCATCCGTCGTTGCTTCACTGTAGTGAACCCATAGCGAACTTGAAGTCAGTGACAACTCTTTTTTAGGTGATTTTGCTATGGCTTGGCTTCGCCAGGCCACAACGAACAAAGATACAGAGATTTCATATTTTAAGGCACTTTCACTATGGCTCACTAGTGCAAAAAAGGGCTTTAAGATCGCCTCATTTAGACCGGACTATCGACGTCCCGATCTTAAAGGTATGACCAGTGGCAGTTTTGTAAATATAAAGAACTTCTTATACTGGACCATTTTTTCATAGGTCTTAAATATATTATCCAGACCTGTTAAAAAAAAAAAACCGGTCTTAAAAATGTTATTAAAAAAATTGAAATATCAATTACTTTATGGAGAAATCTCATACAGCTGGACTTATATTTTCTGCACTCCAAAATATTATGGAAAAATTTAAATATAAAGGTATTAAAGTTTTAAGACCGAACATATATAATAGCCAGTCTTAAAAGGTAGACTTTTAAGACCGGACATAAAATGCGGCCGGTACAAATATATGAAATAAAAAATTAATTAATTTTTAGACCGGAGTTATAGAAAGACCGGTCTTAAAGGTTAACTTTTAAGACCGCGTACTAATTTGTCCGGTCTTAAAAATAAGGCGCCAAATATATGTTTCTTCGCGCGGAAGCTTTTGTTACTCTCACTAAAGAACCTCTATACACGTTGCAAAACCCTTCCTGTTGCATTACCTCTCTTCCTCGCCCACGTACCATTAGCCTCTCTTAGTCTCTCATTTGCTCAGGCATTCCTCTCTTCCTGTCTCAAAAATGAACAGTGAAAACGATTCCAGTCGTGTTCCTGGAACGCCAGTTACTGGTGTGACTGATATGTGTCAGAACGAACCCTCTTCATCTCACAATCAGCCTCCTAACCGCCGTGCACGCCGTGGTAGAAGTGGCACACGAATGATGGATGTATCCCTAAGTCGGACTTCTGGGACAAAGCTCGAGATTCAGTTTGATGAAAATTTGCAACCTGTCGGTCCTAATAAAAGCAAATATACTAGTTTTGTCGGCTGTCTAGCACGTAGCAAGGTTAGCATCTTGACAGCTGAGTGGAAAAATATGGACCAAAGCACAGTAAAGGATCCTATTTGGGACACTATCCGGCTTACATACACCGTCCCTGACTGTCAGAAGTTGAAAGACTCAACATTGTCTTATTGTGCTGATCGGTGGAGGAAG
Organism: Acacia pycnantha; assembly: GCA_025563575.1. Classification (NCBI taxonomy): domain Eukaryota; kingdom Viridiplantae; phylum Streptophyta; class Magnoliopsida; order Fabales; family Fabaceae; genus Acacia; species Acacia pycnantha. Next base: position 2,116,578 of record JAMWYP010000002.1, on the reverse strand, counting down.
TTTAAGACCTTTCTAGCTAACAAGTATATTTTGGCCGAGGCTCGGCTTGACCATAATCCTTGGGACAAGTACACATTTATTGATGAACAAACTTGGCAACAATTTGTTCAGCTGCGGACCACTCCTGAAGCTCTGGTGAGTTTGTATTTAGTTTTGTTTGCCCTTTTGTTTGCTTACTAACATGTGCAGATATGTGAATGTTATTGTGTTCATCTAATCTTGTTAGTTAAATGGTTTGGTGTGTGAATAGAAGTATACATTTCTTGCATTTGTCCTGCATCAGAGGAGCATGTCCTAGTTCTATGCAAGTCTGATATGTAAACCGTGAAAAGGTAAAATACTAAGTAAGTAATTAGGGAAATAATAATGGCATAAGATTCAATCCATTATTATAGTCTTAGTTCTGTTATAGTAGGTAGTGGTTAGACATTGTTGTTAGTTAGTATGTTAACTGTGTAATGGTTTTGGTGCAAGGTGTTATTGGGCCTTAAGAGTCAAGCCCCTAACTATATATAAGAGGTTAGTCTAATATGTGTAGGAACCAGTTATGATGAATAAATGAATTGACTGAGTTGGCAGCAATTCTGCAACTCCCTTTCCTTTGTAATTTCTCCCAATTTCTTCTACAATTCTACATCTTCCTTAAATAAAATGTTGAAACTTGATGAAGTGAATTTAACTAATGTTTGACGTTCATATAGATCAAGCAGAAGTTGTCTAATTTCTATTAGTGACATGGCTGGAATTCATAATTGATAGTTGTTTTCAATCCTGATTCACAGAAAAGAAGGGAACAAGCACAGGAGATCGGGAGAAAGAATGATTTCCCGCATAGGGCTTCTCGCGGCGGATATGAAAAGACCGAAAAAGATTTGATGGTAGCCAAGTGGAAGAGATTGGAAGATGAAGCTGAATCCAATCCTTCTGCGATACTTGAGCAGCCATCTCCAATATGTCGCGAGGATTTGTAGTTGTATATTCGGCAAAAGCCAAGCGACACCTACATGAGTGAACAAACTCGTTTAGTTGCTGAAAGAATTGTAAGTATCGATATTGTTATTTTTTAGTTACTAAACATGTTTCATTACTAAGCTTCTCGTTATCTGTATCTTATAGGAAGATCTTAAAAAGAAAGAAGTAGAGGGATCTTTTGTGTCGGACGGGAGGAATGATGTTCTGACCGTTGCGATTGGAAAACCAGATCCTTGGGCATGTAAGGGGGATTGGAGGACGGGTAGGCCTAAAGCAATACTTTGGTAAATCCAAACGCCATAAACAAAGTATGGTTACCTAGGAGGAGATGGATCATACTCTTGCCAAATTAAGTGAGGAAGCAGCGGCTAAAGAAGCTTCATTGACTGCAATGTTTCAATCTGAGATGAGCAAGATGAAGGAGGAGATGGAGAAAATGAAGTGTCTTTTGAGCTCTCGGCCAGAGACCAGTGTTCCCTTCACACATTCAGCTGCACCTATGCAGCAGAGCACTAGAGGGAGCTGCATTGTTGGACAGTCAGAGCAACCTTGTGACTTGTATGTAGAGGATCGTGATAGTCATAGACGATTAGTTGCAAAAGGGACTGTCCACAACTTGGGATCAACTATACACCACTGATAATTGAATATTTTATACACTTATTTTTACCTCTTGATTAATAATTTAGGACTCTTTAGTTAATAAATAATGGTTTTTATGTTCATTTGGGCCTTGGGCCTTAAATTACATTTTAGCCATTTTTAATAATGAAATTCCAGTTTTGTATTGCTTCACTATTTTTACCATAACTCTTGAACCAGACATCGGATTTGCCTCGTTTTTGTCTCATATTTCAGATGATTCAGAGAGCTACAATTGTTATGAAGACATAAAGAGAAAATTCGGTCAAGAGGGCGGTCGATTTTGGAGCCCAAGTTGGATGTACAATTCTGGATTTATTTTGGACCCGAATTTTGTAATTTAAGTCCAGTTTTATTTTATTTCTGTTTTGGGCTAAAACTATGAGAGCCCATTTCGTTTTAGGTTATTTTTAAGTAGGGCAGCTGCCACAAACAGATTCATTCACGTTTTTACCCTATTAGTGGATCAAAAACACAAGTTTCAAATTCTCTCAATTGTTCTTCATCCGTTCTTCGAGTTCTTCGTGTTCGTCATGAACTTCTTCATTTCTGCTCCATTTTCGTTCTGCATAGCCATGCTGGGCTAAGCTTCGGTGATTAGCCCATGGATTAAGGATTCCACTATCCAGAGGATTCGCTCTTAACGGTAATAAATTCGGTTCTGTTTTGTAATTTCGGATTCGATTTGCATTCGGATTGGGTGTTAGATTTAATGCCCAGATTGAGAAATCCCAAGGACTTAATTCGAACTGGATTTGAGTGTTTTCTGTGCGATCGTACGGTGACACGCCGCTGTTCGGATAAACGCTAAACGATCGTTTAGTTGAGGGAATTTCTGGACGAACGCAGAGATTTCGATTCGTCCAGAATCAATCACGAGTTTGTTCAATTCTGTTTTTCGTCCGAGGAAGGAAATTGGTGGAATTCGAAATCCTGGGTTAATCTTCTGTTTATCTGTTTAATCTTCATTTCATTCTGTTTCAATTTCTATTAGTTTTCGTTTTAATCTGTTAACCAAAAACCCCCCATTGTTACTGTTCTGTTTGGCTATTATTGTTGTTAATCAAACTTGCTGCAAATTCGTTGGGGAAACGACCTAGGTTCCTATCACTACAAATCATTTTGAACTTGATTTATTTTGGAAGACACGACAAAAATCTTTCCAACCACCAACAAATGGCTGATGATGAAGTCAGAGTGTCAGTTGAAAAGGTGATCATTGATGCACATGTTTCTCTCCCAACTGATCAGCTGAAGCTTGTGAGTGATGTCAAGGGAACCTTCATCTCTTGGCCAGTAAAGCTTGTAAATGTCTTTACTCCTCCTCAAGCTCCATCCCCTATTTTTAAGTTGACTGCCAAGGAAAAAAATATCCGATATGGTATCCAATGGATATTTTATAGATAAATCGTGGCCTGTCAATGAAGTAGTAGGCCTTCCTGATATTTTACTGGTTTACGTTGACCCCGAGGATTTAACGTTCCTCCTGCTTCCTGGAAAGGATCTTACTAGTCCAATTGTTCAAATATTTATAAAGTAAGTATCTTCTTCTATGAGTACATAATTTAAATGCATCGTTTAGAAACACATACATATATACTAATTCCCTGATCGATGTCATTCTTGTAGGTTAATGCATGATGAACTGGAACAACAGGGCAGAATCAATGATTTTGGATTCTTGTGCCCAGTCTATGCAAGTTCAACATCTTTGGAAGAGAGACAACAGTACATATCAACGAGGTTGTGTGAAGTGAGAAGAAAAGTGTACTTGTTTCCATACTACCAAGGGTACATATCACAATTCTTGTCTACAATAATTCACTTAATTCTACTACATATATCACTGATTACTTTATTGCTGTGAATTTTCAGCCACCACTGGAAGTTGGTCCTCATGTGCATGGAAGAGATATAGTGGTCTTCTTATGCTCCACTCACGGAAGTCCGGGGCCTACGTTGAAGTAACCATAAACGAGTAAGCATGTCATTTTGATTGTCTTGTCTGAAATCTCTGCTATGAATTTTCAATGAACATTATTGATAAATTTGTAATTTTGATGATAGTTCCATGAGGACCTTCTAAATCCAGGTAAACAAAAAGCATATGTATGGTGCCAAAGATCCTAAATGGCTCACACCAAAGGTTAGTACATATTTGGACACTGGCACACTGCCTTGTGAACTTGTTCAATAAGCTATATATGCTCTTATATATATTTCTTGTTCTTTTTAGACCTGTCGGCAACCAAAGGGGTCCAACTTATGTGGCCCGTACGTCATGAAACACATATATGGTATTATCACAGAAGGAAGGACTAAATTCACTGCAAAGGTAAATGTTATGGTTGAATTCAGTCTCTAGCTTAATGTTACATATGAAATATGCATGTAAGTTACTTCTGTTTCTGTCTTTGATGTTACAGAGGTTTGCCTATCTTGATCCCTTTTCTGATGATGAAGTGGAGCACATACGCAATGTGTTTTGTGAATATCTGTATAATGACCTCTTGAAGTCAGGACAATAATTAATGTCCTAAATTAATTCATTTGTAAATATATGTTGTAGCAACAATAATCTTCTGTAAATTTGCTTATTTTTTCGAACAATTCATTCATTTGTAAATATAACGCAATGTGTAATTCAATAATAAGTTTGTTTGTTTTTTTGAACAATTTTTTTGTATCCATTTTGGGTTTCTGAATGAATGGGATGGTGGATAAAACTATTTAGTGCTTGAAATTTGAGGTATAGGCGGATGTTGTAAATGAGCCGTAAGACTCTGAAAAGTATTCTCGACTTTTCGGACCAGATGGTTTTTAAAGATCTGGTCCTAAAAGTATTCGTCTAATTCTAAAAAATATGGCTAGACTTTTAGGACCGTATATTTGTTAAAAGTCCGGTCTTAAAAGTCTTCATCTAATTCTAAAAAATATGGCTAGACTTTTAGGACCGTATATTTGTTAAAAGTTCGGTCTTAAAATTCTTCGTTTATTTTAAAAATATGGCGAGACTTTTAGGACCATATATTTGTTAATTGTCCGCTCTTAAAAGTCCGATCTTCGTTTATTTTAAAAAATATGGTTTAACCTTTAGGACTGTGTATTTGTTAAATGTATGGTCTTAATAGTCTTTCTTTAAATAGAAATGGTGATTCGCTTTTCAGACAAATCATTAGGGTTGAAGACAACCGAGGTTCTGGCATTCTGCTTAAACTATGTCCTTCGTTGTCGTCGTTTTTACCTCTTCTGTTTTTGAGCAACATTATCGGTCTCCCTTTTCTTTGTCTTTTTTATTTTTGTCGGAAAAAGAAGGAAGATAATGAAAAGGACACTGAAAATATTCAAAGCAGGGCGAGGTAAAACCGATGACAACGACGGTCCAACCTTGAGAAGAATTGTCACTGTGTTTGTTTTTATTCGAATATGGTAAACAATGTTTTTGTTTTGTTTTGTATGGTCTTAACTGTATTATGCGAATTTTTAATGTTGATCACACACGATGAGGAAAATGTTTTGTTTGTTTCCTTTTTGTCGGAAAAAAAGAAGATAATGAAAAGTACAAGGCAATCGAAGATGAGAACTAAAAATTTTATTTATTATATTTTTTTTATGTTTCCTTGTGAGGGGAAGAAGTAGTACATAAAAAACAAAAAACAAAATAAAAATATCTAATCCTCCCCATCGTTGTCGGAGGGGAGGGAAGGGTCAGAGACGTCGTCATCAGAAGTATGGTATTCAACGTCATTGGCGTCGTGTACCGCGTTCAGCTTGTTGTGTACGGCGTGATAGACTTGAAATAGTTGGCCCAAGCGTCGGTCTATATGATCGACGCGGGCCACGAGGTTCTCCATCATCTGGTAGAATGACGGGTTCGGAGGCAACGGAGGAGGGTACGGAGGTGGAAGATGATTATGACGAAAAGGAGGACCTCGTGGTGGTGGAGGACCTGTTGGTGGTGGAGCAGCCATTACAATGGAGGTTATAGAAGTGATAGAGATGAATGTGAAGAAAGTAAAGTAACAACGGGTTTAAATAGAGAACCCATTCTGAACAATGTGAAACGCCGGAAACTTTAACGAGGAGACGCATAGTTCCTCAGAATACGAGGAGACACCTAGTTGGGAAGTTTATGTGGAAGCCGAAGAGACTCTGAATCATTCATTTGAACAGAGGGTAAGGATACGACTCTCTATCTGAGTAATTTGAAAAGAATGAACTTTTAAAACTGGATATTGTAAAAGATCCGTTCTTAAAAGTAATATTTTTTAAGAAAAAAAAAATTCTTACTTTAAAAAAAATTGAATTGAAAAAAATAAATGAATTTTAGGACCGGATACAAGATAAAAGGTCGGTCTTAAAAGTAATTGAATTGATTGAAAAAATAAATAATAGACTTTTAGGACCGGATATTTATCAAAATACGCTCTTCAAGTAGAAACACTAAATTCATTTATACCTATTGAATCTGAATTCTCATCACCAGTTGTGTATCTCTCCTGCTCTCTACCCTTATTTTTTTGCTCTCTGCGCTTATTTACTCCTCACACTGCTTCTCTGTCCTTATTAACTCCTCACTACCTAGCTCTTTGCCCCAATTGCTCAAAGCCTCAAACCATGGTTAGATAGAAGAGAACTCCTCGTAGGGGTGCTCTTACACCTGAAGCTCGTGCCATCCTTAGATCGTTATACGATGCGCCTCGTCCAGTGAGAGTGCGTTCTATTGTGACCGAAGAGTCTCGGGTCGTTAGACCCATTGTTATTTCGCATGATGAAGAGATTGCCACACCCCCCTCCATCCTTCTGCCAACCTGTCCATGCTGAGTTCCTCCGTATTCTTGATGGTGAAGAGATTGCCAGCCACCTCCAACCTTCAGACCATGAAGAGGTTCGTGCTCCCCCTCTCCAACCTGTGGGCCCCAACATGCCTACCTCTGACCCCTCTCCTCTTTCCTCTAATGATGCATTGTGGCTGATGCAAGAAAGACAGGAACTTGCTGATCTCCGGCAGGAAATTAATGTTGTTCACGCTGATATCGCCAAGGCATTGGACGATAATAAGCTTTAGGATGTTCAGTTAGATTCTTGTTTTTGATAATTTTCAACATGTTTTTCTTTTGTTTTTTTTCTTGTGTACATGCATATTCTCCAATAATGTGTAAAGCATTAAGAACTAAGCTTGTGTATTTTTTTGTGGTTATTCTCCAGTAATTAAAGAAGCTTATTCTCCAATTTTCCTTTATTTTATTCATTCAGTTGCTACTGCGCTCGCCAAAGCTGTTAAGACCGGATACTTTATAAGTAACTGGTCTAAAAAGTATTTGACGTTTAGGACCAGATGTTTTATAAAACTTCGGTCTTAAAATTAAATGAATAATAAAATTTAGGATCCGAGCCTTTTAAACCTCCGGTCTTAAAAATTTAATTATATCTTTTGGACTGGATAATTTATAATTAACTGTTCCTAATAAAATCCAAAAAGCTAAATAAGTGTCTTTGTCGCGCGGAAAATTAAATTTCCCTCTTTGAACTTCTCTTGTTGCGCCGAAAGTGATTACTCAGGTTCTGCCTCCAGTGTTTTTGTATTGCTTCGTCGCTGCTTTGCGTTGCTCTCTCGACAATCACTTTCTGGTTCCTTGGCTAAACATCTATAGACCAAGCTGTAAGAGGTGTTTCGGTTATATAACTTTATGATTTTCCTCCTTATCGTTTTGGGTTTTTCATGGGTTTAACGAAATCGATGAAATGTTCTTGTGGGTTTCTCTGTTGTTAATGAATATTGTATTTTGAAGATTATATTTGCACTTTAGACCTACCCAACTGACCAACAAGTGTTTTTATGTTACTCTTGCTGTCTGCAACATCAACGTTCGTGGCCGGAGAAGTAAGACTTAGCAAACGCTTTTGAATTTATATGCTACAGGTGAGTCCACAAGACCTTCATGTGATGCATTTAATTTCCTCGTCATGCATTTATTTTGCTTCTTGGATTCACTATGATACGTTTATGACCAAAAGTGATTCTTTGTTATGCATTAATGGGCAAGTTTCTCCGTAAAAAAAAAAATTAGAACCTAGGAATTATTCTCAATGGAAGAATAATCACATCCGGCCGATTCTTCTCAATGGAAGAAAATCGATCAATTATTTCCGAACTTCGGCGAAGAACCTAGGAATCTTAGGCTTGCCCTTAGCATCGGTGGCATGAATCCCTATGGAAGCCTTAGCGGCATACATAGTTCAAGGCCTGTACTCCTGATTATTTACAACTTATCTCCTATGTTATGCATGAAACAAAAGTATGCTGTCTATGTTGATTTCGGGACCAAAATAACCCGGAAATGACATTGATGTTTACCTTGAGCCCTTGATCGAAGACTTGAAGGAGTTGTGGGAAGAAGGTGTCGATGTTTTTGACTCTTTCAAGGAGGTCTTTAAAATGAGAGCCATGATATTTTGTACTATAAACGACTTCCCATCATATGGGAACTTGTCAGGGTATAGTGTAAAAGGCCATAAAGCATGTCCGGTTTGTGAAGAAGGCACACGCTACCATCAACTTCACCATGGAAGAAAGACGGTTTATCTTGGACATAGAAGATTTCTTAGACGGGGCCACCCATATCATCGATTAAAGAAAGCCTTTTTTGGTGGCCAAGAGTATGAAGATGCTCTGGTGGCATTGACTGGGGAGCAAGAGTATGAAAAGGTGAAAAATATCAGTGTCATCTTCGGTAAGACTGGAAAGAGTAGAAAAGAAACAAATATATGGAAAAAGAGATATGTATTCTTCGATCTTCCACATTGACGCAATCTTGATGTGAGACACTGTATTGATGTCATGCATGTGGAGAAAAACGTATGTGATAGTATTGTTGGCATGCTTCTCAACATACAAGGTAGTTCCAAGGATGGTGTAAAGGAAAGATTGGATTTGCAATCAATGGGAATACGCAAAAACTTACATCCAATGCCATATGGGAAGAGAACTTATTGTCCCCCGGTTTCTCATACTTTGTCCAAGGATGAGAAACGAATTTTTTGTGATTGTTTACAAGGCACAAAAGTTCCCTCAGGGTATTCTTCAAATTTTAAGAGGCTTGTATCGATGAAGGACTTGAAATTAGTAAGCCAAAAGTCTCAAGATTGTCATGTCTTGATGCAACAGCTACTCCCAGTAGCTATTCGAGGCATCGTCGAATATGATCTTCGGGTCGTTTTGACTAGACTTTGTTTCTTCTTCAATGCGGTTTGTAGTAAAGTTTTCAAGATTGAAAAGTTGGATGAATTGGAGAATGAATGATATCTTATCTTGTGTCACCTTGAGAAGCTTTTTGTTCCTACATTTTTTGACATCATGGTTCATCTAATTGTTCATCTAGTGAGGGAGATAAAGTTGTGCGGCCTTATCCATTTACGATGGATGTACCCAGTTGAAAGATCTATGAAATTCCTAAAAGGGTATGTGAAGAACGCATACCAGCCAAAAGCATCAATTGTTCAGAAATATGTTTCTGAAGAAGCCATGGAATTCTGTCAAAATTATTTGACCAAAGTAAGACATATTGGGCTTCCAAAACGTCAGCATGTTAAAGGGGGTAGACGAGGGGCTTTGGTAAAGAGTGTGGATCCTGATGAATTATCACAAGTCCACTTATACATCTTGAATAATGTTGATTAAGTTCAAGCCAGCATATCTGCACATAAAGAAGCTATAAGGAAATAAAACCATCGAATGACAGAACAAATGTTGATTAGGGAGCATAACAGAACTTTTGCAAACTGGTTCAAACAAAAAGTCAAGGGATCTGAATGTGTTTCTGATACAATAAAATGGTTAGCACGTGGTCCTGAGGTTGATGTCATAAGTTTGAATTCGTATGTGATCAATGGTTTTTACATGAAGTCCCTAGATGATAGGAGCACAGTCCAGAACAGTGGTGTAATGTTAGAGGCTGAATCTATGCACTTCTCCAGTTCGAAAGACAAGAGGCCTAAATTGGCAGTCATGCCATATTATGGGGTTATTGAAGAGATTTGGGAGGTGGACAATGTCAAAATTAGATTTCTCATCTTCAAATGTAAGTGGGTTAATGTCAATAATGGTGTTCAGATCGATCGGCTAGGATTTACATTAGTCGATGTCAAATAGTAGAAGTTTTGGAGATGAACCTTTTATTATGGCAGACCAGGCGAAACAAGTGTTTTATATCACCGATCAAGAAAATAAAATGTGGTCTGTAGCTCTCCAAGGAAAAAGGGTAATTGATATTGATGAGGAAAATCATTCAAATTATGGTCTTCCTGAGAGTACTCCTTTTTCAAGGGGTTTACCGGACATGAACGAAGAAGATGAAGTGGATAATGAACCCGGTATAAGAAATGATCATCAAGAAGCGATATGGGAGGATATCACTTTATAAAAGAGTCAATTCATAAGGTAATATTCATATGCAGAATTCTTTGAAAACTTTAAGGTTTTAACTATATTATATTTCTCCTATGTTCTTGAACAATGTCACTGACTATGAAGTTTGTTCTTGTTTTATTTTTGTGGCAGGATCCGATCCAAGGGAGCATTATATAGAAGAGGATGTTACGTTGTTGGGTGGGAATCGATGAAGGCACGGTGAATAATATATTGGGCATGTATGTTGATTTACGTGTTGTATTTGTAACTCATTGTATTTGTAAGTAAGTTATCTTATTGTATAAATTAATTTAGGTGTTGTAGTCATAGTATAATCATTAATTAAGAGGCCACATAACTCATGGTGAATAATATTTGTATTCTTTTTCGATCCCAATTCAATTTATTCATAATTGTTCATAGCTTAGCTTAAAGTATCGACTTTTATGTGCTAGATTGGGTGGTGGATTTGTGTAATATATATGATCAGGAAGAACAATACAGGGAAAAAATTCAGGAAAATTTAGACCGGAAATAAATAGGCCGATCTTAAATGTTCAACTGTTAAGACCGGATGTATTTATATGTCTGGTCTTAAAGGTCAGGTGTACATATTTGATATTAAGTCGATCTTAAAAGTTGGTCTTTTAAGACCGGTCTATTTATACGTCCGGTCTACGATTTTAATTTTTAAGACCAGATGTACATATATCATTCAGTCTTGAAAGTCAGTCTTTTAAGACTGCGTATAATTAGTCGTCTGGTCTTAGAAGCCACTATTTTTTAGACCGGATTTATCTTTGTCCGGTCTTAAAGTTCCGATCTTTTAAGAGCGGTCTAGTTTTTCTCTGGTATTAAAAGTTGAGTTTTAGGACTGAACAAGAAATATTTCAGGTGTATTTAGTACGACTTTTAAGACCTAATGTTTTAAATGTCCGGTCTAAAAGAGTTTCTTTAAGACCGGTTCGAGTCCGGTCTTAAAAGTGAGACTTTTAATACCGCCTGGAACAAGACCTAACGCGGGTCCAATCTTACGATGCCTCTTTTGTCCGGTCTTAAAATCCTTTTTTGTACCCATGGCTTTGCTATGGCGAATCCACAACCAAAGGGTAGGCATAGAGGTCTTCTTTAGAGGCATTTTTGCCAAGGATTGGCTACAATAAATCCATGATGTGAACAGAGAGATAGAGGGGTCATATTTTAAGGCACTTTCGCTATGACTTTGTACGGCAAATGCACGGCCAAAGGGAAAGCATAGAGGTAATGTTTTGAGGCAGTTTTGCCATGGCTTGACTATTGCAAATCCACGATGAACAGAGGGACAGAGAGGTCATATTTTAAGGCACTTTTGATATGGCTTTGCTACAATGAATCCACGGCCAAAGGTTTAGCAGAGAGGGCATCTTTTGAGGCAGTTTTGACATGGCTTGACTATAACGAATCCACAGCGAATGCAGGCTTCCATTCCATAGTGTTCTTTTTAATCTTCTTGCATTCTTTCCTTCTCTTCACAGCTTCACATGAACTTGGAGAGCATTTTACAACTTGTCATCTTCCACCTACAAGAAAGAGGAATTTATATGCTCTTTAACTTTCACCAATTAATCACAATTATATATGCATTTAACTCATAATTTATCAAAATTTTGAGTTTACTTTTGTCACATCACATTGTTTTCTATAAACTCTTTTATATGCACAATTTCAACTCAGAAATAAGTAAAAAGAAAATAAAATATGCTGGAATATTATATTAATAATGAGTTGTATTAATTATAAAATTGTGTTCTTCTCCTAATTGAGACCCAATAAGCTGCAATAAATGAAGGCACGGGTGATCGCTGATATATTTCAGTCATTAACAAATATGTGTATCAATCAATTTTAAATACGTCATTAATAATATGAGATCCTTTTATATAGTAATTATGTATGTCCCCACTACCTCTGATATTTTGATATTTCATTTTTCTCTGGTTGAGGTTCTCACTACTCACTAGTGTGAATTTATGTCTCTGGATAATGATTTGATTAAAAAAAATATTTTGTAAAGTCATTGTTATTTTTAAAATTTAGACTTAATATATCAATATTTAAAATCTCATTGACATCATTCTTTTATTGATATGAAACTAACGGCTATGGTTAGAAGATTGAAAAGGCGCTACAAAATTAAGAAATCAAAATAAAATTCTCTTATTTTGGAAAAATTAATCATTTGATCCTTCAAGTTTGAACCCAATTGTGACTCAGTCCCTCAAGTTTAACTCGTCGCGAATCAGTTCTGGAGTTTGGTCCATTTTACATCTTTATCCTTACCTATATTCAAGTTTATCTCTTCCCTCCCCATACAACCCCTCCATCTGTATTTTCTCCTTCTTGGCTCCTTTACTCCTCTCGGATTCTTGCCTTTACTCCTCTCCTTCTTCTGTATCTTTTCCTCTTCTTGGCTATACCGTAAGCGGCATCTATCGCAGAGCTATCCTTTATTTCAAAACTTCCTCTTCCTCTAATTTCTTTAAACATGTTACTGGTTCCATGTGAAGCTTTTTTCTCTGTGTTTTTATGACAGCTTTTCTCTTCTTTCTTTTCTAATTGTGTCTTTTTACAGGGGATAGGGATTATATATATTTGTTGTTTGTAGGTACCAAACGGTGTGGGTTCCCTGCTGGGCCGAAGAATGTCTCGGTTGATTTATCTCTTCATTTTATATATCCACTATTAGATCAAATTTCAATAGTTAGGATATTTATAATAATATTATTATAACATTAAATATAATAAAAATTAACCATGATAAATAAAATGAATCTCAACCATTTAAAGTTAATCTAATAGTAGATATATTAAATTGAAAGGAAATAGAGAGAGAGGTCAATGAAGACATTTCTTGGTGCTGGCGGTCACAGCTCATACTGTATGTACAAGAGCCTTTTCACGGCGTGGCACATGCTGCAGCCTTTCCATCTTCTGTAATGTTGCTATTCTGAGTCGAAGTGCTCTCTGACTGGAGTGAGTGTACTCTTGTGGTTGTGGGAGACGAAGAAGGAAAAAAAAAAAAACTCTAAGTGAAGAATTTGGGAAGAGGAGGGTTGTCCATGTTGCCGGAGATGAGGGGAGTGTACGGGGACAGAAGAAAAAGACGAGAATAATTTTTTGTTTTGTTTTTTTTTTATAACAAAATTTTAGGAAAGGGGTTGGGTTTACCCACGATCCAAGATTTTTTGTTTTGTTTTGTTAACACAGTTTCTAATAGGGGTGAGCAAATCAAAACCAAAACCGAAAACCGAACCGAATAATTCGGTGTTCGGTTTTTTGGTTCGGTTCGGTTTTCTAAACTAGTTTAGTTCGGTTTTTGCAAAAAAAATTCGGTTAAAACCGAAAAACCGATTTTTTTAATTTTTTTTTAAAAATCATAATTAATTTTACAAAAATCGTTTTTGAGTGCTTCAAAATTTCTCATGACCCTTGACATATCTATTTTCAAGGAAAAATATTCCAAGAAACATGAAAGTCACGGATCATTCCCAGTTTAATATTTTCTAAACGCTGCCTAGTTTATAACTCCATAAATAAGGCTTAACTTCAAAAATATGTTACTACTTGTGTAGAACTCAAAATGCTACATAATTTATATATTTAGAAAGCCCTATATGTCTACTTTATTCATGTAAAATTTCATAACTTTATGTAAAATTCGGTTAAACCGAATTAACCGAACCGAAATAATTCAGTTTTTTCGGTTTTCGGTTCGGTTTTTAACATGTGCATATTTCGGTTTTTCGGTTTTAACCGAAAACCGAATGCTCACCCCTAGTGTCTAAGTCTGCTTGATTAACTAGGGGTAAGGATAAAATTGTAAAATGAACCAAACTCCAAAGACTTGGTCATGACAAGTTAAACTTGAGAGACTAAGTCACTGGGTTTAAACTTTAAGAACTAAATGATTAATTTTGTCTTAAGACTTTATATGAAATTAAAAGACTAAATATTCACTTTTACCCTAATAAATTATAAAAAATCATATCATTCATGAATTATAAATAATAAATTCGTATATCATTAAAGAAATATTTTATATGTAGATATGTGTGTGGGGGGCCAACTTTAAAGAATGGGGAAAATGAAAGATTATAATTTATAATACAATATTTAAAAAATAACAAGAAAGGACGAGTTATATCGGTGTCGATCCCACCAGACAGAGGCAGCTTAAGCTTAAAGCTAAGACAGCAAAATAAATGGGTTTTAAATTCAAATTTGTCGTCCCATGAATAGCTAAGCTGGCTGAAGGCTATTGTTGAAGAATGGTTCTGATAATTGCCATTTTAATTATAATTTGCACGTTTTTATTTGCTTTTTCACGTCGCACATCAGTGAAACCCTACGTCACTTTCTACTCTCACACCGTCGTTTCAATTTCAATAATCTGGCAGACCCTGACTCGTTCAAATTTATTACTGATAATAACATTATTTACACCCTATTTTGTTCCTTATAGCAAGTAACTGATAGTTATTCTCAACATTATGTTATATATATATATATTAGTATATAAAGTAAAACTTTATCTAATAATTCATGTATTATTTTAACCATTATATAACTTATAAAAATGTATCTTTTTATAAGGTAAACCTTAATATGCCTTAAATATTAAAAAATCATCACCATTGATGTGTTTATTCTATGGGGTTTCAACTTCTCATGTTACCTGAGAAGAAGAAGATTCTTACACACACATGAAATGGTGGGACCCACACATATAAATAATGAACATTATATATATATGTGGGCCCTACCATTTCATGTGTGTGTGACATGAGAAAACACTTCTCCTGCAACATGAGAAGTGTTTTCCCTTATTCTATATAATCTATATCTATGTATATGGAAGAGTGTTTCTAGTTATGCATAAAAGAAAACTACTCCCTCCGGTCCTAATTATAAGACATATTTAACCGATTTTGTGGAGATTAATTAAAGAAGTTAAATTAGATAATTTTACTCATTTTCCTAAAATGCCCTTATATAAATTTAAAATGATATAAGTAAAAGTGGATCAATAGCTTCTACCATATACCTCTCCAACATATTTTTTTTACACACGCTATATAATAATTAAAATAATGGTCTTACTATATATACATATATATGTGTGTGTATATATCTACACACATATATATGCACGCGCGCGTGCGCACATATAAACATACACACATACAAAGATATATGTGTGTGTTTGTTTACACAAACGTATATATGTGTGTGTCTATATATATTTGTATGTTACGTTGACACACACATATATACATACCTATATACATAGACACACATGTATGTACACACATACATATATGTACACACACATATATGTGTGTGTGTGTCTATATATGTATATATGTGTGTGTCTACGCACACATATACACATATATAGACACACATACACATATATATCTAAAATATTTATGGATTGGGAGAGTCTACACATCCATATACATATACTCACATAAAACCAAATACGCTTGTGAGAATAAAATAGAGGTGTTTTAGGAAAAAATTGATAAAAATTAGAATGTTGTCTTATAATTAGGACCAAACCAACTCTCAAATGTTGTTTTATAATTAAGACCGGAGGGAGTATATCTTTATTCTTCATGATTAATTTGATTCCTATTTTTATTTTTTATAATTTATGAGATTTCTGTTACTAGATTTTATTATTTTCATATTGTTGATAATATAATATATAAAATTTTTATTTGATATATTTAAATGTACAACAACAAAAGTGATATGAACATAATGAAAACTAAAAATGGTAACTCACATCTATGATAAAAAAAATAATGATAAAAATTAAAAATCATTATCCCTAGCTATATTTAATGCCTTTTCTTGGACAGGTATAATGCCTTAATTTAAAGTGTATAAATCAAATTAAATGTTGAATAAAATAATATGATTCCGTGTGTGTGTGTGTAATGCAAGCTGGTATCTTTTGTTTTCAAAACTCACTGCATAATTCAAGGAGGAAGGGGAAACAAAAGATCAATATTCATAATTATATAATTAATCACAGATTAAAGCAAAGCTTTGATTATTCAAATTTTGTGATATTATCAAATTGCATCATTCTCTTTTCAGCTAAACTTATTATAAAAGAATGCCAAATCTAAATTATTTCAGCCTATAATCTAGAACAGAAATACTAAACAACAGTAAAAGGAGTATACATGCATGTATTAAGTATGATATAGTATAGAATAATTAATTTTATAAGAACTCAAATAAATGTAAAGTAAGCATAAAATATTAATAAGTAATGAATAAAATCATACTATACAGTACGATGACTTTATTTTTGCAGGAACCGACCAAGAAAACAAAGGTACATTCGACTGTGACACTTCCACCTAAGACCACCCCACCATCACTACTCCATGACTCTTTACCTTTTCCATTTAAAATTCAATACTACATATAATAATGTATCATTCTCTTTTTGAATACCTCAATATATTATACTTAATATTAGATTTAATCTTAATTAACTCAGCCGCTTAGGGTTTCTTTTTTTATATTATCTTCCGGCATTTAGTTCAGGGTTTGAGGTTGTCCCTTCCAACATAAATGATTTACTTTGGGACTCAAATTCAAGATTCAAAGAGATCTAATAAGACTTAACATCAATTAAATCAACTCTTTTTGTCCCGTTAGGGTTTCTCTATATATATCTATGGATATATACATGCACGGTTTATTTGTTCTCAACATTAACATAGTTTTTTGGACTACTTGTTGCGACTGATGTACTACTCTTTCTCTCCCCTTGTTCTTTTTCATATTCATTCGGTTCTAAATATAAGATAAATTTGATTTTTTTAAGAGATTAAAGAAGTTAATTAAATTATTTTAGAGTATTTATTTTTACATTTTTTTTCTCTAAACTAACTAGTTTGACATGTGATATGATTAAGTAACTTATTTAGTTTTCTTAATTTTTCTAAAAAAAGGTCAACTCTATCTTATATTTGGGACTGGAAGGAGTATTATTTAGTTTTTAAATCCATGCCAATATTAAGAAATTACTTACAATTAATTTATGTAAATAAACTTTGTCTTCTTCCCAACACCCATTAATTATATGTAATGGTTTGGACAATTTCAAATCTTCTTTTATTTATTAGGGATATATTTGGAAATATGCACTAATTAATTCTTCTTAAAATTGTGAAAAGAGTATTTTTCAAAGAAGGGACACTAAACATTATAGCAATCAAAATTGACTCCTATCAAAAGGGATGAAGAGCGTATTATAGGCTAGATTGTGGTCCATAAATCTTGAGTAGCTACTTTTTTCCCCATCTGAAACTAGTTACTTCACCGTTTCAATGGCCAGTGTGATTATTTTGAAGGCAGCACTTAATTTGTATACATCCATTACTATTCATGCTTGATTAATATTGAAGGGGCTAATGCTGAGACACAGTAAATTAAAGATAAACTTGATGGTGGTGTCCTGAAATCCCGCAAATTTCAATAAAAAACCAAAAAGAAGAAAATTAAAATTAAAGTAGATTAATTAGAGAGGAGGGGAATTTTTTTGGGGAAAATCACAGTGAGATCCCAAGGTACAAAAATAATCACAAAAAAGTCTCATACCAAATTCCCCTCACAAAAAAGTCCCTAGGGACATTTTTGTGATTAGTTGTGAATAAGTTACTGAATTCCCCTCATAAAAAAGTTCCTATGTCAAAAAAAATTTTCATGATATCAAAATGACTTTATTAGTTATTAAAAAGTCTCTATGAAAATCTCGTTATAAAAATGGTATGTTATCAAAATAAATTTCCATGTTGTCAAAAAATTTCTAAAATTCTACACGTATGAAAAACTCGGAGAATTTTGACATGTAAAGCCATTTTGACAATATTAAAAGCTATTTTCATGAGAAATTTTCATAGGGACATTTTGACAACTAATAAAGTTATTTTGACAACATGAAAAACCATTTTGATATAGGACTTTTTTGTGAGGGGAATTCAGTAACTTATTCACAACTAATCACAAAAAAGTCCATAGTGGGGGAATTTTGTATGAGATTTTTTGTGTGATTATTTCCGTATTTTGGGACCTCACTGTGATTTTTCCAAAAATTAAACAACAAAAACAATAAATAAATTTGAATCCAAACACAGCTTCCATTTTCTCTTCCCCACCCACAGAGTCCTTTATCTTTCCGTCACCTTCTGATCTCTCTCTCTCTCTCTTCAATTTCTCTCTGCAACTTCTCTTATTGTGTGTTGATGTGATCCCTCCACCCACACACCCTCCAAATAAAGAACCCATCAAAACTTTTGCTAGAGAGAGAGAGAGAAGAGAGAAAAAAAGAAGAATCATAAAGCCACTTGCTCTCTCTAATTAAGAGCCACCATGGTCTTCTCTTCCTTTCCACTCTATCATCTAGATCCACCACCCAACTGGCCTCACCAGGTGTGATTATAGTTTCCCTTCTTTTCTTCCTTTTCTTTCTTTTATTATAATTTCCTCCTCAATTCCCTAATCAAAGCTTTGTTGAAATCATCGGAATTATTCATATACATATATTCCTTCCTTTTTTTCATCTTTCTTTTCTTCTATCTTGAATATACCACATATATATTATCAATCATAATTCAGTTTCTTTTTCTATTTACGGTTTTTTTTTTTTTACTCTTCAGCAATTTAATCACCAGCAGCAAGAGGGACTGATTCATGCCCAGAGTTCCCAGGTTCCTCCGCCGCCACCGCCACTACAGGTTGCTGATGCCGGTGATGGCGACAAAGGCTCGACGAGGCCGGGATCCATGGCCGATCGAGCTCGGCTAGCGAAGATAGCACAACCAGAAGGAACACTGAAATGTCCACGGTGCGAATCAACCAACACCAAGTTCTGTTACTGCAACAATTACAACCTCTCTCAGCCTCGCCACTTCTGCAAGACTTGCCGGCGATACTGGACACAAGGCGGTGCGTTGAGGAACGTCCCGGTCGGAGGAGGTTGCAGAAGGAAGAACAAAAGAACCAAAGGAACTAACAGCAGAAAATCATCAAAATCTCCCAACAAAGCAGCATCAACATCAGGTTCTTCCATTATCTCAAACTCCGCAAGTGCCAATAATTCCTCAAGTAACTGTTGCCCTAGTAGTGATAATCTTCATCATCACTTGATAGGTCATCACTTATTACCATCTCCACCATTACTTTTCCGTCCTCCTACTACATCTCATAGTAGTTACAGTGACTACGACGTCGTTTTTGGGGAAGCAAACATGAAAGATGCTGAATTTCAAATTGCTTGTAATAATAATATAATTGGCAATAATAACATCAATGGCTTTATTAGTACTACTGAGCAATGGAAGCTACCAAGTCTCCTGCAGCATCATCAGCAGTTTCCTTCAACATTCTTGAGTAATTTGGAGGCTCTACCAGTAGGGTTATATCATCAGTTTGAAAGATCAGAAAACAATGCTGAGATCATCGAACCTTCAACGAAATTGTTATATTCTGGTGGTAGTGGAAATATTGGTAGTGATCATCATCATCATCATCTTCAGCTTACTACTACAGTTAAAATGGAGGAAAATATGGATCAAGTGGTGGGTTTATCCAAGAGTCTTACGGGTAACTCGGAAAATAATAATAATAATAACGAACAATTCTGGGAAGCAAATAACAATGGCAGTGCATGGAATATCAATAATGTTTCTATTAGTTTCGCTTCTTCTTCTTCTTCGGCCGCCACCCATCTCGTGTGATTTAAAATCTTAGAGATTTGTATAAGCAATATTTCAAAAGTTCTTCTTCTTCAATAGATCATTATCATTATAATGAAAGCTCAAATATTCAGACTCTACAATATAGAGCACTTTCTATCAGATGTGTTGACTTTTATTTGTAATGCATTTAAGATTTTATTCCCATAGTTGTGTTCTACCAAGGAATCAGACACGAGTCGATGTTACTTGGGAAGAAGAATAGATGAAGACTATCATTGATCAGGCGAGGACATGATATAGCTAGGTGACTTCTGAAGCTATTGTTATTGCTCCATTATTTGTCATTAATGATTTCACTTATTCTTTTTGGGTCCTGTGTTTTATGTATTAACATGCTGAGAAATCGGCGTATTTGTTTATATGAATGTTTGCTATGACTTGAAGTATATAGAGAGAATGCAACTTTTTATAAGATAGCACTTCCATGAGACGATTGCCATATTTTTTTTCAGTTATCTTTCTTTTGGATATATTAATAGGTTTATAGAAGGTATTATGTAGGAGTTGGCTAGAGGATTTACTTTAATTTGTTCCTAAATGTAAGATTTTCGTTCACTATGTCTTCAAAGTTCGTAATTATATTTTTCCTTAAACTATCTATGTATTGAGTACACATATCTATTGAAGAGGCTTTCATCAAGGTGTAGTTACAATACAAATAATTAAATAATGTATTTTAGGAAAACCAACACATATATATTTCGTACAAATCATTTGTACAAAATATATATTGAATTTCTTTAAATATTTGAATAGACCTGAGTTACTTACTTGGAGTAGCCATGCACATTGAAGTTCTGAAAAAGAATAAACTTGTATATGTATTATTAGCCAAACACAATATTATTAACTCTTCCTTGTCAGGAAAAAGATAGAAGTTTCCATATTTGTAATTTGTAATAATATTATTAGTAACTTGTGTTTGATATTTATGTTCATGAAAGATTATATTTTTCCCACCATTGCATATTTGCACTAGTACATCTAGCTGCCTTCTTTATTCATCTAAAATAGAAACTTCAAATTGCAAGATTTATCACTTGATCACATTTTGATATAAGAAGTCACATACATTTTATTTTTATGGAAAAATATAGCTTTTGATGATACTTATTAAACTTTATTTTGCTTATTGATGTAGCCTGTAAATTTTGATTTGATACAACTCAGTCCTGTAATTTTTTGGCTCGGAACAATTTATTCCCTAAAATTCTTTAACTTCATCAACTACAAAAACAAAGTGGTACCGGATCAATGTTCAAGCACTAAATCAATAATTGGGAGAGTCTTGGAAGGAAAAGTTGTGTTATCCTTATTTTTATTCATTTATTTATCTTTTTGTTCTTTCCCGTTTCTTTTTTGGCGAAGAGATTGGCTCTTTTGCCCTTTCATGGAAAATAAAGCTCCAAATTGGGACCCACTTCAAAGCAGAATCTTCTTCACTGCACAGAGAGAACAAGTAAGACACTTTATTTTGGGTGTAATACGAATATATATGTACCTATACTCCATAATTCGGTGACCAAAATGATTATCTAATTATAAGGAAAATTGACCAAATGATATGAAATTGTACTTGTTCAAGATAGGTGAAACTTAGTGTGATAGGGAATCATATATAATCTTAATAGAAATATATTTCAAGGAAACACTAAAATTCTTCTCAAATCCTTCTTTTATGGATTACACAAATCGTTAATCGGTATGATATTCACAAGTTGTAATATTGCCACATATTCTTTTATCTGTCAACAATATGTGAAAAACCATGTCTTCATCTGATAAATATAGAAGTTAGTAGAAGGATTTATTTTGATCCTATAATTTATCATCCAAATTTAAAATATGTGAAAAACCATGTCTTCATCTACTTTATTCCTCAAATTTAAAATTTATTATCCAAATTTCTTTAATTATTAATGCTTATTAATGAGTTTTCATCTGGGCATAATTTCTAATACAAATAATTAAAGAGATATTTTAGGAAATCAATACGTAATTCTTAAAAAGATATCTTAACTAATTTTTTTAATATCTATAAAATAGTAATCTAACTCCTACATATTTTGGCATCAAAACAAGTATAATTTTAAGTAAATAACAAAAAATGCAATATAAATCTTGATAAATTTTTGATGTCGAATTGGGCAAAAAGGAGAAGAAACAGAATCATCATCATCATCTTCCTATCTTTTCAATAAATTAAGATAAACAAGAAAAAGCACATAGAAATCATCAATATTGAGTGAGCTGATATATAATAAACTAAGTAATGATTACAAGTAAGGTATGATTATGATGTGATATTCTTACGATAATTCAATGGTGGGGTTTCGAAGATGGGAATCTATGGGGTTTCTGTGTTTTGCTTTTTTGCAATTACCAAAGCTTGCTGATTGCCTGTTTCCATGGAATAAAGCTATTCCAGTCACAAAAACACAGTCAAAAGTGTCTCTCTCTATCTCTCCCACTCCTTGACTCAGAGAGAGAGAGAGAGAGATAAAAAATGAAAAAGAAAACAGCGTATGAAGGTTTTTGTTGGTCGGTTGTTACAAGTTCAACGAAGAGAAGATGATCCCAACATTGTCTATAGGGTTTCTCATAAGAAAATTAATTACTCCACTAATTGTGTGTAGGTGCACTAAATATGTAAACTCACGTTTATAGTATTAGTTTAGTTTAATATGTTAATAATTAGTAAGTACCTACTTTAGTCAGGCCAAAAGAAGAAGTATGCCAACTTTAGCTATATGCAAGGATCTCAGTTTATTTTTTAAAATAAACTTTATTTGGATAGTAAAACTAGAAAATTGTTTTATTCTCTGCCTTACTTTCTTAAAATTAATTCTTTCAGTGTGCTTTTAAATTGATTTTGCTTATTTTTTATAGAAAGATTTTTTTTTTCATTTTATTATTATTCATAAAAAGGGGTCAAAATACATTTTTGTGAGAAAGAACCGCGTGTAACCCAATTGGTATATGTGATGTACTCTAAAAAGTCGCACATGACATTTAGCTCCAACAATTTTTTAAAAAAGTATAATAAACAGAGAGCTGAATCAAATCTGTGCAAATGTTAGAATAATTAACACGCATATTCATGAAACAATTAGGTTGAGAAAAGGAACATGAAACCTCCTTCCATATGTTTAGGCTTTTGAGCAGAAACCAAAGTGATTTATCTCCCTTCAATTCTGTTTGTCTTTCACCTTGAATCTCCATCCATATTTCAACCCTACGCAAAGGAAGAAAAAGAAGGTAAGAGTGAAGCAACGACCAAACATCAAAGTAAACACAATGATGACTAAGAATTGCATAAATAAGGCATACTTCACCTTTGTAGTTCCTTCTCTCCCAAGAAATCCATGTCTCTTGCTTCAACCCTTGCTTATTTATAGTCTTGAAGTAGCGTTATCCTCAGAAATGCACATGTTTTTATTATTATTATTATTTTATTTATATATTTTCTACTTAATAACATCTCCAAACTTGAAAACTAATCACCATAAATGAGAGAGATTTCTTTATTTTCACTATTTTTTTATATATTTTTTGTTAAGTTAAATACCATTTTTGCCACAGAAGTATTGGCTAGGGGGTAGTCAGCACCCGAAAGTTTTTATAGTATCATTTTTGCCTCGGAAAGTTTACAAAAAGGAGTAAATATGCCTCGGAAGTTTTTTTTAGAAGCAAATTTTCCCTGGAAGTTTTTTTTAGGAGCAAATTTTTGTAAACTTTCAGGGCAAAAATGATACCAAAAATGATCAATCCAATGGTCAAGATCAACCAATGGGCAAGATTGCTACGTTTGTAAACTTCCGGGGCAAAAATGATACCAAAAAAACTTTTGGGTGCTGGGTGCTCCAAAACCAAAACTTCCGTGGCAAAATTAGTATTTATCCCTTTTTTGTTTAATGAAACTTCCTAATTTGAAAACTATTCACCATCAATAAGAGGGTTTTTTTTTTCATTTTTAATGTAATACCCGGATAATTATTTATCTGGAATATTATATTTTAATAAATAATACCTATTGGAAATAGGTGAATATGTGGTGTCAAAACCTTGTAGAATACTTATTCTATTTTAGGGAAATTTCTAATGAAATTAGAGGAAATAAATGGTCAAAATCCCTAAGTGAGTTTGTGGGCCATAAAATGCCCTGAAAATATTATGATAAATCCTAAATGGTAATAAAATATTTGTTTAAAATTAGAGAGTATGTTGTCTCTAATTTAGATAATTTTGGGATTATTTCCCTTGGAAAATAATGAGGCAAAAATCAAAAAGTATTTGGAGGACCAAAAGGACCCCATGATTTTTAATATTTTACTTGGAGCATAAAATACCAATGTCAGTAAAATAGTTGTGAGATAAGGATTAATCCTAATTAATAAAATTCTCAACAATTAGTAAGTGATTAAATAAGTAATTAATTGCTAATTGTTTAAGGATGAACAAAGGAAGTTAATTATGTGAAATTCTAATTAGAGATTAGCAACCAATGAGGGAATTTCTTGGTAAATAATAAAGATATATTAAAGCAACATCTTTTGTCAAAAAGATGCCTTGTATTTTCAAAAAATGGGAGAAAAAGAAGAAGAAAAGAAAAAGGGAAACTTAGTGTAGAAGTTGATAAAAAGTCAAGGTTTCAACTATCCAATAAGAACACTCCATGATATTGTTGCAAGTGGGAAACCAAGTGGATTATTGTTGGAGGTGAGTGTGCAGCCGAATATGAAGAAGAGAGGGAGTGAAAATGAAATAGAAAACTTGTTTAAAAAGTAGTTGAAAAGTCAACATTAAACACAAGCCAATGGGAGCATAAAGCATGGGATAATTGAAGCATATTCTTTGGCCAAAAGGGGGCATCTTTTCGAAAATGAAGAGGAAAGATAAGGAAAAGGAAAAGCAACATCTTTTGTTAAGAATTGCACATGCATTTCGAAAAGCAAAAGGGAAAGGAGAGAGAAAAAGATGTTGAATATGTAGTGTGAACATGAAAGTGGTTTAAAGAATATTCTAAAGGAATATTTTGTTGATAAAGCAAATAGGATAAATGAGAACCGATAGCAATTAAATCCCAACTCAAAATCCATGAATTAGGTAGAAAACATCTGGACATATTATGAATCAGTGAATTTTTGTCCAGAAGTTGATGTTCCCGAAAGTAATTTCAGTAACCGGCGACGTTTATCCGAAAATGTTCAGCAGGCTACGAAATACATACCCTGAATGTGATCAAAAATTTAGTTAACCCAAGTATTTTGAAAGAGGATGAACAGACCTTTGAGGCTATGTTCTTGGATTTCTAAGATTCTTCAAGTTTACGCGTTTCGAACATTGATCGGGGAAACTTTATCGGGTAAAACCCATAAAGCAATAGTTGATGACTTCATGCATGACATCTTTTTGTTGAAATTGGGGCATGGGAGGTCGGCACATACAAGGAGTGGAGGAGGATGAAGCTTGAGTGAAAAGATGGATTCCATGGCTTAGAATTGAAGTAGAAAGTTGGAAGTTTACCATTTTGCCCTCACAAATTCTTCTATAAATAGCCACCAATCCCTTTGAGAATTATTCAAACCAAATGCTATTGCATATTTCAAAATTCTAGAGGGAAGTTAGAGAGAGAAGCTTTGGAGAAGTTGTACTGAAGTTCTTCAACGGGTAAGTCGATAGTTCTTGAAGTTCTAGGGTAGATGTTGTTTTGATCTTTAATCTTCCAAGTATGATTAGATATCATGTTTTAGGGGTAATTAAGGTATTAATTTCGAAAATAATGTTGGAGGAAGAGTTATGGAAAAATTTTGGAAGATTAGAGTCAAAGTAACGAAGTGCTGGCGAAATTCCGCCGATTAGGGGGGTCAGGGGTAAAATGGTCATTTATGACTAAAATGTCCGTCGTAATGACTGATTTCTAATAGATGCGATATTATCCTTATAGGATATCCCTGATTATGTTCTGACCAACCGTCGTACCGTATTCCGACAGAAATACCGTTTACCGTCAACGAATGTACGTTCGCGTACTGTAACACTAACTCTGATGGTTATAATATGCGTGTGTATGATGTGTGTATGGTATGTATATATGTGGTGTGTTGTTGGAATGCATATTATGTTAGAAGATAATTGTATGCATGTTGGGAGCGATATATTTGTAATGCTGGGAGCGATATGTCTGTAATGCTGGGAGCGATATATATGCAATGCTGGGAGTGATACATTTGCATTGGTTGGGTGTGATTCATATTTTGTGTTAATGTTGTTATATAACCTATATGCTGTATATGTAAACATGAGGTTAACCGTTACCTGAGGTCCGGTGCGGATCTCAGATCTTAACATAGCGTCAGGGTCAGGAGGACAGAGGACCGAGGGGAGAGGAAAGCAGCAAGCTTAGAGATCCGGCTGCAGACCATCTTTTGTTGCCACGGCATGCGAATTGCCAGGGAGACACTTCTGTTGTTATTTTAAAAAAACTCTCGGTTATCGTACTGTCTCTGTAATTAGCCAGTGGGCATTTTGAATATATATATCAGTTACACTCTTGCTCCGATGCTCTACTCTGATGAAAAAAAAATTTATACTGCTTTTGAAAATTGGGATGTTACATTTAATGTTTTTATATTTTTCTCACAATAAATTCCCTAATTTAAACCTATCAACATAAATGAGAGGTATTTGTATTTCCATTTCTTTTTTTTAATTTTTCCTATACTTTTCCTTATTTAAATCTATCAACATAAATGAGAGATATTTTTTGTATTTGTTTTTTAGAAAAAAACAAGACTTTCTACCCGTGCGATGCACGGATATTTTTGTACCAAAAAGACTTGAAATGAATAAGATGGACTAATATGTAACAAATTAACCGTTCTATTAAATCAATACACTTTTACAAAGATCATAACATAGTACTCATTCTGAAACCTACCCTATATCAATGAAACAAAAGGTTTTGGAAAACTTCTCTATAAACAACATTTATTGTGGTATTACTGCATTTACCAAACTCGTTTAGTATAAGGATTTTTAAACCACTGAAATTCTTAACTCTAGACATGGCAACATATAATTGCCCATGTGAGAAAATTGGGCTTCGTAGGTTAAGGCCTGCATTTGACAATGATTGACCTTGGCTTTTGTTTATCGTCATTGCAAATGAAATTATGATTGGAAATTGTCTTCTTGTCATTTTGAATGGCAGTGTAGTTTCAGAAGGATTCATATCCATTCTGTGTATCAAAATCTCTTCACCTGCGCTTGTTCCATTCAATGCCTTAGCTTTAACGACATTCTTCCCAAGTTGTGTAATTTGAAGTCTTGTACCGTTGCACAATCCTGCAGCTTGGTCAATGTTCCTTATTAACATAACAGGTACACCAAGTTTCAAAACCAATTTATGATGAGGAAAGCCAGAGCATTTAATTGCATTCAGGTATTCTATGTCATATAAATACGCAAAGCTTTCATTTGCATTGTTGAAACGATTTATAGAATCTGAACTGAAGTACTGTACTGCATCTCCTGGCAACAAAGAGAAAATGTAGTCATTCAATGTGTCGAGACTCTCTGTTGGTGTTAGGATTGACCTACTATGCAAGTAATCTTCGTCAAATAGGCGCTCTATTAAATCTGGATAGGTAGATTTAACGATACAGTTAATTGGATTACAATCATCGTGAAGCAAAAAATCTTCTGGAATAACGACGTCTGCAATACAATCGTGTGGTAATCCAATGTCTCCATCTCCTACAAGTAACAACCATTCTGAAAATGTTTTTTTTTTTCTCAATTGGATCGTTGGAAGACTTCAGCCTCATGTTCCTTGTTAATCGCAGTAATTTGCAATCATTCCATAGATAAGAAGCGTTGATTGTTGCATCTACAATCTCTGCTCGCCCACTTTTCAGTATGACCGGAAGGATTTGCCTAAGATCACCACCCATGACGACACATTTTCCTCCAAATATGGAATTGCTCTTCAATAAGTCCCTCAACGTTCTATCAATAGCCTCGACACAATGTTTCTTCACCATGGGCGCTTCATCCCAAATAATGATGTCAGTAGCTTTTAGTAAATTTGCCATTGGCGATTGATGAGAAATAAAACAAATGGAGTCTTCATTGACATCAATAGGTATACAAAACCTAGAATGTGCGGTCCTACCGGATGGTAGTAGAGTTGTAGCTATTCCACTTGATGCTACATTTAGTATGATTCCCCCATTTGATCTTACTGAAGTTGTCAATGCATTCCATATAAATGTTTTTCCAGTTCCGCCAAATCCATACAGAAAGAAGAACCCACCTTTCTTTGAAGAAACAACACCCATTATCTAATCAAACACCTGCTTTTGCTCAGTAGTCATCAACCGTTGCAATCTTTCTGATTCTTCTCTTTCCTTTAGCTTGTTGTAGTTCAGTTCTTGAAGAATTAACTGGTTTGAAATATCAAAGATGTTATCTGTATCAGGTGTAGGAAGTGATGGATAGTCGTTTAGACTCCTGCCATTGCGTAGCAAGAGTTTTTCAATAATAGATAAGCTTGCAGCTTCTTTATCGGCGGATGATATCTACAAATCTTAGTCAAACAATAAAAGGTATTTAAAAATATGTGATATAAACAAATAATATACATATATAATAATATGTGAACGTGTTGATACATGAATATTTTGATTTCTATTATGAATTGTTGAACATGCATTCGCAGCCATATTTGAATTACTTAACTATCAGTAGATATATTTATCTTGAAATGTTATAATGCACAACAAAAATAACAAAGTACAAGTACAAATTATAAATAATCAAATACCTAGAAAACGATTGTCACCATGACTAATATATAACAAATCTTCACATAAAAATCCTTTCGTATGTTCCCAAACAATAGCGGGTTGAGATAAACAATGGCTTAACAACATGCTTGTGAAAAATTGACGTAGATAATTGTCTGATGCCCATGATGATGCCTCTTTAATTGCATCAATGTATTCTTTGTCATCATCTAACAATCCAAGCGCGTAACATGCTTCCCTGAATGTTGGATAAACTACAGTATTCACAGTTCTTATATCGGTGTAAGTCTTTGCGCCATGAACCTTTGTAAGCAACAAACGAAGATAATATAGTTCTCCTTGAGTTGGGGTACAATGACCAATCCTTCCAACTGAACAGCCACACTCACGAATTTTCCAAAACCTTTTTTCCCTAACAAACGTGAAGTGGTTGGGGAATTGAGAATAAGTCAGTGTTCTTGCGAAAGGGTCATCCTTATTTTTTTTAAACCAAGCAAGGAACATTGACTCCTTGACCCGGGGGTTGTTCACAAGGGAGGACATTGTTTCACCTTGAGTGTAGTAAATTGATTGTTGTTGAGGCAGATGGCGAGTCTCTCCACAGGTGGATGTCTATAGTGTATTTGAAACCAAATATTCGCCACGACGCCTCACATGAAGATACATACCTACAATTGAGGTAGTGAGAAACTTCATCAAAAGATTGTTGAGAGCCTAGACTATCATTGTTGTTATATATACCAAGCAATGACACGGCCATTCCCTTTACTAATGTATTTGAACAGGTACTTGATGGCACGTGATTGATTTGTCTTCTCAATGTTCAAATGACCACAAAATAGTTTCAGCAACCTAGCATTATAAGGGACGACAAATCTATTATCAAGTTTAACTCCCTTTCTTGAAACCGTACGACTGTCACTTCTCCTACGATATGTTGGGTAACCTTTTTCATCCAAAATTGTATGTGCATTATATCTTTTACGAAAATACTTTGAACATTTACCATCTTTCATGCAAGGCGCATTTCTTGATGATCGACTACATGGACCATGAACTATGTAGCTCCCAACTAATTCATACAATTCAGGATCTACAAGTTTATCTGGTATCTCTGCTGATATTAATTGGTCAACATCAAACGGAGATGTTAATTTGTCTGCCTCAAACAACCATAGTATGATATGTGCATGTGGAAGCCCTCTCTTTTGAAACTCAACAGTGTATACATCTGCATTTTTCAAAGGCATAAATTTAGTTAAAATGTTTAAAAGTAAACATCGATATTTAAACAATTTTGGAACTATATTGACTATTTAAATGTTAGATCTGGATAATTTAAAGTCATTTTTTTTAGAGAAATACAACAAACATTTAATGATCAATATGCAAATTCAGTAAATTATATAAATCCGAAAGTTGATTACAATGACAAAAAACTATTGAATTACTTTACAATGATTATTTAATCTTGTTCAAATAATAGTAAAAGGATACCTGCTTTGATGGAGCCGAGTATCTTCTCATCCTTCAAGATCATCATTAATTTGTCAAGCTTCATGTGGAATACCCTACTAAATATTTCTGGTTTGTCACAGGGTTTTAAACCGTCTTTCTCACAATGACGAGTAATCTCAGGCCACATTGGGTTGCATGTGAAGGTCAGAAATATATCTAGATAACTAGCCCAAGCACAAATGGCCATAGCATCTTGATAGTTTTGAATCATATATCGTGCGCCACCAGTGAAAGAAGACGGTAAAATAACTCGTTGTCCTATCGATGAAGGGTCCGTCTCTCCTCTGGTAACTACATCTGTTAGTCCACTGTAAAGATCAACCCTTAAATCCTTTTGATGCTTTCTAATGTAATCAAGTCTATCGCTTTCAACCATTGAGTATCCGTCTACAATGAACTGTTGTAGTAATTTTTTTCCATGAAATATGACTGACCTTTCAGACTTCCTCCTCATTAAACGGAATGCCATGTACTCCCTTGGTGTTAGCTTCTTCTTCTTTTTTGTGGTTGATAGTGACTCTTGAGCATGTTCATTTGACGAGTCATAACCGTGGTTTCCATATGGGAAAATCAACGGATACTGCAATGGGAGATATACCATATGTAGCTCATCGATTCTTTGTAAACTTTCACTTTGTCGTTTGATAATGATCTCCCTTTTTGTATATGAATTATCAAAGTCACCTACAATTAGAGCTGCAAGATCAGAAGTTGTGGGCATATTATATTGCTTAGATTGGCCAGTTACGTTGCTACTTCTGATTAGCCTTATACTAACATCAGATATGACATTCTGCTTAATGATTTCGCAGCGTTCCTATAATGTTTGACCACACAGTTGTGTTTATCCAGGCATTCTTTTAACATTTCAACAATACTTTGATCCAAATGTCCGCCACCAACATGACTGTTGGGAAAAATCAGAATTTACAAAATATTAAATCTGGTGTCGTATTTATTAAAGAAATATGTACAACGGGTAAATATATTTAAATAACACTAACCTCACGGTCAAAATTCGATTTGATACTTCATTTTCAATGTCGTAAATATATAGTTGGGCGTAAACTGGAGGATTTCCTTGAGGAGGCAATAAACTACCAATCAAATGGTTGTTTTGACCTGAAAGGACAAATGAATAAGGGCCTCCTCCCTTAGAGTTGATTGAATGGTCAATTCTGTCACCCATAGAGGTGAATGAAAACATGTTGTACAAACGAATATTTCTCAAGCATTTTTTTGCACGTGATGAATCTTTGTTGAAAAAGAGTTGTTCAAGCTCTTCAGGAGGCCTTTTCAACAAAGGAACGATAATCTTTCCTTTACAACAGCAAATGCCAAACTGCGCAACTAAATTTTTCTTGAGACCTTTCAGTCTCTCTGCAAACCACATCTGTGAACCACAGAATTGACATTCAAGACTAGCATCTCCATCATCTAAGTAATTGGAAAGAAACGTACACGTCAGATTGTTGTCGACCACTCCATAAGGGGTAGATGTATCATGTTGATCGTTAGTAGCTCTAGAATCTGGTAGAAAATGTTTTCAAGAAGTTTTATTTAAATATGATGAAATCTGACAATAAAAAAAATGTATTTATTTTTTTAACCGATACTTACTTTCATGTAATGGAATGTCTAGACCTTTGCATAAATTAGTAGCTAATTCACGAATTTGTGGCAGATGTGTTTTTCCTCGCTTCTTTTGATTCACGGATTGTGATTCAGGTCGAACTGTATGAGTAACATTAAGGGTGCTGCTGTACGTTAAACAACTGTCATCGCGTTGCATGCAATTTGAGCTACTGGGTGTGTTAGTAATATCCGTCAAAACAGATTGGATATGGTTACTTGACAATGGATTCAAAAGAGAAGATTTGGCAGTTGGTAACTCATTCTCAGTTACAGTCCCCGGACAATTCATCGTCAGCTGGTTAACTGAATTTCCAGAAACACCAACAGAATTACAACAATGATTTTCTGAACATATTCATTTACCTACAGAACCGGTTTGTTCGAAACTGAATAAATATTGGCATTCGATTGATGAAAATCTAAACAAATATAAGCTCTACAGTATATTAACATCAATATGAAGTGACTGACCTCCTCCTTCAATCTGGCTGTTTTTTGACACGGCAGAGTGCTTGTTACGCATAGTTGATTCCCTTTTTTGAGAATAAAGAGAGGTCACAGATGCTTCACGTCTTTGATTTATAGATCGGTAGGCTATATAAGTAATTTAAGTAAGTCAATAATAGTTGATATGACTAACCTATTCTTTCATGACAGATGGTCTGTAACATTCAAAATGAAACGCGAAAACTGAAACATCTTGAAAAGAACTAACGGCTAGATGTGTATCAATGGTATCCGGACGGTTTGATCCCATTATGTGTTTCAAATGTTGGCATAGATCGCCATGTAAGAAAACATCGTATTTATAAATTTCCAGTTTTTGTTAAAATTGAATCACGAAAGTAAATGGAATTAATTGTCGTGGTTAATGTAGTTGACAAAATTCTGATTTCCTTCCTTTGAAAGACAATTATTCGATCAAATTTTCCTTCCTTTTTAGTTTCTCTTTCCAAATTTTCTCCCGTAATCATAATGTGAGCAAACCACAAAAGTCAACGAATTTGAAAAAAATGATATGAACTCAACTTCTTAAGTTGTTATTACTAATTTTTGCACTGCAATTAAAACAAAAATACTTACGAATCAGCCTTATAATTCTGATTGGTAATATAATAATGAGTGATTACATAATTTTGCAAATTAAGCGAGTCATACATTCATACTTTAGTATGTCAAAACTCTAGATTCTTTGCAGCTCTTTAAGGATATTAATATTTATAATATACCACTTTGGTCTTATTTATAAGAGAAAATTCCATATAAAGACGGTTGAATTAATATTTATTACCTATCTTCAAAATCAGAGTCTATGTAAAATTCGAGAACATGTTTTTTCCTTGAATATTAAATTAATAATATGTATTAACGGTTAACCAAATCCCAACATTAATTCTTCAAAAATGGATTAGAGATTCCAACAACAATGGAAAATGGAGTTTTTTGTTATTTTTGGGAAATGCCTATTACTTGGTTATGATTTTTGATTCAATTATGATTTAATGTATATTTTCAATTTAAATTTATTTTATTACCTTATCTTCGAAATGGAAACAATATCGTAATTAATTCCAATGGCTTGAAAATGAAATGCGTAACTGTATCCCACAATTATTATTAAAGTCGTCAAACTTTCTGGAGTATTGGGAAATTATCTAAACCACAATAATAAAAAATACGAATTAAATAGGAATAATATCCAAATAATTCAAATAACTTGAAAATGAAATGTCTAATTTGACCCCGTAATTATTATTGAGAGGATCAAAATTTCTGGAGTGAAGGGAAATTGTCTAGGAAATAATTTATATTTGTTTTTTAGAAAAAGAAAATTACTTTAACAGTATTAACTGAATTATTTTTAATGTAATAACACATGGACTAATTTAATGATATGATTATTTGACCCGTTTTGTAGTGAAACGAGTTCGAAAGTCATGGCTCACAAGAAAGCAAATGAGGAATTTAAATATCCAAATTTCATATATCCCATGAAACAAAAGTTATCCATTCATTTTGCATGTAAGTAACTACGCCTCCACAAAACTACAAGGAGAAATAAATGCACAATAGGATGCTAACATAATACTAAACATCCAAGAGAAACATAATGCTAATTCAGGAATTCGAAAAAAACCATGATATCCATAGATTCATGCTAAAATAAGATGCTAAACATGATAAGAATTATTTCTCCTTCTTGATGTTTTTCAAGGGTTTAATTGAGCTCATTTTTGGTGTGCAAATCTCTGCAACCCCAAGGTCCTCATATACAATTGGATTATCGTTGCCAAGCATCTTCCGTTTTGTGTAAGCCTCAGGTGGTGTTGTCAGTTGTGACACAGTATTATCACCATCTTCGATGACATTTTCTTGTGATATTGTGCGAATATTTCCTGTGGAGGCAGTTGATTCCTACGGGCATAGAAAATAATATGTTATGAACAACACCAGAAAATATCAAAAAATAGACTATGTATAAAAACTTATACCTCTATTATGGTTGTTGTTTGTTCCTACGAATACAAACAAAATTTAGTTGTAATTTAATCACTGACACATAATTCAATAGTACGAATAATTGTTGTTCCTTACATGTCATGAACACTTACCTCTTGATTGGAATACTTAAACTTCTTGATCAAATTATTGTCAGCACAGAATTGTGTGACCCCAATGCTACTTGTCGTATGCTTTATGTTGTGGCTTTTAATCTTAAGTTTGACAATGACAAGCTTCCCAACAATTTCATCGAGTTCCTTGGGAATAGTAGAATTTCTTCCCTCCTTCATTTAAACAAATAAATACATTAATGTGTTTACAACATCAAATGGATATAAAGTACTTTGATGATTATGAAGGTGGAATATCACCTAGAGGGGGTGAATGGGTTATTATAAAATTCTTTCGCTGATTGCTCAAGAACCTTTCACTGAATGCTCAAGAACCCAGTCACCCACACAACAGATGTAAGTTAAGGCAAGGTAGAGATAGAGAAGAGAAGATTGACACAGAGAATATATACTGGTTCGGTCCAACTCTTGACCTACGTCCAGTCCCTAGAAACACTCCGGGATTTCACTAACTTACCCAGAAACACTCCGGGATTTTACTATCTTGACTACACACTCTGTAACTCTTGATTAATCCTCTCACTAGGACTTACTCCTCTTTACAAGCTGTAATCAAAGATTACAAACACAATTACACACTCTGTACTCGAGATGATCCTTTCCCTAGGACTCACTCCCCCTTACAAGTTGTAATTGCACACCCTTACTTAAGGTTCCACAACCTTAAGATGTACAGATAATCAAATGATAACTAAACTCCTTACTGAGTAGATATATGATAAACACTGAAGCTCTATGTGTCAAAGGTACTACACAGAAAGAAAACTGAAAGAATAAGTAACTTGAATGATTTTCGTTTCTGTCTGTTATCTCTCTTGTTGAAGACTTGATTGCAGCTCTATATATAGCTAGAGATCATAATGTGACCGTTGGAATTCATAATGTGACCGTTGGAAACATTGTAGGTTGATTAGTTGAGGTTTTGGTCTTCTTCTCTCTCTACTCTTTGGTTAATCCAGCTTTGCAGAAGTTCAGGGTTGACTTCCTGACAATTAATCTGTTGGAAGAGCAACTTGCTGGAAGTGGAAGGAAACATTAACTCCTTCAAAACGTGTGGAGAATGTTTGTCCAGAAGAATGCAAGCTTTCTGCACTTTGCATTTAATGTTCTGACTTTGCTTTATGCTTTTTGCTAATTCTCCAATTAATCTTTGTCTAAATCATCTGAAACTCACTAACAAACTGATTAAACATAGTTAGGAATAGTAATGAGTGATGATATAGAGTACTGAGATCAAACACAAACATTTCACAAATTCGTTCAATTCAAAATTCAAATTATGCGATGCAAACTCGAGTCAGTTCTTCCAAACTTGAGTTTTCATGTTTCAGTGAACTTTCAGTAAAAGACCGAAACTCGAGTTTTAAATCAAAACTCGAGTTTTCTCTTTACAGAGAGAAACATCGCGATTTTGCATTTGGACATATTTTGTGAACAGTGCAAAACTCGAGTCATTAAGTGACTAACTCGAGTTTTGGACATTTGATGAAAAATCATGTTTTAGTCCAAAAGCTCAAAACTGGAGTTTCCAAATCAAAACTGGAGTTTTCAAATGCTCAAAAGATGGCAGAGCTCTCTGCCTGACTAAAACTCGAGTTTCCATATTTTAACTCGAGTTTTCACATTCTTTGAAAACTATGGAAACTACTCTGTAAAGCCAAAACTCGAGTCTCTAAAAGTAAACTCGAGTTTTCTCAATTTTGAGAAAACATTGAAAAGCTTTGTTAAAATGAACAATGGAGTTTTCACAAATTCAAAATCGAGCATTGTTCTCTCTAGGATGAAAACTCGAGTTTCCAACGAAGTGTGGAAACTTAGAGAACTCTCTGTGTAGCCTAAACTCGAGTTTCCAAATGCAAACTCGAGTTTACATGATTTGTAAACTCTTGTAGATTTTCAACAAATAGCAAACTCTACTAAAAAATAAATACTGTAGAGTTTAAGGAATGTTTTCATTTTGAAAAAGGCTTCCCGCCAGAGGCAAACTCGAGTTTGCAACCACAAACTCGAGTTTACACATTTGTAAACTCTTTGAAGATTTTCTCTGGAGTTTAAAGATCTCAGGCTTGAGTTTAAAATCCAAAATAGCCTGTCTTGCTCTCTGTTAGTAGCAAACTTGAGTTCACCTATCTAGGCTCGAGTTTGGCGCTGACAGAATGTTTTTGAGTTGAAATCAATTCTTTTAACTTATCAAAAACATTCATACTTGTTTACAATTGTCAGTTATCATCAAAACACATGGAGAACTAACAGATTACATGTGCGTAACTTTTTCACAACCTCTTGCAT
The DNA here is from genome assembly GCA_025563575.1 of Acacia pycnantha. Taxonomy (NCBI): domain Eukaryota; kingdom Viridiplantae; phylum Streptophyta; class Magnoliopsida; order Fabales; family Fabaceae; genus Acacia; species Acacia pycnantha. The sequence goes on along the minus strand of JAMWYP010000002.1, from coordinate 2,079,845 downwards.
ATCCTCTTTCATCTTTGATGCAGATTTACCCAATAACTCAGTTGCATGACGATCAAAAAATATGATCGAACATTTGCCAGTGTCATCGTACACTTTGTAGTCCACCTTATATCTGTCAAGTCAAATTGAAAAGTTTGCAAAGTTTATTAGTGTAAATAAACTTTGTTCTCTGAACAAACTGTACTGAATATAAATGTCTTACTTAGGAATAGTCATAAGCACGTCTTTATCACACTTTGTGCATTTTAGAGAGCCGTTCGATTGATACCCAGGCTTCTTATCACACGGACATGCATCATTGAACCAACCATACAATGTTTCACATTTTTGAATTGTCACTTTTGTCACAATATCACACTCCTGATCAATGAAGAACATGCAAAATATTTTCTTACGTAACCAATAATTATTAGCAATACAGTCATCATTGATTTATTAATTCTAAATAACATTACAAAAATAATTACCCGGAAACAAAAAACATAATACTTACTTGATTTAACTTAGCAATTTCACAAAGTTGAATCCTTGTTCTGAAGCTTAACATTGATTCAGCTGAGTATGTAGGATAATCTGCACTTGATACTTGACTAAACAACTGTGTGCCAAGATAGTCTTGACTAAGTCTGTACATTGAGACGTTTATTCAAAGTGTAAATATATATTTTTTATTAACAAAGATAAAAAAAAAAAAAATGAGACTATACTTATGTGGTAGATAATATCATAATCTGAGCAGAACCTGTGTTTCTATTTAGTCTGGCAAAACGTACAAGCACTGTAATTGGAGGTTCCATATCCTCATGCTTCTTTCCAAAAGTTTCTTCAGCGCAATCACCATAAAGAGAAACATTTATAGTGTTTTCACTTAAATAATTATAGGAAAAACATATGTCAAGAGATAAAATTAGAAATCTGTACATTAAACGAAAACAGAATAATGAGGTTATTTTTTACCTTTGATCAGCAATACTGAAATTTAATCTCTTGATTATATCACACTCCCTTCTTTGATCCTGCAAACGTCCAAAAGCTTGCAAAAAGCCAATGACATCAACAAATCAAGCCAATGACATCTGCAAATCATTCCTTTCAACCTACTTAATTGTTTACAAATGACATATTTAAAATAAATGTCAACATTATTAACATATGCTAGGCGCACCTATTAAACTTTCATCACTGACATTGCCTTGTTGTATATCTGCAATATTCTTGAAATTATATGTCTCACCCAAGATGAGTTAGTCAGATTGTTCAATATACGTATGAGGGTGGAAGTTTAATTTCCACGGACCTGTGGTAATTCTATATTTATCATCATTTTCCAGAACCTGAAAATTTTGGAAGTTGTAAATCATGCATTCTCTAGGTTTGTCTTTCAATTTGCCAATAAGATTTTTGTGAGTAGCAGAAACCTCGATTCTTGAACCCTAACAAAAAATATAGTTTAAAAAACCTTCATTGGAGACTCTACTAAAACCGGAAGATCATAGATGAATGTTGAATGACACATGGGTGAAGTATATATAGAGACGTACCTTTTCATCAGCCAATAACATGCCAAATTTCCACACTGCATACAGTGCAACCTTTGTTTTGACACTCCACTTCAGTAGAACTTTAGCGAGAATTGACCATGTATCCTTGGTATCGTTGACATCAGAGAAGAAAGTCTTATTCATCTCCTGACACATATAAAATAGGATGTCGATGCACTTTAGAAAAATATAGGATCAGGTTTCAAAGAACTGAAATTGTATTTGCTTACGTAAGGATGCTTCTGCAAAATGTTGTGGGAGATATCTTTGGCCAAAAAACGGTATTGCAGAGTCCTTATATGATCTGTTGCTTCATGACCAGAATTTTATTATATAAACATTAATTTTGGCGGGAAAATGAATACAGTCAGGAGAGTAGCAGTTGATTGTCGTCGAAATTGAATAGAAAATGTCAGCATAATGGTAATAACAATAAATTCGTCATTAATTTTTTTCCTAGTAAAAATTTCGAATTGATGATAATTGATGACGATAATTGATGACGAATTTCTATTATTATGATGATGTATAGAAAAGTTAGCATAATGGTAATCACAATAAATTCGTCATTTAATTGATGATAATTGATGACGAATTTCTTATTGATGATAATTGATATGATGATTGATTGATTGAGGTTTAGTGGACCAATAACTATGTTATAAAACGCATAGTTGGCAGGCCAAGTAGACCAATAACTGAGTCGCTTAGAGGTTTAGTGTTTTATAATGATTTCTCCCTCACAATGACTTCACACTAAATTTTATAATATGTATATAAAAAAGTATCAATGAGATTAATTATTTTGAAATTTGTTTCCATCAATTATAAAACACTAAACCTCTAAACGACTCAGTTATTGGTCCACTTGGCCTGCCAACTATGCGTTTTATAACATAGTTATTGGTCCACTAAACCTCAATCAATCAATCATCAATTATCATCAATAAGAAATTCGTCATCAATTAAATGACGAATTTATTGTGATTATCATTATGCTGACTTTTTCTATACATCATCATAATAATAGAAATTCGTCATCAATTATCGTCATCAATTATCATCGATTCGAAATTTTCACCAGGAAAAAAATTAATGACGATTTTATTGTTATTACCATTATGCTGACTTTTTCTATTCAATTTTGGCGCCAATCAACTGCTACTCTCCTGACTATATTCCTTTTCCCGCCAAAATTAATGTTTATATAATAAAATTCTGGTCATGAAGCAACAGATCATACAAAGACTCTGCAATACCGTTTTTGGGCCAAAGATATCTCCCACAGCATTTTGCAGAAGCATCCTTACGTAAGCAAATACAATTTTCAGTTCTTTGAAACCTAATCCTATATTTTCTTAAAGTGCATCAACATCCTATTTTATATGTGTCAGGAGATGAATAAGACTTTCTTCTCTGATGTCAGCAAATACAATTATATATATTTTGTTTTCTCTGTTTAAACTCTTTTTATTATATTCATGATACTTTTGCATTCAATTTTCAAGAAAAAAAAATTAAATTTAAAAAGATTCAAAAAATTAAAAAAAAAAAAATTTAATAACTTTGCTACGGATTTAAAATTCCGTAGCAATTTGCTACGGAATTTTATCCGTAGCAATTTGCTACGGATTATCAATCCGTAGCAATTTGCTACGGATTATCAATCCGTAGCAATTTGCTACGGATTATCAATCCGTAGCAATTTGCTACGGATTTATTTCCGTAGCAATTTGCTACGGAAAACAATCCGTAGCAAATTGCTACGGATTGTAATTCCGTAGCAAATTGCTACGAATTTTCAATCCGTGAGCAACTGCTACGGATTTTGAAAATCGTAGCAATTTGCTACGGATTTTGAAAATCCGTAGCAAATTGCTACGGGGTTTTTGCTACGGAAAAATCCGTAGCAAATTCCGTAGCAAATCGATTTTGCTACGGAATTTTGGCATTTTTCCGTAGCAAAATCGATTTGCTACGGAATTTGCTACGGATTTTTTCCGTAGCAAAAATCAATTTTTTTTGTAGTGCAAGGACACATGGTCAACGATAACCCTTTCTTTTGACGTCCCTTTTTTAATAAATGTTGTTCCCAGACTTTACTACGTCTCTCGCATAAGCGTCCCCTTGAAAAGAAACATAAGAACCTAAAAACATACGTTAAAAGGGTTTTTGTATAGCGTGTTAAAATAATCAATATGCATATTCATGAAACAATTAATTAGTTGAGAAAATGAACATGAAACCTCCTTCCATATGTTTGGGCTTTTGTGCAGCAATTCCAATTGTCTTTGACCATGAATCTCTATCCATATTCAACCAATGCGCAAAAGAAGAAAAAGAAGAGGGTAAGAGTGAAGCAACGACCAAGGATCAAAGTAAACCCAACGATGACTAAGAATTGCATAAATAAAACATACTTGACCTTTGTAGATCCTTTCTCTTTGAGCATCTTTCTCTCCCAAGAAATCATTGCCTCTTGCTTCAACCAAAGCTCACCTATTTATAGTCTCAAAGGAGGGTTATCCTCATAAATACACCTTTTTTACTTCTTTTTTTAATTATCTTTTTTATTTTTATTATATTTTCTACTTAATAACATTTCCAAACTTGAAAACTACTCACCAAAAGTGAGAGAATTTTTTTTTTTACTTTTTTAATAATTTTTATATTTTTTATTTCATGAAACTTCCTAATTTGAAAACTAATCACCATCAATGAGAGTTTTTTTTATATATTTTTCTCACAAGAAATTTCCTAATTTAAATCTATCAACATAAATGAGAGGTTTTTTTGTATTTTAATTTTTTTAATTTTTTATATTTTTTTCTAATTTAAAATATCAACATAAATTAGAGATATTTTTTGTATTTTTTTTCCCTCCACAATGACTCCAAACTAATTTCCTAGTTTGTATATCAATCAACCTCAATGAGATGAATTATTTAAAAAAAAAACTATTTCCATTTATTACAAAGCTCAATTACAAGACAATTACTATTAATGATGATCATTTTTCAAATTTCAATTATAATCTAATCGCCATCAACGTTATTTGCTTATTAATTTAGATGTTAAGAATCAAGGAGGATTTTTTTCACTTTTTTTTTTAAAAAAATTTTGAGTGGGGCCGGGACAAAAGAGGGGGTGTTCACATATCACAATAAAAAAAAAAGGCTTCTCCCACGAAAAAAATGAACAATCTTAGCTTTCACCAAGGAATAAGTACAATTGTACAACATTAATTGTTGTCCAATGTGCAACTTATTCAAATAGAAAATTATGGATCAAATTGTGTCATCTCTTTTACTTTGTTAGAAAATAAATAAAATAAGATTGTTGCAATAGTTGTAACATAAATAGAAATTGAGAGAAACTCTATAGGTTTTCATTTTGGACAGAAAGATCAGACTGTTACACTACTACAAAAAGTGGCTTTTACTTCCCTAAGAGACGTCCTTAATTTTAAAAAAGGTAGTTAAAAGTGAACGTAGTGGCATTCTTGTAAAATAAATACGGATATTCTCAAATTTGGCGTCCTAAAATAGGATTGACGTCCTAAAAAAATTTCAGGCCGCCTAATTTGAAATTTTTTGCGCCAAATTTACGCGCCTTCACGCCATTTCGCGAATTATTTGGTGCCAATTTTTTTAATTGGCGACCTGAAAGAAATTCAGGACGCCTTAATTGATTTTTTGGCATCCTGATATTACTTCAGGACGCCTTAATAAAATTATTTGCGTCCTGAAAAAATATCAGGACGCCTTAATACAATTAAAGGCGTCCTGAATGTATATCAAGACGCCTTACATAAATTTTAAGGCGTCCTGATTTTGTTTCGGTACGCCTTTATTCTCTTTTAGGCGTCCTGAAACCAAATTCAGGACGCCTTTAGCCACTTATAAGCACTTACGCGCCCCTATAAGACTCTCATTTCGATTTTCGATCGAGCCTCTCTTCTGCTTTCTTCCCTCAACCTAATATCGCCGTCTCACACTCCCTCTTCTGATTCACAGCCTCACTCTCCCCTGCCTCTTCCCTCAACTCTATCCCACTCTCATTTCGAAGCTCTTCCCAAGTCATCGCGACAGTCACCCTCACTCTCCGCCGTCTCCGCCGTCGTAGCTCTTCCGTCAACCCTATCCCACTCTCATTTCCGGCGACGCCCACCTACTCCGACGCCCCCACCTTCTCCGTCTTGCTTCCACCTCTCTTTCCAGTGCCACTGTCTCCGACAATCGCGCCCACGGTACTCCCCTTGCTTTCATGGTTTTTGGTTCTGAATGTATGAGTTTTTGCATTTCAATTTTATTCAATTGTTGATTTAGTCTTTAATGGAGTTAGTGAGGTATGAATAAGAGTTGTCTGGTTTGGATTTCTGCTTGAGTTGTCTGGAAAATTCAAATTTTTATGAGTTAGATTTATTTGGAGTTGTATTATATTGAAGATTGATGCAGGTTATAGTTTTGAAAACTAAGTTTAGTTATAAATATATTGAGCCTTTTGAATTAACTTTCAAGGGTTGGGAATTAGGTGTTTCTGAATAAATTGAGGAGGTTGTGGTTAATTTATTATTCTAATGAGGGACAAGGAATTAATGGATGAAAGAAATAAATGGGATTACAATGATGATTTTAAGGAATGCATGTTTGACTTATGGGTATTTTTCCTAAATACTAAAGTAAGCTAAATTTGAAAATTTTAGAATGGTTGGAGAGAAATATTATTGTTAATTATTTCAAGTGAATCTTCGATGATAGAAATGTGATGAGATAGAACAATTGAGTTTGGGATAAGTTGAGAATTTGTAACAAAGTAAACAATTTGGAGGTGTTATGAAAATTTGAAAATAGAGATTGATTTGTGAGTTACATTTTAAGTTGATATTGATAATATCATTAGTGGAAATAAGTTTTGGTAATTGGGTTAGTGGAGTTGTTTAAGCTATATATTGTAACACCAATTTTGATGTTAGCTTGATCACTTGTTTCTCCTTCATGAACAGCGGATCCCCTGTACTCGTGCCGACAAACAGAGATAAATAGAGAACTCGAGTTAACAAATGCAAACTCGAGTTTGCACCTCTGCTTCAGAAAATCACCGTTTCGAAAATCTCGTTTTTCATCAAGAACATCCAGATGATTACCCAAATGATTTATAATACTTCTTAACATTATTTATATCATTTGTGTACATGTTTCAGATGATCAAAGGATGTTAATATGAAGATCAAGAGTAAAGAAAATGCTGATGTCATAGCTGGTTCAGAAAACGAAGTTCTAACTGCTAGTTTCATCTGAGTCTATCGGCTATATTTCTTTATCCAACAGTCATTGAATCTTCTCAACAGCTATATTCTCCACAACTGCCATCAAGCTTCAATCAGCATAAATACCCAGAGGTTTGAAGTCTACAAAAGAGAAGAAAAAACAGAGAGAAGAAAAACGCAGAGATATAAGCTCACATCTTCAACATGCTAATACTCTGATCTTCATATCATTTACTCTCTGTTTGCAATGTCTACATAGCTTATCATAGAGAGTGAAATGAGTTGTATTGTACTTCAGTGTTTATCCATTCACTTCTGAGAGAGAGAAGATTTATTTGTAACCATTCTATCTTTCTATCTGTGAGTTACTCAAGATTGGGTGATCTTGAGTGGGAAACCCATTATATTGATTACAACTTGTAAGGGGAGTGAATCCTAGTGAGAGGATTACTTTGAGTACAGAGTGTGTAATCAAGTGAGTGTATTGATTACAGTTTGTAAGGGGAGTGAATCCTAGTGAGAGGATTACTTCAAATACAGAACGTGTAATCAAGTTGAAAGAAGATAGTGGATTGAAAATCTCAAGTGGAGCTTGTGGACTGGACGTAGGTCAAGGATTGAGCCGAACCAATATAAATCACAGTTTGCATATTCTCTTCCCTTGTCTCTTACATTCCCATCATATATGTTTGAATGATTGTTTATCACTTTATAAATTATTATTGTCATTCAAACTACTTTCAGTAAGTTGCGAAAAGATTTTTAAAGTTCTAAGTTTTTAATTAGACACCCAATTCACCCCCCCTCTTGGGTGATAGACAAGTCTTTCATTTGGTATCAGAGATAGGGTCTTGTTTAAGGAACTTAATAGTCTCAAGAGTTATCAACGGCTAATTTTGGGTGTTTCTTGTTTTCGGAAGGTTTTGATTATACGATTCCACCATTTTTCAAAGTTATTGATTTTTGGTTTTGGAAAGCTAGAATGACTAGTTTTATCAAAACAACTGATTTTGATATGTCACTAGTGGAAAAAAGGCTTTTAAGACCGGACAAAAAAGGTACATTAGGACCGGACCCGCGAGCAGTCTTGTTCCAGGCGGTATTAAAAGTCGACCTTTAAGACCGGACTTTTACACGGTCTTAAAGATTTTCTTTAAGACCGGACATTTTAAACCTTCGGTCTTAAAAGTCGTACTAAATAAATCTGAAATATTTTTGGTTCGGTCCTAAAACTCAAACTTTAAGACCGGACAAAAGTCGACCGCTCTTAAAAGATCCAAATATTAAGACCAGGACAAATATCAATCCGGTCCTAAAGATAGCGGACTCTAAGACCGGAGGAATAATTACCGGTCTTAAAAGACCGACTTTCAAGACCGGATTGTTTCAATGGACCGGTCTTAAAAGACCAACTTTTAAGACCGGCTTAACACCTTTAAGAGCGGTGTTATATATACATCCGGTCTTAATATTTGAACATTTAAGACCGTATTTTTTATTTGCGGTCTAAATTTTCCCGTATTTTTCCCTGTTTTGTTCTTCCTGATCAATATATATACACAAATCCACCATACAAAACAGCACATAAAAGTCGATATACTTTAAGCTACAAGCTATAAACATGAATAAATTGAATTGGGAAAAAGAATACAAATATTATCTACCATGAGTTATGTGGCCTCTTAATTAAGTCTAAAACAACTAAAGTAATTTATAAAATAAGCTAACATATAACTAATTACAAAGGCAATGAGTTACAATACATGCAAAGCACGTAATTCAACATACAAATGTAGTCCAATATATTATTCACCATGCCTTCATTTGATTCCCACCCAACAACGTAACATGCATCCTCTTTTATAACATGCCCCTTTGAAACGGATCCTGCCACGAAAACAAAACAAGAACAAATTCATATTCAATGATGACATTGTTTAATTAAGAACATAGACAAGATATAATAATTGTTAAAACCTTAAAGTTTTCTAAGAATACTGCATATGAATATTAATTACCTTATGAATTGACACTTTTATAAAGTGATATCCTCCCATATCCCTTCTTGATGATCATTTCTTATGCCGGGTTCATTATCCGCTTCATCTTCTTCGTTCATGTCCTAGACCCCTTGTAAAAGGAGTACTCTCGTGAAGATCACCATAATTTGAATGACTTTCCTCATCAATATCAATGACCCTCTTTCCTTGGAGAGCTACTGCACCACATTTTATTTTCTTGATCGGTGATATAGAACACTTGTTTTGCATGATCTCGCCATAATAAAAGGTTCATCTCCAAAACTTCTACTATTGACATCGACTAAAGTGAATCCTAGTCGATCGATCCGAACACCATTATTGACATTAACCCACTTGCATTTGAAGATGGGAAATCTAACTTTGACATAGTCCACCTCCCAAATCTCTTCCATAACCCCATAATATGGCATGACTGCCAATTTAGGCCTCTTGTCTTTCGAATCGGAGAAGTGCATAGATTCAGCCTCTAACATAACACCACCGCTCGGACCGTGCTCCTATCATCTAGGGACTTCGTGTAAAATGTATAACCATTGATCACATACGAATTCCAACTTATGACATCAAACTCGGGACCACGTGCTAACCATTTCATTGTCTCGAAACACATTCGATCCCTCGACCTTTGTTTGAACCAGTTTGCAAAAGTTCGTTATGCTCCCTAATCAACCTTTGTTCGGTCATTCGATGGTTCTCTTTCCTTACACTTCTTTATGTGCAGATATGCTGGCTTGAACTTCATCAACATTATTCAAGATGTATAAGTGGACTTGTGACAATTCATCACGATCCACACTCTTTACCGAAGCCCCACGTCTACCCCCTTCAAAGATGCCGACGTTTTGGAAGCCCAATATGTCTTACTTTGGCCAAATAATTTTGACAAAATTCCATGGCCTCTTCAAACATATTTCGAACAATTGATGCTTCTGGCCTGTACGCGTTCTTCACATACCCTTTTAGGAATTTCATAGATCTTTCAATAGGGTACATCCACCGTAAATGGATAGGGCCGCACAACTTTATCTTCCTCACTAGATGAACAATGAGATGAACCATGATGTCAAAAAATGAAGGAACAAAAAGCTTTTCAAGGTGGCACAAGATAAGATATCCTTCATTCTCCAATTCATCCAACTTTTCAATCTTGAAAACTTTACTACAAACCGCATTGAAGAAGAAACAAAGTCTAGTCAAAACGACCCGAAGATCATATTCGGCGATCCCTCGAATAGCTATGGGAGTAGCTGTTGCATCAAGACATGACAGTCATGAGACTTTTGGCCTACTAATTTCAAGTCCTTCATCGAGACAAGCCTCTTAAAATTTGAAGAATACCCCGAGGGAACTTTTGTGCCATGTAAACACTCACAAAGCTTCGTTTCTCATCCTTAGACAAAGTATGAGAAGCCGGGGACAATAAGTTCTCTTCCCATATGGCCTTGGATGCAAGTCTTCGCGTATTCCCATTGCTTGCAAATCCAATCTTGCCTTCACACCATCCTTCGAACTACCTTGTATGTTGAGAAGCGTGCCCACAATACTATCACATACGTTCTTCTCCACATGCATGACATCAATACGGTGTCTCACATCAAGATTGCGCCAATAGGGAAGATCAAAGAATACAGATCTCTTCTTCCATATATTTGTTTCTTTTCTACTCTTTCCATGCTTACCGAAGATGACACTGATATTTTTAACCTTTTCATACACTTGCTCCCCAGTCAATGCCACCGGAGCTTCTTCATACTCTTGGCCACCAAAAAGGCCTTCTTTAATCGACGATATGGGTGGCCCCGTCTAAGAAATCTCCTATGTCCAAGATACACCGTCTTTCTTCCATGTTGAAGTTGATGGTAGCATGTGCCTTCTTCACAAACCGGACATGCTTTATGGCCTTTTACCTGGGAAGTCGTTTATAGTACAAAATATCATGGCTCTCATTCTAAAGACCTCCTTCTTGAAAGAGTCAAAAACATCGACACCTTCTTCCCACAACTCCTTCAAGTCTTCGATCAAGGGCTCTAGGTAAACATCTATGTCATTTCCGGGTTGTTTTGGTCCCGAAATCAACATAGACAGCATGATGTACTTTCGTTTCATGCATAACATAGGAGATAAGTTGTAAACAATCAGGACTACGGGCCATGAGCTATGTATGTTGCTAAGGCTTCCATAGGGATTCATTCCATCCGTGCTAAGGGCAAGCCTGAGGTTCCTAGGTTCTTCGCCGAAGTTCGGAAATAATTGATCGATCTTCTTCCATTGAGAAGAATCGGCCGATGTCGAAGCCGTCCATCCGAAATCCTCTCATCTCGCATGCCACCTCAGATTTTTGCATCATTTTCATTCGCAAACAACCGCTTGAACCTTGGTATGATTGGAAGATACCACAACACTTTTGCAGGCCCCTTATCTGACTTGTACCGTGGGGTTTCACACATCGGACAACTCTGCTTCTCTTCAAACTCTTTTCTATATAATACACAATCATTCGGGCATGCATGGATCTTTTTGTACTCCATCCCCAAGTGGACAAAGTATCTTCTTAGCATCATAGTAGCGATGCGGCAACACGTTATCATCCGGAAGCATGTCCTTCAAAGCCTCAAGCAATTTCGAAAAACTCTTGTCGCTCCATCCATGACGTGCCTTCAAGCTTACCAATTTCAATACGGCGTTCAACAATTGGTATTTTTACACCCACGGTATAGCGGTGTCTCCGCATCACCGCACATATTACCATATGCATGTGATCGCTCAAAAGCCTCTTCTCCTACATCACGGATAATGTCCTCTATGCGATCATCCATATCCGTGTCATTATCATCAAAGGCCACTTCCCATGTTGTTTCCCACTTGATGGCACTTGTTCACCATGCCATACCCATACTGTATAAGTCTTACAAAATCCGTGACAAATTAAATGTGTGCGTATAACTTCAGGACATAGTCGACACTCATTCAAACATTTTACACAAGGGCAATAATACTTCCCCATCATCATGGGCATTTTTTTAGCAAATTCTATAAATTCCCTAACCCCATTCTCGATATTCAATACTCGTTCGTAAAGCATCTATCCAACTCGTGATCCATAGTAGAATTCCTATATATTATTTAGACGAATTAAGAATTACTTTTGGTCATAAATGCATCACAGTGAATCGAAGAACCAAAATAAATGCAAGACGAGGAAATTAAATGCGGGGATGAAGGTCTTGTGGACTAACTCCGTAGCATATGCGTTTGCCGAGTCGTCTTACTTCTCCGCTCACGAACGTTGATGTTGCGCACAAGACAAACAAGAGTAACCTAAAAACACTTGTTGGTTAGTTGGGTAGGTCTAAAGTGCAAATATAATCTTCAAAAACAATATTCGTTAACAACAGAGAATACCCATAACAACATTACACCGATTTCATTAAACCCATGAAAAACCAATAACGATAAGTCGGAAAGTAATAAAGTTTTAACCGAAACATCTCTTACGCCTTCGTCTATAGACGTTTAGCTAAGGAACCAGAGAGTGATTGTCGAGAAAGGTACGCGAAGCGGCGACGAAGGCGAGAGGGAAATTTCGAGTCGGAACTCGAGTATTCACTTTCGGCGCGACAAGAGTTCGAGAGGGAAATTTAATTTTTCCGCGCGACAAAGATACCTTATTTAGCTTTTTGGATTTTATTAATACCGGTTATTAATTAAATGTCCGGTCCTAAAGATACAACTAACATTTTAAGACCGGAGTTTTAAAATTATCCGGTCCTAAAATTTTATTAGATTTTTAAGTTTTAAGACCGGAGGTTTATAAAACATCCGGTCCTAAAATTCAAATTATCTTTAGATCCGTTACTTATAAAATAAAATGTCCTAGGTCTTAATGGCCTTCGTGATTGGTATATTAAATCAATAAAATAAATGATATTTTTGGACAAAAATAAAGCAAAATTGGAGAATAAGTTTCTTTAATGAATTACTTGGAGAAGAGCCAAAAAATTCATACAGTGTTCTTAATGTTTCTTACATTACTTCAGAATATATACACAACAACAAAAACACAAATGAAAAACAAGCTGAATATTATCATCCACAAGAATCGAGTGAACAACCTCGGCGATTTCGGCGTGAAGAGCATTAATTTCCCACGGAGATCAGCAAGTTGTTGTCTTATTCTCTCCACCCGCAATATGAATGGATCATTACGGGAGAGCGGAGAGGGTCGAGGTAGGCGCGCCGGGGCCAACAGTTGGAGAGGGGGATTACGAACATCCGCATGGCCAGCTTCAAGATGACGGTTGAACTCAGCAAGAAAAGGATCGGCAGAAGGATCGAGGGGGGGTGCGGCATGAGCAATCTCTTCATCATCCGAAGAAATAACAATGGGTCCAACGACCGAGAGTCTTCGGAAACAATACGACGCACTGTCGCTGGAGGAGGCGCACCATATAATGATCTAGCCATGGCACGAGAGTGAGGCGTGTATGCACCCCTACGAGCAGTTTGCTTGTATCTAACCATGGTTTGAGGATTTTGAGAAGTTGGGGCGAGAGCTAGGAAGTGAGGAGTTAACAAGGACAAAGAGGAGGTAGTGTGTGGAGTATATAAAGACAGATGGCGGGAGAGATAAACGTCGATGATGAATTCGTCAATTTACTTTTATACAAACTTTTAAGACCGGACTTTTATCTTATATCCGGTCCTAATTTTAATTCAATTACTTTTAAGACCGTCCTTTTATCAAATATCCGGTCCTAAAACTCATTTAAGACCGATATATTACTTGGTATCCGGTCCTAAAACTAATTTTTAATTCAATTACTTTTAAGACCGTCCTTTTATCAAATATCCGGTCCTAAAACTCATTGTTGAAATGAAAGTTCATTCTTTTCAAGAGTCCCTTCCCCATTGTTGAAATGAATTCAGAGTCTCTTCGGCTTCCACATAAACTTCCCAACTAGGCGTCTCCTCGTATTCGAGCAAATATGCGTCTCCTCGTTAATGTTTCCGCGTTTCACATTCTTCGGGATGGGTTCTCTATTTAAATCCGTTGTTACTTTCTTAACATTCATCTCCATCTCCTCCTAGAACCTCCACCGTAATGGCTTCTCCACCACGACGAGGTCCTCCTTCCGGGCGAAATCCCGAGGCACCTCCATATCCTCCTCCGTTGCCTCCGAAACCGAACTTCGGCGATGCTTTGGAGCACTGATAGCCGCGTCGATCATATAGACCGAAGCTTGGGCAAACTGTTTCAGTCTATCACGCCGTCAACAACAAGCAAAGCGGTACTCGACGCCAATGACGTTGAGTACCATACCTCGATGACGACGTCTCCGACCATTCCCTCCCCTCCGACAACGATGGGGAGGATTAGAATTTTTAAGTTTTTTTTTGTACTGCTGCCTTACGAGGCAGCAGAAAAAAAAAATTTATTAAATAAAATTTTTATTTCCCAATCGCCTTCCTTGTTTGTCTTTAACTTTATGTTCTTTTTTCTCCGACAACAAGAACAAACAAAACATTGTCCTATTCGTGGTGATCAATCTTAAAAATTTGCGTAATAAAGTTAACAGATTGCGACCATACAAAACAAAACAAAAACATTATTTACCTTTTTCTAATAAAAACAAACAGAGTGACGACTATTCTCAAGTTTGGACCATCGTTGTCTTCCCTCAACTTTTCCGATGTGATGAAAATTTTCGGTGTCGTTTTCGTTATCTTCTTTCTTTTCCAACAAAAAGAAAAGGGACACCGATGACGTTCTTCACATCCATAAAAGTTGAAACGAGAACAACGAAGCACAAAACTTGAGAAGAACGCCAGAAACATGGTTGCCTTGAACCCTAACGATATGTCTAAAAATCGAGTCACCAACTCTATTAAAATGAAGAATATTAGGACCGGACGTTTAATAAATCCTCGGTCCTAAAAATTAAGCCTTATTTTAAAATTTAAAGTTAGGAGCGGACAACTAACAAATATACGGTTCTAAAGGTTTCGGCAATCTATTAAATAAAATGAAGACTTTTAAGACCTGACTACTAACAAATAAACGGTCCTAATAATTTAGCCGTATATTTTCTATACTTTTAGGACCGTACTTTTAACAAATATACGGTCCTAAAAGTCTCTACCCAAATTTTTTAGAATTAGACGAAGACTTTTAGGACCGGATATTTGTTAAATATACGGTCTTAAAATGGACGAAGACCTTTAGGACCGTACTTTTAACAAATATACGGTCCTAAAAGTCTCTACCCAAATTTTTAGAATTAGACGAAGACTTTTAGGACCGGATATTTGTTAAATATACGGTCTTAAAATGGACGAAGACCTTTAGGACCGCACTTTTAAAAAATATACGGTCCTAAAAGTCGCGAATACTTTTCGTGAGCCTCATCTCGGCTCATTTTCAACATCCGCCCGTACCTCAAATTTCAAGCACTAAATAGCTTTATCCACCATCCCATTCATTCGAAACCCAAAATGGACACACACAAATTGTTCGAAAAAATAAACAAATTTATTATTGAATTACATTGCTATATTTACAAATGAATTAATTAGCTAGTCGAAAAAATAAACAAATGTACGAAGGCTATTGTTGCTAAAGATCATATATTATTTACAAATGAATTAATTTAGGACATTAATTATTGTCTTGACTTGGATTTTCTAAGACTAGTTTATACAGATATTCACAAAAACCTCGCGTATGTGCTCGATTTCATCATCATCAAATGGCTCTTCACAGCAAACCTCTCGTAACATCAAAGACAAAACAGAATTAACATATTATGTGCATATTTCATATGTAACATTAAGCCATCAATGATCGAATTCACCATAACATCTTACCCTTAAAGTGACTTTAGTGTTTCCTCCGTCACAATATCATATAAGTGTTTCATGACGTACGGCCACATAAGTTCGATCGTTCCTGGTTATCGACGGGTCTAAAAATAACAATAAATATATATAAGAGCATATATAGCTTATCGACCAACTTCGAAGGCAATTATGTCATGTCCAATTATGTACTAACCTTAATTTTGTGCCATTTAGGATCTCGTGAGCCGAGCACCACGCTTTTTTTTACCTCAACACGGAAGGTCTTCATGGCACTATCATCAAAATCGAAATTTATCGGTAATGTTCACCGAAAATTCACAACAGAGATTTCGAGACAAGACAATCAAAATGACATTCTTACTTGGTGATCATCGCTTCAACGTAGTCGATGGATCGGCGTGAGTGGAGCATAAGAAGATAACATAATGGAACTCCATGTTCATGACGACCAACCGCCAGTGGTTGCTGAAAATTCACAGCAAGATAAAGTACTCAGTGATATATATATATGTAGCATAATTATATTAAGTGAATTGCGGACAAGTATATATGTATACCCGAGCCAGTGTGGAAACAAGTACACCTTTCTTTGCACTTTACACAACCTATTTGATATGTACTCCTGTCTCAATTCCAGAGGTAGTGTTGTGCTTGCATACACCGGGCACAAGAATCCAAAATCCGAAATTTCGCCCTCTTGAACCGGTTTCTCGTGCATGCACCTACAAGAATGACATCGATGAGGGAATTAGTATATATGTATATATGTGTGTCTAAACGGTGCATTTCAATTATGTAATCAAGGAAGAAGATACTTACTTCATAAATAGTTGAACACATGCACTAGTAACCTCAGCTCCAGGAAGCAGCATGGACTCTACATCTTCATTATCAACTAAAAGCGGTTGAGGATGAGGAGGCCTACTACTTCATTGACAGGCCACGATTTATCTTTAAACCATTTTTGGCTACCAAATCTTTTATTTTTTCCTTGGCCGTCAAGTTAGCGGTAGGGGATGGAACTTGAGGAGGGTGGAGCTTGAGGAGGGGGTGGAGCTTGAGGAGGGGTGGAGCTTGATGAGGGGGTGGAGCTTGAGGAGGAGTAGAGACATCTACAAGCTTCACCGGCCAAGAGATGAAGGTTCCCTTGACATCACTCACAACCTTCACTCATCGGTTGGGAGAGGGACAGTGCATCAAAGATCACCTCTTCAACTCGACACTCGACTTCATCATCGACCATTTGTTCGTGGTGTACAGTTGATCCCAAGTTGTGGAAAGTCCCTTTAGCAACCAATTGTCTATGACCATCACGATCCTCCACATACAGATGACAAGGTTGCTCTGACTCTGACTGTCCAACAATGCAGCTCCCTCTAATCCCCTTACACGCCCGCGTGATCTCGGTTTTCCGGCCGCAGCGGTCGAACATCATTCCTCCCGTCCGACGCAAAAGATCCCTCTCCGCCTCTTTCTTTTTAAGATCTTCTGTAAGATACGTATAACGAGAAGCTTAGTGATGAAACATGTTTAGTAAGTAAAAAATAACAATATTGATACTTACAATTGTTCAAAGAACTACACGAGTTTTTCACTCGTGTAGGCGCCGCTGGCTTTTGCCGAATATACAACTAGAGCTCCTCGCGACGTATTGGAGATGGCGGCTGGTCAACTACCGTAGAAGGATTGGATTCAGCTTCATCTTCTAATCTCTTCCGTTTGGTCGCCATCAAATCTTTTCGGCCTTTTCATATCCGCCGCGAGAAGCCCTGTTGCTTGATATGAACGTCAAACATTAGTCAAATTCACTTCATCAAGTTTCAACATTTTACTTAAGGAAGATGTAGCATTGTAGAAGAAATTGGGAAAACCAAAGGAAAGGGAGTTGCGTAAATGCCGCCAACTCGGTCAATTCATTCATTCATCATAAATGGTTCCTACACATATTAGAATAACTAACTAACTAACAAAGAACGTCTAACCATGGCCATTACACGCTTTACATATCAAACTTGCATGGAACTAGGACATGCTCCTCTCATGCAGACAAAGGCAGCAAATGTATACTTCTATTCACACACCAAACCATTTAACTAACAGATTAGATGTACACAATAACATTCACATATCCTCACGGGTTAATAAGCAAACAAAAGTGCAAACAAAACTAAATATAACTCACCGAGCTTCAGAGTGGTCCGCTTCGAACAAATTGTTGCCAAGTTTGTTCATCAATAAATTTGTACTTGTCCTGTGGTTGATGGTCGCTTCTCCTCGGCAAAAATATAAGTGTTAGCCGAAAGGTCTTAAACTTCCGAACCGCTCAAAGACAATAAGACAATGTTGAGTCTTTGAACTTCTCGCACTCGGGGACGGTGAATGTAAGCCGGATAGTGTCCCACATAGGATCCTTTATTGTTTTTGGTCCACATTTTTCCACTCATCGGTCAAAATGCTAACCTTGCTGCGTACTAGAGCGCCGACAAAACTAGTATATGTGCTTTTATTAGGACCGAAAGGTTGCAAATTTTCATCAAAATGAATCTCGAGCTTCGTCCCAAGATTCGACTAAGGGATACTTCCATCATTCGTGTGCCGCTTCTACCACGGCGGCACGGCGCCGAGGAGGCTCAATGTGAGATGAAGAGGGTTCGTTTGTCCGACCCTCCCGGTCAAACCAAGATCTCGGAGTTTCAAGAACACGAGTGGAATCGTTTTCACCGTTCATTTTCAAGACAAGAAGAGAGGAATGCCCGAGAAAATGAGGGAGTAACAGAGGCTAACGGTGACGCGGGCGAGGAAGAGAGGTAATGGAACAGAAGGGTTTCGCAACGTGAACGGGGTTCTTCAGTGAGAGTGTGAGAGTGACAAAAGCGTCCGCGCGAAGTTAACGTTTGGCGCTTCATTTTTAAGACCGGACAAATACATATATACGGTCTTAAAAGATAACCTTTAAGACCGATCTCTATATATGTCCGGTCTTAAAATTAATTAATTTTTATTCAAACTTTAGTACTGCCAAATTTTTGTCCGGTCTTAAAAGTCTTACTTTTAAGACCGGCCATTCTGTAACAATGGTCTTAACATTTATTACTTTTTTATTTAAACTTTAGTACTAGGACAAATTTTAAGTTCGGTCTTAAAAATCAAAGTTTTAAGACCGGCTTTTATATATGTTCGGTCTTAAAACTTTAATACCTTTATATTTATATTTTTCCGTATTATTTTGGAGTGTAGAAAATATAAGTCCGCCTTGATGAGATTTCTACATAAAAGTATTTGATATTTCAACTTTTTTATTAACATTTTTAAGGCCGGTTGTTATTTTAACAGGTCTGGATAAGATCTATAAAAAATTGATCGAATAAGAAGTTCTTTATATTTACAAATATGCCACCGGCCACATATTTAGGACCGGTCGATAATTAGTCCGGTCTTAATGAGGCGTCCTTCATTGTGTAAGAAGTTCTTTTTATTTACAAATCGCCACCGGTCACACCATTAAGACCGGTGCTTCGATTATCCGCTCTAAATGAGGCGGTCTTATAGCCCTTCATTGTTTAAGAAGTTCTTTTTATTTACAAAACTGCCACCGGTCACACCTTTAAGACCGGTGCGTCGATTATCCGCTCCAAATGAGGCAGTCTTAAAGCCCTTTTTTGCACTAGTGTGTGGAATGTTTTTATAAATGTCTTTGATTTCAAACCAAGAAAGAATTGGACAGAAAAAGAAAAGAAAATGTTTTCATTGAACATTAGAGCAATGAAAATCCTTTACTGTGCTTTAACCGAAAATGATTTTCAGAAAATCAAGTTTTGCTCTAGTGCTAAAGAAATATGGGATACTCTTGATTTTATATATGCTTCTAACAATTGTGTTGAAATTGATAGTGTTGATAGTTCATCAAAAATTATAAATTGCATATCTATGACTGATGAACAACTGGAGATTGAAGAAGGAGAAATTATTCAATACTCCCATAATCCTGTCAACACAAACGAACAAGAGAAAGAGGATTCTCAGGAAGAGCTCATGGACAATTGTGATCAATCATTATCTAGAGCTCAAGATGCACATATGGTAAACAATTCCAATTCTTCTTGTGTAGTTAAGAAAAATAATTTTGAACAATTGCATAAAATTGTTTTTCAACCAATTATTGATTCTAATTTGAAACGCAAAAATGTTTTCGAAAATAATGCAGGAAAATTTATTGGGAAGAAAGAATGTTAAAATGAAGCTTATTTGAATTTTTACTCTCATGACCAACACAATGCTTGCATAAAATCTCATGGTGTATATCATTCTAATATTTGCAATTTTGTGGAAAGTCTGGTCATGTTTCTCATACATGCTATATTAGGAGAAATTCTAATGTGAGAAATAAATTTGTTTGGGTTCCTAAAGGACAAGCAAGGTCCAATACTAACCGACAAGGACCCAAGTATAAGTGGGTACCAAAATGTCCATCTAGTGCTTTATGTGTACAGGATAATTTGAATATCAATGGACATCAAGGTACAAAGAAGAGGAAGAAAAGTCCAAGATTTTCTCATAAACCTAAAAGGAGATTCACATCCGTTAGGAGAACTCGTGGAGAAGCCATTGCTAGAACTACAAGGTCTAAACATCATAAGAAGCAATGGATACAAGCATGAAAAGTACCATTCGACTATCTTGAGGAGAACAAGAAGAGGAGAATCTCTCAAGTATCAAACAGAAGACTCTTGAAGTCTACATTTTTTGAGAGAGCCTTGCCGACACCCATAAGAAAATATATGAAGAATCAGTAGGTAAGAAAAGGCAATACTCCAAGTACCTAAGGTAAAGGTATACAATGGTAAAACCTCCTTTCCTATCATCTGAAATATTCATTGAGGTTTTATATTTTGTATCCTTAGGAATGAGCATTGCAAACTATTTTGAAATTGATTTTCCACACTCCTTAAAAAATTCACTTAATAAGTTTATAAAGGGATTGCAATGTTCAATAGTTTATTACTTATGCATACATGATGATTTGAAAAGAAAGTATCTCTTTTATGCATAAAGTCATGTTTAGTTCATTATGCTCAATTTCCTGTTCGTAATTATATTCATAAGAGCATGTGAATTTTGGTTCCTACAAGCTAACGATGATTGGATCCAAGTAAGGTTGGATACCAAGAAAAGAAAAAGATTTATACGGTTTTGTAGGATCAAAGAAAGCTTCTCAAGAATGCAACATAGAGAAATGATCCAAGTCTTGAGAAAGCTGAACAAGCTATGCTTGATGTTAATGGTGAACATCGGAAAAGGAGTCATCTACATCAAATCCATCTTAATCAAGCAAGCTTCTACAAGGACAAGAGGAATTACGGTGCTATCTAATTCTTTTCCCATACAATAATTATATGAAATTCATTTTTAGTTTGTCTTTGTTAAGTTGAAAAACTTACTATCAAAGGCAAACTTGAGTTTTGGTTTGGAAACTCGAGTTTGGACTTTACAGAGAATAGCTCAAGTTTTTGCAAAGTTAGGCAAACTTGAGTTATGATATGGAAACTCGAGTTTTGACCATACAGAGAGCTATCAAGTTTTTTGAAGTTAGAAAAACTCCAGTTTACTTTTGGAAACTCGAGTTTTGGCTACACAGAGAGTTTTCTAAGTTTTCAAGCCTTTTTTTTTTAACTCGAGTTTACCGATGAAAACTCGAGTTTATCTTATTCAGAGAATAATGCTCGATTCTGAACTTGTGAAAACTCCATTGTTCTTTTTGACAAAGCTTTTCAATGTTTTCTCATAAACGAGGAAACTCGAGTTTCGGCCTTACAGAGAAGTTTCCATAGTTTTCAAAGAATGAGAAAACTCGAGTTAAGATTTTGAAAACTCGAGTTTTAGTCAGGTAGAGAGCCCTGCTAATTTTGAACATTTAAAAACTCCATTTTTGAAATGAAAACTCCAGTTTTGAGTTTTTGAACTAAAACATGATTTTTCATCAAAAGTCCAAAACTCAAGTTAGTCACTTAATGACTCGAGTTTTGCACTGTTCACTAAACTTGTCCAAATGCCAAATCGCGATATTCTTCTCTCAGAATGAGAAAACTCGAGTTAACTTTTGGAAACTCGAGTTTAGGCTCTTAATTGAAAATGAAAACTCGAGTCTTAAAGAACAAACTCGAGTTTGCATCGCTGAATTTGAATTTCAAGTTGAACGAATTTGCAAAACCTTTGTGTTTAATTCTGATACTCCATATCATCAATCACTAATATTTCTAACTATTTTTAATCAATTTGTTAGTGAGTTTTTGATGATCAAACAAGTGAATTTGTGTATATTTTTTATGAGTTTATGTTTTTGAAATTCTCAAGTCTAAAATTTGTTTGGATTTCAATTCCCTCATTTTTATAAAGATGCATACAAATGTTTTGAAAAGTATCCATACTTTAATTGCATTCAAATGATGTTTCAAATTGGAAGTTAATGTTGTATACTGAATGTTGGATAAGCTTCTAATCTGTTTGGTAGAATTTTCCCTATCAGTCACATATTGATCTTTGATATTCAATGTCTTGCTTGAACCTCTCATTCTTTATTCTCTAACTAGTTGGACCTCATGTCTAACAAGTTGATCATATATGAGTTTCAAGCTTATCTCCAGAAAAGAATTCAATTTGTGAAAATCTTATGCCTATTGCATAAATCCTTGTTGGTCAAGATATTCCAAGCTTTATGAATGTTCATTAATGCATTGAATCTTAATGCATTAACCATTAGTGGAATAACTTACTAGGATAATATTTTGGAACTCTAGTCATTTGGACTAATGAGTTTGTGCTTCATCATGTAGTTACTCAAATACATAAAGTTTGTCTTCATCCATCATTGAGTAACTATTTGCCTTGAATTTCAAGACTCTATTCTAAAAGGCAAGATCATCTCTTGAACAGTAGCAAAGTCATTGTGCTCATATATTTTTTTTCTACTAAGCATGTTTCAATAATGCTCTACCTTCATGACTTTTTCTTTTGAGAATATTCTTCAACATGTTAACTGAAATGTTCAACATGTTCTCTAAAACTGAAGCATACTGATTTATTCTTTAACTTGTTGACTTCCACCATGTTAAAGTGAGCATTTTTTTCAAGCATGTTTCAAAAATGACTCTTTCATTCATCAAAATTTTGATTTCATAATGCATTGTCACAATTTGAAAGAACATTCAAGATTTGAAACAATTTGCATATTTCATTATCATTATTGAAAAATATGATTTCATTCATGAATAGTGAATTGATAAATGCTTATCTTTATGGATAAGATTTCCTATGCTCAAACTTAAATGTATTTTATCAATGACATCTTATGTGCATAAAGTATATTTTCAACTTGGCATTGAGAAATAACAATCTTGGTATCATATAGTTGTTACCCTTTGTGACTCATTGGATTGAATTTATTCAATTGGGTAAAACTATAGTTTGGTCTTTGATTGTTATACTTTTTGTTCAAAATCGTATGGTTATATTGTATAAGAGCATAAGAATTGTTAGGCATAACCTTGTATGGACCCAAGAAAAAGTTAGGTACCAAAGACCGTATATTTTTCGTTTTGCAGATCCCCTGTACTCGTGCCGACAAATAGAGATAAATAGAGAAGGGTACCTGCAAAGTAACTCGAGTGACTATGAAAGTGATAAGTAAAAACTCGAGTAAACGGAGTAGTTCTCAAAAGAAAACTCATTCCTATGCATCAAATCTGGGACTTCCTCACTATTGATCACATCTTCAGATAATGGCTAGACAGCAGTGCATCTATAGATTACAGAGGATTGTAACTCAAGTGATTACGATATTACTTGAGTGAGGTATTGTAATATGCATATATCATAATCATGCTAGGCTAACTTGATTTTATTCCATTTTATTTCATGAATCTTAGCATGAGCATGCTCATTTGTTTAAAATGATCCTTATGCTTTAAACACTTTTATCATCTTAAAAAGCATAAGTGATTTCTTCATACCAATTTCATCTAAGTGAACTTGAAAGTTCTTAATTCTGAGATATCTTGTTGTGGTCTTTGGAGGAGGGATAACTCCAAACTTCATAACATTTGGTGTCACATTATTATTTGGTATCATTAAAGGGAGTTTCATATTTTTAGTCATGCACTCATTAAGGGGGAGCTCCACAGTCATATGTGTTTTATATCTTAAAAGCTCATCTCCTTTATTTGAAGAAAACCCTTTTGAAGCATTCTCATTTGCATTTACTATGCTTTATTAGTTTTGATGATGAGTTAATTTCGTATTTGAAATTATCTTATATTTTCATTTCATTATCTTCATTTGAAAATTTCTTTTAGAAAGGAAAACTATGATATCAGGTTGCACTAACAAATCTCTTTGGTAAAGAAAGTGTTCAATTTGTAGCAGGACATTCTGTTATGTGCTAGGACATTCCTCAACATACTACAATGAGAAATTATCAAATTGAGGAATAATAATTCCATGTTTCATCATTGTCGCTGACATATGCTCTACCAAGTAGAAGAAGATCTCTTGGAGTCAGCTGAGTTATGCTCTATAGAAGAGCTTTGTGAAGAAAAAGGAAAATGATGAAAGCTGAGTGCTAACAATATTCATTCATATGAGATACAACTCAAGAAGCCAGTACTTTAGTCTCATTCCACATCTCAAAGGCTTTTCAGAGCAGATAACGAATCCAAAGCTAGCAAATGGACTTCAACGATCATTCATCAATTTGCAGAACCTACATGAGCATTTCTGAACTTTATCTTTTTATATTCAGTAAATTTTGCACATATTTGGTATCTATATGCTTTAATTGTGAAATATTTCTTGAAACTTTCTCCAAATTCTCGCAAATTTGTTTTCATAAAAACATTCCAAATTGCATCATATTAAGAATGAAAACAATTTCAAATTAGGGAGAGAAAATCAATCACTTGACTCATTCTAATTTTGGTTTTATATTTGCCTCTACAAGCATCTCTTCTTTACTTCAACTTTTTGCTAATGACAAATAAGGGGGAGAGAATGGCAAGAAAAATATGCTGGGTTTATTAGTTTTTCATATTCATACATATTTTTCTTTAAGTATTTACCATCATCAAAAAGGGGGAGAATGTTGGTTTTGATTAGTTTTGATGATGTCTTATATAGATGCCATTATTAAGAGAAAAACGTTTGTATGATATATTTATCTTGTACATTGACTAACTACTATATTTAATGTAGATTAGTCCAAGTTGAATAATAGCTCAAGAAGGAGATAAAAGATTTTAGAGAGAAGAAACTAGAGAGGATGTCAAGTTCAAGAAGAAGAAGAGGAGAGAAGAAAGAAAGAATTGAACTTTGGGAATGATCAAGAGAAAAGAAGAAAGAAATAGTTAAATTATGGAGAATGATGAAGAGAAGAGAAGAAAGAAGGAAGAACTTGTTGAATGGATTGAGAAAATTATTATTCAAGTTCATATATTGATGCTAGAAGTCTCCAAGATCATATGGAAGTTGGAATTGGTCAATTCAGAGTTAAAACCAGCAAAAAATCAGTTCCAGGATGAGAAAACTCGAGTCCATATCTTAAAACTCTAGTTTCCTACTTCGCTACAATGATTTGCTCCTCTGGTATGAGAAAACTCGAGTTTGGAACTCAAAACTCGAGTTAATCACTAACTGACTCGAGTTTGCAATGTCTTCAGCATCTCTGGCGTCTCTGGACAATGAAAACTCGAGTTTCCATTTCAAAACTCGAGTTTACAGCGGTCTTCAACACTTCAGCAACTCTGTTTCATGTTTCACTCGGGCAACATCTGGTAATTTGATGATATCTCCCAAACCAGAGATCCTATTGAGGTGAAACCAGTGGCATATGTAACTACACTCCCAATGCGTCATTTTGATATAACATTCAAGCCAAAAGGAGTTTAGATGAATGAGCTATGAATTTATGAAGTTGACAGTGAAATTCGCGCCACACAGCAGACCAAGCTTCAATGTTTTGAGTATATATCACAAAGTACAAATCCGATTGAGCTGAAATCTGTGGCATATGAAAGTCGACTCAAAGATATTTCTATCAAGATTTGAAAAGACCAAAACGGAGTTTATATCAGGGAGATATGGCCCTCGAAAGTTGACTATTTGTTCACAATGTTGCACAGTTTGCTATCAAATGAAGCAAACTCGAGTTTGGAAACCAAAAATCGAGTTTGTCGAGGACAGAGAGCAAACTATGATTTTGGGAAACACCGAAACTCGATTCATTAAGTTGGAAACTCGAGTTTCCATCAGACAGAGAGAAATCTTGAGTTAAGAAACAATCTCTAAACTCGAGTTAACAAATGCAAACTCTAGATTGCACCTCTACTTCAAAAAATCACCGTTTCGAAAATCTCATTTTTCATCAAGAACATCCAAATGATTACCCAAATGATTTATAATACTTCTTAACATTATTTATATCATTTGTGTACATGTTTCAGATGATCAAAGGATGTTAATCTGAAGATCAAGAGTAAAGTAAATGCTGATGTCATAGTTGGTTCAGAAAACGAAGTTCTAACGGCTAGTTTCATCTGAGTCTAACGGGTATATTTCTTTATCCAACAGTCATTAAATCTTCTCAACAGCTATATTCTCCACAACTGTCATCAAGCTTCAATCAGTATAAATACCCAGAGGTTTGAAGTCTACAAAAGAGAAGAAAAAACAGAGAGAAGAAAAACGTAGAGATACAAGCTCACATCTTCAACATGCTAATACTGATCTTCATATCATGTACTCTCTGTTTGCAATGTCTACATAGCTTATCATAGAGAGTGAAATGAGTTGTATTGTGCTTCAGTGTTTATCCATTCACTTCTGAGAGAGAGAAGATTTATTTGTAACCATTCTATCTTTCTATTTGTGAGTTACTCAAGATTGGGTGATCTTGAGTGGGAAACCCATTGTATTGATTACAGCTTGTAAGGGGAGTGAATCCTAGTGAGAGGATTACTTTGAGTACAGAGTGTGTAATCAAGTGGGTGTATTGATTACAGTTTGTAAGGGGGAGTGAATCCTAGTGAGAGGATTACTTCAAGTACAGAACGTGTAATCAAGTTGAAAGAAGATAGTGGATCGAAAATCTCAAGTGGAGCTTGAGGACTGGACGTAGGTCAAGGATTGGGCCGAACCGGTATAAATCACAGTTTGTATATTCTCTTCCCTTATCTCTTACATTCCCATCATATATGTTTGAATGACTGTTTATCACTTTATAAATTATTATTGTCATTCAAACTACTTTCAGTAAGTTGCGAAAAGATTTTTAAAGTTCTAAGTTTTTAATTAGACACCCAATTCACCCCCCCTCTTGGGTGATAGCCAAGTCTTTCAAAATGAACTAAAGGTAGATGATGATGGAATGGAGATGATGATTCATGATGTTGAGGTAGAATCTTTTGCACAATCGCATGAATATGATAGCGTCCGGAGTGATGCAGAGATACCTTTGTTCCCTGGGTGTACTAAGTATACACGGTTGACTGGGACCTTACATTTGATCAACTTACAGGCAACTTGTGGGTGGACCGTTAGCAGTTTCACGTCGCTGCTTGAATTGTTGTGTGATATGTTGCCAGATGATAATGTACTTCCAAATCGTATGTATGAGGCGAAGAAAATCTTGTCTACCATGGGCATGGAGTATGAAAAGATACACAATGCCCTAATGACCGCATATTGTACGTAAATGAGTATGAAGGCCTTAGTAATTGTCCGAAGTGTAAAACTTCAAGATACAAAGTGAAGAAAAAAGGTGGTGGTTCTGGAGATAAGACAACAAAAAGGAAACCTTTGAAGGCATTGTGATATCTTCCAATAATACCGCGGTTTAAGCGTTTGTTTACTAGTGAGGCAACGGCGAAGAAGTTGAGATGGCATTCTGATGAGAGAGTATCCGATGGAAAATATCTTCGTCACTGGCTGACTCTCTGCAATGGAAGAAAATAGATGAAATGTTCCCTCAATTTGGCAGTGAGCCAAGAAATCTTCGGCTGGGGCTTTGTACAGATGGCTTCAATCCGTATCGAACTCTTAGTAGCACCCACAGTACATGGCCGGTTCTCCTTGTAATATACAACTTACCTCCCTGGCTATGTATGAAACGCAAGTTCGTGATGCTTTCTATGATGATTTCTGGACCAAAACAGCCCAGGAACAATATCGATGTGTATTTGGCGCCTTTGATTGAGGATTTGAAGAAGTTGTGAGAGGAAGGCGTAGATGTGTTTGATTCATATAAGAAGGAGTCCTTCAAGTTGCGTGCAATGATATTTACCACGATAAACGACTTTCCTGCATACGAAAATTTGTCAGGGTACAGTGTGAAGGGGCATAAAGCATGTCCAATATGTGAAGCAGACACGGACTTCCATCAACTAAAGCACGAAAAAAAACGGTCTACCTCAGTCACAGGAGGTATTTTCACGGCTTACCGGAGGATAGAACGGCTCCAAAGGCATTGACCGGAGAGGAAGTTTATAGTCGGGTGAAAGATATCAATGTCATATTGGGTAAGCAGCAAAGGATTGTGGGTCGGAAGAATATATGGAAGAAGAGATCAATTTTCTTTGATCTTCCATATTGGTGTAGTCTTGATGTGAGACACAGTCTCGATGTGATGCATGTGGAGAAAAACGTTTGCGATAGCCTTGTCAGTACTCTTTTGCACATACCAGGGAAGACTAAGGATGTAATTAATGCGAGACTAGACCTGATTGATATGGGAATAAGAGAACGGTTACATCCACAAGTAATGGAAGATGGTAAGAGGGAATACATGGAGCCAGCGGCTCATACACCATCAAAAGCGGAGAAAAAAAGTTTGTGTGGGTGTCTATATGACATTAAGGTTCCACAAGGATATTCTTCTAATTTGAGAAGGTGTGTTTCAATGGACGATTTGAAGTTAGTGGGAATGAAGTCCCATGATTATCATGTGTTGATGCAACAATTATTACCAGTAGCAATTAGAGGCATTATGAAAGATGAAGTGCGAACCACTATAACAAGATTGAGTATTTTCTTTAATGCTATCTGTAACAAAGTCATTGACATTGAAAAGCTGGATGAATTGGAAAATGAGAGTTCTGTTATTTTGTCCCAACTAGAGATGCATTTTCCTCCTGCATTTTTTGATATAATGGTGCATCTGATAGTGCACTTGGTAAGGGAGGTAAGGCTCTATGGTCCAGTTTACCTAAGGTGGATGTACCCTTTCGATCGATACATGAAGATCTTAAAAGGATATTCTAAAAATCCTTATCGACCGGAAGCCTCAATAGTTGAGAGATATGTAGTTGAAGAGGCTATGGACTTCTGCAGAGATTATCTATCAGGGGCGACGATATAATCTCAGCATGACGAGGGGATAAGCGAGGGTACTCGAGGAATCAGACTGAAGAATATGCCTCATGAAGAGGTGTTGCAAGCACACTTGTACATCCTGAATAATATGGAAGTAGTTCAACCATACATTGATGAACACAGAAAGAGTTTGAAGAATATGAATCCAAGGAAGAACGACATGCAGATAGCTAATGAGCAAAAGAAGACATTCATAAAGTGGTTCCAGCAGAAGCTATTGCATGAGACCGGTGTGTCAGATACAATTGAGTGGTTAGCCTGGGGGCCTTCTTTTCAGGTCATCACATGAAGTGGTTATGATATAAACGGATATTCTTTCTACACAAAAGACCAAGATGACGAAGTTCTGTGCAAAATAGTGGGGTGATGGTTGAAGCTGAATCCATGCACTTTTCGAGTTTGAAAGACAAAAACTCGGTTTTAGCATCAATGGCTTATTATAGAGTTATTGAAGAAATATGGGAGATGAGCTACAACAAGTTCAAAGTTGCTTTATTCAAATGTAAGTGGGTTAGCAATAATCTTTGTTGTCATAGATCCTAAGTTTGGATTTGTCTCAGTTGACCTTCAACGACTTGGTCATAGAGATGAGCCATTCATTCTAGCAAGCCAGGTGAAGCAAGTGTTTTATGTTACAGACCCTGCTGATAAAAAAATGTATATTGTACTTCAAAGTAAAAAACAGAATTATGGTGAAGAATGTCTGAACCTTGACGATACACTCCCTTTCTCAACAAATCCACCTATAACACGTGAAGTAGAATTGGTAGATGATGAAGAATATGCTGCAAGAAATGATCATTGTGAAGGAATATGGGAAACCATATGAAGATTGCACACTTATGTACGTCATCGCTCCATGATTCTCAAATTATGATATTTTTGTAGATTGCACACTTGAGTTTTTAATTATTTCATTCACTTCATCGGTTTATCTTATGGCTTGTTTTCCAATTTACAGTTTTTTGATAGTGTTGCTCCGTTCTCGGATGAAGAAGTTGATACAGTTCGAGACGTTTTGGCTAGACATCTTTATGTGAATTTGACATTGTTGTTGGCCGGTAGTGCACTAGTTCAAATGTTTAGTGCGAATTTGACATTATATTGTGTTCATCCTCATGTATTTCATTTTGACATTATATTGTTGTTGATGCTCATCATGTATTTCAAATGTATAGTAGTGCACTAGTTTATATATGTTTCATTGTTAAATCAGCCTGATATGTTAATGAAGGAAGGTTGTTTTTAAACTGTGGCTAGCTACTGGATTGTAAATATTGTATTCCTGTTTTGCAGACAATTTGGGAATTATATAAATATATAGTAGTCATTTTAAAAATAAAAAATAAAAATAAAAACGTCATGAAATTAAATTAAGGACGACAAAAAATAACTTAAGAAGTCCTAAAGTAAACAGAGGACGCCTCATATGATAGTTTAACAAAAAAAAAAAAACTAAAAAAGGCCTGGAAACCAAATAAGGACGCCTCATATGCTCATATGAGGCGTCCTTAATATTAATCAGGACGCATCATATTAGGCGTCCTGAATAAATTTCAGGATGCCTCATATGAGGCGTCCTGAAATTATTTAAGGACGCCTCATATGATGCGTCCTGAAATTAATTCAGGACGCCTAATATGAGGCGTCTTGAAATTAATTCAGAACGCCTAATATGAGGCGTCCTGAAATTAATTCAGGACGCCAAATTTCAAAAAAACGACTACCCAACCTGAGACTTCCTTCTGAAAAATGACGTTAATTGGGTCTTATTTAGGTCGTTTTTTCATTTTTTTTTGTAGTAGTGTTAGTTTGACAACACTGAATTTTCTCCCTCATTGTCATTCGTTTAATAATTTTCATTAAAATGCTTACCCCTTTTTTATTTCTATCTAAAGTTTTAAGTGTTTATTAACACTAAATCTTACAGTTCGTTCATCAAATTTGATATATGATGAGTTCATGCATGATTGAGGGTATATAATGGCCAATTGGTTTTTTTTCCATCAACTTAATTATAGTTTTATGATCCCTTGTACTCCTCATAGTCCTTAATATAAGATATATTTACATAATTTGATTAAATTAAGAAAATTGGTTAAGTTAATTAATATGACGACATGTATTTTCAAAAAAACTCTAGTCATGTTCTTTAATTTCTTCATTCACTATCCTCCTTGAATATGGTTGAAGGAGCATCAATAAGGGTAAATTAGAAAAAGATTGACAAATATAAAAAATGTGTCTTATATTTAAGACTAAGATCAACTCCCAAAATATGTTTTATGTTAAGCATTGGAAGGAGTATTTGATATTATATTGACTCTTTAATTCATTCAGTATGATAAATCTTACAAAAAGAAAAGAAACAAGTGTAAATCACGTTACCTTTCACCTTATTTTAACATGAGTTCGAGAGAATCCCAATCCAACACCAAAAAAAAAAAAAAAACATGTGGGTCAGTAGATTGTAGGGCCAATCATCAATCTACAAAAATTTGTCCACATATATTTCAATAATTTATAAAAGGATAAGGGTTTATTTTTGTATTGAAAATTTTTGCTTAGGAGTAACATTGCCTCAAAAAAAAAAAACATTTGGATTCAATGTCGCCCCAAAATTTTTAAATTGTAACAATGTCTCCCCGGTCATTATATAGATTAAGTTTGACTATTAATTGACTAAATATGCTAAGCTGGCATATCCACATGTCATCTACATCACTTTTTTAATTAAGGTATAAATTTTCCTTGAAAGCTTTATGCACGAGGGCTGAGTATAGAAAACTTTTTTTGTTTAATATCTTCCCGAAAGTTTTCAAATTGAAAACCTAAAACCTAATCTATATAATTCATATTTTTTAGGCAACATTGTTCCTAAACAAAAAAGTTTGGAGCAATATTGTTCCAAGAGAAAAAGAGAAGAAGGAAAAGTTCAACAGATCACATCATGAATTACTTTATTAGCTTTGGCTTACAGAGGTTAAATGATTCCAGATTAAGAACCGTTTGTAACCCCTCATCCTTGGGCTCAACTGATAAAGGGGTTGGACACTCTCACCAAAAGGAGGGGGTTCGATCCTGGAGTTGGTCAAGGCGCTGGGGGAGGCATCTTAGCTCCTAGGTGCCTAGGTTAACGCCTAAGAGTAATAGACGACTCGCCCTGCTCAACATCGGTCTCACCTAGGGAGATTTCGCCCTGCATGCCCTTGGATCGTGGTTGAACCCAATCCCTTTCCTAAAATTTTTGTATAAAAAAAAACGTTTGTATTTATCTATATGTATTTATTTTTGTCTTGGAGAGCATGACTAATGCGCGACTTTTTATTTAAAAAAGAACTGTCATATGATTATATACTTTAATGAAAAGTTTATGTGAGGTAAGTCTCAGAGGTTCATCAGAATCAGGGCATGTCTTTTGACTCAAAGATTACTTATAGATGTACTTACAGGTTACAGCCCACTAATAAATTTCTCACATCAGCAGCAAGATTTGAACTTATCCGTCAGCCCCTTCCCAAATGAACCAACTTTTGTTGGCCATAACATAACTATTTTTATTTAAATCAAGCTTTGTTTTAACCAACCTGTCATACAAAATAGGTCATATGGGCCAACTTTCAAACTTAACATGAAAAAAAAAAAATATATATATATATATATATATATACACACACACACATCAACTTGACATGGATTCCCAATCCTATCATGTTATACCGATTGGCCCAACCCAATCAAAGCATATATAGAATCGCCATAGGTTGGACCAGGCCATGTGCTGAAAAATAGGGAGCCAACTATTTAAGGAAAATTGATAATAAAATAAATATTATATTTTTCATTTTGAGAAAATTTTGTATTGCAAAATGTATTGCCTATAAATACCTACAATTTGTTTAAAAACCCAGTTGCGACATATTTTCAACTCGTTCACCTTTTTTTCAAGTGCATGTAACATACTTTAATGACTATACGTAAAATAGAAAACAATTACACATAGTTGAAAATATGTTGCATGCAACTAAAGAAGAGTGCACACCTGTTATAGATGAGTTGCACATGCTCAAGAACCTAAGTCCTTAAATACTTTTCAGGAATAAAATTTTGCAAAGAAGGATTTCTCATTAATTTTCCCTTTTAACTTTTATTTTTTGAAAAAAAAAAATCAAGAGGATTTTATTAATTATATTGATGCCAAACAGTTCCTAGAGCTCGGAAATCCAAGCAAAGAAGGTAATGTGGGGAACATGTACAGGCGTGAATGAATATGCTGTGTGTGTTATGTGTTTCCTTTGCAGCTTTTGCTTTTAATGAGTGACGTCTTTCTTTTTCCTTTAGGGTATGTTTGGTTTGAGGGAAGGGAAGGGGAGAGAAAAAAAAAAAGGAGGGGAGAGAAAAACTGGTGGGCCCCACTACACTCAATTTTGATTTTTTTTTCCCTCCACTCCTTTTTTTCTCTCCCCTTCCCTCCCCTCCCCTTCCCTCAAACCAAACATACCCTTAAGATTCCCTTCCCCTTCCTTCCTTCTTCCTTGGTTCTCTCTCACTCTAAGCCCACACCCTTTTCTCTCTCCCCTCAATCACTCTTCTCTTGAATTCTTCTACACACACACATATACTTCTTCATCAACATCAATATTCTATATATTCTCAAAACCTCAAAACTCGTAACATTAATGCCAATTACCATATGAAACCCAATAAATGGGAGGATATGGTAATTGATCTTAGCAGTTTAATTAGTGTTCAAATTAAAGCCTGATGTAATTTTTCCACAAATGTTATAGATATTAGGAGTAAAATATGAGTTAATATAGGAACAAGCCCATTATTAAATTTAGTTAAGATATGAACTAGAGGTATATGTATTGTTGTCAAACTCACGAGTTGACTCTCCGAGTTTACCGTTTTTACGTTTTTAGCTTACAAAAACAAGTCGAGTCACTGTTAAACTTGTATCAATTGTAAACTCAGTTAAACTTACGAGTTTATGCATCGAGTTTACTGTTTTTACGTTTCTAACTTACAAAATCGTGTTAACTTACTCTTAAACTTATGTTAACTTTTTTTATTTGATCATGCTCAACGGTTTTATATATAAATTTTATAAAAATTTCTTTGTTAAATATGATAAATGATGAATGTTGATGGATTTAAATTCAATTATTTTCATTTAAAATATATTTAAATAAAATTGTTGTCATTTTTATATTTTAATTATACACTAGTAATACAAATTTAATAATAAAAGTAAACTCTTATGAGTTTATGATTCAAATTCACGATATGAGTTTACGTCACTATCACGATCAATGTTGTCAAACTCGCGAGTTTAAGTAAATTCATGACAATGACGTAAACTCGTATCTTGAACCCGAATAGTAAACTCGTAAGA
Organism: Acacia pycnantha; assembly: GCA_025563575.1. Classification (NCBI taxonomy): domain Eukaryota; kingdom Viridiplantae; phylum Streptophyta; class Magnoliopsida; order Fabales; family Fabaceae; genus Acacia; species Acacia pycnantha. The sequence goes on along the minus strand of JAMWYP010000002.1, from coordinate 2,045,321 downwards.
GTTTATTTTCACTCTTAAATAAATATTAATAGTGTATGATAAATAATTAAAATATTAAAAAATGACAACAATTTGATATAAGTATATTTTAAATCCAAATAATTGAAATTAAATCCATCAATATTCAAAATTTACCATATTTAACAAAGAAATTTTTATAAAACTCACATATAAAGCCGTTGAGTATGATCAAATAAAAAATGTTAACACGAGTTTAAGAGTGAGTTAACATGGTTTTGTATGTTTGAAACGTAAAAATGGTAAACTCGGTGTATAAACTTGCAAATTTAATCGAGTTTACAATAGTCATGAGTTTACCAGTGACTCGACTTGATTTGGTAAACTAGAAACGTAAAAACGGTAAACTCGGATAATCAACTTGCGAGTTTGACAACAACGGTCACGAGTTTGCTTAAACTCGCGAGTTTGACAACCTTAGGTATATGTATTGGAAAGATTGTTAGATTCAATGCCTTCAATTTTGGGGTTAAAATGCAATGTTAACCATATTGATATGCTTGATCCTCTGGGTAGATCTTCCCTCCGTCAATCGCGCAATAAGGTTCTTCATATATACACAAGTTTAACACAATAGATAATAGAATGAGGAGCATCATCTTTACCCAATCCTTTGGTCCAATACGACGGTACAAAAGGACAATTAAGACTGGTCATCAATGTTATGAGTGTTATATATGAGTCTCATGTGGGGGAACCTAACAAATAAGGTATGGTCTATAAGTTCAAGAGGCTCTCCAAAATATTATGCTACTTTTTTGTGATAAAATCTCCCCTTAGAGTTATGTTCATAACAAATGTGCTTTAATGTTGTGAGTCCTACGTCAAAGAGTTCTATAAATGAAGTGTGGTTTATAAATTTAATAAATAAATAAAAAAAATCCCATTCAATCGGCTAATCTTTTAGAATTAGCTTTTCCTTTTGACTTATGTCTATAATGGTAGTTGTATAGGATCATAAAGTAGCAAGATATCAATTAGAATATTAGAAAACAAATATTTCACTTTGAAGTTAATATGTATATCCTTTCAAAGAGACAATCTAAGACTAACATGTTGGGTGGGATAGTTGGGCTGTTTGATATGAAGGATTTGGACGGAAAAATAAAAAATAAAAGAGTTATTTTTTTTTTAAGAAAAAAAAATTAGAGAAGTTGGGTTATTAAGTTTTAAAAAAAAGAATATGTAAGATAAAAAAAAAGTAAGGAAAATTAATTAAAAAATTTTAAACCAACATATAAAAATTTTCTAAATCCAACATATAAAAATTTTCCATCCCCTCCCCTCTCCAGATCTTTCATACTAAACAGATTATAAACTTATAAACTTCACTTCTCTTTTAATTTGAAATTGTTCGACATGAGACTCATAACACATGCCTAACTTTATTTTCTCTCTCTTTGGCCTAGTTTCCTTCCATAAAAAGTTTAACAACTTATATATAGATCCAAAAATGACAAATCTGTAGTAAAGTACCCTGAAATATTAAAGATTAAAAAACCAAATAGAGTTGTGCATGAAAAAAAAAAAATAGAGTTGTAAAATAGGATAATTACTAATAAGTCTCTCATCACACTGTACACTTTCAACCATTCTATCAAATAGGTTCCATCTTTCTCCTTTAGAATATGCTTACACTAGAGATTTCAATCTTTATAGAAGATTAAAATTTCAACCAATTAATGTGTATGTTATGCGTGTGCTTAGAATTTAGGTTCGAGCAAATGGATCAAAGATCCATCCAAATCTGGTGTGCCGTGTGCTTATCCCTGAAATGAGATATGAATGATCCAAATATAATTTGAACTGTTTAGACTTATAGTTTTTTTTAAAAAAAAAAAAATTATTTGGAGAAAAAAGGTGTAGATAAATTAGATTATGGAGACTCACTAGAGTTGGAGTAGGTCCTACGGCTTCAAAAAAAAAAAAAACTTACAAAAATATTTTTTTTTAAAAGATCAAATAATATTAATAAAAAGGAAAAAGTAACAATGCAAATGTAGAAACGAGGATGAGTAAAAATAGGAAATTTAGAGAATATAGAATGAGAAGCATTAACTTTTTTTTTTTTTTTTTGATAATATGAGAAGCATTAAGTACTACAGCTATTAGATCTAAAAAAAAGATGTCCATCAAGATAACTTCATTTGTTCCATGCTAGAGATAGAAATCTTTGTAACCTGCATGATTGAAGTCAACACTTGCAGCGATTGAGCACTATAAGAAATGAAGGGAGAATTAATGATCCAACAGAGGGAGGACCGAAAACACTTGTAATTAAAAGTGTGATCTCCTTGAATTCTCTTGGCCCATTAAAAATGCTGTAAAAGTTGACCTCGAATACAAATCCATAAATGGAAAATCAAAGTTTCTTGCATTTACTCTTCGAAGGAGGATAACCCAATCAGAATTGTTGAAATTGAAATATGATTCCAGAATAGGACCATTGAATACTAGAGCAAAGCAATCTGATTGGTGAGAGAATGCAAGATCTGAAAATGAGATAGCATGGATTTCTAATCTCTTGTTCCACTACAAGAGGATTTGATACAGATCGGTCATGTATAGCCATGTTTCACATTCTCCAAATGGTATTGATGAGAATTACGATTCCCTTCATCTGAGAAAGAAGATTATCATGATGCAGATTACTGAGATTAGTGAGAGTGTCCTTCAACCTTAAAAGGAAGCTATAGGGATTTTTACTGTACAAATTAATTTGAAAGCATTGAAACCACACTGCTTTAGTGAACGGGCAGAGTAAAAACAGATGATCAATAGTTTCCTCTTGATGACAACCAAAGAAACACAATCCATTAACACAGAGGTGATGCCTTCTGAGGATGCCACATGATGGTATGGCAGAATGTAGTAGCTTCCAAATAAACAAGAGAGATTTAATAGGAAGAGAGATAGACCACAACAATTTCCAAAAGGAATCATGAACCTCAGACATGTGTTGCCTAAGACACAAGAAATAGCCATCTCTATATGACTATATGTATATGCACCAAACTTATTACCATTCCAATATAAGTGATCAAGGAAATTTGCAAAGGAGAGAGGAACATTGAAAATCATATTAGCTATGAGGGGAGTACAAAGAACTTATCAATGCTATATTCCAACGAATTGGACTTCAACCAAAGGGGGTATGCTGTAGGAGGTCTGCCACTGCATGAGGGGATGTTGCAAAAGTAGATCCTGATAGCATCTCCCACTCACCATCTAAGATGACTTGTAATGATGTCAGCAAGCTTCACTATTCCGGACCAAATCCATGAAGCATTGTATGGCTTTTTAATAACAGAGTTCTGAGCGATATCAATATATTTCACTTTCAAGGTAGAGGCAAGAAGAGAGGGATAGGAGGCATTAATGATACGCCAAACTTGCTTTGCCACCAAAGCCTTATTGACCAAGTGAGATGGTCGAATACCGAGGCCACCCTCTTCAATAGGTAGAAAGAGTTTATCTTTTCGAAGTAGATGATCACCTGTGGCTCCCCAAAAAAAATCTATGTAGCGAGAATCAATACGATTACAAATATGCTTTGGTAAGGGGACACAATGCAAGACTTTATATGATTGTCAACAGAGGACATTACAGATTTGAATAGTTGCAGATGAGATGCTTCTTATAACAACCTTGCCTTACAAGCAGCAGTTCATCTCTCAACCATGGCAAAGACATGATCATATATTTGAGATTTATCCCGACCTGAGGTCAACCCAAGTCCCCAAATATTTCCCTCGTCTTAATGAAAATCCAATGTGCAACAGGTTGGACGATTGAATTTTTGCAGAGTGGGAAACATTAGGACTAAAAATTAAGAAAGATTTAGAATGATTAAGCTCCTGACCAGACTAAGAACAATACAAATCCAATACGTGCTTAACAGCTCCACAATTCTTCTGAGAAGCTTCAAAAAATTGAATGGAATCATCCGCATAAAGGTGGTGTGAAATAGCTTGAGCATTATGGTAGATTTTAATACCACTCCATAGTCCAGAAGTTTCAAAGTTAGAGATAAGACAAGATAACACATTTGCAGAGAAAATATATAAGAGAGATGAGAGAAGGTCAGCTTCTCGTACCCCCCTAAGAGGAACAATTGTTTGTGACAGCTTACCATTAAATAAAATGTGATATGAAACAGTTGAAAGACATTGCTGGATGAGATTGATCCACTTATTGAGGAAGCACATATGCTGCATGGTGGCTTTGATGAATACCCAAAGACAACCTATCAAAAACTTTGGAAAAATCAATCTTCAAGGCTACTAATTTCTTCCGACCTTGCCATGAATTATGAATATGCATGGCTCAATAAATCAGTAGCAATCATAAAGTTGTCAGAAATTAACCAGCCTTTAAGGAAGGCACTTTGGTTTGGGAAATCAATTTCTCAAGAGGCTTATTTAATCTGTTACTAATGATCTTAGACATGATTTTATTAGTCACATTGCATAGGCTTATTGGTCTAAGGTCCTTAATTGTTTGAGGTGAGTCCGTTTTGGGAGTCAAAGTGATGAAAGTTTTATTGAAGGGTTTTAATAGAAATTCATATTCCCAAAAGATAGGACCATATTGAAGAGATCTTAATGCACTAAAGACCAATGTTTCATGAAAAAAAAAACAGCATTAAAATCATCCGGTCCCCGAGCACTTTTTTCAGGCAAGGAGAATACAGCCTCACGAAGCTCCTCTTAGGAAATGGGTGCCATGAGGGAATCAATATCAACATGAGACAGGCAGGGAGATGATAAATGTTACTAAAGTGAAAGTATGCTATATACATAGCACGAAAACGCTAATTTTCAAGATCAGATTATTTTCGATTCGCGAATCGGCTGGAGACGCTGAATTGACGAATCGATCATTTCACCCCTTTTTTTTTTTTTTCTCGATCAAAAAAATGGGTGAAATGATCTTAATGGCATTTCTGTAATATTTCAAAAACTAGAGGGCATTTTGTAACTACGTTTTTTACCAACAAAAACGACCTAATTGACGATTAATCCACAAATCCACTCTCACTCTCAGTTTTTCAAATCAAGTTGCCTCGCCCTCCGTCTCTCCGTCGCCCAGCGTCGCTCCATCACCTCCGTCTCTGTGAAGCGGTTCTTTGTGTGTCTAAGAAGACTCGTCGACTATGACTGTGAGTGACTGAGTGTTTCATTTGTGGTTCTTCTTTTGCTACTCGTCGAGTCAACTGTGAGTGTTTTTTGGATGTGAATGTTTAGTTTCTTACTTAGTTGTGTTCTTAGTGAATAATTTACCAGATTTGGGTATGAAGCTGTCTTCCTTTTCTTTTGTTGATATTTAGTCAGGTTGTAGATGTTTTTTGGAAGTAAACAGTAGTTTTATTTGAGCAAAAAAAAAAAAACAGTAGTTTTCGATCCGGTTATTTGCTACTTTCACTATTATGAGCCTATGAGGAGAAACTTTAAATGCCAGATTCTTTGCTTGCTAAGGTATTAGTGTACATAGCTGATATGTTAACGAATGAAAAACTAGTGTTCAATATTTATTATGCTTGTGTTCTGTAATATTCTTTTATTTTCTAGGGGACGAATAATTTATTTGGGGGAGCTAATGGCATCCTTCGATATAATAATTGCAAAATTGGTTTCAGTAGGAAAATTCCCATTTAATTCGTATACTAAAAGGACTTTATGACTATGGAGTTCCCTTTCTTGATTTTGTTTTTAACGTGATTGATAGATTGGAGTCAAACACAAATCAAAGCAATAGTTCAATAAACATACAATCCAACCCACAAAATGTGGACTTTGAAATTGAAACTTGAACAACCCATTGTTTCAACAAATGAACTCTTACTCTTGTGTATGAACTTTGTATTCAAGTTTGCAAAAGTTACACTTCCAACCTATAGTCCCTCATGCTTTTGTTCCATCCTCAACTTTAGTCACATAATGCACCAAGATGTGTTCCTTTACCACCCACCGGCTTTTCAGCTACAGCTAGTACATCTGTGAAAAAAAAAGTTAAAAAAAAAAAGTGATGAAGGACTAAATATTGGGGAGCGGGAAGAACTAAATCATATTATTGTTCGGATGTTTTATTCTGCTGGATTGCCATTTAATTTGGCAAATAACTCATACTTTCAACAAGCATTCACTTATGCTGCAAGTCATAACATTGCAGGTATTTAATGTTATGAAATGTGTTTCATAATTTATTTTTACCTATTTATTTCTCTTGTTTTTAACTGTTTTTGTTGTGACTTCAGGCTATCGACCTCCTGGGTATCACTTGTTGCGGACTATGCTTTTGCAGCAGGAGAAGGATCATGTTGATAGGTTGTGTATCCCTGCCCGATCTCTTTGGAGATTAAACGGTGTGAGTATTGTTAGTGATGGGTGGAGTGATTCTCAAAGGAGACCAATAATTAATTTCATGGTTGTATGTTACGGTGCAGCCATGTTTTTGAAAAGTGTTGATTGTTCTGGTGATATCAAAGATAAGTATTTTATCTTCAACTTGCTAAAGGAAGTAATTCAAGAAGTTGGGGTAGGTGGACAAGGTGGTTCAAGTAATAACAGATAATGTTGCTAATTGTAAGGGTGCAGGGCAACTTATTGAGCAAGAATATATGACTATCAGCTGGACACCATGTGTTGTTCAAACGTTGAACTTGGCTTTGATTACATCCTTGCTTTCACTGCTCCCATTTATGATATGATTAGGTTTTGTGACACTGATAAACCTTGCCTTCATTTGGTTTATGATATGTGGGATACGATGATTGATAAGGTAAAGAATGTAATATACTTGAAAGAAGGGAGAATAAATGGTGAGTCATCAACGTTTTATGATGCGGTGTATAAAATACTTGTGGATCATTGGACCAAAAGTTCAACTCCCCTTCATTGTTTGGCACATGCTTTGCATCCCAAGTAAGTTTTTTATAATTGTGACTTGGTTTAATAATTCTATTAATTGAAACCATTTTGACACCTATAATTTTTTTTCTTTTTGGTAGATACTACAGTGATGAATGGCTTGCTAAAGACCCAAGTTGAGTTTCTCTAGACAATGAAGTGGAGATTAATTTAGAAGTAAAAAAGTTCTTCAGGAGACATTTTTCTAGTGTGGAGGAAAGGGCTGCAGTAAATTTGGAGTATGTCAACTTTGTTCAAATAAAGGGAGGTTTTAGAGAGTTTGAGGGTATCGAAAATCGATATACAATGAATCCCAATGATTGGTGGGGAGTTCACGGTTGCAATGCACCTTTGCTTAAAAAACTAGCTTTGAAACTCACTACACAACCCTCTTCTTCATCATGTGCTGAACACAATTGGAGTACTTACTATTTTGTGCATTCCATGAAGAGGAATAGAATGGATCCCAAACGAGCTGAAGATTTAGTTTACATACATAGCAACCTTCGGCTCTTATCAAGAAACACTTCAAAATATAATGAAGGAGAAAGTCATTATGAGGACTTTAGTGGAGATGCAGTTGATACCTTTAATGATGTTGGAGCTTTAAATGTTGTTGCCCTTCCCCTAGATGAGCCAGAGTTGGAGGCAAATGTTATTAGTGGAGATGCACTTTAATTATGCTAATAATTTTTATTTTATTATATTTTGTTAATGTGAAATAAATTGTTTATATTAAAAATATTATTTAATACTAAGACGTTTCAGAACGTCTCGAAATATTAGTATTTTTGAAGTAACGTTTCGATGTCACGTATCGGCAACGTTTCAAAAACGTCGTATCGGTATCGGTGCATCATACTGCCTATATCACAAAGCTCTATCTGATTGTCCGTCCATCAACCATCTTCCCTCTATAAGCATTCAATCAATTTTCACTTATCCCTTCTATTCACAAAGGAATGAAAATATTTTGTATTACGCTCACCTTGTACATGCCATTTTAATTTTGCCCACTGCTCCCAATAGATAAGTTCACAATCATATAAGAATTTAAGCTCATGTTGAGCATCCTTAATGGCTCGATTTAAATCAAGCAAAGGATGAGAATCAAGAGAAACGCAAAAGGATAAGAAAGAAACCTTCTACTCAGCTTGTGTAATCCTATGAGACAAATTACCTATATGGAATTTTCTCCAATTGATCAGGGTGTCAATGGTGCTGCTCAGCTTGCATTGAACTCAAAAGCATGGAGATCCTAAAAAAATCAATTTGCCAACATGATGAGATGATATTTGAACATTCTGGGAAATTATACCAGTAAGCCTCAAATTTCTTAGTATTGACTTCAGAGAAAGTAGCAGCATTATAAAGTAGAATAGGACTATGGTCAGAAGCTGCAATAATTGCAAGAGTTTGGACCTGAGAGGATGGGAAGATATTATGCAAGTTGAGGTTACAAAAGGCCATATCAAGTTTTTCTAAAATCAAGTCCTCTTCATATCGATTGTTGCACCATGTATATGCTAGGCCTTGTTGAATGAGATTAATTAGATTACAACTATCTATACAATCTTGAAAGGCTGAGATGGAACTTGAAGATCTACAAGTAATTAATTTATCTTGAAAAGTGACTTCTTGTAGAAAAGAGGCAACGTAGAGAAACAATTCTATTTTTCTCCTTTCATCACTCAAACATAATTTTCATGAGAAGGGTAGTTCACCTAAAAACCATCTTGCTCTTACTTTGTTCAAGTGAGAGATGAGGATCCTTAATTAAGCCAATGATGAACATCTCCACATAGAGATGAAGACGCCCTTATCCAAATAGTGGAAATATCTCCATATGACCTAGCTTGTTCACTCCTTTTTAAAGTTGACTGTTTGTGATGCTTTGGTTTCATTTATATCATGATTGTCTCCTGTAGCTGATCCTTAAGGCACGCATAAGCACTTTGACAAGTATGAGTTTCTCCATATACAGGTTTTGAAGAGATATGAATTTTGTTCTTATCCTAAGTTGCTGAACCATATTTTCGTTGTGGTGATTAATTTGGTTATGCTCAGAATGAAAGCTTGTATTCCGTTCCTTAAGTTAGTTTTGCCAGTCATGATGTTGCCACGTGTATCCTCTCTTCTTCTTTGTTTAATAGTGTTTGGCATCTGATCCATATGACACAGCTACCTCTTGGTTCTTTTATGTCCCCCAATCATATTCAATAGTAAGAGGTATGCATGCATGCCATGGCCTCCTTAGATCATTATGTGCGCTGTGGATGTGGTTATTGACTGTATTGTAAATAATATGATGACCAAGCTTTCTCATTTTGTCTTTATTCACTGGATGAACTTTCCTATTAATATTTTGGTTTAACTTTGTGAGTAACAATTTAAATCAACAAGAAGATTCCCTTTTATAGAGAAGAATATAATTTATACTGTGAGATTTTTCACATGCATGCGAATCTGTTGCTAAGGGAAAGGGACAATAACTTGGACCCAATTTTCATAAATAAAATAAAAAAATTCTTTTGAAAAAGATTAAAATGAGAGAATAAGATTTCAAAATTGTTAGAAGATTTCTGCGGAAGATCGGCAAGAGCTGGTAGAGAAAGGCTGTCGCTGAGAATATCGCTGGCAAGGCAGACGAAGAGTTGAGCGAGTAAAGTACTCAAATGACGAAGAAAGCCAAAATATATAGGTTTGGCAGGAGAAAGACGTTGGTGAAAGGATGCGAATTTGAAGCGACAAGGGCAGTTGCGTAAAAAAGGCAGAAAATCAGAGTACCCCAAAAGGCGCAATGATGACGTTCCTAAAGCAATGTGAGCATTGAATGTTCGCACCTTCCCAGCGCTTATTTCGTAGCGCCTATGTCTGAGCAGCAAGTAATACGCAGAGACGTGGCAATTTGCGGAAAAGATACGTCCTTTCATATCAATGTGAGAAGACGTGTTGCAGAAGAGTCATAATGAGAAAAATGACGGTTCACAAAAAGTGAAGAGGGTAACCGGCATCATACGATACTAAAAACACGGTATGGCGGACGAAGATGACAACCGGGTTAAAGTCATGGGAAATGCCGGGGTCCTCACTAGCGTAAGTTAAGTGTATTGGGAAAACTCACTTATTGATTTCGATTATTAGAGGAGAACTCAATACCAATGATCGAACACATTCAAGATTATACTAAGGCATATGAAGAATGCATAAATCATCTTTATATTGATACGTGATCGGGTTACACAAGTCATCTACAAGAAAAATCGACTAAACTACTCATCAACAGAGACGATTGCAAGGTCAATATAAAGAAAGAAATTACATCTGTGCATCCCTTAATCACTACAGGTGATGATAATCAGAAACATCCCATGAAATGGAAAAAAAAAAAAACCGGTGGCGGGAGTAAAGCAACTGCCCAGCAGAAACATCACATTGGTAAAAGCGCTTGCTGGCAATGCTGGAGTTCTTAGAGAAGTTTAGACAAGTCCAGGAAGACTGCCAAAACACTTCTCAAACCTCCCCTGGGAGATGATGAAGCTCTCCAGACGGGAAGAGGCCGAAAAAAAGCCCGAACATCTTCCCAAAACCCATACGAAGTAGAACCAGACGTGAAGACTGGTAACTACCTCTGGGACCCCAGGAGCCCGCCGAGCGATATGCTTGAAGACTGGTAACTACATCTGGAGGTAAGGCCGCAGGGCCGACAAATGTTTTCTTTTTCCGGAATCTCTTTCTCCTTCCCCACATGGTTAAAAAAAAGGGAACAGGCCAGCGGATGATAGAGTTTGAAACTCTCACAAGAAGGCTCATCGTTCTTTGAAGAATGCTTACCCAGCAAATAAAAAGCAAAGACAGTGTGGGAGCAAGAGAAAGGATGAAGAGAATTTATAGGCTCAGTGGATTGCAAGGGCCACGCAACAACCAATGATGCTTAAATGGAAATAGCGTTACAGATTCCCATAAAAGAAATCATGACTGTTGCTAAGAAAAGCGTGAGCATTTATTTCGTGTGAAATGATGTTACAAAAGACGCCCAATAAACGCCAGGAGGTGATAGTCTGGTGTCAAACATGTAGCCGAACAGTCCTCGAATCACCACAAGCCACGTGTCTCTATCTCATCCAAGATTGGGGGCAATGGGGCATATGAAGAATGCGAAGCGACAAATGGGTACAATCCAATAAAGACAAAATCTCAGATGCTATAAAGACACTATCGTGATTTTCCTCCGAAACCCGAGCTAAGAAAAGCGACAAATATCACGGTAAACAAACCCGGTACAGAGCTAACTCGGGATTTAATTCCTGAGGTTTAAACTAATACCGAGGTAGGAAGAGAAGAGACATCCCGAGATCAAAAGCAGCTAATCTCAGCAGCCCGGAAGCCCGAACTTCTGAGCTTGGGGGCAACTGTTATGGACTCAAGTAATGGGCCTGGTAGGAGCAAGGCCCAATGGGAAGAGTTCTAGGCGGGAAACCTTCATTCAGAAAGGTAAACTGCCAATCACCCTTGACTGTGCCGATAATGCAGGGATTATGCAGATATGGAGAGCACACGATCAAGAGAGGGAAAGTGCACGACGAAGGAGTGCTGGTAAGAAGGACGAAACCCTAGGTAACCTCTATAAATAGGGATTACCTACCAGGTACACATGACGACTCACTAGTCCATTCTTTACCATTCAGTCTCACTATGCACACACCCCACACTTAGGCGAAAAGCCACCCCCGTGTAGCACAGTGATCTACCAGCATTCGCTGTTATCTCCTCCAGAGATATCAGCGGGCGCTGCATCCGATCCAATATAAATCATACCAGCCCATCGAGGCTGGACATCTGTGTTTTATTACAGAACAAAAATATTTTTATGCCATGTGAGGTTTTTTGAAACTCCACATGCATAAAAATGGTTGTTCTTCCGTGTGAGGTTATTAGAACCTCCACAAAAAGTTTAATCCAAGACCTTTCAAGAAGTCTTGTTTTCTTCAAATAAACATAAAAATATGTTTTCATGAAAATAAGAAAAAACAAATAAAACAAATAAAAAATAATTTTCTCAAAAAATAAATAAAAATTTTCCTAAAATTCACCCACAAAGTGACACGCATTTTTATCTTCAAACTATATGGGCTTTAAAAGGTATGTAGGCCCTAGGCTCTGTTCTTAGGTCAAGTTCAACTATGTAAATAAATAATTTTCCTTTTCATTATTCTTTGTAAATATCTTTCTTATTTTGGGTAATTAGAATATTTTTAAATGTCATGTCTAATTTTAAATAATTGACTTAGTGTAATCGTTCTCATAAACAGGTGTTGTGAGGTGCCTCACACCTTTCCCATGCACAATCACCTTCTGAGTCATAACTGGCTTTTCTAGACCATTTTTCATTTTTTAAAATGGTTTCCAAAATTACCCTATTTTAAAATTTTGATGGCAGCTCTATACAGGGAAACTGATTCCCACCATTCTCAAATCAATCTTTGACTATTCAAAATATTGCAGAAGCAAAAACGTGGCATTGTAACTTTTGTTCTTATTTTATATTACTGAAAAGGTGAGGTTTTATTATGTTTTTATTTTACCGATTATCAATGATATATAAACATTTATTTTTAAATCATAAAACATTTTAAATCACAAAAAATTGTTAAAAGTTGGGGATAAGTCACCTTGTCAAAAAAAAAAAAAGGATAAAAAATGGTGCTCCAGCGCCTATTACTTCATTGTCACAATCTAGAATCTAGCATGGCTAAACGACTCCTACTGTAACACCCCAAATTCCATACTACAAATTGTGTCAGATGATACTTGGTTTTAGAAAAATTCAACAGAATTTGAGGTGCTACATCAGAGTACTGCGGAAACGGAGAGCAATGCACTAAAAATTGGACAATATATGAGTAACTGATATAAAAATACCCCGACATATGACGATGCCGAGCGTATGCTGGTATATTAAAAATTTCCCAAAGGAATAATCATGCGATACAATATACAGAGCTTTGTACAATTACATTTCACAAAAAGTAACTATACAACCTAGACCAAGCCTCGACTAGACTTGGGGCAATGAACCTAACTCCGTTAACCGAACAGAATGGCCAGTTAAGTGTCTATCATGGGGGCCTCACCGAGTTCACAGCGACTAATTGGCTGACCCACATAGACTAGCCTTGCCTTCGGCACCAAACTATTCGAAATAACTTCATTAGACCCATGCCTGACAATAGGCTCTGATGATCTTCTTCCGGCTCTTGCCTCGACCGGTGCATTACTACGACTCTGCCCCTTGGTTCATATCTATGGCTCCATCTACCGGTGTCTTCTCTGTTCCTGGTCCTTACCTGTACTATCATTTAAGACTGAGGTCCAATGCACATTGGACCTCAGGTAACGGTTAACCTCATGCTTATGTATCAATATATGAATAACAGATATTTCTAACATTACAGCAATGATCAAGCCAGTACGTCGTATGATCATTTGATAACAACTACACTATCATGCAAAGTTATCCCTAGTCTACACATATCCAGTGCCACGATGTACGGTCGTGTCCTCAGGGCTAGGATAACATAACGGCATTATCATGACTATAACCCGTGTAAAGTTGTATTTAGTGATCTAGATACGGTTCCCTAGTCACAGTGCATGTCCAGGACAGAGTCCTGTTCATGGTATCCACAACATATACAAGCATAACATAATCATTAGAATTAGTGTTACAGTACACGAACGTACCTTCTACCGTGTGTTTTTTGAACTCGACTCTGGACCTCCCGGATATCCTAACAGGGTAACACCGTATCTATTAACTCATGAACAGTATTTCAACAGAGGTTCTAGTCATAAATTACTATTTTACCCCTGACTTCGCTAATCGGCGAAATTTCGCCAGTGCTTCGCTACTTTGACTCTAATCTTCCAAAATTTTGCCATAACTCTTTCTCCATCATATTTTCAAAACAAATATCATATTTAACTATAAAACATGATATCAACAATATATTGGAAGATTAAATATCAAAACAACATCTACCCTAGAACTTCAAGAACTACCGAACTAAACTAGAACTTAAAGCTAGGGACCGAAAAACTTACCCAGAGCTTGGCTACTTTTCCTCCAGAGCTCCCCCTTCTCTCTAAAATCTCTCTACTTCGAATTTTCCTTCAGGAATTGGTGAGAAATGAAGTGAAAGATGATGGCTATTTATAGAAAAAATGCTATGGCATAGTTGGTAAATTCTTCCAACTTCTCCTTCAATCTTGTCCATGGAATTTTTTAGGCTAATTCTCCACCATAAACACCTCTTGGCCGACCTCCCCCTTCATCATCCTCTCCAAAAATGATGTCACCAAGGTGAGGTCATCCTCTTGCTTTATGGGTTTTACCCGATAAAATTCCCTGATCGGTGTTCGAATCGCGTAATCTTAACTAATCTCAAAAATTCCTTAGCAACTCCCTGAAGATCTAAACTTCATCTTTAAAAGTATCTGGGTTAACTAAATTTTTGATCCTATTAAGGGTATTTCCTATCCTGCTGAACATTTTCGGATAACCGCCGTCGGTTACGGAAATGACTTCCGGTAACAACAACTTCGGGACAAAAATCCACTGATCCATAATATGTCCAGTTGTTTACCACCTAATCCAAGGATTTCAAGTTATGGCTTAGTTTCTATAGATTCTCGTTTATCTTATTTGCTTTTTGGATATCTGATAGCTTCTTAGCCAGTTTAGTATAACCCTTTTCGGTTACGGAAATAACATCGGAGGTAACCTACTCCGAGCTAAAAATTCACTTATTTATAATAAGTCCTGATGTTAGCTACCTAATCCACGGATTTTGAGATAGGATTTAATTTCTATCGGTTCTCATTTATCCTATTGGCCTTTTCTACAAATATATCACTTTTATATTATTATTATAATACATAATATCATGACATTTTTTCCACATTTTCTCTTCCCTTTTTCCTTCATATTTTGGCTGCCCCTTTAGTTGACTTTGTCAACTTTGCTTTATTAATCAATCCATGTTTTAATTTATTAATATTATATTTTAATTATCTTATATTTAATTTACCAAAATTCTCTTATTGGTCCATTTCAATTAACATGGATTTATGCTTTAAAAATTACTAGAATGATTGTAAACCTTTTATATTGCTTTATTAGATTACATCTTAACCCTTGATAAATTGATTAATAAGCTTAATTAGTGCCCTAATCACATGATTAGCAACTTTTTAGGATTTAGGGTTTTCATGTACTTAATCTTCATCAATTTTTCTTGACCTTTTCTAATTAATTAGCAAGTATATTTTATGCTAATTATAGCCATAAGCATTTAATTAAAGGCTTTTACATAATTTACCTTGGATTTTCCCTTATTCAAGCTTAAACAATTAGTCATTAATTACTTAATTAATCACCTACTAATTGTTGATAATTTTCTTATTTAGGATTAATCATTTTCTCACAACTATTGCACTGACATTGGTATTTTATGTCCCATGCATTATATTAAAAATCCTGGGGTCAATTAAGATCCCCAAAATAATATTTAATTTCGCCTTATTATTTTCCAGGGAAAATAATCCCAAAAATTATCTAAATTAGAGACAACATACTTTCCTATTTTTAATAAATATTTTGTTGCCTCTTGGGATTTATCATAATATTTTCAGGGCATTTTATGGCCCACAAACTCACTTAGGGATTTTGACACTTTATTTCCTCTAATTTCATTAGAAATTTCCCTAGAAAATAGAATAAGTATTCTACAAGGTTTTGACACCACATATTCACCTATTTTCAATAGGTATTATTTACTAAATTATGATTCTTATCATAATCGATATTTTTAGGGCATTACAATTCTCCCCCCGTTAAATTAAATTTCGTCCTCGAATTTGTACGTATAACCTTGGGAAAATAACTTAGACCTCCAGTCTAACCCTTGTCTAGGCATACATACTCAGCATGCACCCTATCATCTAGACCTTAGTCTTATCCAACTTGTACCTAGTACCGGACTTCACCTGTCCATTCTTTCAGCGCTTGGTTACGCAGGCCTTACTAATTGCCTCATTTAGCCCCTTGGCTTATCACATACTGGCCTTCCGGCTCAATCTACTACCATCGTACTGGAGATTCCCGCCTCACTGCCTAGGAAATTATCCTCAGGCCTTAGGCATTTCATCAATTACCTGATACAACGAATGTTTTGCTAGACTCAAGATATACTATAGATATACTAGTCTAATGTCACATGACATTTAGCATTTATACCAAAAAGTAATAGTGCTATCAAATTTTCAACTTAATCAATGTCAACAAAAATTCATGAAAACATATTCACTGCCGGCTCAAAAACTTTTACTACCGACACATACCTTTGAGGGTATAATTTACTTTTCAAATTGTTTTAACAACTTAAAGTTCACGCTACCACTTCAACCACTTGGTACAGCGAGCGCTCTATCCCAATCCCCATCTTCGGTCTCCTGCAAATGCAGTACCATCAAATGATGTGGGAGAATTTCTGCCCCTCCCTAGAAGGGACCCAGCGTCCGCGCTGGCACATAAAATAATAACCCTATCTACCGGAACTTAGTCCAGACATAGTCAGGTTGCTTTTTCAATAAAACATATGCTCTCGGCGAAATGTTATGGATTGGGCGTGTTTCACTGCTGGTGCGGTTTTCATTTCCTCAAATCAAATCCCTCAAAACTCTTTGTTCAAAAAGAACCTTTATCAAAGGCCAGCGATTTCAAACTTTTCAAACACCTGGCATGACCTAGCAAACCGTGTATATCTACAACAGCTTCTGTCCTTCCAGTTTTGTACTGCCTTTACCATAACATAGTTGAAAACTCAGTTTCAAACTCTGGGTTCTAACAAACCCTCTTTCTTAAGACAACATCTTTTCCAAAACTAACCATCACTATGGTCTCAATTTCTGTTGAAACAAACATTCCATTTGAAAAATCTGTTTCAAAATTCACAAATTCGAAAATCAATTTCAAAGATTTCTAATACAGCAGGTGTATTGGCAAGTTTAAAATTTCCATCTTTAAACGTTTTCAGGAATCAGACAACTAACCTTTAGAAGGTCATTTACCAACTAATTACATTCGGATCTCTGTCCTTGGCTACTCAACATTCGGCTAGTACGGATATCGTCCGCTATTCTCGGGTTTCATAGTCTTTGCACTAGCTAAACTCTGGATCCTACACTCCGGATCTTTACTCTATCAGAATATTTTTAAGCCATTAGATCGAGAATTTGCTCCGGACCGACTACAAGGATCTTGTCATGTCGTACTTTTGATATATAGTGTTTCCGTAGCGCCCATACACCGTGTCAACACCAGATATCATCAATGTCTCCATGGCGCCCATACACCATAGCAACACAAGATACCTTAAATGTTTCCTTGGCGCCCATACACCATGTCAACACAAGATACCTCCTACTCCATGACATGATCGTGGTCGGTTTGTAACAAAGCCTTTCTGTAGGGAACCTATTAGATACGGAATTCGTTATAATGTACTTACCTTGAGAACCGATACGCTGGTAGCTCTACTGTATGGTTCGTTGTCACGGCGGCTGCACTAAACGGTTTGTTGTCATGGTGGCTCTACCCCACGGTACTTTACACGGCGCTTCACTCAATCCCTCCGACTGGTCAGCTCCTCCGGTCAGAACCCTCCGTAGGTAGATCCCCCTTGATCAAAACTCCCCGTAGGTGGCCATCTCCGATCAAACTCCCCATAAGTAGTACTGTCTTCAACCGATCATCTCTGTATCTTTATAACGAGAACTCGAATCTTACCTGGTTCCTACCCCTTAGTTGTTTCGTACTCTGTTATTTCTATTTCTGCCATCTCATCTGGGGTAATTCTTCTTTCAGACTTTCACTATCAGTCTAGCTCCAGGCAATATCTATATCTTAACTTTCCTTATCGGGTAACCTCCCACTACTCAGGGAAATCTATTGGCCACTAACATCACTATGATTATCGGTTTCACCTTGAAACCATAACCCGTGGCTACTGGAGTTTCACCTATCACATGGTTCCGTTAAGGAACTAATTCTCATGTATTTAAAACCTAAGGTATCCTCACTCATACTTTCTCAGGGTTCCTACTCTCAGGTACTGGATTATAGGCAATGCTCAACTATCTCTGCTTTGATCAGGTTTAAGACTATCACTCTGTCTGTTCTCATAGTATCCCAAAGGAATACTATGTTTCATACCGCAAGGTATTCAGGCTTTAGCTTAAAGGAACTCAAATCCTTATGCTACATCCCAGGGGTTAAAATCCTGAGATTTCTCTCGCTTAAGCACACTTTTCTTTAGAGCATCTATCGGATCTGGGTACTAATAACTCTCATAGGTACTAGTATGGCATAACTGCCTCCCAACAATGCTGGGTACTTTCCCTTGTTTATCTATCAGTTACCACCGTCAAGGACTCAGTCAAAGACCTTTCGTCCCCGAAGCCTTGCCCCGTTGCACGCATGATGTTCAGCCTCTACAAGGCAGGGGTTGTCCCCTCAGGGTAACTTAGCAAATTATTGTTCCTACATGGAATTGTTTCTATAGGGAGACCTAAACAGTAGGTTTACTCTCTACAGGAAAACCTAAGCAGTACCGACTTCCCTGTACCGCTTCCCTTTGAAACACTGGGCGAGTATTTTATTCAGACTCCGATATCAGAAGTCCTAAACTTTAGCAACAAAAACCATATTTTGTGCCAACTCTCCATTCACTGGGTCTTAACTTACTAGACTTAACCCTTTTCCTTCAGGGTATACGTCCTTTCTGTATCACAATACCAGTATTATATCAGTACTCTTAGCCTAGTTGTCCATACAATGCTCTGAGACTAGCTATGAAGTTAGCTCTGATACCAAAGTGTAACACCCCAAATTTCATACTACAAATTGTGTCGGAGGACACTTGGTTTTAGAAAAATTCAACAGAATTTGAGGTGCAACATCAGAGTACTACGGAAATGGAGAGCAATGCACTAAAAATTGGACAATATATGAGTAACTGATATAAAAATACCCCGACATATGACGATGTCGAGCGTATGCTGGTATATTAAAAATTTCTCGAAGGAATAATCATGTGATACAATATACAGAGCTTTGTACAATTACATTTCACAAAAAGTAATTATACAACCTAGACCAAGCCTTGACTAGACTTGGGGCAATGAACCTAATTCCGTTAACCGAACAGAATGGCCAGGTAAGTGTCTATCATGGGGCCCTCACCGAGTTCACAGCGACTGGTTGGCTGACCCACATAGACTAGCCTTGCCTTTGGCACCAAACTATTCGAAATAACTTCATTAGACACATGCCTGACAATAGGCTCTGATAATCTTATTCCGGCTCTTGCGTCGACCGGTGCATTACTACGACTCCGCCCCTTGGTTCATATCTATGGCTCCATCTACCGGTGCCTTCTCTGTTCTTGGTCCTTACCTGTACTATCATTTAAGACTGAGGTCCAATGCACATTGGACCTCAGGTAACGGTTAACCTCATGCTTATGTATCAATATATGCATAACATATATTTCTAACATTACAGCAATGATCAAGCCATTACGTCGTATGATCATTTGATAACAACTACACTATCATGCAAAGTTATCCCTGGTCTGCACATATCCAGTGCCACGATGTACAGTCGTGTCCTTAGCGCTAGGAAAACATAACAGCATTATCATGACTATAACTCGTGTAAAGCTGTATTTAGTGATCTAGATACGGTTCCCTAGTCACAGTGCATGTCCAGGACAGAGTCCTATTCATGGTATCCACAACATATACAAGCAAAACATAAGCATTAGAATTAGTGTTACATTACGCGAACGTACCTTCTACCGTGTGTTTGCCAATCGTCCGACCTTTTGAAATCGACTCCGGACCTCCCGGATATCCTAACAGGGTAACACCGTACCTATTAACTCATGAACAGTATTTCAACAGAGGTTCTAGTCATAAATTACTATTTTACCCCTGACTTCGCTAATCGGCGAAATTTCGCCAGAGCTTCGCTACTTTGACTCTAATCTTCCAAAATTTTGTCATAACTCTTTCTCCATCATATTTTCAAAACAAATATCATATTTAACTATAAAACATGATATCAAAAATATATTGGAAGATTAAAGATCAAAACAACATCTACCCTAGAACTTCAAGAACTACCGAACTAAACTAGAACTTAAAGCTAGGGACCGAAAAACTTACCCAGAGCTTGGCTACTTTTCCTCCAGAGCTCCCCCTTCTCTCTAACATCTCTCTACTTCGAATTTTCCTTCAAGAATTGGTGAGAAATGAAATGAAAGAAGATGGCTATTTATAGAAAAAATACTATGGCATAGTTGGTAAATTCTTCCAACTTCTCCTTCAATCTTGTCCATGGAATTTTTGAGGCTAATTCTCCACCATAAACACCCCTTGGCCGACCTCCCCCTTCATAATCCTCTCCAAAAATGATGTCACCAAGGTGAGGTCATCCTCTTGCTTTATGGGTTTTACCCGATAAAATTCCCCGATCGGTGTTCGAATCGCGTAATCTTAACTAATCTCAAAAATTCCTTAGCAACTCCCTGAAGATCTAAACTTCCTCTTTAAAAGTATCTGGGTTAACTAAATTTTTGATCCTATTAAGGGTATTTCCTATCTGCTGAACATTTTCGGATAACCGCCGTCGGTTACGGAAATGACTTCCGGTAACAACAACTTCGGGACAAAAATCCACTGATCCATAATATGTCCAGTTGTTTACCACCTAATCCAAGGATTTCAAGTTATGGCTTAGTTTCTATAGATTCTCGTTATCTGATTTGCTTTTTGGATATCTGATAGCTTCTTAGCCAGTTTAGTATAACCCTTTTCGGTTACGGAAATAACATCGGAGGTAACCTACTCCGAGCTAAAAATTCACTTATTTATAATAAGTCCTGATTTTAGCTACCTAATCCAAGGATTTTGAGATAGGATTTAATTTCTATCGGTTCTCATTTATCCTGTTGGCCTTTTCTACAAATATCTCACTTTTATATTATTATTATAATACATAATATCATGACATTTTTTCCACATTTTCTCTTCCCTTTTTCCTTCATATTTTGGCTGCCCCTTTAGTTGACTTTGTCAACTTTGCTTTATTAATTAATCCATGTTTTAATTTATTAATATTATATTTTAATTATCTTATATTTAATTTACCAAAATTCTCTTATTGGTCCATTTCAATTAACATGGATTTAGGCTTTAAAAATTACTAGAATGATTGTAAACATTTGATCTTGCTTTATTAGATTACATCTTAACCCTTGATTAATGTTTAATTTGTAGAAATTGATTAATAAGCTTAATTAGTACCCTAATCACATGATTAGCAACTTTTTAGGATTTAGGGTTTTCATGTACTTAATCTTCATCAATTTTTCTTAACCTTTTCTAATTTATTAGCAAGTATATTTTATGCTAATTATAGCCATAAACATTTAATTAAAGGCTTTTACATAATTTACCTTGGATTTTCCCTTATTCAAGCTTAAACAATTAGTCATTAATTACTTAATTAATCACCTACTAATTGTTGATAATTTTCTTATTTAGGATTAATCATTTTCTCACAACTATTGCACTGACATTGATATTTTATATCCCATGCATTATATTAAAAATCCTGGGGTCAATTATGATCCCCAAAATAATATTTAATTTCGCCTCATTATTTTCCAGGGAAAATATTCCCAAAAATTATCTAAATTAGAGACAACATACTTTCCTATTTTTAATAAATATTTTGTTGCCTCTTGGGATTTATCATAATATTTTCAGGGCATTTTATGGCCCACAAACTCACTTAGGGATTTTGACACTTTATTTCCTCTAATTTCATTAGAAATTTCCCTAGAAAATAGAATAAGTATTCTACAAGGTTTTGACACCACATATTCACCTATTTCCAATAGGTATTATTTACTAAATTATGATTCTTGTCTTAATCAAGATTTTTAGGGTATTACACCCACAGTATCACTATATAGAATCTCTATCACCCCTGCTAAACGAGAATCAAAAACAATAAAATCCTCATTACAATTAAATCTAAAATTGGCTAACAAATCCGCAACAAAGTTATCTTCTCTCAAGGTATAGGAAAATCGAATCTGCATCTCTTTGTTGTTGTCTTGTAGCCATGCGTTCAGTGTTCTATCTCTAGCCCTTCCTTAGGTTCAAGCTTCATGAATCATGTGTAAAGCTATAGTTGAGTCTCCCTCCACAAGATTAATGTGTCATTCTAAGACCCTGTACTACCCCCCAAATAAAAAATAAAAAATCAGCAGCCAAAGCATTACAATGTCCTAACTTCCAACCAAACCCACAAATCTAGCTACCATCGCTCCTCCTCAACACCCCTCTACAACTTGCCAAACCTGGACAACCTTTAGCAACACCATCAAAATTAAATTTCACCTACCCTCATCCGGAGAAATCCATTTAACTTCTCTTGGTCCCTTTCTTAAACCATAGCCATCAAAACATTTTGACGAGGTAACACATTCTCTAACATAATTCAAAATAACAAACTCATGACGTTCAGGCATGCTAAAACCTTCTTCAAATAATATTTTGCTCCTCCATCCCCAAATCATCCAACTACACATTGAAAAAACGATGCTCCATTCCTATCCAGTTTACAGATTATTCAAAAACCAGCAATTCATGTCCTGTGCTATAATAAATTGTGGACGTACCTTTAATACTTTTAGAGCCAGCCATATCCTGCGAGATTTAGGGCAGCTCCTTAGAACATGGTAAAGGTCCTCAACTCCACCACACTTGATAGAAGTAGGTATACCTCCTAGCATCCGTGCTCTTCTAGCTGTTGTGAGGAGTCTATCTTGCACTATTAACCACAAAAATACTTGGATCCTTCTAGTGGTTTTCACCTTCCAAATGGCCTCCAACCCCATACTCACGTCTCCTCTCAACTGTTGATGCATTTGAGCTACAAAAAACCTATCCCCATGTCCCCCTCTCCACACAATCATGTCATCACCATCCTTGAACCCCCTCAAGTCATGCCCAGTTCCAACTTCCTTCTCCGTTTAAGGTTTGATTCACAATTAGAGCTGGATTTAATAGCCCCAACTCCCCCTACATAACAGTTCGCCAATTTATCAACCCCATGTAGCCACCTATCCTCACAAAATTCCACACTCTTTTCATCCCTTACTTCCCATCCAATGCCCTTAGTAACTTCAGGCCATAATCTAACAACATTTTTCCATAAAGATGAATCATGATGTTTCATAGTGCACTCAGCTAGCCCATTAGCCCCCTTCCATACTTAGCTTTCAAGACTTTAGAACATAGTCTTTTTAGTCTGGCTAGCAGATTCCATCCAAATTTCCCTAGTACAACATCATCCATACCCTTCAATCTCTTTATACCCATAACTCCTTCCTCTTTAGGCCTACACACTCCTCCCCAGCCTACCGCATCCAATTTCTTATTTCCCCATCCGAACCCCAAATGAAATTCCTTTGGAGTTTTTCAATCTCATTACAAACTCCAACTGGGATGTTTTCATGCTGCATTTGGAAATGGCCATAACATGTGACATTACTGATTGGACTAAAGTGATCCTCCATGCTAGGACCAAAGATTTGGTTTTTCATCCACTAAGTTTCCTCTGAACTTTGTTAATCAAAAATTAAAATTAACTAAAGTGATCCATTGTCATTTTATTCATTACAAAAAAATTAAAAATTAAAAAAAAAAAAACTGGATTGCCCACGAAATTCCGTCGGTAGCTGAAATTACCGACGAAAAATTTCCGTCGGTAATTTTGCCATGGCAGAATAAATTGATTTTTACCACAACAAAATTACCGACGGAAATTTTCCGTCAATAATTAAAAATTACCTACGGAATTACCCACAGAATTCAGTGGGTAATTTCAGTTACCGACGGAATTCCGTCAGTAATTTTTACCTACGGAATTCTGTGGATAATTTCCAACGGAATTTTTTCTGTAGGTAATCCTCGTTTTATTTGTAGTGATTGTTAATCAAGATGTTTTGTTTTGGAGAGCGCGAAGAAAGGTAATTTGTTGTTCCTAATCTTTGCGCTCTCTTCCTCAAAACTGGTTTTTGGGTGTGATTGTTGTGATAAACTATTGGAGAACTTGTTTTTCCATTTTTATTATCTCACTGGATGTTTTTATTGCCAAACAGGTCGGTATTGTGAAGAAGGAGCATATCAAGATTCATGGTTTCTGAGCTGCTAGAAACTTGATAATCAACTCTTACCTGCCTCGTTCTGAGTCAGGCTCTTATGCTTTGTGTTTTAGATGTTATTTGACATTTCTAGTATTTGTTTTCTAGCGTCTGTTATGTGGGATGGAAGCTATGACAGTATTTGTCATTGTCGTCAATAATGTGTGTCAAAGAACCTTAATGCAGTCTTGCAAAATATTCCTATTTCTTATTTCAGATGGTTTACGCACTTGGTATGGCATTTGGTGCTCATGATTATTCTAGTACAACTTAGTAAAATAACTTGGCTTCTTTTTTTTCTTTTTTTTTTTGAACAGTTCTAGACATTTCATTATCTTGAAGAAAGAGACAGGTACAATAGCTATTCGACATACACTGAAAGGAAAAGGAATAAACATAGACTCTGGACATGCTACGAAAGCAAGGGAAACTACAGAATGAATAAACAAAATGACAGCTAGAGCCAATCCAGAAGGGAAGTAGCTACTACCAAAACAAGGCAGAAATTAATCAGATGAAGCACTCGAATCACTATTAGAGTTGAAGTTATTTCTAAATGACGCTCAAGTCAAGTTTTTGTGACACTCGAATGACTTGCTATTTTAACAGTTCACTACCAAAGACAAAGTTCATTAACACTCGAGTTGGATTAAGATAGCACTCGAGTGATGGACTCACACTCGAGTGAATGTTCTTGTTTCACTGAACCAACATCTCTGAGAATTCAAATTTTATGATCAACATTTGTTTATACTTAATTACTACTTATGCTACTTATCAAAACTACTAATCTTATTTGTGTATTGATTTTAGATGTTTAAGATTTTGAATTAACTCCAAAAGCTCAAAAGCAAATTCCTATGTCAGAGCATTAAATGCATAGTAGAATCAGAGCATGCGGAAGCAATTGCAAAGCAGACGGATTTCGGTCAAAGTAGTTGCTATAACAAAGACGAAAGCGACCCAACCTTAAGCAAAACTCATAATAGATTAAAGGGATGTCATATGAAGCAAATTGAAAGCGACTGAATGTTGAATTCTCTCAACTACTCCAATATGTCTCTAACGCATAATTTGAATGCTCACAACGGCCATTAATGGTGTTCAACTATAAATAGCTAAGTAATCAATACAAAGCACCAACCAAGCACACGATCAATCTTCTGCTCATTTATTGCTAATAAATTCTTATAATTATTTATTCATCAGTGTTAATATATCTACTCTGTGATATAGTTATATTTACAAACGTTATCAATCATTGTAAAATCTCAAGGTAGTGGGACATTAAGTGTGGTTGTTAGATTATAACTTGTTAGGGGGGTGAGTTCTATTGAGGATTACTTTTGTACTGTGATTCCAAAAACTCGTGGAATCTTAGAAATATAGTGAGAATCTCAGAGACACTCTAGGGGCAGAACGTAGTCTAGTATAATCCGATGTGCATACTTCAGTGATATTCTTCTAACTCTTCCTCTTTAATTTAATTGTCTATCATCTTCAGATTAAATTTTTAATATCACTCAACTCACCCTCTCTTAGGTGAAATGTTGGTACTAACACTATGTGCACTTAAGAAATTCTCTTTAACAATTAAGAATTATTCCTGGATATAACGTTACAACTAAGTTTTTTTTTAAAAAAATGGCTAGTACAACTAAGTAAAATTTTTTGAATCACCCAAATTCACAAATATACATATTTATCCTTTTATGGAATGGTAAAATAATCATTAAAAAACGAATAATTTCGCAATTGACCCACAAATATTGCCGTGATGAAAAATTAATTATAGATAATGGGCCCAACCCTTTAGTTTAATTATAGATTGTGGATCGCTTTCATCGGCTGCAGTAGCCAGTAGGACAAGCCCAAACATAACAAGCAGCTGGCCCAACTATTGTTTTGAAACGGCTTCGACCTATAAAAAAAGTATAAATATATCAAAAAAAAAAAAAAGTATAAACAGAACCTCGATGTGAGTTCTGAATTATAGAGAGAATATTTGTTTGGCATATTCTCTCTTGTTTCTTCACCATTATTTTCAACAACAAAAAATCTCCTCAATATCTATAAGGGAAAATCTCCCTTAGGGCCCAAATAACCAAAATGTTGTTGGCTTAAAGTGCTGATTTGCCAACCAACTATTACCCGAGGATCGTCTGGCACAAAAAACAATTGAAGGGACCAAATTGACCAACAAACTATTAAAAAGTGGGAAAAAAACACACAATTTTGAACAGATTCGCCAACGAACTATTACCCCGTCACGGTCTTAGTATCTCCGTCTTCCATTGACTGTCACAGTGTCGGCGACGTCGGCGTCTCCAAAACTTCCATTGTTACTGGGTGTTCCACTCACCCTCTTGAGTTCATCCAGCAGTCCACATCTTTCGACCGGCACACGCCTTGCACCCTAGTTGCGTCCCTCCGATGCCACAAGCAGCAACCGCTGCTGCTATAGCACCTGCTCGCACGGGTCCCATCTCTGTTGGTGTTTGCCTTATCCAACAAGAAAGCTTAACTGCTCTTTTCTCTAGCGTCTCCGCCACCATCCTACGTTAGTGCCTCATATTTTAGTGTAATAGAGATAGTTTTTTTTAATAGTTATTTGGTATTTTTTTCACTTTTAATAATTTGTTGGCCAATTTGGTCCCTTCAATTGCTTTTTGTGCCAGACGCTCATCGGGTAATAGTTGGTTGGCAAATCTGTACCTTAACCCAATGTTGTTAAAAAAAAAAAAGCCTAAAAAAAAGTCACATATCAAAAAAGGCACTAGGACCTTTTTTTATATTATTTCAGAAACGGTAACAATTATATCAGTACAACATTAACAACTAAATCAGTATACGTTAACAACTAAATCAGTACACGTTAACAACTATATCAGTACACATTAACAACTATATCAGTACACGTTAACAAGTATATCAGTACACGTTAACAACTATATCAGTACAACTTTTTTTGAAATAATATCAGAAAATGTCGTATAGCCTTTTTTGACATATGACTTTTTTTGGGGCCTTTTTTGACAATATTTTGGTTACTTGGACCCTGAGAGGGATTTTCCCTTTTTATAAAGTGCATGGAGAATGGTCCAAGTTGATTGAAACTAAAAATTGTAGGTTACTTGGACCCTGAGAGGGATTTTCCCTTTTTATAAAGTGCATGGAGAATGGTCCAAGTTGATTGAAACTAAAAATTGTACTCCCTTCAGTTCGTAATAAAGGATATATTTGATAATTGATCTTGGTTTTAAATATATGACATATATTTTATATTTGTCAATATTTTTTTAATTTACTCCTATTAATGCTCATTTAACAATAATTAAATAATAGAAGAAATTGGAGAGTTAAGGAAGATGAATAAGGTGTTCTAAAAAAATAAACGTCATGTTAAGTAGTTTAATTAACTTGTTTAATTTAATCAAATTAAAATAATATTTTAAATTAAGAACTGTTATGGATTCAAATAATGGGCCTACCAGAGGAAGGCCCAATAGAAGAACTCCTGGCGGGAAGCCTCCCGCGAATCAGGCGCTCCGTCAGCTACCTCACAGCGTGCCGAGAATCCAAGAATCATGCAGAAAGGGAAGGCGCACGATCGTGGCCGGGAAGGAGGCACGATCACGGTGGAAGGACTCAAGGTAAATGAAACCCTAGGTAATCTCTATATATAAGAGGTTACCTCCCAGGTACGTCCTCACGCCGAACATTACACTCTTACAGTTCTGTTCCACCGTGCACACACATCACCCTCAGCGAAAGCCAACCCCGTGTAGCACAAATGATCCACCGTGACCGCCGCTATCTCCCTATATATATCAGCGGACGCTACCTTTGATCCAAGATCAATTATACCTAGCCCCAAAGGCTAGACACTTGTGTTCTACTACCGAACATTGGCGCCGACCGTGGGATCGTCAAAAACTCGATTCCTAAAATCATAAAGCTATTCGTAACCACCGAATATGGCCGCCAAGACTAGAAGTCGCACTAATGCAACACGACCACCGCCGCCACTAGATGAACCACAAGCGACCTTCTAACCCGGACAGTTGTCACGACACTCGACTCGGTAGACCGGAGCAAGATGGTGGGAAGAGACCAGTCGATATCGAGACAGAGGATACCGCCAATTCTCCCCATCCTAATCGGGAATTACACCAGGCTCGTCAAGGAATTCAAGTGGAGGGTTTTCCTCATCCTTCTCGAGAATTCCAGATGGAGCATCTCGACTTACGCCTGCTCCATAACACTATAGGATCGTTGATCCGGCGTATAGATGGCATGGAATACCGGCATGAGCGGCAAAAAGACGAGAACACTCGGATTATTCGAGAAGAATTGGAGCGTCAAAATATGGTGTGGAGGCAGGAGGAGCGAGAGAAGAGGCCTCATGAGCCGAGAGGAAAACAGCTCCGGATTGGAGGTCAGAATGGTGAAAGCTCGAACCGGATCGCTGGATCAGATTTTGTGCAGATCAACCAGGATGAACATCAGAGAGGAGAGCATGTCGTTATTGGTGAACAAAAAGACCGGAGAAGGAAGCCACCACAAGATCCAAGATGAAACGGTTAAGAGCACGGACACCGTGGCTAGGAGCCGGTTCGCCAAGGAACGTATCGACAAGGAACAGCATATCGCATCCCCGCCTCCCAAAAAGACGTTAGGCGAAGTGGATGAAGATAGAGTTTTGGGTCAGTTCACGGACAAAGTTATGGCGGCGGTATATCCTAAGGGATTGAATTCGAGGGAATTACCAAAGTATGATGGAACCCAACCTTGATACACCTAAACAACTTCAAAATGGAGATTATGGTCAAGGGGATAAACGGAGATGTGGTACCTCGACTTTTTGCGGGAACGTTCAGGGGAGCGGCGCA
Source organism: Acacia pycnantha (assembly GCA_025563575.1). Lineage (NCBI taxonomy): Eukaryota > Viridiplantae > Streptophyta > Magnoliopsida > Fabales > Fabaceae > Acacia > Acacia pycnantha. The sequence goes on along the minus strand of JAMWYP010000002.1, from coordinate 2,016,161 downwards.
GTTATGGTTTCATTCGTTGCCATATTTGTCCATCCTGACTTTCATGATAGGTCTCAGCAATATCTAGATCTAGAGCAAATGGAAAGGGCGGGCAACGCCGGAAAAGAAAAGGCAAAGAGCCCACCGCGCCGAGAGAGGGAAAACCGGAAAGAAATCACCAAGATGCTTACGGGAGGACGCCGCGTAGCCTAGAGACCGGTGGCAAAGCCCGGAACCTGTGTTTGACAGATACACACCGTTAAAAATCTCCCAGGCTAAACTATGGAAAGAAGTCGGCGCGACTGAAATGAAGAAGGTGGAAAGACCCCGGGCTCTTGGTAAGAGAGCAACGGCTGACAAAACCAGGTTTTGTGAATTTCACGATCAGCACGGTCACACGACTGAGCAGTGTTGGGACCTGAAGAATACGGTGGAGAAGTTCATCCGTGAGGGGAAACTCCAAAGATACGTGATTCAGACCCAAGGAAAGCAGGGCGGCAAGAGGCAGGTGGAAGACCGGAGTAGGAGTCCACAGCCTGACAAGAGGAAAAAGGAGCAGAAAAAGAAGTCTGATGATAGCAACGAGGAATTCCCCGACGCCAAGTACGACTGCAATGTTATTAGCGGAGGTTTTGGCGGTGGGGGGATTCGTCTAGCCAGAGACGGAAATATCTGAAGGAAGTATTGTCGATTAAAGATGCTCCAAAATTTAAAAAGGACCTAAACAAGCCCGAATCTCCTGTGTTATGTTTCACGGACAAGGACTTGAAAGACGTCGCCCCGGGGCATCATGACGGGTTGGTGATAACGGAACCCCGGTCAATTGCCGCGTGAAAAGATCTTCGTGGACAATGGAAGTGCCGTGGACATCATCCTCTCGGGATGCGTTCAAGAGAATGAATTTTGATTCCGACGTGCTAAAACCATGCAGACCATGTTAACCGGTTCAATGGTCGGGACACTCGTCCAAAAGGGTACGTAGATCTTAAACTGACCTTGGGGATAGGAATGCTTTCAAGACAGAGAGAGTCCGATTTATAGTTGCAGACTTTCCTTCTTCTTACAACGTAATCCTGGGACGACCAACGATTCACAATTGGGATATGTTGGTATCGTCGAAGCACCAAAAGCTTAAGATGATTAGCAGGAAGAATAAGATCGTTACTGTAAAAGGAGACCAGAAAGAGTCTCGTCAGTGTTACTTCAACACAGTCAAGAAAGATTCAACCCGGCCAACGCACCCAGAAGCGGATACGCGAGGGAAGTCGGTAAATTTGGTCGAGTTGGATCTACGCAAAGAGGAAAAAATGCAAAAGACGGAACCAACTGGAGAGCTGGAGGATTTCCTTCTCGGTACAGAGCCTGGTCAAATCACTAAAATTGGCAAGGCTTTGGATCCCGGATGAGAGAGAGCTCGAAATACTCCTCGTGGACAATAGAGACGTTTTGCATGGCACCCTTCGGAGATACCCGGATCGATCCAGATTTTTGTTGCCATGAGCTAGCAATCCGACCGGGATCTACCCGGTGTCCCGTAAGAAGCGGAAGCTCGGGAAGACAGCGGAAAGCTTTGGAAGCACATGTTGCGAGCTGTTAGAAGCCGGCTTTATCCGAGAAATACAAGACACCACATGGTTATCTAATGTGGTCCTTGTGAAAAACCAAATGGGAAGTGGAGGGTTTGCACAGATTATAAAGATTTAAATAAAGTGTGCCCAAAAGACTCCTTTCCGATGCCTAGTATTGACCAATTAGTGGACAGTTCTTCCGGTTTTTGGTTACTATCATTCATGGATGCATACTCCGGATATAATCAGATTGCTATGCACCCAGAGGACCAGGCGAAGACGGCATTCATCACCGAGAAGGCGAATTACTGTTACAACGTGATGCCTTTCGGGTTAAAAAATGCAGGAGCCACGTATCAGAGAATGATGAACCGAGTTTTTGAAGATCAGATTGGTCGGAACGTGGAAGTATATATTGACGACATGATTGTCAAATCCTTGAGTGAGGCAAACCACATTGATGATTTACGACAGACATTCGACAAGCTCAGAAGATATAGGATTCGCCTCAACCCGGCAAAGTGCGCGCTGAGTACCGTCAGAAAGTTCCTAGGATTCTTGCTGACAAACAGAGGCATAGAGGTTAACCCTGAAAAATGCCAAGCTGTCTTAGACATGCAGCCCCCGCGGAACAAAAAGGAAGTTCAACAGCTGACTGGACGATTGGCTGCACTGACCCGTTTCCTGCCTAAATCCGCAGAGAGCTCTCTTCCTTTCTTCAAATTGTTGAAAAGGAAGCATCCGAGGGATGGACGGCTGAATGCGAAGCAGCTTTGGCAAAATTAAGCAAGTGTTTGTCCGCACCTCCCAGATCGACAAGACCCCAGCAGGAGAGAGCTTAATCCTGTACTTATCAGTAGGGAACGAGGCTGTAAGCGCCGCACTGGTTAGGGAAACAACGGAAGGCCAGAGTCCTATATACTTTGTAGGTAGAGCCTTGCAAGGATCAGAGCTGCGGTATCAGAAGGTAGAGAAAATGGCATTTGCGTTACTGATAGCAGCAAGGCGGCTTCGTCCGTACTTCCAAAGCCATCCTGTCATTGTTCGCACTAACCAGCCCATACGACAGATCCTTCATAAGCCCGACCTAGCCGGACGGATGGTAGGTTGGGCCATTGAGTTGTCAGAATTCGATATTACATATGAGGCTCGATACGCGATCAAGTCCCAGCGTTGGCAGATTTCGTAATGGAGCCGACCCTGGCCAAAGGCGGGAAGATCAGATACTTGGAAGTTGTTTGTGGACGGCTCGTCAAACACCAAAGGAAGTGGATGGGATTATCGTGGAGAGTCCGAAGGTATTGCTCTTGAATTATCTCTGCGCTTTAATTTCTCAACGTCAAATAACCAAGCAGAGTACGAAGCATTGATAGCGGGTCTGCTCCAAGCTAAGGAAAGTGGAGCTCGCAGAGTGCATGTTTCCACGGATTCTCAGCTGGTAGCTTCGCAAATCAATGGAACCTACCAGGCAAAAGGACCGTTGATGATCAAATATCTGGGAAAGGTAAAGGAGGTTATTACGGAGTTTGACGAGGTCACAGTGGCACACATTCCGAGAGGAGATAATGTTAGGGCCGATGTTTTGTCCAAATTGGCAAGCACCAAGAGCCTCGAAATCATCGCACCATTGTTCAACAAAACCTTCGAGAACCCGTTGCGTGATGCTTATTTCAGATAGTGACGATTGGAGGAAACCCATTATAGATTACATTGAGAGAGGGATTCTCACGGACGAGTCATTGGAGGCGAAAAACTCATGAGATCGGCGGCCTCGTATACACTTGTAAATGACCGGTTGTATCGGAAAGGAATGCATTCTCCGATGATGAAATGCCCGGCGGCAAATGAGGCCCAGATGTCCCGCTGGAAATTCATGAAGGGATAAATGGTCACCACATGGGGCTAAGGCTTTGGCCAGAAGGCAAGACGGCCGGTTACTTCGCCCACCTTGGCGCCGATGCTAAAACTCATGTCCAAAAATGCGACGCTTGCCAAAGGCACGCTAGCGCTATCAGATCACCTCCGGCCACTCTTCAGACAATCTCAGCGCCATGGCCGTTTTCAAATGGGGAATGGATCTTCTAGGACCATTCAAGCGGGCTGCCGGACAATTACGATGGCTCATCGTGGCGGTTGATTACTTCACGAAGTGGATTGAAGTAGAACCTGTCGCCACAATCACATCGAGCAGGGTGCAAAAGTTCCTACAGAAGAACATCATAGCACGTTTTGGCATCCCAGCCGAGATCGTTACGGACAACGGAACACAATTTATTGATAAAAGCTTCCGGAAGTTGGTAGCCGATTTCAATATTAAGCAGCACTTCGCATCAGTAGAACATCCACAATCCAATGGGCAGGCAGAGGCTGCTAATAAGATCATTGTGGATGGGCTAAGGAAGCGGATGGAAGATGCCACATCTAGCTGGGTGGACCAGTTGCCTTATGCCTTATGGGGATATCGAACGAGTGTCCAGTCATCAACCGGTGAAACGCCTTTCAAGCTGACGTATGGGTGCGAAGCCATGATTCCGGTTGAGATTGGAGAATCATCTTGGCGGCGAGTCACGGCACTGCAAAATGAAGAAGAAAACGGTAATGCGATTGCCGTTGAGCTAGATCTGATAGATGAAGTTCGAATTGCGGCGCATTGCCAAGATTTGGCAGCCAAGCAACTAATATCAACACGTTACAACAAGAAGGTTCGACCTCGGGCTTTTGACAAAGGGAGCCTCGTACTTCGAAGGGCGTACATTGGCAATAAGAATGCTGCGGAAGGAAAGCTAGCTCCTAACTGGGAAGGCCCATACCGGGTCACCGAGAACCTCGGTAAAGGCGCCTACAAGCTGGAAACACTGCAAAACAAGGCGATAAAGCGAACATGGAACGCAGATAAGTTGAAAGCTTACTATAGCTGAAACATCTAGATCGGATGTCGGCAAGCTTCGGAATCGGCGTGTGTAGCTCTTTTCTTTTTAAACGTATGGCGTTTTGTAAACGCGGATGGTTGAATAAAGAATGACCGATCCCGCTTTTACGACAGAGTTGTCATCTGCTGTTTTGAAAAACATGTAGAAGCCAGGATTCTTAAAAATATGGTTTCCAAAATCGTGTACGCTAAAAACATGTAGAAGCCAGGATATTTAAAATCGGGTTTCCAAAATCGTGTAAGTTGAAAACATGTAGAAGCCAGGGTACTTAAAAATCCGGTTTCCAAAATCATGTACGATAAAAACATGTAGAAGTCAGGATACTTAAAAATCCGGTTTCCAAAATCATGTACGATAAAAACATGTAGAAGCCAGGATACTTAAAAATCCGGTTTCCAAAATCATGTACGATAAAAACATGTAAAAGCCAGGATACTTAAAAATCCAGTTTCCAAAATCATGTACGATGAAAACATGTAGAAACCAGGATACTTAAAAATCCAGTTTCCAAAATCATGTACGATAAAAACATGTAGAAACCAGGATACTTAAAAATTCAATTTCCAAAATCATGTACGATAAAAACATGTAGAAGCCGGGATACTTAAAAATCCGGTTTCCAAAATCATGTACGATGAAAACATGTAGAAGCCAGGATACTTAAAAATCCGGTTTCCAAAATCATGTACGATAAAAGCATGTAGAAACCAGGATACTTAAAAAAAAATCCGGTTTCTAAAATCGTGTACGCTAAAAACATGTAGAGGCCAGGATATTTAAGAATCCGGTTTCCAAAATCGTGTAAGTTGAAAACATGTAGAAGCCGGGATATTTAAGAATCCGGTTTCCAAAATCATGTAAGTTAAAAACACGTAGAAGCCGGGATATTTAAGAATCCGGTTTCCAAAATCGTGTAAGTTGAAAACACGTAGAAGCCGAGATATTTAAGAATCCGGTTTCCAAAATCGTGTAAGTTGAAAACATGTAGAAGCCGGGATATTGAAAAATCCGGTTTCCGACATTAAGCATACCACATTAATTCAGCAACACAAGCAATTACGGATGCATAGCGATAAAACTACAGCAAGGCAGGCCGGGATAAAAAGTAAGGATTTATATTGCAAAAAAATATCTGTCCGAGCGGTACACATAAAATCTCTTGGCATTTTACTAAACAAAGTAAGAAGCAGTTAGACCCGCGAATGTGTCGGGGAAGATGACTCGTCGTCACTATCTTCGCCACCAGGAGGAATCAACCTGCCTTTGCCGCTAACATAAGCCTGAAGATGTAACCCAGCAGTATTCAGATCGACATTGGGATTGAGCACCGGATTTGAGCCACAGCATTTTCAAATGATAAACGCCCGATTTGGCTGTATTTTGCAATCTTCATTCGTGCAGTGGCTAGCTCGTCATCTTTTTCTTTATGAACGCCGGCAAGGTGCTCATTGTCCGAGATCATCTTTTCTTTAAGAAGCATGTCCTCCCGACAAATATTTGATAGGCGGAGTACCTCGGCTTGGGCGTTGGCCAACTCGCTTGCTTGGCATCTAATCCAAGTTGGGCCAATTTCAACTCACTGAATGGTAGCCGATTGGTTTGCGCGGAAGACAAGTTGGTTTCACCTCAAGAATATGCTCCACCGCGGTGACAAATCTTTTGTTAAGGGCAGCCAAGTCTTTATGCACTTTCTCCTTCTCGGCCGGGTTATCGCCGGTTCCTTTTGGGCCTGGTCCCTCTCGACAGTAACTTTGGCTAGATCTGCGTTGCTTTTCAGAAAGTGGTTCTCAGAAAGGAGTTTACTATTTTCTTTCCTCTCAAGGTCGAGACTACCATTCAACGTAGAGATTTGCTGCTTCAAATCATTCACAGACCTTAGCCGAAGAGCGTTCTGAATCCTGAGAGCAGCATAAGGCCGAACTAAGGAAGCCACCTTATAGGCTTGTCGCTCCATCTCAATCCACTGAATTTTTTCTTCGTTAGAGGGCATGGAAGGGGAGTACAGTTGAGCAGGCGGACGCATAAGATCTCGAATAGCTCCGTTTACCCCCTCTAACCAAAGTGCTCCTCCATTCATAGCATCATGGCTATGAGGGATCGAGAAGGAGGATGGAACCGAGTTTGCGGATGAAGTAGGTACAGGGCCTGTGGTAGGAGTCTCTCTCATGGGCGAGGCCTCGGCGGGAGTTGAAGTAGGAACCTCTCTAACAGGTGGGGGCGGTGCAGGAATCACAATGGTTTCTTCTCCAACAACGCTTTTGCTTTTGGGCATCCGCCTCCTTTTTTCACCGTGTTTTGGCCCACCTTTGGGCGCGGAACGCTTTCGGGGAGCCTTCACAATACCTGCTCCCTCTGGGATTGGAACTCCGCCACTCACGATGGGCTCATCCGCTAATGAGGGGGCGAGTGCATTCGCAGGGTTGGTTGCTCCGCAGCGGCGCCCTCGTCAAAGGCTTCAAGAAACTCAGGTCTTCCCATTGGTCGTCCTGCGTGAAAACAACAAATGATATCAGTCGTGGTAATAATATAAATGGACAATATATACGTCTGAAAAATATTTGCACATAATCCCATACTCTTTGGTCCACGTCGACGAACAAGGACGGTGGGAATGTGATCGGCGTGGTCCATCAAAGATTTAAGTGTCTTGGAAAGCTCGTAAGTTTCACCACCGACGCTTCCTCGGTTTCAAGAAGACGAGAGGGGGCGAAGTCGGCGGTTTTGAACTTATGGTGGGTATTTGTCCAATATAAAGGAAATACACCTTCTAATTCCCCACACTTATCAGGGCGAAGGAACCACGGGCATTTAAAAGGGTGGGCTACGACTTTGACAAACGCATTTTTGAAGTTTTTCCAGGACTCGCAAAAGGGTTTGAAGAGCATATGTTCGCTTCTCCCGCAGCGAGGTCCACCCAAAAAAGGTTGTGGAAGGTGATCGAAACCCGCCGAGTTCCAGCGGAGAATAGAAGGTCATGAACACCGGCACGGTGCAGCAAATATCCATTTCACTGGCAGAGGTTCTCAAAGGCTAAGGCAAAAGCCCAACCATTGGGATAAAGCTGGGTGGGGGCTAGCTGCAGATGATTTAGTAGGCAAATTTGAAATTCAGATAAAGGGAATCTCACACCGAGTTGGACGAAAACATCTCGGTAGAAGAAAAAGAAATGGGGCACGTGAGGTAGGCTTTTTCGGGGTCGGACGGTGGCAACCGACTCGCCGTCCAGAGGAAGCCTTATTGAGTACCCTTCGCCATCTCTCACGCCGAGTGAAGGAAATTCCGTATCAATCGTGGTATTCTTCACCTCTGGTCACCCTACAATGGACAACTTTCTTTGGAGAATTTGGATTCGGATCGACATGGAAGAACCGCAATCATCCACGGAAGGTGATGATTGCATCTCGAGAAGACGATGCCATCTAAACCTAGATAATGCAAGAGAAGGGCAAAATTAGCACAAAAGGCACACTCGTGGGGCCAATCATATCAAAAGCAAGAGCGGTTAAAGGCTAGCCTGTGCACATTGCATCTTTCGGGCAATACTATCGATGGGATGAAGGTTGGGGTATCGCAAGTACCTAGGATCGGAACAATTCCCTGGGTGGCAGAGGGAAAATCAGGGTCGTAACAACCAAATTAAAAACCTATCCTTATCAATCGAACAAAGAAGATGTAAAATCTAGCGGGAGTAAGGAGCAAAGACTACTCGGACGAACCGATATGCCATAAACTCAGCGAAATATACCCAAGATAGCGACGCAAGGCTCGGAAAATTTTCGCATATATCAGACAAGCATGGAACCAAAAAGATATAAAAGTCAAGGGAAATGCGGTCTTACCTGACTGAGGAATTCGGCGAAAGTAAGACAAATAAAAGTAGGTTGCTACGGAAGCTCTTGCAGAAAGCAAAGGAGAAGCAGGGGTTTTTTCTTGGTAGCAGGCGGTGGCTAAACGAAGAAGTATATAGTTTTTTATTTTCAAAAATTGAGAAACTTTTGAATTCAAATCGTCAAGAAGAGTGACGGCCACGCGCGAGGAAGCAGAGTCCAGATGTTGTATGGATTTCTCTCTGAAGCGACGTACGCATTAATTCGGCACGGATTCCGAACGCCTATTGAGAGGCGCGCAGGTCTAGAGGCGCAGTTACATGTTACAACGTGTCAGTCTGGCAGAAAGGAGTATGTCTTTTCACATTCGACTAAGGGATTTCAATTGAAGCCTGCCAGCGATAACAATTCGGTATGGGTCACAGCGGTCATGACCGGGATGATATAATCGAAGTAACAGGCCATTGCGAGGTCCGGTGGGTTTTCTAACGCGGGTTGCTTAGGAATGCAAGACACCGGGGTACGTGAAAACGGGAGGCTTCCCGTCCGGTGGGTTTTCTAACATGGGTTGCTTAGGAATGCAAGACACCGGGGTACGTGAAAACGGGAGGTCCAAACAGCCGAGTTAGTTAGGAAATAAAATGCGGAATACGGACATTCACACAAGAGGAAGCCAACAACAGATATGAGTGGATAACAGGACAGCCTTTTATTGATACTCAAACAGGTAACATGGTTTTCTTACAAAGAAACAAGCTGGCTAACTCATTTACAAAGACAATTACAAAAGCATAGTACAACAAGTGGGCCGAAGTTTGTAAATGACATTTATGAACCCACTAATTACAACAGTTGATGGTGGCTAGCTATCCATCACGCCTTGAATGGGTTAGCTTGCGCCGGAGACTGCATTGTTATTCGGTCGGATCGTCTCGTGGCTTGAAGTTCCCACCGAATATGCAGCAGACCCTAGGAATGCTTAGATAAGTCCAGGGGAACTGCTAATCAAGCCTCGGGCCTCCCTTGATGGAGGGTAGATTCTGACTAGAAGATGCTCAAATACAGCCTCAGTCTCCCTAGGACCCTGTACGACATTGAACCAGACGTGAAGACTGGCAAATGCGTTTGGGATCCCAGGCGTCCACCATGGAATATGCTTGAAGACTAGCAAATGCGTTTGAATCCAAGGTCGCAGTCCTTGGAAGGGCTTCCCTTCTTTCTCGATCGCTGTCTTTTTCCCCACATGACCGGAAGAATGAAGGGCGCCGAAGTTCTCACTGGTAAACTCATCATTCTTAGCAGTATCTGTTAATAAAGAAAAGGCGGGGCAGACCAGTGGCACAAGAAGATGAGGAGCGATGAAATTATTTATAGCCCAGGGGGATAGCCCAGTGGGACGTTTAAGGGAGATGACGTTTCAGTTCAGGTGGGACGTTTAAGGGAGATGACGTTTCAGTTCCCCATAACGTTTCAGTTTCCGCTAAAAGAAATCATGACTAAAGTTAAGAAGCGTGAGTAAACAGCAGTGGCTGCGCAGCATTGAATGAGGATAGGTTGAAACAATGGCGATGCAGAGTTCCAAGAAAAGGAATAATGGCATAGTGTCGGATGAGAAACGATACGCCACATGCCAGGTGTCCCCATTCCACCAAAATTGGGGGACAATGCTGGATAGGAAATCCTCAAAAGACAAAAGTCAATACAGTCCGGCGGGCAAAACGACAAACGAGTAAAGCAAGCAAGCCATTGGTGAAAAACAAACATGGCAGCGTTATTACAAAAACAACTAGGTGTTGCGGTAAAGAAACCCGGTAAAAGACAAAGCCCGGAACTAATCCCTGAGGACCCGTGGACAAGGCAAGTCGGGAATTAGTTCTTGGAGCTTAGCCAAAACCGAGATAGACACAACGGGGAGAGCCCGAGATAGAAAAATCTCAGCAGCTCAGAAACCCGAACTCCTGAGCTTGGGGGCAACTGTTATGGATTCAAATAATGGGCCTACCAGAGGAAGGCCCAATAGAAGAACTCCTGGCGGGAAGCCTCCCGCGAATCAGGCGCTCCGTCAGCTACCTCACAGCGTGCCGAGAATCCAGCAATCATGCAGGAAAGGGAAGGCGCACGATCAGGGCTGGGAAGGAGGCACGATCACAGTGGAAGGACTCAAGGTAAACGAAACCCTAGGTAATCTCTATATATAAGAGGTTACCTCCCAGGTACGTCCTCACGCTGAACATTACACTCTTACAGTTCTGTTCCACTGTGCACACACATCACCCTCAGGCGAAAGCCAACCCCGTGTAGCACAGTGATCCACCGGTGACCGCTGCTATCTCCCCTATAGATATCAGCGGATGCTACCTTTGATCCAAGATCAATTATACCTAGCCCCAAAGGCTAGACACTTGTGTTCTACTACCGAACAAGAACGAAGAAGTATTTTTTGTTGAAAGAAAGTCAAATGTATATTAAGGAAAATGAGTACATGATACATCAGAAAATTAAATGCCAGTCTTAAAAGTGTATATATATATATATATCATACCACAAAGATTAGTAGAATAGCTAACTTGCTGAAAAAATAAAATTATAAATGAGCACTTCTATATCCTGATAAATCATATTGAATAGTATTCGGTTAAATCCACTTAAAAGAAGGAAAGCTCGATTAAGAAATAGACATAAACAATTTATTTCGGAGTAGATATATCAACGCTATTAATGAGATTTAACTTTCTTTATTTTTTGCACTGTGAATTCCACCAGTCTTGAATTCCACCAGTCTTATCTCTATTATTTTAATACTTCTCCGATTCTAAATATAAAACATAGTTTATAAAAAATTACACTATAAAATATGTCATATTTTTAGGACCGAATGTAGTCTTTTTTTTTTTTTTTTGAAAATATCACTTAGGGTGGAAATAATTTTATTTCAATTAATCCTTAAAAATTATGGAATTTCATTGCACTCCTAGGTCAAAATAAAATTATAATTTTTTTCATTGAAAAGACAATAATACCCTTATTTTATTTTTTTCACAAAAGTATTTTATAAAATAAATATGTGCATTTTTCAGACAAATAAATGATGTCTTGAAAGTCTGTAAATAAAACTAGGCAATACAACTTTGAAAAAATTTCTAACGCCATAATCTATCAAGATATTTCAGCTTTGTTTGGCAATTTTACATTTTTCCCCCCATATTTCGGTGCTTACTAAAATAGATGATAGGATGTATAGAATCTTACATTCATGTCCTTCCTTTTGCGTGGATCTTTGATGTACATTTGTAAAAACGTCATTCTAATGCATTTTCACTTTCATTAAAAAACTACTTAGAGATAAATTTAATAATATTCTATTCTATTTTGTTTTATTTTTGGCTCTATGAATATCAGAACCACGTTCCCATCTTGTTTGGAAAACTCTAAAACCTAGAACAAAATTAGGTTTTGGCATAAGTTTATCAAACACTTCATTTTGTTCAGAAGCTATTCTAAATCAAGACCTAGGTTTTAACAAAAATTTGTCAAACACCAACAAAAGCTACAAAAAGCTATTTTGGGCCAAAACCTAGGTTTTGGGAAAAAAATTCAGATTTTTCTCTCTCATTCGCCATAATCAGTATTTTTTTAGTATCAGTCAGTATCCTTAAGTATCTTTTTAGTACCCGTCGGTACCTGAAATTTTTTTTCAAGATCAATCCGTACCTTGAAATATTTTTTTCAAGATCCTAAAATAAATTTTTAACATCATGAAGTATTTTTTTCAGTATCGATCAATATCCTTAAGTATCTTTTTAGTACTCGTCCAGTACCCTGAAATATTTTTCCAAGATCCTAAAATAAAGTTTTAAGATCATGAAGTGATTTTTCAATACTTGTCAATATCCTTAAGTATCTTTTTAGTACTCTTCAATACCCTAAAATATTTTTTGAAGATTAGTTATTACCCTAAAGTATTTTTTCAATGTCCTAAAAAAAAATCAAGATCATGAAGTACTTTTTAAGTATCTTTTTAATACCCGTTAGTACCCTGAAATATTTTTTCATGATCAGTCATTACCCTGAAATATTTTCCAGTATCCTTAAGTATCTTTTTAGTACCTGTATGTACCCTAAAATATTTTTTCAAGATCAATCATTACCCTAAAATATTTTTTTTTTAATATCCTAAAATAAATTTTTAAAATCATGAAGTATTTTTTTTAGTACCCTTAAGTATTTTAATTTTGTACACAAAATTATGTAATTTTTGGTATTTATTATGAAAGATAATGTTTATAATATTAAAATACAACATTATCCTTTATATACAATTATACCAAAAACTAATGTCCTTTTTGTTGGTTTTGATTAGTTTTGATGATGTCTTATATAGATGTCATTCTTAGAGCAAAAAGGTTGCATGCTACATTTATCTTCTACTTTGACTAATTCTTATATTTAATGTAAATGCAAAGTTTAATGATGGAGAATGATCAAGAAAACATAATGAAGAAAGAAGTTCTTGCACAATATAATGGGAATATCATAATGTCAAGGAAGCAAGAAGTTATCAAATGATTTTGGGAATGATCAAGAGAAAAGAAGAAAGAAAGAGTTAAATTATGGAGAATGATGAAGAGAAGAGAAGAGAAGAAAGAAGGAAGAACTTGTTGAATGGATTAAGAAAATCATTATTCAAGCTTTTATATTGATGCTAGAAGTCGCCAAGATCATATGGAAGTTGGAATGGCTTAATTTGGAGAAAACCAGCAAAAAATCAATTCCAGGATGAGAAAACTCGAGTTCAGATCTAAAAACTCGAGTTTCCTACTTCGCCACAATGATTTGCTCCTCTGGTATGAGAAAACTCGAGTTTAGGACACAAAACTCGAGTTTGGAACTCAAAACTTGAGTTAATCACTAACTGACTCAAGTTTGTAATGTCTTCAGCAACTCTGGGGTCTCTGGACAAGGAAAACTCGAGTTTACAAGTCAAAACTCGAGTTTACAGCAGTCTTCAGCAACTCTGTTTCATTCTTCACTTGGGCGACGTCTGGTAATTCAATGATATCTCCCAAACCAGACATTGGATTGAGGTGAAACCAGTGGCATATGAAACTAGACTCCCAATGCGTCATTTTGATACAAAATTCAAGCCAAAATAAGTTCAGATGAAGGAGCTATGAATTTATGAAGTTGAGAGTGAAATTCACGCCATTCAGCAAACTAACCTTCAATGTCTTGAGTATATCTCACAAAGTAAAAATCCGATTTAGCTGAAATCAGTGGCATATGAAAGTAGACTCAAAGGGATTTCTATAAAGATTTTAACGGACCAAAAATAAGTTCAGACCATGGAGATATGGCCTTTGAAAGTCGACTGTCTGTTCAAGATATTGCATAGTTTGCTATCAAATGAAGCAAACTCGAGTTTTGGAACCAAAACTCGAGTTTGTCGGGGACAGAGAACAAAATATGATTTTGGGAAAGACTGAAACTCGAGTCATTAAGTTGGAAACTCGAGTTTCCATCAGACAGAGATCAACCAAGGGCAGAGCAACTCCAAAACTCGAGTTGGTCACTTAATGACTCGAGTTTTTCTTCAAATTCAAAATGTTCTTCGAATCTCAATCGCGACATTTACGAGAAAGACCAAAACTCGAGTTTGTGTTTCAAAACTCGAGTTTGCACTAAGTGAACAGTTGAAAACTCCGATTTTACACTGTTTGAAAATCAGTTTTTCTGGATTTTGTGAAATCTTCATAGATGATCTAGATACTTCATATCATCACTCATTACCATTCTTAAATATGTTTAATCAATTTGTTAGTGAGTTTCAGATGATTGAAGCTTGAGATAACATCAAACTTGACAGAAATCAAGATCTATCAAAAGGGTGAAGATGAACTTTGCTGCAGAATTTCAGAAATGGGAAAGACAGATTTCAACGAAGAACTTGAACAAATGAAGTTGAATGCTCGACTGTGATGTTCTTCAATGGATACAAACATTCAAACGATGAAATGCTTCAACGGATTCAAACATTCAAAAGTTCTGTTATGACAGGTCACTATTTCCAAAGCTCACAAATATTATTTTAAGATATCTTTTGGACAGAAGCAAGATTATCTCTTGTCTTCATCCATTTTTTAGTAACTATATTCAAATTTTTGCCTTGAATGTTCATATATTTCAAGACTCTATTCTAAGAGGCAAGATTATCTCTTGGTCAATAGCAAAGTCATTATGCATATATATCTCTGTTGTGCTAAGCATGTTTTGATAATGCTTTACCTTCATGACTTTTGCTCTTGAGAAAATTCTTCTACATGTTAACTTCATTATTTGACATGTTCTCCAAAACTGAAGCATTCTGATATATTATGATATATTCTTTAACATGTTGACTTCCACCATGTTTTAGAGTGAGCATCGATTTTAAACATGTTTCAAAAATGAATCTTTCATACATTAAAATTTCAATTTCATAATGCATTATCAATGTTTGAAAGAAAATTTGAGATTTGAAACAATTTGTATATTCTATTATCAGTCTTGAAAAATCTGATCTCATTCATGAAATGTGAGTTGATAAATGCTTATCTCTATGAATAAGGTTTTCTATGCTTTTCGATCAAACTTACATGCATTATTATCAATGACATATTTTCTACATAAAGTGCATTTACAAATTTTCATTGAGAAATAACTGTCTTGGTATCATATAGTTGTTACCCTTTATGACTCATTGGATTGAATTTACTCAATTGGGTAGAACTATAGTTTGGTCTTTGATTGTTATACTCTTTGCTCAAATATCATATGGATAAATTATATAAGAGCATAAGAGTTGTTTTGTCTAATCTTGTATGGACCCAAGAATCATTGGGTACCAAAGAACATATATTTTGCAGGAGTTGACCAAAATGTTCTATTGTCATATAAAAAGAATATAGGCAGGCCTTAGTGGCAGTTGCAGTATCTGCAAATTCTGTCATATATCACTTGAGTGACTTCTCATCTATAGAAAGAAGTTTAGACCAAAATGATAAGGAGCATACTAGTCTGATGAGAAGCTATGAGCAGAAACTGATTTTGAGATCCTATGCAAAGCTTATTTGGGATTTCTGCTTCTAAGATGCATTTAGAGCAATTGATAATGGCTAGCCAGCAATGCATCTATGGATTACAGATGATTATGACTTGAGTAATTACGATATTACTTGAGTGAGGTATTGTATTTTGAAATAATGTGCACATATCATAATCATGCTTGACTAACTTGATTTCATTCATTCCATTTTATTTCATGAAGTTTTGCCCAAGCAAATTCATTTTTAAAATGATCTTTATGCTTTAAACACTTTTATCATCTTAAAAAGCATAAGTGATTTCTTCATACCAATTTCAAGTCCATCCAAGTGAACTTGAAAGTTCTTAATTCTGAGATACCTTGTTGTGTTCTTTGGAGCAGGGATAACTCCAAACTTCATAACATTTTATGTCATATTATTATTTGATATCTTTAAAGGGAGCTTTATATTTTTAAGTCATGTATTCATTAAGGGGGAGCTTCACATTCACATGTGTTTTATATCTTAAAAGCTCATCCCCTTTATTTGAAGAAAACTCTTTTTAAGCATTCTCATATGCATTCACTATGTTTGAAAATATCATATAGAAAGAGATATTTTGATATCTGGTTGCACTAATATCATATGCATTCACTATTAGTTTTGATGATGCATTAATATCATATTTTCCTTTCATTATCCTTATTTGAAAATATCATATAGAAAGAGATATTTTGATATCTAGTTGCACTAATAATTCTCCCTTGCAAGAAAGTTTTTACAATTGTCGCAGGAGAATTCGGCCTATGCAAAAATCTTTCTTAATGCTCTACAAGGAGAAACTATTACATTAAGGAAATATGTTTTGATGCTCAATCACACTGAAGCTGTGATATGCTCTACAAAGTAGAAAAATGCCTCATGGAGTCAGCTGAGTTATGCTTTACAAAAGAGCTCTATGAAGAAAAAGGCAAAGGATGGAAGCTGAGTACTGTCATATTCATTCAAGGATTTGACAAGAAGAAAGCTAGCAAATGGACTTCACAGATCGTTCATCAATTTGCAAAACCTACATGAGCATTTCTGAACTTTATCTTTTTATATTCAGTAAATTTTGCGTATGTTTCGTATTTATATGCTTTAATTGTGAAAGATGTTTTGAAAACCTCTCCAAATTCTCTCAAATTTGTTTTTATAAAAACATTCCAAATTGCATCATATTAAGAATGAAAACAATTTCAAATCGGTGAGAGAAAATCAAATTATTTGATTCTGTCTAATTTGGTTTCATATTTGCCTCTACAAGCATCTCTTCTTTACTTCAACATTTTGCTAATGACAAATAAGGGGGAGAGAATGGCAAGAAAAATATGCTAGGTTTATTAGTTTTTCATATTCATACATATTTTTCTTAAAGTATTTGCCATCATCAAAAAGGGGGAGAATGTTGGTTTTGATTAGTTTTGATGATGTCTTATATAGATGTCATTCTTAGAGCAAAAAGGTTGCATGCTACATTTATCTTCTACTTTGACTAATTCTTATATTTAATGTAGATGCAAAGTTTAATGATGGAGAATGATCAAGAAAACAAAATTAAGAAAGAAGTTCTTGCACAATATAATGGGAATATCATAATGTCAAGGAAGCAAGAAGTTATCAAATGATTTTGGGAATGATCAAGAGAAAAGAAGAAAGAAAGAGTTAAATTATGGAGAATGATGAAGAGAAGAGAAGAAAGAAGGAAGAACTTGTTGAATGGATTGAGAAAATCATTATTCAAGCTTTTATATTGATGCTAGAAGTCTCCAATATAGATGTATACATAGCATGTGTGTGTGTGTGTGTATTTATATATTATATAGGGTTAAGGTACAGATTTGCCAACGAACTATTTCCCGAGGAGCATCTAGCATAAAAATCAATTAAGGGTTCCATAATTACCAATCAACAATTAAGGTGTAGATTGGTCAACGAACTATTACCCCGTCACTGTTACCCCGTCACTGTCTTGGTGTCTCAGTCTTCCATTGACTATCACAGTGTTAGCGACGTCGGCGTCTCTAAAGCTTTCATTGTTGCTGGGTGTTCCACTCACCCTTTTGAACTCATCAAGGTTCGTATGCAGCTTTAGAGCGAGAATCACGTACCGAAACCAAATCCAACAGTCCACAGCTTTTGATCAGCACGTGCCTTGCACCCTGGTTCCATCCCTCCCATGCCACAAGTAGCAGTCGCTGCTACCATAGCGCCTGCTCGCATGGGTCCCATCTCTATTGGTGTTTGCCTTATCCAACAAGAAGGCTTAACCACTTTTTTCTCTAGCGTCTCTGCCACCGTCTTATGCCAGTGCCTCATATTTTAACGTACTTGTGATAGTTGTTTTATTTTATTAGTTATTTGGTACTTTTTTCACTTTTTAATTGTTGATTGGTAATTATGGTACCTTGAATTGATTTTTGTACCAGATGCTCCTCGGATAATAGTTCGTTAGTAAATCCACACCTTAACCCTATTATATATAATTTATAAGACAGACTAATTAATTTCATAGATATTATATAAATATATATTTATTATATAATATTTATATAATGGGATTCACAAGACTATGTATGTGTATTATATAATATATAATATCTAAATATATAACTATATAGTATAATATATATTTGTACACATATATATAAGATTCACAAGACTGAACAATATGTGTTTGTAAATCAAAAATGTTATGGTCATTGAAGGGTGTGGTATTAACAAAAAGTAAATGATTTATAACAAATCTTGTAATGGAAATTACCAATTCGTTGATGGTATTTACAATTTCCGTAAGAGTAAATACCCTTTTTGGTCCCTGGAAAAACACATTTGACCCTTTTTGGTCCCTGAGTAAAAAAAATGTCATTTTGGTCCTTTTTAGGGACTAAAAAGGACCTTTTGGGAATTTCGAGGATTAAAATGTGCAAAAAAATGATCAAAAGGACTAAAAGGGACCTTATTTTTCCATTTTAGGGACTAAAAGTGACTTATTTTTTTTCAGGGACAAAAAAGGGCATCCGTGTTTTTTCCAGGGACCAAAAAGGGTATTTACTCTTTCCGTAATGGTAATTACCAGTGCTTTCGTCAGGTTTTTCATAAGTGTCTCTCATGAAACAACAAACAAGGGTCAATTATAACAAATCTGGTAAAGAGAATTACCAATTTGTTAATGGTATTTACAAGTTTATTAATGGCATTTACTAGTGCTTTCGTCATGTTTTTCAAAAGTGTCTCTCATGAAACAACAAACATGAATCAATTATAACAAATCTTGTAATGGGAATTACCAATTCGTTAATGATATTTACAAGTTTAGTAATAGTAAT
The DNA here is from genome assembly GCA_025563575.1 of Acacia pycnantha. NCBI lineage: Eukaryota > Viridiplantae > Streptophyta > Magnoliopsida > Fabales > Fabaceae > Acacia > Acacia pycnantha. The sequence goes on along the minus strand of JAMWYP010000002.1, from coordinate 1,997,428 downwards.
TACCAGTGCTTTCGTCAGGTTTTTCACAAGTATTTCTCATGAAACAATAAATAAGGGTCAATTATAACAAATATTGTAATGGGAATTACCAATTCGTTAATGGTATTTGCAAGTTTAGTAATGGTAATTACCGGTGCTTTTGTCAGGTTTTTTACAAGTGTCTCTCATAAAACAACAAGGGTCAATTATAACAAATATTGTAATGGGAATTACCAATTCGTTAATGGTATTTACAAGTTCAGTAATGGGATTTACAAGAGTATTTGTTGATGGAAAAAATGTTAAGAAGAATATATATATATATTAAAGGAACTAAGTGGCCCAGTGGTTGGGCCACTTAGCCTTTATGAAGGTGGGGTGGGTTCGAACCCCACCTTTCTCACTTTTATTGAATCTTTTTTTTAAAAAAAGATTCAACCCCACCAAAAAAAAACCATCGCCAGATCTTAGGTCACCGGTGGCCGAAGCCCAGGCACCGACGGTTGCAAGCCGTTCGGCGGTCAGTCCTCTAGCAGTCCGCCGTGGTGGCCTTCCGGCGAAGGTCATTTTTCTTTTTTTAAATCTATTTAAAAACTAAAGGCAAAAGGGTAAATCACCTGAATTTGAAAATCTCAATATGGTCCTTGGTACATTTAACAAATTTAACAAACATTTGGAGGTTTTACAAATTTAAATGGTATTTAAATGTAATTTTCCCATAACTAAATTACTTAATTTAAAAAGTAAGTTAAGATTGGTTAAAGACAATAAACATATAAAAAAAATAACTTACGATTTTAAAATATCCTTATTTTTGGAGAGGGTGAGTGATAGAGAAAATAAGTGAAAATTTAAAATACAAAATAAAAATATAAGTGAATTTTTCTTAACTTGAAAATATAAAATAAAAATAAAAAATGGTTGAAATTTAAATATACTATATAATAAAGCAAGAAAGTAGTACTGTGCACAGCTAGAAGCTTTATAGCATGTGGACGAAGATGACAACTTTCTAGTGGTCGATAATTCAACTCTCTTTTGTTTTGGACACATCGTAGTAAGCTTCTAAACATCAAGACATTGTTGCCAACGACCCAACGTGGAAGGGCAGATGCCCCCACGATTTTTAAATTTGTAAAATTTATTATTTTTTTTAAAAAAAATTATCCTTGCTAAATACTTCATATTTAGACAGTTCCTATCTTACCTGCAACCCCTCATTTTACTTATAGAAAATTAAGAAAGGGTAAAATTGGAAGAAAGTGATTAATATATTAACCCCTTATTTAGACTCATTATCTCTTACATGCAAAGTCGCCTATTAAAAGGGGTTCCAATTTTACTTAGAAGATGACTTGTATATAAGAAAAAAGGATATGTGTCCTTATATTTTTATGGGAAAATCTATCCCAGGACCCATATTGGCAAAAAAGTATCAAAAAAGACCCTAAGACCTTTTCTGGTATTATTTCATAAAACGCTAACAACTAAATTAATCTCATTAATAACTAAATCAATAACCGTTAAAAACTAAATCAGTAGTATTAACAACAATATCATAACAACTTAATCAATCTCATTAACAACTAAATCAGTACCCGTTAACAACTATATCAATCTCATTAACAACTAACATTTTTTGAAATAATACCAGAAAAGACTCTGTGACCTTTTTTGACATGTGACTTTTTTTTAGGCATTTTTTGACATTTTTTTGTCAATATAGGCTTTGAGATGAAATTTCCCTATTTTTATTTGAAAATTGTTCGAGATAATTCCAACGTGTAAAAAGGTTATTGGAGAGAAGTCAGATTATATAATATGGGGCCCTCTAAAAAGAGGTAAAAAAAAGATTAAATAGAGAATTCAATAAATTTATTGAATAAAAATTTTTGTTAATAATTAATCCAAAAACTAAATTGCTAATAGGATACAATAAGTATGTGATTCATGTACCTGCCCCTTGTTGATTTATTTTAAATTAATCCATCCATACATGGGCATTCGTGCATCGCACAAAAGGAGATGAATCACGGACCCAGTCGTCCTCTGCTCTTACTATTTACTATCTGCGACCCTTCTTTACTACAAAATTGTGTCGTTTTAGTTTTAATACAATATAGTGAAGCTGGTGTCTTTATATATATATATATATATATATCAGGTACTGATAAGTATTAAAAAGATACTTTATGATACTGACCGGTACTGAAAAATACTTTATAATTTTAAAAAATTATTTTAGGATCTTGAAAAAATATCCTGAAGTATACTTTTAGTATCAGTTAGTACCCTGAATTTTTTTTCAAGATCCTAAAATAATTTTTTAATATCATGAATTATTTTTTCAGTACCTTGAAGTATCATTTTAGTACCCGAAATATTTTTTAAAGATCCTAAAATAATTTTTCAAGAACATGAAGTTTTTTTTTCAGTACCATTTAGTATCCTAAAAAGTATCTTTTTAGTATCAGTCAGTATCTTGAAATATCTTTTAACGATCCTAAAATAATTTTTCACAATCAAGAAGGATTTTTTTTAGTATCAGTCAATATCCTGAAATATCTTTTTAGTACACATCAATACCCTAATTTTTTTTTTTTTTTTTTAAAAAGTACCCACTGTTTTGCGCCAAATCGGCTCAATTTTGTAGAAAAGAATGGCAGCACACAGTAAAAGTAGAGGTGGAAATTCGGGTTCATGAATCACCCTATTTTCTTAACAGCGTGGCTTTCAATTGATTTTATATTATATATTCCTCTTATATAAATTATATAAGATTTAGGGAAAATCTACCTCAAGGCCCAAATTAACAAACAAATATCTAAAAAGACCCGGGCCTTTTCTAATATTTTTCATAACCGTTAACAATTAAATCAGTTAAATTAACAACTATATCAGTGTAACATTAACAACTAAATCAGCCCAATTAACACAAATATTCTAACAACAAAATCAATAACATTAATAACTAAATCAGTACTTGTTAACAACTATATCAATAGACGTTAACAACTAACGTTTTATGAAAAAATATCAGAAAAGGCCCAGAGGCTTTTTTTGACATGTGACTTTTTCTTGGACTTTTTTGACATTTTTTTGTTAATTTGGACCCTAAGATGGATTTTCCTTAAGATTTAATAGATCCTGCATCCAAATTTAAATTAGACATTTAAAAAAAGAAAATTGTGTTGCGCCAGGTGTTGAGACGTTCACAGGTAAATAGCACAAAAATATAGTAATTAGAATATTAAAAAAGTCTAATTTTTAGGTCGCCTAAGTCAAAATTATGGCTCATCTACTGCCAACTAATCATCCTGCTCCCTCTCAGAATATTATCCAGTGGCTTCATTTCAAACTATTCTTAAGCACATTGAATATAGTCAAAGTTTAGAATACAAATCAATAATAAATAAGTCTGACAGATACATATTTAAGTATAACCATCTTCAGAAGAAAAGTTAAGCTAAAATGGTCTCCATTAACAATACAAAATAAGTATCATTGGCAGCATCATGAGTGACAAGATCTGAAACAAATTCTGTTGCAGATTCCAAGTTTCAGATCACTTTTTTAAGAGAGCCAAATCCCAAAACCAACATCAATCAATTATATATATCACATAAAATCTTTAAAAAAAAGAGTCCTCGTTTACCTTGAACCATGGAACACAGAGAAAGGTCCAAACAAATAAAAATAAAAAGCTGTGAGTAATAAAGGTCATTGTTTTAATTATTGTGTAATCTGACCTGTGATGATTCGTCAACATGGTGGTGGGGTTAGCTTTTTTGCCAAATTCCCACCAGACATTCATTCACGGGCTCTGCCTCACCCTCCCTTCCTTGTTCTTTAGCTACTTATCTTCTCACCTCTCTTATACCATTTTTGTCACTTCCTTCCCTCTTCTTACCCTTCCTCAACCATATCAATTCTCTCTCACAAAAACATCGGATACTTAGAAATTATACAACGACGGTAAAAACTTTATCCAGCTATGTGAGATTATCTACATGAATCTTCTGAAGTTCGTGAGACGTGAGTATGACCCAAGGGTACTTGGTCTAACAGTGGACCGGCTAGATTACAAAGTGAGTGCACTAAGTTTGAACTCCACCTTATGAAAAAAGACTAATGGGGAGAGGCATCTTGGTCACAAAGCCTCAATCTGGATAATCTGGATTAGTCGGTTGTTTAGATACCTTGTAATAGTATCTAAAAAAAGTACCACACACTAAGTGGCCCAAAGGATTAGAAAGAAAAGCTCATGAGATGTGTTTTTGAGATAAAGAAGAGAAGGAGATGAAAGAGAATTTTATAGAAAAAGAGGAAGTAAATCTCTTTAGCCATGCAGATGAACTTCCAACTGACTTATATTACTCAACAACGTCCCCTGCAACTAGCAATATGAATATTAATATAAAATTTATAACAACCTATCTTGTTTACAAATGGTGAATAATAATACAGTGATGTTTTCAGATTATGTGAAATGTACAGAGACATAATGTGTTGTCTTTCAAAAGTTATGTGCCCCTCAGGCATCACGTAATATCACTGCCTTTGATGATTGGACACTTGGTAAGGTAGCTCTTGTTTTTCTTCCTCAAATGGGCGAAAAGTGTATCACATGAGAAATTAAGCAGCCGGAATTGGAAGTGGCATCTCTATGAACAAGATAATGGACAAATGAATATCCGGTTGAAAAGGCGTAATTTAGTTTTGAAAGATGACAAAATCCCCTGCATACATGTATATACATAGATATATATATTCCTTGAACTGTCTCAAACTTAATGTCTTCATTAATGTGTTCTTCGTCTGATTCTGAGCAGACGGTGGACGTCAATTCATCTTTTACTAAAACATGCCAACGAAAAAAAAGAAAAGAAAAGTTAAAGAAAATAAGACATGGGACAGTGCTGGTTTCAGAGATGTCTCATTCATAAGCATTTAAAAGAAGAGCAGGAATAGTGAAACTCTCTTTTGAAAGTGTTCTTGCAATGCCCTTTAGACAACAGAATGAGTTGTGGAGTAGGACCATCTTTTTTTTTTTTCACTCCAAAGAAATAATTACAGTATCAGACAGATACATCAGGAAAATGGAGATTTTTTTCAATATAAAAACAATAACCCCACAAATTTTCCTGTTTGAATCATCAGACCCACCATTCGGATATTTCTCAGCAGAAAATTGTTGTGTGCTACAGGACCACAACTTTTGAGCATGGACGATACAGTTACAGTGCATAGTGGATCTGCAGATCAAACTCTAAAATTCGTCCCAAAACAACCCAAAAGGGGATAAAACTAATTAACCCCAATACAAAAAAAGGGGGGAAATTCATCACCAATCAAGGTCAAGGAAGAGAACTCTGATGTTAAATGGTTTCTAATCAATGTCAAGAAGCTAAGCGAAGAATTACCTGCTTAAAGTAAAAGAGAGCTATGAACAATTAAGCTCTCTCTTTTGTCTTGGTTTGCTCTTTCAGTTATCCACAACAATGGCGATAAAAGAACCACTCACATCATTTCCCTTTTCCTCATCACCACCCTCTTGCAACTTTCTCTTTAGTTTCTCCTCTGCATCCTGCAAGAACTTGAATTTTGGAGGAGGGGATGACCTTATTCTATTGAACTCTGCATCGGTCGCTGATTCAAAAAGAGGGTTGAATCCTCCACGAAGGTTGTTGTTGTTGTTGTCATAAGAATGGTTCATAAGAGGAGTAAGAGGAGGAGTGAAAAGAGATGGAGAAGCCATAGGTGTCAAATAAGGAGTCTCCACTATGAGAAAATCATTCAAACTCTTACCCCTTGATTTCCCATCCTCAGATTCTAGATCCTCCTTTGTTTCTTCCACTATTGTGAACAAGAACCTCGGAGGAACAAACATGTCCTGCTGATCCTCTCCATAGGTTTTGAATAGAAAATCCTTGTTTGCTTGAGCTTGACCTGCTTGCTCACTATGAACAAGGGCTTCACTGATTCTCACTGATGAGTAAAGCTCTTGAGTGTGCCTCAATGAAGAAGATGATGGCCTTTTCCAACAAAACATATAGAATAGCTCTTTCACAGGGCTACTATAGTCATTCTCAATCTCTGATCTATGGGTTATCCTCTTCTTCCACCATAGCAAGTAGTAAACCTCAGCTACAAGAGCCAGCAAAAGACAGCCAAAAACTACACTCAGACCAAGACCTACACTACTCAGAGATTTCATCTTGACTCCCAAAATCACATTGAAAGCAGTATATCTGAGAATGCTCAATCTCCAAACAAGTTAATATCAGAGCAGAGAAAATTCTCTAGCAGATGTATGTAAATCCATTAACTGAATTAAATTAACAGACCCAACTTAACTAAGAGAAGCCATAGCCATTCACGAGATTGGGAAAAGCCTATTGGGTAATTTAACTCTCAAACTGAAGCCAAAAGAGCTTTTGAATAATGAAATGAAATGTATCTTCTCACCAGAAGCTGGGCATTTTAAAAAACACTTGAGCTGCAAAATGCAAAACCTCCGAGAAGACGAATGCGATGAAGGACCGACCAAAACCAAAAACCCATATCTCTCCGGAAAGCGATACTAGCAAATCGTGAGGTATAAGAGGTAAAGAGAGGCTTTTACTTCAATCTTGCAAGAGATTAAACACATTGTGGTGGGGATTACAGTCACTAATGATGAGCCTCAAAAGAAAGAAACAAGTATAATGGGTAAAGAAATAGAACAAAGAAAGATCCCAAAAACCAAAATGAGAGATTTGAGGAGGTTCACGGAAACAAAAGTGAAAGAAAGAAATGAGTTGGCACGTACCTCACTGGGTTTTGGTTGGGTGCGAGGTCGCTTCCTTCGAGAGACGCTCACATGGCACCAGAAAGATAAGGAAAGGAACGTGTCACTAGGTTTTTTTAAGAAAAAAAAAAAATTCTAAATTTCATAAAACTTAAATGTGGTAAGATCCAGATTCCTTAGCATTGAAAATGAATTACCCCATGACCAATTTCTTTTCAAAAAATGCAGAAATATTTCACATTATAATATTTATTACCCAAAAATAGTTAAAAACCAATGTCCTTACGCGGGTACAACTTTTTTTAGTTGTATTAAAAATATCTTTAAAGTTGATAGACTTGAATATGTGTCTCATTTTCGTCCAACTTGCTTGTGTAATTTTTCATATAAAATCCTATCTAAGCTCTTGACAAATAGGATGAGACCCTTGCTTGATTGTTGTATCTCTCAAACTCAAAGCGCCTTTGTCCCGAGTAGATATATCCAGGATAGTATTATTATTGTTCATGAGGTTTATCACTACCAAAGAAGAAAGAAGACTGGGGAGAAACAAGAATTTGCACTTAAGATTGATATGTGTAAAGTGTATGACCAAATTCAATGGGATTTTTCTGGGAAAAGTACTATTGTGTTTTGGTTTATGTGCTGATTGGGTTTCTCTTATCATGAAATGTGTGCGGTCTGTGCAGATAAACATTTATTTATCAGGAGAAATTGCTAGTTCTTTCTCCCCAAGTAGTGAATTGCGTCAAGGGCATCCTCCTCATCGTACCTTTTCATTCTTTGAGCTGAGGTGCTTTCGTGTATGATTAGGAGGAACCATGAGGCCAAGTTGATTACGAGAGTTAAATTGAGTCAGAGCTGTCTAGTTCTTACCCACAGTTTTTTCGCGGATGACACTCTCCTATATATGAATGCTAATCGGGGAATTGTAGGCAATTGACATATATCTTACAGCAGTATTGTGTTGCTTCTAGTCAAGTTATTAACTTGGATAAATCTAGTATTTTCTTTTCAGCCAATGCACTGGAAGTTACTAGAGCAGAAGTTGGAACTATTCTAGGTATCCTAGCCACTAAAGACCCTGGTAAGTATCTTGGTATCCCGAGCATTTGGGGAAAGACCAAACATCAAGCCATCCCTATATATCCCATGAATTGTTTCAAATTCCCTCTCAAAACATGTAAAGAAATTCATAGCCTCATTGCTAATTTTTGATGGGATGGAAATTCATTTTATAGCCAGCCACATTGGAAGGCTTGGGAGTCTCTTACCAAGGGGAAGAACCAAGGTGGTATGGGTTTCCGAGACTTGACTATCATGAATGAGGCACTAGGCTAAGACGGCTTGGAGACTTATGGTGAGACCTAATGATTTATGGGCTAAGTGTTGAAGAGTGTGTACTTTCCTAGAGATGAATTTCTCGATGTTGGAAAATGATATAAAGCTTCTTGGTGTTGGTTCAGCATCATAGATGGCAGGGAATTCTTATGGGTTGATCCTTGGTGAGATATGGGATCTGGACAGGCAATAAGAATTTGGGGTGACAAATGGATTCAGGGAGTCTCTTTCCCTGAATAAACCACAGAATTGTGATGATCTTTATGTTACATATGGTTATGTGATCTCATTGTTGATGTTTCTTGGGACCTGGCTCTTATTTCTCAATACCGAACGAAGGAGGTTATAGATTCCATCTATGCTATTCCCATCCCAAATAATAGTTTGGAGGACAAATTGGTATAGACCAGCTTAAAATAGTCACGTAAGTTGTTAATAGTACATAACCTTCAAAGTAAAGGTTCTTCTTTTGGATAACTTGTCTATTAAGGGTTATAAAGACTCTAAAGTGACAAGGACAAACCTTCTTAACATTTTTAAAGGACATGACTCTTAATAAAATAGATAAATAAATAATAATAATAAATATTATTATTATTTATTAAGAAGGGTATTTTTAGTAAGGGAATTTTTAGGGGTTAATCTATTTTTAATCCTCTAAAAATAATTCGTGTAGTTAGATACTTTTCAACGCAAGTAGTGACTAATGACAATGATAAACGTTTATAGGCATACCTTGACACCTCTACCGATCCCAACAATTCCGGACAAAGTTAAGGATTCAAATTTGAGGTGGGTAACTGTTATCTCGTTAGCTTGTATGTATGTATTCATGTATGACTAATCATGGTTGGTAGATAATTTGTATGTATATATCCTAGCTATGGATTGAGGCTACGTGTCCCATAGGGCTGCGTGTCCTAAAATGGAGCTGCGTGTTCCAAAGGGCTGCGGTCCTTGGCTGTTAGCTGCGGTTAACAGTGCGACTTGTTTATTATGAATTACTCTATGCTTATACATGTGTTATACTGTGATTTATATTTCACACCTGCATATGAGATTAACTGTTACCCCTGGAGTTCATTCATTTGAACTCCAGACCGCATGAAAGAGACAGGTAGTGGATCGGGATCAAGAGGAAAGATGCAGCTGTAAGAGTTACAGCAACAGGGGACTTTTGAGATAGTATGAGTTGATGGACTATACTTTATCGTTTATCCGTCTAGTTTTGGATTATTGTATTAATATTCCCCTATGGGATAGAGATCGTTCGCGAAAAATTCATCCTCATGTTTTCGAACTAAGTCATTTTGTTAAAGTTTTATTCCGCAATTAAGTCGTCCAAATCATTTTGATGCCTGTGCGCTATAACTCTGATAAATAAGGACATCAAAAGGACAGGCGTTACATTATATATATATATTCTGCATATAAAGAGGAATTAACAAGAAGACTTTGCTTGCTGTCAAGTTCTAAGTATAAGTGTGTGTGTGTGTGAACTATGCAAACATATAAAAGAGAAAAGGAGCATTTGCTTACATATATGGAAATTAACGCTGTACATGGAAGACTAAGTCTAATATATATATATGTGTGTTTTCCTGCATGTTGGAAAAGATTGAGAGAGAGATATTATGTAAGTGTAGATATTTATAAAAGGGAAGTATTAATTATTAATAAATAGAAAATGGTATTATTAATTAGTAATAAATAGAAAGAGAATTAATAGTTACAATGGTCTCACTGATTTTTCAGTCCCGTCATAATGTGCCCACTTCAAACATTCCAAATATATTATTTTATTAAAATTTGTATATTTTTGATTTTATGATATTATAGGTTATAATTTTGATTATGTAGAGTTTTAGAAGAGTTATTAATGGTTAGTAAATTAGCTGTGGTAGATTGATTTTTGGTGTGTGTTTGAGCTCTTGGATTAGGAGTAGTGTGATAATAGTTAGCTTCGGCGAGAGGTAACCACTTTCCACTTGTATGTGTATTGATAAGTTATTGTAAGTATGTTGTGAAATAATTATGAATATTTTAATAGAAATTACCTTGTAGAACCTTATGATTTAAATTGTGAAATATATGCATATATTTATATGTATAAGAATTGGGAATTGAGATATTATGACATGTATATGAGAATTATTTAAATAACATGATATGAATGTGTAAATCTTGGAAAAAATTCCTGTTGAGTTATCTATTGTGATAATTATGGAAAGGGTTGAATTGGGAAGAAATGAAGTAGTGTATTTCACCACGTGGTGTAGCCTTCATTGGTGCACGATGGTTGGCTTTCTATTGTCTCACTTGTTCAATGAGGGCTGCCCACTAGTTCAATGAGGGCTTGCGACACCCCACCTGTTCAATGAGGGGAAAAGACCCACGATCTGGGGCATGTGCTCTGGGAATTTTGACCAGTCCTCATCACATGACCAGTGAGCTTTTGAGTAGCCAGTAACATGGTTGGTAACAGCCCATGGGTCTAGTCGGCGGAAATAAGGCGGTTCGGTTGAATTGATGGGAGGCATATTGGGAACTGTGTTAATGAAAACTGTGATACATAATTTATGATACAAAATTCATGATATGAAATTTTGTAATGTGTATATTAGTGAATTATACTTTTAATACCATGGTTATATATATTGTTCAATTTGACACCTCACAAGCACATATTAGTATGTGTAATGAGTTGGATTGATGGTTACCAACATTTTTCAGGTGATAGTTCCCGTGTGAGTCCATCAGGGAATACCTCAGAAGCTTAGGCTACTTCTGCCAAAAGTAGTGCTTCCGTCTTTTTGGTATATGTTGGATGATCATATATTGTCACATTAGGGCTCATTTTGCATACTCTAATTTATTTTGTATATTTTGGCAAGTGATGAAACATTACTTAGTTGTTGATCAACCTTTAATCAGTGATTATGTTAAATAAAATGGAGGACGTTATACATCGCAGATTATAGTTAACCCAAACTTAAAACTTGTTTTTAAAACTTGAATCAAATTCCTCTGAGCTCGTACTATGCTTCGACAAATCGTAGCTAATATGTCGATGTTGAAGATGACGCACGGCAAAGGTGGTGAGGGCTCGGTGGTGAATGCTTTAAATGACAAATCGAGCTGCCTCTTGATTTCAAATTGCTCTCTCGATTTCAGATTCCTTAGCGCTCATATTGTGCTTGGACCAATCGAAGCTAGCTGAAGATGATGTAGGGCTTGGTGGTGAATGCCTTCAATGACAAATCCCCAATCCATAAAGCCACGTATTACTCAAACCTGGCACACCTAGCAAACCTGGCAAATTTAACATTACTCCAACAGACATATGGTTTATTAACGGCAGGTGGGATTTTTACTCTATTTTCTTAACCACGTATGTAACATCCCAAATTTCTATAGTGATTTAGTATTTTTCAGATGTGATTTATCAACTATTTTGAGGTTTAGAGGAAACTTAGAGGTATAAAATAAATTTATTTTTTATTTTATTTTTTTAAAAAATATATTATGATCGAAGGAAAGAGAGAAAAGAAAGAGAGAAAACAATATTTTTAAAGTGAGCGGTGCCCACCATTTGAAAATAGGGCGCCACCCCACGCTCTGAATGGGGGGTAGCACCCCATCCATTAGAAAATTGCGCCCCCATTTTTGGAAAAAAAAAAGGGGGGGGTGCCAGATCTAAGGCGATGGGGATTTTTGTATAAATACCCCCACCATACACACACACTTGCACTCACGCACACACCAAACGACACAACAAGAAAGGTGAGAGAGAAGGAGAGTAATGTGGTAATTATTTGAGAGTCTTACAGTAACTCTTGGTGATTATTTGGGAGTTAGAGAGTAACATGTAACTCTGAATATTCTTCTATATACTTGTGAATTATGTATGATTAAGAATCATTACTTTTTATGGACTGAATTATATGAATATGTGTATGCATTGTAAATTATAATAATATTATTATTAAAAACCGAAAATTACAGTTTTGTCCTTGAATTTCATAAATGACAGTTTAGTCTCAAATTTCAAAATGACAGTTTAGTCCTTCAAATTTTAAAATGACAGATTGGTCAAACAAATTTTTATGAGATGTTAGTTTATTTTTATCATATGATGATATTGATATAAATGGAAGTATAATTTAATGCTTTATTTTTTAATAAATATATTTTATTTTGGCAGTTGTATTTGTGATGGGTTGGAGTAAGGAGGAATTTGTACGATAAAATGTTTTTATGCCACCACTTGGTGCATAGTGGATGGTACTTGTCAGGACCCCTTCTTCCTTGTTTTCCTCTGGCTAGGATTGTATTGGAGCTGTAGGACATGTGACACCTCCTTTATCGTGTTCTGATAAGGATGGGAGCCATAATCCATATTTAGGCTCTATACCTTTGGCCAGGTAAATCTTAAGTTTTGGTGAGCTTGGGGCAATCCAGTTAAATGGATGTGTTTCTGTTAGACTATGTGTTAGCCTAGACTCCAATCAGTGGTATAAGGATGGAAGAGGATATAAGGGAGGCTGGATACTGCATATTGTATAATTGTACAGTTCACAGACTTATATACTGATAAATCTGTAAAAAGAAAAAATTATGAGAAATTATGGTGTGTGTGTGTGTATAATCAGCTCCTATTTGTTTTGTCATATGTGATTTGCTTTTATACGGTAGAAATATTCAGTAGTTACTGAGACGTGGAATCTCATCCCATATTAACATTTTTTAGGTGAAAGTACTAATAGGGAGCAAGGGAAAGCACATATGGAGTGAGTCTCAAATGGAGTGAGTCTCAAAGGCTCTTTTGTACTCCTAGAGTTTATGTTATGTCATTTACATTTGTCATGACCATAAGACTTCCACACTTTTGTAACTCAGAAATATTTTGGGAATTTATTTTAACTTGGTAATATGAAAATTTTATTTGAAATAGTCTTGTAATTTGATTATTTGAATGTTGAGCGTCCTTGCTGGAAATTTTTCAAATACTTTGATCAAGTATTTTGGTGTTGGATTTGGGGTGTTACAACGTAGGCACTTTTGCACACACAAAAAATGGTGTTGGGCGCTCCTAAAGGTAAAGCACATATGCATTTTTACACCTTTACCCAGAAAACATATCTTTAATTATGTAAAAATGTATTTCGCTTTACACATAGCTCACTAATTGAAGATAGGGTTGTATCTAGATCATTAAACAAATTTCATGTATTCTTGGGAAATGAATTTTGTAATGGATAATTTTTCAACAATTTATCTTTTTTTTTTCTAGCAAAGCAAATGCAAATTGTTTTTAAGAAATCATTTTTTTTATTTTTTTTTCGAAAGGAAAATTTTCTCTACTATGTTAAGAAAAATTTCTCTAATTCATTGGTATAACCAAATCATGAACATATTTAAATTTTGATGATAATTACTTTTGACGTATATATTTTTTTAATATACTACTATAATATTTGATATTATAGTTTTGTTGGTTAAAAAAATCTAGTTTAGTTTTCGCTTTTCAAATTTGTGTGACATATTGAAAATTGGGAACTGCTTTGGTTGTAAAAGATGAACACCATGTAATGGAAACTTTATTTATTTTTTAAAATAAAACTCAAATAAAATATTGGGAAAATTACAAATAAATACTAAATGAAATTCCAAAACCCAAAAATGTCTTCTGAAAAGGAAAAGGACCGAGAGGTAAGCATGTATAAATTTGGGTTTTGAATTTTTGGGCAAAAGACTAAATTACCCTTCTTCCTCACCATTGGCGGAGACCATGTCCTCTTCAATTCTCTTCCCACTGCAGCTATCGTGAGACCTCTGTCTTCAACCTCAATCATTGTCCCATCGTCTTCAACCTCTCTCTTCAAAGGACTAGATCAAAACCCATATCTGCAAAAAATCATATCCGTCTTCAACCTCAATTACGTCATTTGTGTTCGTGCTCTCCTTCCAAATCTGTTGCGCACAACCTTCTTCTTGGTCTGTTGTGCCACCATCGAACCTACCCCCTCCTATGTTGAACAATATCTAAGTTTTAAGGAAGAATAAGGTGAACAGTAAATGTGGGATTTAACAAAAATTATAATGGGATTAATAAGTTCATCAATAGTATTCACAAAACTTGTAATGGGTTTAACAAAAGTGTTCATCAGGTGAAAACATGTCAGTTTAGGTTCACCCACATTTGTGCACTATGAATAAAATTCATAATGGGATTGACAAGTTCATCAATGATTTTCACAAAACTTGTAATGAGATTAACAAAAAGTTTTTTTTTTTTTGAAAACATGCAAATCAGGATTCGCCAACGTTTTTGTTAATCCCGTTACGAGACCAGTCAAAACCATTACTAAATTTGTGAATCTTATTACGAAACTTGTCAAACTCATTATTTACTGTTCATTTTCTTCTTCATCAACCTCTTTTTTTTCATTAGAAAACATTTTTGTTAATCTCATTACGAGAATTGTCAAAACTATTACTAAACTTGTGAATATCATTACGAAACTTGTCAAACTCATTATTTATTGTTTACCTTATTCTTCCGCAACCTCTTTTTTTTATCAGAAAACGTTTTTGTTAATCTCATTACGAGACTTGTCAAAACCATTACTAAACTTGTGAATCTCATTATGAAACTTATCAAACTCATTATTTACTGTTCACCTTCTTCTTTCTCAGCTACAATTAGTTGGGATGTTTGAGTGCTTTTATTATATCTATAACCAAAGTACGAGCTCCTCACTCCAAAACTCTCACTGCAAATTAAACAACCAAATTTTTTTAAAAATAAAAATAAAAAGGTTATGAAAACAGAGAAGGAGATTCCAGGGACTTATTGACAAGTATCCCTTAAGAAAAATCTCATCTTTTCGTATACTATTAAGCTAGATGAACCAAATAGAGAGATTGTGTGTGTGTGTGTGTCTGCGTTGCCATGACGGAAGAGGAAGATGAAGAGGGGGAGAGGAGAGAGAAATAGGAAATAGGGCATAATAGTAAATTCATCAACATTTTAAAATCGAGTCAATTTGATCCCGGTCACATTTATGTCATTTGCAAATTTTGACAAACATTTAGAGGTTTTAGAATTTCATATGGTATTTATACATCATTCTCCCTAAATATTTTATTTTATTCAAAGAAATAATGTTATACTACTTTTTTTTTTTTTTGCTTACGCAAGGTATCCCCACAGCCGGTAGCCATGAGACTAATCATTCGCCCTTCTGTCAGCGCACGAAGCGGTAGAGGGCTGGCCACGGGATGCTTTCCATTCACAAGGGTTGAGGATCGAACCCCCAACCACTTGCTTAAGGGACGAGATGCTGAACCATTACGCCCACCCATCGTGGTTAATGTTATACTACTTTTGATACTGTAAATGTACCTCCTTTTCTTTCTTTTCTTGAACTGTGTAATAACACTAGCCCAAGTAGGGGTGAGCAACGGGCGGGCGGGGCTGCCCCGGGGGGTAACCCGCAGCCCGCCCGTTTATTTTCAACGGGGACGGTCATCATGGGTACGGGGCAAAAAACCCGTTTAACCCGCACAAAACGTACGGGTTAAACGGGTTTTTGTAAACGGGTCCAGGGAACCCGTTTACATATCTGGGCTTTTTTTTTAACAAGTTTTTTTGGCCCATATGCACTTTTGTTGCGTTTTTGTATTATGGGCCCAGAACAGAATTTTTTTGTATTATGACTACTTTCCAAATCCCCCCAAAAATGACACATTTGCCCCTCCTCAAATCCTAGCCGTTACATCATATCTTCCCAAATGCCACATGAAACCCCACAAAAGGCCACATCCGTAATTACCTTCCTTCCTTGCTTCCCTCTCTTGACTCACAACCCTGTCGTCGTTGTAGTTATCTCCTTCACTGTGACTCCCAATACCATCTAACCCAAATCCTCACTCTGTTCTTCTACTAAGCTTGAATTCCATCCATGGCTTCTTCTTCCTCTGATCCTCCTCCAAAGTCCGAGCTTGGCTCAGCCATGGCAACCACTTCGGAAGCAGCCACCACCGCCGATCAGGTGTTTCTATACAAGGATTTCAAGAAGCCAAAGAAAGAGAGGGGATGTACGGCCAAATAGCGAATCAGCAAAATCCCTCCTTGAGTCCTTGTACTGCCGATAAACGCAGCTCCATATATCGTGGTGTAACCAGGTCCGTTTTATCCTCTGCTTTCTCTGACTAAACAGCTTGCCGAACTGGTCCTATACCTTCTCTTGCTCAAGTGCTTAATTTTTTCTTGATTTGTAGTCATGTTTAATTCTTTAGAGATTTATGACGGCTAATTTCCTAATTTGCCCCTTATTAAATAACTATTTACCAAAATGTCACTGTCAGAAAACTATTTCCCAATCTGCCTCTGTCAGAAAACTATTTGGGAGAATCACACACAGGTCCCAAGGATGACAAAAAAATACAATGAGGTCCCAACAAGAATTCACATTACACAAAAATCCCTAGGGACTTCTGTGTAATTATATGTGAATGTAAAATGACCATTATGGACAAAGAAAATTTACAACAGACAAAGTATAAATTTACAATCGAAAAGTATAGATTTACAACAAATTTTAAAACCATCGTTTTTTTCCATTTTGACTTCAGAGGCTATTTACAACAGACAAAGTATAAATTTACAAGCGAAAAAGTATAGATTTACAACAAATTTTAAAACCATCGTTTTTTCCATTTGACTTCGGAGGCTATTTACAACACACAAAGTATAAATTTACAATTGAAAAAGTATAGATTTACAACAAATTTTAAAACCATCGTTTTTTCCATTTTGACTTCAGAGGCTATTTACAACACACAAAGTATAAATTTACAACCGAAAAAGTATAGATTTACAACAAATTTTAAAACCACCGTTTTTCCATTTTGACTTCAGGAGGCTATTTACAACACACAAAGTATAAATTTACAATGAAAAAGTATAGATTTACAACAAATTTGAAAACCACCGTTTTTCCATTTTGACTTCGAGAGGCTATTTACAACACACAAAGTATAAATTTACAATGAAAAAGTATAGATTTACAACAAATTTTAAAACCACCGTTTTTCCATTTTGACTTCCGGTGGCTATTTACAACACACAAAGTATAAATTTACAAGCGAAAAAGTATAGATTTACAACAAATTTTAAAACCATCGTTTTTTTCATTTTGACTTTCAGAGGCTATTTACAACGCACAAAGTATAAATTTACTGAAAAAGTATAGATTTACAACAAATTTTGAGAATTTTGACAGCAATATAATTTCATATAATTTCAAAGTATTAAGTTGTATGAGTAAGTGGCTATTTGCACCCACTCCTTATGTATATATATACAACCCAACCCATTGCTTTCTATTTACAAGTCTTCTTCTACAATCGTATCTTTCCAACGCGTTTTCGCTTTGCCGGTTGGATTCTCATTGTCTTCGTCGTCATCTTCACTGACGAACCGGTCCCTCGGCGAGCAACTTGCTTGATGAGGTTGCTGCAAATCCTTCATCTCCATACACGTGAAGTTTAAGATCGCTCCTTGTTGCGTGAAGCAGTGAGTTTTTATTTGCACCTTGTCGTAGCACCGGAATTCACCAATTCGGAAACCTCCAAGTTCCATTGGAGTAGAAGAAGGAGAGAAGAAAGAGAGAAGAAAAAGGGAGGGAGGAGAGAGAGAAATCATGGCGGAGAGAGACGGGAGAGAGGAGTAGAGAAGGAGAGAGGAAAGAGAGAAGAAAAAGGGAGGGAGGAGAGAGACGGGAGAGAGGGAAGGTCAAAATGGTAGTTTTACATTCACAAATAATTACAACCAGGTCCCTTGGGACTTTTGTGTAATTTCATGATTTCAAGGGACTTTATTGTGATTAATTCCCTTCCTTGGGACCTGTGTGTAATTCTCCCAAACTATTTCCCAATCTGCCCCTGTTTAGTCAACTAAAACCATGGTTTAGTCGACTAAATCGCGGGGCCAAATTTTTTTTGCAGCCCCCCGACATTTAGTCGACTAAAACTTAATTTTTAGTCGACTAAACCCATTCAGTCGACTAAAAAACTCATTTAGTCGACTAAATCATAAAAAAAAAGTTAAAACTTCGGAAGGCCATAACTTCTGTTCGGAGTCGAATCAAGCGATTCTTTTTGATTCCACATAACTTTTGAGATCTATGCACCGACATAAAAATTAAATTCTGAATTTAATGAAGAGAAAGGAGGAAAAACAAGTGATTTATTATTGTGCAGGAGATACTAACAATTCATTAAATATAATCAAGTGATTCTTTAATATATATATATATATTTAATGAATTGTTAGTATTGTTGAAGTTAATAATCCCAGCTTTTTCTCTACGTGGTTCATGTGGCTGATTTCCACACGTTGCTGATTCCACAATAAGAATGATTAAGTTATTTATTTTTAATTGTTGATTGTGTTGAGTGTCTTGATTTTTATTATATTATTGTAAACATGTGGTTAGCTATTTTTAGGAAGTAGTGGAGTCATTTTAATTTGTTTTACCGAATCATTGGTTAGTGATATTAGTGATCCTAGATATTAGCTATGATCCTAGATTTTAGCTAGATTGACTACCTTGCTATCACAACATATGATCTCATGCATAACTTCCAAACACTGTTATTCCCCCTAAAATCAAGCCCCACAAATTTAGTGTCGCTATTTTTCCTATTTCTCTTTTCTTTTAAAATCCATATTATTAATGGAGAGAAAATCTCAATTTTGAATATATTGTATTTTGAAAATACAGTATTAATTGTTACGTTGAAATTCAAAGTTTACCAAATACATGGTAGAAAAATAAAGATATTAAAATCTAAAATAAGATCAATTAATTATTATTAGATAATAATATTAGAAATAATGATTAATTAATTTTACAATAAATATCTCTCAATTAAATATAATTAATTTCTTCCATCCTAACAAAACTAGGATTGGTGCCATCATTTCCTACTCTATCTCTTTTTCCTTGTGGCACCGCCCCTCTCCCGCGATCAACTGTGTATACACACACATATCTTATCTTTATTGTACCAAGTATAATGTTTGCTCACCCAGATTTATCTTAGCTAATTGGCTTGCATAAATCTCATTTATAAATAAACCAAGTTAAATATAAGGCCGGGTCAAATTTAAAACCAACCCTCAAAATTTCATTAAATTCGAATGCTATGCATTCTAGTTTTACTATTAAACAATTCCTTTCATATTTCCTCAATTCTATATTTTATACAAATATTATTTTATGGGGAAAATTGACAAAAAGTTTTTTATTGGGAAATTAGTTGGCTAAAGGTTAATGCAACTCTTATTCATTTTTTTATTATATTCTTAACTATTTGAAAAAGTTTTTAAAACAGAAAACATTTACACATAGTTAAAGATACGTTGCATACTGATGAAGGAAAATTATACACACACAAATTCATGTACCTATGACTGATTAAACTCCCAATCATGAACTTTTGGCCAATTTTCCAATTTTTAAATGTATTAAAAATAACTGGATACTCCCTTCAGACTATTTTATAAAATGTCTTCTAGAAAAATACTTTCATCCTTCTTATAAGACATTTTGATAGTTTCAATGGGTATTAAATATTTTTTTTTATATATACCCATATTTAATAATAGTTGTGACTTGTGAGAGAGAGAATAAATTAATATGACGGTAGAATTTTATGTGATTAATAAAGATAATAAATCATTTTAATCTATGAAAATTTTAATGATTTAAACTATTTTTATTAATAACAAAGGTCTCATAAAATGGATCAAATGGAGTGTTATAGTACTAAAAAAGATATATAAAAATAAGATTGGATTGCAATTATACAAGCTTGTTGTACCAAGTATCTATATAAATTAATATTATATTGTATTAAATATTGGGTTAAGGTGCGATTTGACCAATAAACTATTGGTTCAGGAGCGTCCAACACAAATAACTATTAAGTGGACCAAAAATACCAACAAACTTTTAAAAAATGTGCAATCAGCACAACGCCGTTAGAAAAAGTTAACGTCTGTTATTATCTAAGGTGCAGATTAGCCAACAAACTTTTACCTCAGGAGCGCCCAACACAAAAAAGTTTTACTCAGGAGCGTCCAACACAAAATTCTAAATTTTACTAAATTAAATAATTTTTTTCTCAATTGTCATTATTGAAAACTACTTGTATAGATATCTATGGACAAAAATTACTCATTCTTTAATTTTGTCAAAATTATAATTTGCTAAAATAAACAAAATTTTTAATTAAAAATATAATTATATGATTTAAATAAAACTCAAGGTGTTTTATAATTTATTATATATGTTAAAAAAATGATTTATTTTTATTTTAGAAGAAATTTATGTGAGTTAAAAAATTCATTTAATGTTAATAAAATTTAAAAAATCTATTATATCCTAAAAGAAGTTAAATGAGTTTAATTTTTATTTTTATAAAAAGAGCTTAAATATGATTTTAAAAGTTTGTTGGTATTTTTGATCCACTTAATAGTTAATTGTGTTGAACGCTTCTAAGCTAATAGTTTATTGGTCAAATCTCACCTTAATGCTTAAATATTTAATATAGCTTAATAAGTAAGTTTTAAGGATATAAGAAAAGACTCCATTCCTAACTCAATTGGTTGGTATGCAGTTTATAATGAACGACGAGACTATCATTCTATGTTTGAAAGTTTCATAATAATCTTGATTGGTGATGCATAATTTCTTTTTTGAACGCTTTGGTTGCATGATTTTCTTTTTGACTAAACAAATTATTTAAATGCTAAGCAACTTTGCATCCTAGATTTTCATGAATCCACTGGAAAGCAACAATGTAGTGGGGATCATAGAAAAATATCAAGTTGAAGATATTTATACCAAAATATTTTTAAATTAAAAAAAAAAAAATTATGAGAGATTATAAATTTAAGTATAATGAAGAAGTAGTAATATTAATTCTTCGTGAGTGAAGTAGTAAATTTTAATACTTTATATTTATAATGAAGAAGTAGTAATATTAATTCTTAACTATAAATTTAATTAACACAATTATTTAAGCTAAAGTCTATATAAAAAATATTAAAAAGTATAAACTATCCAAATTAAATTTAAAATTTTAACTAAAATATGAAATATGTACCCAGTACCCATTCCAAAAACTAAAAGAAAATGTGCACTAAATCCCACCAGTTGTCACAGGTGAAAAATAAAAAAATAAACATTTTTTATCATATACTCCTCTAGTCCTAAATATATGAAATTGTTTGCAAATTACACTATAAATTATGTCCTATATTTAGGATCGGAAGTAGTAGGTTGGTATTTGGTACTACAATGGGTAGCGTTCGGCTTGCCTAGGTTGGTATTTTAATATTTTTATATTAATGTGTAATGTTATTCGATTAAATCGTCATTCTCTATTTTATTTCCTAAATTGGAAGATACAGGATCTAGATTGTTAACCTCATTTGATGATTAGAAAGTTTAATAGAGATAAATTGAAGAAATTTAAAATTGGGAGCACCCAAATTCACATATTTTAGTTCTCACAACAGGGAAGGAATTCAAAAATAAATTATTCAAAATTAATAAGTAAATCAGAGGTTTTTAGGGAAAATGACAGTCCCCCTCTAAAAGTTAAATCTAATTACAATTAGATCTAGAAGTGAGTTATAAATATTGATTTAAATAGTGGTTATGAAACTAAAATGTCTTATTTACAACTAAGATTCTCATAATTGCAACTGTCTAAATGCATATTTGCAGTTCATTCTTCATTATAATTATTAGGCATTGTTTGGTACATGATACTGGAGGGTTTGATACCAAGGTTGTCAAACTCGTGACAGTGACGTAAACTCGTAACGTGAACTCGAATTGTAAATTCATAAGAGTTTACTTTTATCATAAAATACGTATTAACAGTATATAATTATAAAATTAAAATATAAAAAATGATAACAATTTGATTTAAATATATTTTAAATCTAAATAATTGAAATTAAATATATCAACATTAATAATTTATTATATTTAATAAAGAAATTTCTATAAAATTCATATATAAAACCGTTGAGGAAGACAAAATTGAAAAAATTAACATAATTTTGTAAGCTAGAATCGTAAAAACGGTAAATTTGATGTGTAAACTCGTGAGTTTAACTGAGTTTACAGCTGACACGAGTTTATTAGAGACTCGACTCAATTTAATAAAGTTAAAACGTAAAAACGGTGAAATCGAAAGTCAACTCGCGAGTTTGACAACAATGTTTGATACAATGACTATGATTTATTAGGCACTTTCTAATCAGATCTAAATGTATATTTCCAATTCATTCTTCTTGCTTGCGTGGACGAGGAAGATCCCAATCCTAATCGACAACATCAATAACTCATACCAAATGTAATTTTAAAGCCTCAATCCTACTTCCAATCTCAATCCTAATCCTAATCTCAGTCCCAATCCATCCAAATTTAAATTTGTATACCAAACCGAGCCTATTAGAAGAATGACATCTATATCATAATCGAGGTGAATAATATATTGACAAGTCCTATAAGTTGTTAATGGTAACTGATTCACTTGTTAATCTCTATGTTTATTTGTCAAAAAGAACTTTTATGATATTATTTCCCTTTACTTATGATCTAAAAGTCATTCTTCCTATAACCTAAATTTCACATTTGGGATTTAACTGCCATTGCCCTTTTTTAAAATAATAATTTTCTTAAAAAATAATAGTAATACCAATATGTGCAATACTAAAAGGTAAAAGATCTTTCTTCCCCAAAAAACTGGCCCATGGGTCACATTCAAAATTGGGCCGACCACAAGCCCAATTGTGCAACTAAATTTTAACAATATGTCAAATACCTTGCGCAAATTTGGGTTTTCTTTCTTTACCAAAAAAAAAAAAATTGGGTTTTCTTTGTAGCATCATCATCATGAGATTTTATAGCAAAAAAATCATCATGAGATGTTGTTATAAAAAAAAAAAAAAAAAAAATCCATCATGAGATGTTGTTGAGTATCTTGAATGTCATTTCAATTATTATTATTTTTTTTTTTTAGGCTTCCATATCAGAAAAGAAAATCATTAAAGAAGTGTTGTAAATCGCCCAAAATTTCAAAGACTTCTTTTTTCTTTTGCTGCATTTTTTTTTTCTAGGTGAAAGTGGCAAACACATCCGGTAGTCAAAATCTTAGATTTTAAATTTGAGGTTAAGGTCAAATTGTGTTGCCTTCTTCTACCTGAAATTTGGTTCGTTGGTTTTATCCTACGTGGACTAAACATTATTTGATCTAATTAATGACTATGCAACTCATTACACAAAATTAATAAAAATGGCTTGGTTGGTTTAAACAGCTCTTCTAATTGTTGAATACATATACATACACATATACGTATACGTATACGTATACGTATACATATACATATACATATAAAATATTTATTTTTGAGCCATTTCAAGAAGATAGAATATTGCAAACCATTCATTAAAATAAACCCTTATATATTATATAATGCGTGAAGGATAATGTTCAATGACAATTTCCTATTGGACTGGGTCCTGATGGAGACTTGGGAGTGTTCTCCTTCATCCCTGTTCCTGGCTTGCTCTTTTCCTTTCAAACAAACATCGAAAACGGAAAAAAGAAAATATGTTAATCGCAGAAGAGACATGAAAAAAAAAACCTGGTGTGTGATTTGTAAATGACTTGAAGCTCAATATGCACTATTGGTCATATAAATTTTAAACTTCCTTTGGCGATGAAGCTGTATACTAGACCGGTCATTGAACCGGTTGAGACAGTGGTTCAAGACTAGTAGCTAGAGATCCAATTGAGGTTGAACTGAGTTAACATAATCATGATTAATATAATATAATATAATTCAAATAAAAAAAGAGTCATAGTCATACTAAAAAAGAGTAATATTTTAGCAAAAATTTGTATTAATCGACAAGTAAATGGAACATTCATGTATGAACCACACATAATCCAATAAAATAGAGTTAATAAAGTATAAATTTGAAAAATTGTTTTTACTCATAATGTCATCATTCTAGGTTCAGTAATATGAGGAGGGGGAATATACAATACAACTTGGTCAATCCGTTAAAAACTCTTGACTGAACTGGTCATGGGGCTGGTTCATTGATCTGACCTGGCGATTCGAGTTGGGTTTTAATATATGATAGTGAAAGACAATTGTAAAAGAAATTTAACGAATTGTGCTGCTTCTTTTTTTGGAAACGCTGTGAGTGTGAGAGAGTGAGGGGAAGAGATGAAGAACTAGAAAAGGCTGCAATAAAAATAACGAGGGGAAATTACTTTCATCTTATCAAGCACTGGATATTTCATGTTTATGTCATTTGCTCTTGATCTACCAACTTTAACTGCAATAATAAAATACATTAAATAAAATCAAAATCATAAATCACCCCAAGATATAGGCAAACCCAAATTAGTTCAATAATATGTAAGCTGCTAGCTAGCTAGTACTTGCCTGGTTTTGCTGCAGCACATCTAACAGCATGAGAGCTGTAACACTCAGCAAACAAGAGGACGACGATGATTCCCAACAGAGTATATACACTATTCCGTCTCATAACTTCCTTCTTTATCTCGAGTTTTCTTAATTAATCTAGTAAAGCTGCTGGTCTTGGGGCTCCTATATAAGACGACGTTCATGTATATATATATATATATATATAGCCTAGCTAGGTGTGTGTGTGTGTGCGCTTCAGAGCGTGCATGGCTAGGTTTGAAATTTCGGTGATCTCTTGCAAGACACATCCAGGAATCCTATGCCACAGATTTGGATTTATATTGATTGCAAGTTGAAAACGTGTCTTTTCATTTGTCCTAATTTGCTCTTGTTCTTCTTCAATCCAGCATATGTGTGTGATATTGTCAAAAGTTATAACAGTAATACAACTTTTTTCTTAGTCAATTAGGTCTTCGTCAGTGGGGATGAACTGTTCTTGATACATATCCACCTGTAATTGTTTCAGTTGCTACACATACATACATACATACATAAAAATATATACTCCCTCTTGTCCAAATTATAGGATAACATTTGAGAGTTCATCTTGATCTTAATTATAGGACAAAGTTCTAATTTTTGTCAATTTCTTTCCAAAATACCCCTATTGATACTTTTTCAATAATAATTAAATACGATAATAATTTAATAATGCACATATATATTCTATAAAGTGAGTAATACTTGCAACTCATTAATACCACATACAAATCAATTCTACTGTTATTTATTTTGTTTAATAAATAATTTTGAGCGATTTGTCATATTTAATAATTGCACCTTTTTTAAATTACACTTCCAACCTCCAAAAGTAGACCGGAAGTTGTTGAAGGAGACCGACGACGTCGGACTATGTAAGAGCTTGGAGAAGTCATGTGTGAGATAGGAGAGGTCTGAGAAAGAACAAAGAACCAGAGTAACTGAATGTCATTTTAAATTTTAAATAAGGGGGAAAAATATAATTAAATAATTTAACTATTATCCTTAATATCTCTAAAGTTAGGTAAATATATCCTGTAATTAAAATCGGAGAGAATATATAGCAAGATTTGGAAGTCAATGCAACTATATATATTATACCGACATATATAGTCATATTCTTGAAAAACTAGTTTGATTAGCAAAATTGGAGGAATCTAAATATAAAGTAGCTTGGTCTATATAAGTCAAAAGGATAAGAAGTTGGTTTGACAGGCAATGGCAATGATGGTGCTTCTTTGTCTGATTAATTCGTACGTATAGCTAGTGAGACAGTGATAATCATGTTCATAAAGATTTTCCTGCTTGGGTTATTATAGGTTCATGATTCTCTTGAAGATATTCTTCCACTATAAATATGTAAACTTTTTTTGATTGACGATAAGTCATTTGGCTTCTTTTGGCCACTATTATGCTTGTGCTTTTGGGTTTTGTCACAAATCACGAGCGTGCTTTTATTTGCAGTTGTGTCTGGTTAAAACCAAGGTTTGAAACCCAAATTAGCCGCTAAACCAGTCGGGGTATTGGGTCAAAGGTCAAGGGTCAATGGGTCAGACTGAAAACCAAAACTAATCCGAAGCCGAAACGGTGAAAAGTTGAAGATTTTAAGATAATCAATATGAAATTCTAAAGAAAATTTAAAAAAATCGATTTTGTTAAAAACTTACTGATGAACCGGGTTGATGTCTGCAGGTTTAGTCCGGATTTTAGAACATTAGTTAAAACTAAAAGCAAAGCTATTCACAATATCGATAGCGTTATAAATAGGTGGGGGTCGATTATCAATAATAATAATAATAAAAACAGTACTTAATTCGCTAGTGCGGCTCGATTTGGACTGAAAAAAATAGTTTTTATAGTTGAGTTGGATTGGACTAAAGTTAAGCTGTCATCGAGCCGGAACTCGAAATTAGACTGAGAACCGGAGTGGTGTTTAGAAAATCAGATGGAGTTTGGGCTTGATAAAAAAAGGGCTTAATAAATTATAGAAAGGCTCATATTATTTAATCAATATTAATATCAATATGAGGTATAAAATTTATAATAATATTCTTAAAGAAGCTCATGAGTATGTTTATTTGCTAGCACTAACACGTTCATGCCATTGAGAGTGAACAACGTGTGGTTATTAATGAACTCCCTTTGCTGTGTTAATGAAGGTGATAAGCACGTTCACAATCACATGAACGTAGTATATATGGTTTGGCCACAATATCTTTTATTAGAAACAAAAATTAATTACTGTATATAGCAAACATGTACAAGTTCATGGCCTTTTCTTAGCCTTTCAGGGAAACATCTTATACTCATAAAATTAGGTAATTATATGTGTGTGTGTGTGAGAGAGCTTACATATAATACATCTCCTAGTGTCATGGTTTTTTGAATGTGGTCAAGGTCCATTCAAGGGTGCCAAGCCCAAAAGCATTTGAGCCAATCCATTGCCTCTACCCACAAGCGACATGTCTTTGTCATTTAATGTGACAATTTTCCAAAGCCTACTTTCCAAAATTCATTATGTAATATTTAGACGTCTAAAAATTATGATTTAAGAATTTATGAAAAGCTTAAAATGTTTACTAACCAATGTATAAAAAGTTTCCTTAATAAATATCATCATTTGGCTTGTGAAATTTACAAATTTTTGAAAACTACTTTAGCAAGACCAAGATGGGACAAGTAAAGTGAGCCAAAACCCATACACAATTACAAATGGACTTTTAGTTACTAGCATGTAAACTGTCATGTAAATAGAAAGTTGCGGGTTCGATCCCGTGTTATGATTGTAATTAGATCAATATAGAAATGGTAGATTCTATCTGAATATTGCAATCATATAGTGATAATCATTCAACAGTTACATGGGGATTGTAAATGTGAATCACAGTAACTCACGCAGTGAGCAAATAACAGAAACTAACGAAATGCAGAGAATATAGAAGGGGGGAAGGGGGGCCACAGAGAGAGAGGTACAGAGGGAAATATTCCAATATTACTCACACCCTCTCCTTACAGCTAAGACCTTATTTATAGATATTCAAATATAATCCCATATCTCTAAGTTTCCATGTTTTCTTCTTAGCCTTTCTGCTCCTTCGTATGGGCCTCAATCCATTAGTCACTACTGGATCGTTCTCAGCCCAATCCATGCTATTATTGTTCATGACATTACCCGCCCCATTAAACAAGACCTTGTCCTCAAGGTCTAAGTGAGGATACAAAACAGCTATCTCCTCTGCAAATTCCCACGTATCTGGTTGTGACCCATCCCACTGTAGCAACACTTGCTTAATCCATTTAGCTCCATCTTGTACTACGCGAGAGTTCAACACCTTTGTGGGGGTAATGATTGGTCCTTCAAGAACGGAGAGGAAAGGCAGAGGAGTTGTGGAAGGCATTGCGGTAGAACCCACATATGGCTTTAACAGCGAAACATGAAAGACAGTGTGAATTCGGGCATGGGGGAGATCAAGACGATACGCAACCCTGCCAATCCGTTCTAAGATGCGAAAGGGACCAAAGTATCGTAAAGCTAGTTTCTGAAATCGGCGAAGTTCCACGGAATGTTGCCTGTACGGGTGCAGTTTAACCCACACTAAATCATTAACTTGAAACTCAACTTCGGAACGCTTGACATCGGCATAACGTTTCATACGTTCTTGAGCTTTCTGTATGTTGATTTTGAGAGTCTGGAGGAGCTTATTCCGTTGACGTAGTTGAATGTGAACATCAAAAGGGGTATCCTTTGCTGACGAGTGAGAGAGAACTGGCGGTGGATCTCTGTCGTAAACTACCTTGAATGGAACCATGCTAATAGATGTCTGGAACGACGTGTTATACTAGTATTCGGCCCAAGGTAAATACTCGAGCCATTGACGAGGGTGGTCATACACAAAGCATCGAAGATAAAGCTCAAGGCATTTGTTGAGAGGTTCAGTTTGGCCATCGGACTGTGGGTGATAGGCGGATGTAAAACAGAGTGTGGAACCTTGTAATTTCATCAGGTGGCGCCAACACGCGCTATTGAAGGCCTTGTCGCGATCTGAGACTATCGTCCGTGGAATGCCATGCAATTTAACGATATGTTGTACAAAAACTTCGGCCACCTTCTGACTTGTAAAGTTGGGCTTCATTGGTAGGAAATGGCCATATTTGGATAAGCGATTGATGACAACAAAAATCACAGTATTACCATGAACTGACGGCAAGCCAGTCACAAAATCCATTGCAATGTCTTCCCAAATCTGGTTTGGAATGGGAAGAGGTTCCAGTAACCCAGCGAGATGTACCTGAGCAACTTTGGCTTGTTGACATGTCATACACTGTTGCACATAGCGTTTGATATCAGTTTGCATATGGGGCCAGTAGAACAAATGAGCAATACGATGAAATGTTCGCAAAAAACCAGCGTGTCCTCCAATCTTCAAAGCATGGAACTCCTGTAGGATATTGCTAATAAGGTCTGGATCATCTCTTGGAATAACCAAACGATGTTTCCAATATAAGTCATAGGATTTGATATGGTATGCATTTGACTTCTGGAAAGTGGAATCCTTGGCTATGCGTGTTTTTTGCTGTTGAATGAGAGGTGAGGAACGAACATGGTCGTATATCATATCCATGAAGGAATTCTGCAATGATGAGATAGCCATATAGGAGACGCGGGATAAAGCATCCGCAGCCTGGTTGTGACGCCCAGGTTTATATTCAATATGGAAGCAATAACCTAGTAGTTTAGTCAGACATGATTTTTGCTCAGGTGTTTGAATAATTTGATCGCCTAGGTGCTTTAAACTTGCATGGTCTGTTCGTATCACGAAGTAATGACCAAACAAGTAATGCCTAAATTTGGAGACAGCATCAGTGATAGCCAACAACTCACGAACATAAACAGATTGGGCCTGCATTTGAGTTGATAATTTCTTTGAAAAAAATGCCAAAGGATGATCCTCTTGACTCAACACGGCGCCAATACCTACTCCCAATGCATCAGTCTCCAGCGTAAAGGGCTTAGAGAAATCAGGTAAGGCGAGGACGGGAGCTTGGGTGATTGCAAATTTGAGATCATCAAAAGCGCGTTGAGCAACGTCAGACCATATGAACCCATTTTTAACCAAAAGATTGGTTAACGGATTAGCAATTTGGGCATACTTCTTGATGAACTTGCGGTAATAACCACTCAAACCCAGGAAACCTTTCAGTTGCGTAATTGTAGTCAGTATAGGCCATCGTTTAATTGCCTCTACCTTAGAGTCATCCATCTCAACACCCGTTGCTGAAATTATGTGCCCCAAGTATTCAATCCTATGTCGTCCGAAGGCACATTTTGACATTTTGGCAAAAAGCCGATGGTAAGCCAACGTCTATAACACCAAGCGAAGATGCTCCAGGTATGTCTCCCAATCCACACTGTAAATCAAAATGTCATAAAAAAATCAATACAAAATTACGAAGGAATGGTTTAAAAACAGTATTCATCAAGGATTGAAACGTTGTCAGGGCGTTAGTGAGCCCAAAAGGCATAACCATCCATTCGTAGAGGCCTTGGTGAGTGCGAAAAGTTGTCTTTTCTCTGTCTTGTGCCTTCATTAGAATTTGGTGATAGCCTGAATGTAAATCCAGATTGGAATACATACCAGAGCCATATAACTCATCCAATAACTCATCCACCGTCGGCATAGGGAATGCGTCTTTGATGGTGATAGCATTAAGGGCCCTGTAATCAACGCAAAATCGCCACGTTCCATCTTTCTTTTTAATCAAAATCACCGGGGCAGAGAATGGACTGACGCTCTGATGTATCAACCTTTCACTGAGTAAGTTATCGACGATGGACTCTATTTCAGCCTTCTGACTGACCAGGTACCGATATGGCCTCACCTTAACAGGAGTTGAATTGGGAAGTAAGTCAATCGAGTGTTCATGGCCTCAGGGTGGAGGTAGACTGTGAGGTGTTTCGAAAACAGAGTGAAACTCATGTAATAATTGTAAGAGATCTGGCTGTAAAGCGAGAGTAGCTGAGTTGGCTGGTAGGGCGTTGTGGTCAATGGAATGGAGAAGAAAAAATTGAGTCCACGTGTCTGTGTGTTGTAAACGTACCAAGTGATGGTACTGGGCCTGCACCTGTTGATGATCGCGAGAACTTTTTAGAGTAACTCATTGGTCGTCGATCAGGTATTTGATTGTCGAAGAACTATGGTCATCGATATGGGGCCCTAGAGTGGCCAACCAGCTAGCACCGATTACCATATCCATGGCAGCGACGGGGAGAACAAGTAAAAATAGAGACAACGTGTAGTCGCATATTCGAACAGGGACATCCTTCACCATCTGGTTAGTACGCATGATTTGGCCGATGCCGCCCAGGATATGTATCTCTTTGGTATATTCCACCGGTAAATGTAATTGTTCAACAACACGAGGATGAAGAAAATTATTGGAACTCCCATCGTCTAATAAAATTTGAATGTCTAGCCCCTAAATCGTACCAGTAAAGTGTATCATGGCAGTGTCGTGAGTGCCCTTGGAAGATGGGAGTGATAGATGGTGTAAGGTGTCGTCAATGTGGTCATCATCGGGTTCTAGTTCCACTGGATCCTTAGAATCCTCCTCTTCTACCATCATCATCAATTGTTTTTTCGCACAGCGATTGGATGGCAAAAATTTCTCGTCACATGTATAACATAATCCTTTCTCGTGTCTGATTTGCATCTCCGCGGGTGTCATTCATTTTAAGGGTAGGCGAGTGGTAGGCGGAGTTGGTAATAATGGAGGGAGGTTGGTTTTGCCTCCGCCGCTAGTCATGGGTGATGTGCTCCCAGGAACAGAGAATGGCGTTGCGGGTCCTCAATAAGAAGATGTTGCACCACTAAAATGGCTTAGTCCTTGAAGTTTCATTGGCTTCCCCCAGTCAGTTGCATCGGCGAATAACTTGGCCAGGGTCATTGTTTGGAGAACTAAGGTCGGTTTCTGCACTAAGAGGTCTCGTTGGAGCTCTGGTTTCAAGCCTCCAATGTAGCAGTCAAGCATGGCGGGTTGGAATATCGATGGTGCGATTGGTAAGGGCCAAAAATTGAGTTTTGTAAATCTCTAGTTTACCCTGTTGGACGAGTTTGAATAGCTGAGCACGAGCACAATCGAATGGAGAGGGGCCATACTGTGCCTCGATGGCCTGTGTTAGAGTGGCCCAAGTAGGAAGACGGCCGGCCTTGTCCATCATTTGAAACCAGGGAAGAACATTGCCATCAAAATGCACCGAAGCGATGACTAAGCATTACAGGCTTTTTTTTCGACCTAAGTCCGGCATGTACAAAGTCCTGGCTTAGCCTGAAGCCTGTGTAAGGAAGCCTAAATTTTTAATATGACTACATTAATCAATTCAAAAATAAATCATAAAATATATTATAACCTAATTAATTAACAAGATAAAACCAAATACAATAACATAACAATTTCAATCACAAATTTACAATTACAAGACCAAATCAAAGTATGGTGCAAATCATCAAAGTGAAAGATCTAAATTTGATTTCCTTTTCCTTCTTTCCCTCTATGTTTCCTCCTGCTGGCACTCCACACTTGCTGATTGTGACAATGCATAAAATTTTAACTCTCACTTTGGAAAATTTGTAGGAGTAAAGTAAAACGAAAGCTATTTCCAAATCTCTCAATAAGATATTTCTTTTTTCTATATATGAGAACATATAGAGCTTCTTCATTGCACAAAGTGACTAAACTCTTTCTTCTTCAGTTTATTCATTCTCTTGAGCAGCAAAAGAAAGGGGAGAGCATCAAAACTTAAAATACCTAAGGTGGCCAGTGAGTAAGAGCCTGAAAGAGTGAGGGTTTGAGAGATTGCAGGAAAACATCAAATTAAGCCTTGGCCAGTCGATCACAACCCATGAGTGACGAGATGAGAGGGAGAGACCAGAGAAGGGGAGACTAGATTGGTGAGGAGTTGAGAGGGAGAGGAGAGTGACCAATGGTTGTAGAGCAGGTGAGCAAGAGATTTGGAGCATGTGTTGAGAGCAAGAGGCATATGAGCAAAGGTGAGAAAGAGAGTAGAAAAGCGACACTAATGGACGAAGGAGATAAGGGACTAGGGTTTGTAATTTTTGATTTTTTTGTTAAATATATAAATATATTAATGTTAAAAGGCTCAGGCTGGCCTGATAGGCCTAATAAGCCTCTTTGTGAGTTTGAGCCTGGCCTATTTAGTGAAACAAGCTTTTAAATAGGCCTTGACATGACCTCTTTAACTAACAGGCTTGACCAGACCAGGCCACAGGCCACTTAGCCTGTTTCCTCCCCTAGCTCTAACCTCTTATGGTTTTATAGAAGAAAGAACGAGTGTAATACCAATTGAGAAATGATTAAAGAGTATTTTAATTTGTTCATGAACTATTTTGCAAGGAGAAATGGGTATCCTATACAATTTGTTTGAGTAATATGTTAGCCCCTCAACTGTCAAAATCATTGTAATACTACCCGTTGATTGACGGACATTTACCGTTAACTTCAAATTGACTTTGGGTTGAAAAGGTTTTTTTTTTTTGCCCTTGGAAGTGTTTATGGAAGAGTAATTTACACCCTAAGTTTAATAATGTTGAGCAATTGATAGCCTACCTTTACTTTATAAAGTATATGGCATCATGTTTATCTTGTCACATGTTTTGCCAACTAGCAAGGTAATCTTTGAGGGAAAAAGTTTATAAATCCAAAAATTATGACCAATTACAAATTATATATGTCTACCATGACACCTTGTGCTTGAGATGAGTCCATGAAGGATCTGTCATGGACGCCGAGATACCTAATGAGGTTTCTGGAAAATAAAAGCAGAGGGAGATGCGAGTTGATGGGAAAAGGGTTTTTTATATTTTTTTTTTAATTTATGTCAAATCTACCTAAGCAATTTTTAATAGTAGTTTAACATTTTTTTCCACATAGGGTGACTCAGAAACATTAGGGACTGAATTGCAAGTAAGTCAAAAGTTCAGAAACTGAATTGTAAATGAGTCATAACTTTAAGGGCCAAAAGATTAATTTTTCCTATTGGAATAGATAGAAGTTAGTTAGACTTAACAGTTGTCTCAATTTTAAAAGTTCATGGTTACTTTTACTTAAAAATAGTTTATGGTTACTTTTATATTTGTGATAAATGTTGAAGATTATTTTACTACCTTAACTCTAAAATATAAAACCTTTCTTTGGCAAGTTTTGAAGTTTTTTTTTTTAACCAATATAAAAATTACTTTGGGTTAAGGCGCAAAAATGCATATGTGTTTTATCCCAAGGAGCACCTAATACCAAGTGTTTTTTTTAGGTGCAAAAGTGACTACGTGGTCACAATTTTGGTGCAAAAATATTGTTTAACCATTAAGTTTGACTTTTTTGCTGACTAGACAATAACATGACTTTCAAAGGTGTAAAAATACACAAGTGGTTTAGCCAAAAGAGCGTCCAACACCGAATACTTTTTTTTAACAAAAAATACATGTGTTTCACAAAGGAACTCATGAGCCTAATTACATGAGCCTTATAGTACCAAGAAAAATGATCAAATCCAAGTGTATCTTATGAATAAATAACAACCATATGCCAGGTTTTAAGAAGAGAAGGGAAATAACATGAATGCCAAGTCCACTTGAGCAGTAGAATTATTCTACATCCTTCTTTCTATCATCTCCTTAAAAAACAAAGAGATCCACATGCAACAGCTAAAGGTCATAGTAGAATTATTAAAAATAGAGTACATTATTATAATTAGCACTGGTTTACACAATGATTTAAAACAGAGTCATTACACAAACTTGTAGGAGTTACTTTCAAAAAATTGAAATGACAATCAGTTTGGTCAATCCCCTATGAAAGAGAAGAAGATTAGCAACTTAATGAACATTTCCTGATCAATCACAACAATGGATACTCTGTATACAGTATACATCACAAACTTCCATAGATTTTGGGTACAAAAAAATACCGCCACATCGGGTCAATCCAAGCATAAAACAACAAACTGAAATTATTTCTTTCACTATATACACACAGGTGTTTTACTTAATTCAAATAATCAATTAATTGATTCACTTCTATCAAATCATGAAAAATGAATCCCTCCCAAAATCTGCTCACACATTCCCACCAAATGGTACAAGAGAAAAACCGATGAAGTAGGCACACTCAATGCAAGCAAGGCAATCATACCAAACCAAGGGCCAAGCCCGGCCTCGTGTTCATCAACTGAATCTGCAACACTACGAGTGGCTTGCAAATCATGGAATCATAGCTCGTGTAGTATCTCTTTTCCCAGTCCATCCAATCCGCCGGCAGCACGCAGTTCTTCTCGATCATCTTCATCTCGTGGATTCTCTTCCTAAAAATAATCATGTTCTCGTTCACCATACTCCCGCCAAAATTTTGATCCGCCGCCTCTCTCCTCCAAGAAGTCGCAACGATGCTGGTTTTCTAATGACCCAGGCTCGGCCTCAAACTTGAATACTGTAATATCCTGAATTTTGGACCTTGAACCCCCAAGATAAGCCTATTATGGACAGACGACTAGACCCCATTTAGTAAGTGTGATATCCTTGAATTCTGAGAATTTAATTTTAGAAATATTATATGTGGTTTTATTATGGATCAGACCCTATTTTTGGCCTAGACTAAGAAGAAGGATGACATAAATCTTTCCCCAATAAGCCCTATATTTCATCCAACAAGGCCAAGCGAAAGGATAATGAAAGAGATGGCTATCACCCAAGAGGGGGGTGAATTGAGTGTCTAATTAAAAACTTTGAACTTTAAAAATCTTTTCACAACTTACTGAAAGTAGTTTGAATGACAATAGTAATTTACAAAGTGATAAACAATCATTCAAACATATATGTTGGAATGTAAGAGATAAGGGAAGAGAATATGCAAACTGTGATTTATACTGGTTCGGACCAATCCTTGACCTACGTCCAGTCCTCAAGCTCCACCTGAGATTTTCAATCCACTATCTTCTTTCAACTTGATTACACGTTCTGTACTTGAAGTAATCCTCTCACTAGGATTCACTCCCCCTTACAAACCGTAATCAAAGCACCCACTTGATTACACTCTGTACTCGAAGTAATTCTCTCACTAGAACTTACTCCCCTTACAAGCTGTAATACAATGGGTTTCCCACTCAAGATCACCCAATCTTGAGTAACTCTCAGATAGAAAGATAGGATATTTACAAATAAATCTTCTCTCTTTGAAGTGAATGGATAAACACTGAAGTACAATACAAAACATCTCACTCTCTATGATAATCTATGAAAATATTGAAAACAGATAGTAAATGATAAGAATATCAACATATCAGCATGTTGAAGTTGTAAGCTTGTTTCTCTGCGTTTTTGTCTTGAATCTGTCTTCTTTTATAGGTGGAGATCAGTATATGACCGTTTGAAGATTCAATGACCGTTGGGTAAAGAAATATAGCCGTTAGACTCAGATGAAACTAGCCGTTTTAATCATCTGAAACATGTACAAAAACTCGAGTTTTCCTTGTCCAGAGACGTCAGAGATGCTGAAGACATTGCAAACTCGAGTCAGTTAGTGATTAATTCGAGTTTTGAGTTCCAAACTCGAGTTTTGTGTCCTAAACTCGAGTTTTCTCATACTGGAACTGATTTTTGCTGGTTTTAACTCCAAATTGATCCATTCCAACTTCCATATGATCTTGGAGACTTCTAACATCAATATTAAAGCTTGAATAATGATTCTCTCAACCCATTCAACAAGATCTTCCTTCTTTCTTCTCTTCTCTTCTCTTCATCATTCTCCATAATTTAATTCTTTCTTTCTTCTCTCCTCTTCTTCTTCTCTTGATCATTTTCATAATTTAATTCTTCAATATATCATCTTCTTCTTGAACTTGACATTCTCTTTGCAACCTTCTACCTTCTTCAATATATCACCTTTTTCTTGAAATTGACATTCTTTTCAATTTCTTCTTTCTTTAGTCTCTTATCTCCTTCTTGAGCTATTATTCAACTTGGACTAATCTACATTAAATATAGTAGTTAGTCAATGTAGGAGATAAATATATCATATAAACTTTTTGCTCTTAATAATGGCATCTATATAAGACATCATCAAAACTAATCAAAACCAACAGATAAGATGGAGTTTTGAACATTAATCATATGCTATAATAAAAGTCAACAAGGTTTATCTTTAATTGCCACTTGTCACAATTGGATGACAAGATGACTAGAAAATGGACACCTCAACATGGTCAATTAATGATAATTAATGAGCTATAATTCTTCCTCTCCAAGGCAAGATTTTCATCCATATAGAAGGAAAGGGAGAGAGCAAGATAAGAAACAAAGAGTTCAAGCAAAAGATAAGTCAACAATCTTCTAGATTTATGTTGACATTTGATGACCAACAGAAGAGCTTGAACCATAAGATCTTGACACTTGTTTAAGCTTATTTTGGAAGACAAATGTAAGATGAATTTTGGCTAAGTAATAAGCCAAGAGAAGCACACAAAAATCAAGAAGAGACTAGCATGAGACAAAGTAAAAAATCATCTAGAAGAATGTTGACATTCCTT
Source organism: Acacia pycnantha (assembly GCA_025563575.1). Taxonomy (NCBI): domain Eukaryota; kingdom Viridiplantae; phylum Streptophyta; class Magnoliopsida; order Fabales; family Fabaceae; genus Acacia; species Acacia pycnantha. The sequence goes on along the minus strand of JAMWYP010000002.1, from coordinate 1,960,150 downwards.
GATATTTCTTAAAGGATAAGAAGAAGCTTAAACCATGAAAATTGAACACTTGTCAAGACAATTTGGATGCCCAAATAATAAGTAAAAATTCATCCAAAAAGGGAAGGGAAAGGAAAAAGGCAAGAAACTTGAAGAATAAGCCGAGATAAGGAGATATTTTGAGGGTATTTTGGTCAATTTCCAAGTGGGATCCATAAGCTTGTCTTCCAAGTAGCCTAAAACATTATAAATACTTCTTCCCTCGTGTATAATTTCGTTGGGACATGATAAAGCAAGAAAAAAGATCTTGAAGAACTAAGGTAAGATCTTGAGTTATGATCTTGTTTTTTCTAAGTCCTACTCATTAATCTCTCAAAACACTCTTGCATGATGTTGTTGTAGAGAAGGCAAAAACATTTGGAGCCAAGGAGGAAGAGGAAGTTGCAAGAACAAAAATCAAGTCAAGGGCCATGAAGATAATGGAAGGAGCTTCAAGCAACCCCGATGGTTGGAAGAAGAGGAAACCAAGAAGGACATTAGTTCTTAAGGTAATTGACTTACCCTACTTGCATGTACTTGATATTATTGCTTGTGTGTTAATGTGTAACATCCCAAATTTTAGGATTTGAAATTGGAATATTTTATGGAAATTAATTATGAAATTTAGGCTTATTTTTCCCTTAATTAATTTATTTCGGGAAAAATACTAATTCCAAGTAAGGAATAATCTAGGCCTAAAAATTAATTATAGAAATAATATATGAGAGTTAGACGGTGGAAATTGGCCAAAGGATTAAATTAATTAATTTGAAAATTAGGAATTTATTTTCCTTGTAATAAATAATAAAACCTAAGTAACACATATGTACATATTCATTCAGCAAGACAAGTTTTTTTTTTTTTTTTTTGCTACAAAAATTTTAGGAAAGGGGTTGGGCTCACCCACAATCCAAGGGCAGGGCGCTTGGAGCCCAGTCCGTAGGGCATACTGGACAAAGAGTACACATGCCTCCACCTCTACCAGCGTTTCCACTGCTTCTAAGACCCCTAGGATGCCTCCCCAGCGCCCTAGGGGTCTGGGAAGCAGTGGAAACGCTGGCAGAGGTGGAGGCATGTGTACTCTCTAATCAGTATGCTCTGTGGAGTGGGCTCCAAGCGCCCTGTCCTTGAACTGTGGGTGAGCCCAACCCCTTTCCTAAAATTTTGTAGCAAAAAAAAAAAAAAAACTTGTCTTGCTGAATGAATATGTAAGACAAGTTAATACTCCCTCTAATTTCAATTGCTGCTCTAGTCCACGTAAACCATTTGGCCCATAAACAAATAAAAGCCTAAATCCATCAGATTACTCTTCCAACACCTAAACAATGAAACCAACCCATATACACAACACCTCCAATTCATTATTTTTCTCAACCCACATGCTCAGATATATTATAAGCAGAACCATTTGAAACAATGAGGCAAGTCACGTGACCCATACTACTCCAATAACCATCATTATATTGGCCCACACCCCTTTGATCCATTAAAGATAATAGAAGCAGTAACATGTAAAAGCCACAGTGAGTAGTGTCATTTACGTTAAGCAACAGGGAAATATACATCAGTAAAAGGAAACACTAAAACACGTTAATAACCCAGTATCCCAAATCACGGTCAAACCTGGCATCATAGAGTGAGATCACCAACAACGGCATGCTTCTCCCGATAGCAACAACACCTTACCTCTCAGTCTACCTTTCCATCCCGGTTCAGACCCTTAGCTTACTAAATATCCGTTTCTTCTTAGTTTGCCTTCATTCACCTTGCTTCAGCCAAGCTGAGACCGAGCGTGAGAGTGAAAGAGTGAGAGATGAAGAAAGAGGGGGGGAGAGAGAGATTTAGAACTGTGATAATTTCTTCCTCTGCAAATCACGCCGGAAAACAAGGGTGTTTGGTTTTCACTGGGAATTCTCATCGTGCAAGCCGGAACTAGAGGTAAATCATCGGGCCTCTTCTCCTTTGGATTTCCATCATTTCTCCATCCCAAGTCGCTGAGTTTGAAGCCGTTAAGAACATAGTTTGATTCCCACATGAGTTCTCTGCAAAACGAAACTGAAACGGGGACATTAGTTGAGATATATATATATGTGTGTGTGTGTGTGTGTTGTGAGAATATATATAGATACCGTTGCATTGCTTACTGTATATTTATTTATTATTTATATGGTCTGAAAGCAAAAAAGAAAATCATGTTGTAGTGTTCATGTACGTATTTATCACTGAGTTTGGAGATAATAGGAAAAGAGTAGTCTATACATACATATAAAAGCTAATTGTTGTTGTCATAATATATGTGCATGTCACTGTTATATAGCTTGCAATAATGATTCTATGACAAAAGAGGGATAGAGAGATGGACGTTACCAGAGGTCGCGAGGAGGAGTAGAGGACCGGAGGTGCAAAGCTAGGAGGACTGGAGGGCCGGAGGTGCAACACAAGGAGGAGTTGAGGGCCAGACGAGTGACGCAAGGAGGAGGGGAGGGCCGGAGGAGCAATGCAAGGCAGAGGGAGGGAAGGTGTGCGGACAAGCGGAACAGAATTAGAGGAGATGAGAAAATGAGAAAACCGGACGACATTAGGCCTTTAACTCCCGATTTTGCGATCAATTTATGTTGTGACGGAATCACAAGCAAAAAGCAAGCAAGTTTGTGGCGGAACTGGGGTTCCATCGGAAACTGTTGGCAGAAGCCCTTTGGTTTGCAATGGAACATCGGTTCCGTCATAAACTTCTGGTATAATCCCTCCGGTTTGCGACAGAACTGATGTTCCGTCGCAAACCGGCTTGCAAAATTCCTCAGGTTTGCGCGTCATATTGCTTCTGTTTGTGACGGACATAGATTTCCGTCGCAAATTTTATTTTAGTTGCGACGGATTTCATAAATCCGTCACAAAAGTGCTCATTTGCGACGGATTTAAAATTCCGTCGCAAATATCCCCAAATTTTGCGACGGAAAAAAGTCCGTCGCAAACTCCATCGCTATTTTCTTATATATATATATATATATAAGTTTCTTATATTTTTCCCAAAGCATACGTTATGTGTGTGTGTAGTGTTATGACATTAAGCTTTTCTTTGGTTACTAAGAAAGATATATATATATATATATATATATATATATATATATATATATATATATATATATATATATATATATATATATATATATATATATATATATATATATATATATATATATCACATGGATTTGCATTTGGAAAATTATAGGAAAATATTGATGGATTGGAAAACCATGAGAAACATTAAAACATAATTTATATGGAGTTAGTGTTATTAAATTCCTAATTTAAAGTGTTAGGATAGCCTCTAAGAGTTTAAAATAGTTGTTGAGAAATAAATAGATATTATTATTATTATTATTATTATTATTATTATTATTATTATTTATTAAAAAGAGTGTTATTATTAAGGGAATTTTAGGGGTTAATCCACTTTTAAATAGAAATAATTCGCGTAGTTAGTTACTTTGCGACACAAGAAATGACTAATGGCAATGATGAACGTTTATAGGCATACCTTGACACATTTACTGATCCCAACACCTTTGGACAAAGTTAGGATTCAAGCTTGAGGTGAGTTACTGTTATCTTGTTAGCCTGTATGTATGTATTCATGTATGACAGATCATGTTTGCTAGATGATTTACATGTTTATTTCCTAGCTATGGATTTGGGGCTGCGTGTCCCATAGGGCTACGTGTCTTAAAGGACTACGGTCCTTGGCTGATAACTGCGGTTTCGGTACGAATTGTTTACTGTAAATTATTCTATGCTTATCATGTGTTATACTATCATTCATATTTCATACCTGCATATGAGATTAACTGTTTCTCTGGGGTTCATTCATTTGAACTCCAAATCACATGAAAGAGACAGGTAGTGGTTCAGAATCAAGAGGGAAGATGCAGCTGTAAGGGTTATAGCATAAGGGACTTTTGTGATAGTATAAGTAGTTGGACTGTACTAAATCGTTTATCATTTGTCTATTTTTGGATTATTGTATTAAGACCCCCCTATGGGATAGATATTGCTAGTGAAAATTTATCCTCATATTTTCAACTAAGTTATTTTAAGAAAGTTTTATTCCGCAATTAAGTCGTCCAAACTATTTCGATGCCTGTGCGCTATAACTCTGATAAATAAAGGCGCCTTTAGGACGGGTGTTACATAATGTGTATGATTGTTATGCTTGCTTGTTTATGTTTAACATATTTGAATAGTTGTAGCTCTGTTTCTAATTTTACTATGGCCATGAGTATGTTGTATGAAACATTGAACATGCAGAAATATCATTATGTTAACATGAGCCTATGTAAGGTAAGCATTTCATACCCTAGCATTTATCTTGCATGCATTGTTTGGTATTGTCTGCTACTGAGATTCCCCAGAATCTCACCTTCCACTACCAGTTAGCAGGTGTGCACTGGGAAGAAGTGCTACACGAGATCCCGAAGGGAAGATTGCTTGAAGACGAACTAGTGGAGGGAATGCCGAAGAATTGAAGGATGACAGAGTAAATAATTTGAATGTCTGTGATGTGTATAGACCATATGGGAATTTCTTGTATGTAATCAAATTGTTATTTTATCAATATATTGTACTATTTCTATTTTGCCCCACAACTGCGTACAATTAAGGTAAAGATCGTTGAATTGCGCATAGTTACTCTAATAAACAGTGAGATAATGGAAGGTGTTACAAATACAGAATTGAGAGAAATGAGGGTGAATTTAGGGAAATGGATTGCATGATGATGATTTTGGATCGATGAACTAGGGTTTTAGCTTCTGAGAATTGTAGGATTCGTGGGATATTGAATAGGTTTATATGGGAAGGATTGAATTTGATCTGGGCATTCAGGAAGAAGGAAATTTATAGGGTTTGAATGAGAGAAAGAGAATGATTGTCCACGTACATCATCATCGTCTAGCTAGCAAAAAAAATCAAACTTAACGGTCAAACGATATTTTTACCTCTAATTTATAACCACGTAATCACTTTTATACCTAAGAAAACACTTTGTATTAGGAGCTCCTCAAAATAAAAACACTTGTATATTTTTGTAACTTAACTCAATTACTTTTATTGACTTTTTAATTACTGGAAAGTACTTTTGTTGACCATTCTTAATAATAAAGAATCATATGAATATATATGTAATGCCTCGTTCTTCTTTCCCTCCCTCTTGTTTCGGTGATCCTGACTCCCTCTATCTCTTTCTCTCGCTCTCTCTCTCCTCGTCCTGCAGCAAATGGCTGCGACTCAAGCCAGCCTTCTCCTTCAGAAGCAACTCACAGGTTATTAGTTTTGCTGGAACCTAAATCTTGGCTTTCTTTCTTTCCTTCTTCTTTGGTTTTTCAAAACCCTTTTAGGGTTTTGATTCATGCTTGAGTTTTTGGATTGATCAACTGATGATCATTATTGTTCTTGGCAGATCTTTATAAAAATCCAGTTGATGGATTTTCGGCTGGTTTGGTTAGCGATGACAACATATTCGAATGGCGAGTCACCATCATTGGGCCACCCGATACTCTTTTGTGAGTTATCTTATTCTTTTCTTTTGGGGATTGTGAGTTTTCTTCATGGTTTATTTGAGAAGTAGAAGTGAATGAAAGGAAATGGAAAGATTGAAAATTAACAAAAATTTAAATGAATTAATGTTGCTATACCCTGCTATCTTCTTTCCTTCTCCTTTTTATTTTTCCAGACAAAGGCTTGATGTCTTGCTTTTACTTCCTTGTGATTCTTCGTTTTTTTACCCAAAAATAATTCGGATTGCTTTGCTTCCAACTACAGTCTTAAGCTATCCTATAATAATAGTCTGATATGGTTGCATTTGAATTTCGTTGAAGTCACACAATTTAAAATTTTCTTCGACCGCTTTTTCTTCAAATAAATCGAGGAGAACATCCAACTGAAATTGCACAAATTTACAGAGTATAAACTATAGAGATTATTTGTCAATTAAGCATCTCTTTATTTCTGTTGCGTGTGATTTGGAAGTGCCCAAGCCCTTTTATTGTCATAGCTGCATAAATGAGATTTCTTGCGTGACGCTATGAGGTTCTTGATCTTGTTCCCAACATTATTAAAGTATATATATTATCAAAGATTGGGTCAGTAAGAGAAGCCTGTGCATGGAAGAACACCTTAGGTATGGTGAAATTGTGTTCGTGACCAGTGCTCATTAGTATATATAAATATTTTAAAAAAAAGTTGTTTCCCTTTGTAATTTATTCTGCAAATTAAACCATGGTACGCTTACTGTATGATATGGACATTTCTATACCATGGTACACTAACTGAACGATATGGACGTTTCTATGCATATAAGTATTTAACTGCATGCTAGCCTTTTGTTATCAACTCCTTTTTGGATTAACTCCTTTTAGATTTTTTTTTTTTTTTTGGGGGGGAAATATCTAGATAAACTTGTCATTTGGAACTTTGAATTATGGTGCTTATTATACACCATTGTGTCTTTTTCTTACGGCCATTGTTTGCAGTGATGGAGGTTTCTTCAATGCTATCATGCTTTTTCCTCCCAATTATCCACTTAGTCCTCCAACAGTGAGATTTATCTCTGAGATGTGGCATCCTAATGGTGATTGCATTCTCCCATCACAACTTTTAAAATTCTGTGGATTTAATAATTTGCCTTATTTCTTTGTTGTCTTTATATGGTCTACAGTTTACCCAGATGGAAGAGTCTGTATTTCAATTCTTCACCCCCCTGGTGATGATCCAAATGGCTATGAACTCGCAAGTGAGCGCTGGAGTCCTGTCCATACGGTATGGTTTAGACTTTAGATGATCAGAGATGCATTTGTTCATCATCATATGAGGCTTGAATTTTTCTTGCGCTTTAATTTTGCTTGAATAATTACTGATGGCACAGGTTGCTTTATAATAACTTGGCTTGTATTCTGAAATGTTGTCAAATATAATTGAAGCACCTGGATTTTCACTGTAAACCATATGTTTGAACTTATTTGCTCATGGCTCATATGTTTATGCTAGCTTGGTGAGTGCAGGTGTGCATGCATGCAATGTGCAGTTTATAATTGCCCCACTGTTCTGTTAAAACATACATTTAGTTTGGAATTCCAAAGTGCTTGATCAGTACACCACTTTCATCATAATTTCTAACAATGTGTTAAGAATAATAACACAGGTAATTAGAGTAAATAATAGATACAGATAACAATATGTTTTGAACTTATTTGCTCATGGCTCATAAGTTTATGCTAGCTTGGTGAGTGCGGGTGTGCATGCATGCAATGTGCAGTTTATAATTGCCATCTATGTTGCACCGACATGAGACACGACTCGACACTCCGACACGTTAATTCTAAAAAAATATAAATTTCGACACGTTAGGACACGTTTTGATATTAAATATATATATTATAATTTACATTCAAGTTCAATATTCCGTAAAACCCTGGCCTCCATCTTTGGATCATCGTAGATTTAGCCTCATCATAAAAGCCGTGCCTCCTTTTAAAAATAATAATAATAATACAAAAGGAAAATTCATCATCAATTCAGTAATATTCAAAGCCATGCATATTTTTAAAAAATAGAAGTGTCGAGGCATGTCGAAGTATCGGATAGTGTCGGAGTGGCCGATACGCATATTTTTAAAAAATAGGAGTGTTCGTGCTTCATAGATTGCCATATGGTTCTGTTAAAACATACATTTAGTTTGGAATTCCACAGTGCTTGATCAGTACCACTTTCATCATTATTTCTAACAATGTGTTAAGAATAATAACACAAGTAATTAGAGTAAATAATAGATACAGATAACAATTACTGAAGTTCCCAAGTCATAGTTGAGTGTAGGTGTGCGACCTTCTGAGTCTTGGTACAATGCATTGTCTAAGTCTGGATAGCCTGCATTTGTTATTGTCTTTAATTGGAACACTTTACCCTTTGTCGGCTTATATCTGAATCCTAAACAGATGAAAGGCTGCATTTGATTTGCCTCGGGTCAGTCTGGGTTTCTAAAGTTTGAAAGGCAATCAAGGAAGATGAAAGAGAGAGACTAGAAGGAGGGAGGAGGAGGAGGAGGATAGGATGAGAGAACAAATCCAACAAGGATACAAAAACAAATAAACAAAGTTCAGCAATGAGAAATCAAAGAAGCTTAGAATGGAAAAATCAAATCCATAAAAGCAAATCACAGAATTGCAACAGATCTGAGGGATCCAAAAAGTTGCAACAGATTGAGGCAACCTCTATTGAATTTCATGTCATCACCAACGAACTAAAATCTGAGTGAGAGAGGCAATGGGAAGCAAAGAGGAGGAGCAGAAGTATACATTATTACCATGGTTCTGAAATTTGATAGCCATTGGCTTCCCTGCTTTTGTGGTGGATCTAAAATCTGGTCGTCATGGAAGGGGGGACATGTGATGTGAGAATCGAATCAAAGAGCTTTCTGAACATATGATGTGAGAGAGATAACCTAGAAGGGAGTTTAGATGCAACATAGAAAAGGATGAATGATTTTTTTCTTTTTTTCTTTTGGGGGTCATTGGTTTGTGTCATTGTGTGTGTCTACATATATAAGCTTGATTATCGGACCAGTCTGGATTGATTGGACCTATTAAGCCAGCCTGCAATGTGCATCAGTTCAAATGTTCAATGACTTCGGCCTCATCAGGGGGGGTCATTGGTTTGTGTCATTGTGTGTGTCTACGTATATAAGCTTGATTATCGGACCAGTCTGGATTGATTGGAGGGGAGGGGGGGTCATTGGTTTGTGTCATTGTGTGTGTCTACGTATATAAGCTTGATTATCGGACCAGTCTGGATTGATTGGACCTATTAAGCCAGCCTGCAATGTGCATCAGTTCAAATGTTCAATGACTTCGGCCTCATCAGGGGGGGTCATTGGTTTGTGTCATTGTGTGTGTCTACGTATATAAGCTTGATTATCGGACCAGTCTGGATTGATTGGACCTATTAAGCCAGCCTGCAATGTGCATCAGTTCAAATGTTCAATGACTTCGGCCTCATCATTTCTGAGTTGGGCTGTTCTATAAGTTTCAACCCAGCCCAATGCAAACCATCTCAGTCAGGTTGAGGTGGTTTGTTTGGACTGAGTTGTTTTTCGTGCTCACCCCTACCTCCTACACTGTGGACATTATAAGATATTTAATCACTTTTTGTGGCTGAAAGTGTATAATAGAAAGAAAACCATAGATTTGTGGCCTTTAGTATGTTTCATTGTATAATTGATCTCTACAGAATTATCTCTGTGTTGTTTAGTAAAGTGAAAAATTATCTATTAGATTCCATTTCTGTCATTTTGCATCTTTTTCTATCTCTATTTGCTATGAAGTTTTTGATATACGGTATGACAGATGTTTTGATTTTATAACTCATGATCCTTACCCTATGTTTGGATGGAGAGAAAGGGGAGGGGAAATAGGGGGGAGGGGTACTGGGAAGGAACTTCCAAAAATGGTAAAAAAAAAAAAAACCTATTTTTGAGAGTTTTCCCTCCTAGTTTTCTTTCCCCTCTAATTTTCTCTCCATCCAAACATAGGGTAAGTGAATTTTTCTATCTATCAGTTTTAATGGAGAAACTAATAGCAAGATATAAGAAATTGTAATTAAGTCCTATATTTTGTTAACAAACAATGCTAGCAATAATTTGATCTCGTCTGCAAATTTACATCATATTTATTTTAGTAGTATCATTTTATATTATTCTTGGTGAACGATGCTAGTAATAATCTGATCTATTATGCAGGTTGAGAGCATAGTATTAAGTATTATATCAATGCTTTCAAGCCCTAATGATGAGTCGCCTGCAAATGTAGAAGCTGCGGTATGTTTTAGTGTAACATGTGAACCAATCTTTGAATGCATAATAATTTTCTGTCTTACCCATGCCCAATATTATTGCATTTGAAACCTGGAAATGTGAGATTACAAACTTGGGACTCTTGTAGAGCATATTTGACTGGGAATAGGATGAGACTAACCAAGATATATGTAGAAAGAGAGGAAGAAAGGAAAGAAGCCAGAAATAGAGGTGTAGAAAGAGATAGAGAGAACCAGAACCAAGAGAGAGAGGCCAAGGGAATTCAGAAAACACTATTATTCCATTTACATCTAATTTGGATTACAATAGGATTAGGCCCTTATTTATAGACTAGAGTGACTTAATGACCAAGCTAATCCTAAACTAACTAACTAACTTTCTAACGGATATATTTCCTAATGACCCCTAACTAACTTTTAACTTTTTACTATCTTTATATATCAATATATAATGTTCTTATCTTCTATTAGACATCTTGGCTATATGACTAAATAATAGAAACTTGAGGTTGTTTCTGCTTATTGTTGGCTTAAATTCTTATACAATTTTCTTTTTAGCCATATTGTTCTTGTACACCTATAAGATTTTCAGCTTCATTGCTTTGAAAATAGAGGAGTTTTGAAATTTTAAATAACTAGCCACTAATCATAACCCCTCCTCCCTACTTTTAATGGTAACGTTTGTATTTTGTAGAAAACAACTAAAAGTTAAGCCATATATGATTGTTATAGATGATAATACTACAAATTTTGCATGATTGATTGGTTGAGCTTGAGTTTTATTCGCATAATATCATATTTCTTTGGTGCCAATTTGGCAAAATTCTTGGAAGACACTATAAACTTGTTTAACTTCCTTAACTGCAGGTGATGTGGAGAGACAAAAAGGATGAGTTCAGAAAGAGAGTGAGTCGCTGTGTGAGGAAGTCTCAAGAATTATAGTGAACTTCTTTATACATTTTAATCATGTCATTACAGTTTCTAGCTTCCTGTTTTGTCATGAGTGGATTGCTGCCATGTTGTGTTACTCTGATTAAAAATACCTTGTTATTCTCAAGCCTTGGAGAAAAGGAAATATGAGCTTGAAGTTGTGTAAGAATGTGGCTTTCTATACTTCTTCTTTGATAATAGGGGGGGCTTTATATAGTTCCTTGCCATTTTGACTCCTCTTTCACTCTGATTACCGGGAACTTTTCTTTTTTTCTCTGGTGAAAAAATTCTCAATGCTGTATAACTTTAAGTAATTGAAGACTATTAAATAACTGAAAAAAAGACTGTCTCACTTGTCTTCTACTCCTTCCGTTCTTAATATAAGTTATCTTTATCTAATTTAATTAGATTTAAAAAGTTAATTAATATGACATGTATTTTTAAGGTGTTATTTATTTTTCTTAATTCCTCTGAACAGAATTGGTCATACCAGTCTGCTGGCAAATTGGGATTATTTATTTTTGTGTACAAATTATGTATGTTTTAAAATTGTTGTCATGTCAAAGATATATGTCGGGTCAATAAAATAGAAGTATATAAATAAGAATAAGTCGGTTATAAATTTAATGTTATCTGATTTTGTATTAGTTTCAAATATATATTTTAATTCAAGGAAAAAAATTAAGGACAATCAATAAAAATTTGAGACTTTCTTATACTACATTAATAAAAATAAAATTAAGCTTGGGAAGAACAGATGCAAAGATAACATCAAAATATAAAGTTGTGTGATGATAATTTAAAATTGTGTACCTCTATCATCGGAAATTGTTTTTTAAGATATTAATTAATCCAATTATAATGTTAAAAATGCAATATACAATATTAATATATTTATAGTAATAGCACCAATGTTTCTAATATTGCTGCAGTTAGGGTTGTCAAAGCTGGTTGGTTTTTAATAAGTCAAGGCTTAAAAAGGTTAGACTTGAAAAATCTGCATATCCTTAAACTATCCTATCATTAAATTTCTAATTTTTTCAACTATTTTGAAATATCTAAAAATAGAATAACAATTCTTCTAGAATTCCTGATTCAAATATTAAACTAGTATAATAAGGTGTCAAATTGTTGCGTAACCTTCCAAAACTAAATCAAATCAAACATCAAATACTAATAAATTATAGTGCAAACTTGTAAAGGACCAAAATTAAATAATACAAACAAAGCAGAGAGAAAGAAGCAAAAAAGGGCAAACTTATTGTCGATGCTTATATCCTCCCCTCTCCCACCCTCACATTAAAAGAAATTTCTCAACATTTTGGCTAAAGAGGGAAAAAGAAATTAAGAAAATGACACTTAAATACCATATGAAATTTTTAAACGCCAAAAAGTTAACATTTGGAAAGGATATAGAGGTGACATGGATCAAATTGGAATTTTAAAATGTTAGTGGATTTATCATTTTGCTCTCATTTTAAAAAAAAAAAAAAAAGACAGAAAAATGAGCATCGTCGGAGCACCACGGTGACCAGCCATCTGAACTCCAGCCATCAGCAAAGCTCCAGCGCACTGGGTTCTTTCGTGGGGTGGGGTTGAATTTTCATAAGAAAATAATTGAATGAAGATGTAAGGGTGGAATTCAAACCCGCCCCATCATGATATTGAAGAAGTTAGGTGGTCACTGGCTACCAAAACTCCTTTCATATATAGACACATGCGCGCGCGCGCGCCCACACACTCTCTCTTTAGTTAACGTTTTTTCCATCCAAAAAACATTTTTATTAAAATCATTACGGATCTTGTCAAACTCCTTATTGCTTTTGTGAATCTCATTACAAATTTTGTCAAGGCCCACAAATGTAGGTGAATTATGTCTAACGTTTTTCCTATTAGGAAACACTCTTGTGAAAACTATTACGAATCTTATAGAACTCATTATTGCTCTAATGAAACCCATTATAAATTTTGTTAAAGCCTACAAATGTTGGTAAATTATGTCTAACATTTTTTCCATTATAAAAAAAATGAGATTGACAAAATTCATAATAGGATCGACAAAAATAATAATGAATTTGACAAGATTCATAATAGTTGTTTCCTGATGGAAAAAAATGTTAACCAGACAAAAACAATTTATGTGTGTGTTTACCACTCTGGTCCTATTTATAAGTCCAATTTGACCAGATCTCACATACCAATGAGAGGTAGTTGACACAATGATTATGGGGGTAAATTTTCAATTTTGCCCTCATTTATGATTGGATGCTTTTCAATTGTTTCTTCTCTCTCTATCTTCATAGGTATAATTAATATGGGTAAAATTGTCACAATCTCATTTATTACATGAAACTGGACTTATAAATAGGACCAAAAAAATTTGGTCAAATTGGACTTATAAATAAGACCAGAGTGGTATATATCAATGCATATATATTACAGAGGAGCTTTGGTGGCCCAGTGACCTCCTAACTCCTTCAATATCATGGTGGGGTGGATTCGAATCCCACCTTTACACTTTCATTCAAATCTTTTTCAAAACAAAAATTCAACCCCACCCCTTAAAAAAACCCGTCATCGAAGCGTCGCCGGAGGATGAAGTTCAAGCCGGTCAGTACTAGAGCTCCGACGATCAGCCATAGTGGTGCTCCAGCCAGCTAGGCTCATTTTTCTTTTTCTTTTTTTTTTTTTTGGTATCCCACCCGGTTCATCAGAACCTTCAGTTTTGACTAATCCGGATTCGGGTTCTTCAGTGGCAAGGATGACCCTCCCATCAGTGGTAGCTCCCTACAAGGCGGATTACAAGTGCGTTACCGCAGCTCAAACCCTAGACCTCTTAAGGGAATCCAGCGCCACATTCCGCTGGACCAACCATGTAACATCCCAAATTTCTAGACTAGAAGGCTGGAAATAAAATTGAGATAAGAAGGCTTCTTGCCAATAGAGTCCAAAAGTCTTAAGCTTATTATGAGAAAAAGCTTAAAATAATTATTAAAATTATTTTGGACCTTGAAATTTTGAGGAGATTATGAAATAATATTTCGATGTCATGATATAGAAATATTACGGTGGAATTAATTATGGAAAATTTAGCCTAGATAAATGTTAAAATTAATATTTAGAATTTTAAAGTTTGAAAAATGGTCCAGCGTACAATACTCTCCAATTACTATATTTTAATGGGAGACTTGGATAAGGATTGGTCTCCACTACTTTTATTATATTGGAACACAAACTGATGGCATATTCTCAAGATAATATAAATGTGACAATGGAGCAAAAGATGACAGCACGTGTACTCTTCATTTTCGCTGGTTATACACTTTGCTTTGTCTACTATTATTATTTATTTGGACAACAATATACAAGCCCATACACGATTTTGGCCCATATGCTATCAGAGGTAAAGTCCACCTTAATTGTTTCATTCTTCTTTCTTGAGCCCAAACCGTATGAGATACAACAGAGGCAATATCCATTAAACCGGTATACCAAACTCATGGTCATGGCCAATGTGAGTTGGCATAGATGGTAAGGGATCCAGGACTAGGCCCTTGGGTCGTGGGTTCGATCCCCTCTGCCGTCGCTGGGACTCCTTTGGTAGGCGATCTCGTAAGTCCCCAGTAAGTGTTCATAGAGCCCGGGGCCGTGCCCTGACCTTGGTGGAGGACTGATGTCGAACCCCTCCAAAACTTTCTATTATCAAAAAAAAAAAAGTATACCAAACTCACACGCAGAGAAAGAGATCAGCAGGAAAAAAAAAAAGATTAGGCCAGAAAATCTCAACGTGATTACAAAAACGCAGAAGGATCAGAGACAGGCAACACAACCATACTTCTCGAGCCCAGCGCCATGAACCTCTGCTCATTCACTTCGGACCGTTGGCTTAGCTTATGCTCCTCGGACCAGCGTCTTCCTGTTTCTATCGGACTGTTGGCTCCTTCTCGGTTGGACCCTTGGGTCCTAATATATATATATATATATATACACACACTATTGCTCCTTCAACTCAAAGAGCAGCAGAGAGTGGAGAGCAGAAACGTAAAGTAAGCGAGAGAGAGAGAGAGAGAGAGAGAGTCTGAGAAAGGAGGAAGAAGCAGACGCAAGCTGTAGAGCTGAGTGAGTGAGAGTGTGTGCTCTGTTTTTAGAATCGGAGAACAGGGAGAGAAATTGAGATAGAAGAAGAGGAGGAAGGAGGTGTTGCATAGATCCTTTTTGGTCAGTCTTCATTCTCATTCACCTCGGTACAGAAATAAGAAAGAAGTAGTAAGAGACGACACACCAAAAGCAAGAAGTTGGAAGGGAAGGAGTGGGACTTACGAACAAGGTAAGTCTCTTTAATTCTTTTAGCTTTTGTGTGCTGCACGATTAGTCTGTTTTATGGGGTTGAAACAGAGGAAATTTTGGCATGTGTTGTACGTATGAAAAGTCTGGATAACCATAGGAGTCATTATAGAATTAAAGAGGACTCTTAAATGGTTGCATGTATATCAATGTTGGAGTTTTCTTCAAGTTCTGTAAAGTTTCTGCAATGCACCGAAACTGAACAAGGTTTAAGAGAATTAGCGTGGTGCTGTTAGGAACTTCAGGGAGCATGCATTTGAATCATTTGATCACATCTAAAATATGTTTAGATGGGAAGACTGTTAGAAAACTAAGCAATCTAAACATGTTAAACACAGATTAACATTTAGATCAATGCGGAAAAATGAAGTAGAGATCACAAATACCTCCCGCCATTGAATTGTCTCCAGAAGCAAGCAGGGACGCACTCCGAGTAAGCAAGCAGGAACGAATCCACGCAGGGACGAACTCCGAGTCTCAGTCCTTCTGATCCTTCTCTCTGAATCTGCAGATGGTGTGCTTGTCTCAAGGTCAGAGCAGGCACTACTACAAAAATTGGATATTACTACCCTAAAAAACGTCCTTATTTAGAAATAGGACGTCCAAAATGAAGGCGGTGGCATTCTTGTAATTATATTTAAGGAAGTTGAGCCTTCAGCGTCCGAAATAAGACATCAGGACTCCTTAAATTGATTTTGGTGTCTGAAATTTTTCGGGACGTCTAAAATTGTTTCGCGCCATAAAAAATATGAGAAATATTTGTTTGGCGCCATGAGATTTTTTTTCAATAAAATTCATTTATGGCGACCTACATAACTTTACGGGCGTCTTTAATGAGTCAATTTACTTCACGCCATGAATTTTTGTTTGGCGCCGAGGATTTTTAAAATAGAAATTAGGAAATTTAATAATATTGGCGACCTAAATCTAAATCAGTCGCCAATATTTTAATAATGGCGACTGAATCGAATCAGTCGCCAATATTTTAATATTGGCGACGATTCGATTCAGTCGCCATTATTAAAATATTGGCGACGATTCGATTCAGGTCGCCATTATTAAAATATTGGCCACCTGAATGTATTTCAGAACGCCAAAAGTGGAATAAAGGCGTCCTGAAATATGATTCAGGTCGCCTATATTCAATTTTTTTAGGTTAATATACACGCGCCTCTTCATTTTCCCTCACACACTCATACTTCGACACAGCGCGCAAAATCCTCTCATACTCACTCTCGTTTCGCTCTTCTCCAAGGCCTTCCCTTTCCTTGCCGTTCGTCTCCGCTGTCGTATCCTTCGTCTCCGCCGTCGTCACTGATCACAGTTCTCTCTCGCTCACTCCGCCTTTTTCGCGGATCGAAGAGACCCACCAAACCCAAGTAAGCTTGTTCGTACGTTACTCTTAAGTTCTTTGATTCCTAATAACCCATTTTAATTGTTAATGCTTCTTGCTTATGGTGGATTTTTGCTTCGATTAGGATTCGCCTCTCTCTCGCTCACTCCGCCTCCTTCCCGATCGAAACCCGCGAAACCAAGTAAGCTTGTTCGTTCCTCTTGTTCTTTGATTCCAAAACCCATTTCATCGGTAATGTGCTTCTTGCTAGTTGGTAACTGTAAGGATTTTGTGCCAGATAATGCCTTAGCACAAGTTTTTAAAGTAAGGCCCACATCCTGACTTCTTCTTTTTTATGCATGAATGAACTAAAAATGCTAAGGTTCAGGTAAAAAAATGTTAAGATTAAGGTGTAAATCTACTCATGAAGTATTTGTGAACATTTTCCTGATATTATAGTGTTTTCTTGGCTTCAAAAATGGAAATGAAATTCCAAAATGATACAAAAATGTCATGATCTTTAATTTAATGTCTATTGATCGTCTTCTGTGTGAGACTCACATTGTTGTCCAAGCGTGAAAAAGGTTTATAAAGAGTGGTAATGAACGTTAGTTAAAGTAATGGACTTTAGGTCATATTAATTGTCATGATATTTTACACTAATTTAGAATCTTTATTAGCATTTTTACAGTTAAGAAAACTTCACAGTGCCAAGTTCACAAATACTTTATTAATAGAGTTACCCCTTAACTTGTATTAAATTATCCTCATTGTGCATTCGCTCTGTTTCCCCCAATTTTTTAAGCAAAATGTAGATTAATTACCTTATAATATAAGCATGTCATTCGCTCTCTCACTCGCATTTTGGATTGTGCACTATATATGGATGGTAATGTGGATTGCCATGTTTCTTATACTCGTTCGATAATTACATAGGGTTTAGCTTTATTTGTTGTAAAAAGCACGTTTACTTTAAGTAAACATTGACTCTATGGCTCTATGCTTTCTTTATCTTACATAATTGATAAATTGTTTAGCAGATTTTTCTTTCTTTCATGCATCATTTCAAAATTGTCTGCCGAAATTTACATAAAAGAAAACATGTCGTTCTTGAAATTGACATGAACTTGACTATTGTTGGAAATGTTGTAGGTGGTAATAAAATGGGTCATAGTTGGATGAATGCATTGAGAACTAGTGAAGAATATGAGAATGGGGTGGAAGAGTTTATTGAATTTGCTAGAAGGAATGTGGCCACAAAAATGGGATGTATTATTGTCCATGTGTTAATTGTTTAAATGGGAGTCGAAGGGTTATTGCTGATATAAGGGACCACCTACTTTGTGATGGAATATACCTTCGATACACAACGTGGATATGGCATGGTGAGGAAGTAAGTACCGGTGCGTCCCATGCAAATGAAGTTGAGGTAGATGATGATGATGGAATGGAGAAAATGATTAATGATGTTGAGGCAGAATCTTTTGCACAATCGGGTGAATATGAAAGCGTGCGGAGTGATGCGAGACACCTTTGTTCCCTGGGTGTACTAAGTATACACGGTTGGCTGCGACCTTACATTTGGTCAACTTAAAGGCAACTTGTGGGTGGACCGATAGCGAGTTTCACGTCGTTGCTTGAATTGTTGTGTGATATGTTGCCAGTTGATAATGTACTTCCAAATCGTATGTATGAGGCCAAGAAAATCTTGTCTACGATGGGTATGGAGTATAAAAAGATACACAGTTGCCCTAATGAGCGCATATTGTACGAAAGCGAGTACGAAGGCCTCGGTAATTGTCCGAAGTGTAAAACTTCACGATACAAAGTGAAGAAAGTTAGTGTTTACGGAGAGCGAGACAACAAAAAGGCAACCTTTGAAGGCATTGTGGTATCTTCCAATAATTCCACGGTTTAAGCGTCTGTTTACTAGTGAAGCAACGGCGAAGAAGTTGAGATGGCATTCGATGAGAGAATATCCGATGGAAAATATCTTGGCACCCGGCTAACTCTCCGCAATGGAAGAAAATAGACGAAATGTTCCCTCAATTTGGCGGTGAGCCAAGAAACCTTGGTGGGGCTTTGTACAGATGGCTTCAATCCGTATCGAACTCTTAGCAGCACCCATAGTACATGGCCGGTTCTCCTTGTAATATACAACTTACCTCCCTGGCTATGTATGAAACGCAAGTATGTGATGCTTTCTATGATGATTTTTGGACCAAAACAACCCGGGAACAATATCGATGTGTACTTGGCGCCTTTGGTTGAGGATTTGAAGAAGTTGTGGGAGGAAGGCGTAGATGTGTTTGATGCATATAAGAAGGAGCACTTCAAGTTGCGTGCAATGATTTTTACCACGATAAACGACTTTCCTGCATACGGAAATTTGTCAGGGTACAGTGTGAAGGGGCATAAAGCATGTCCAATATGTGAAGCAGACACACATTTCCATCAACTAAAGCACGGAAAAAAACGGTCTACCTCGGCCACAGGAGGTTTCTTCATCGGTTCCACCCATATCGTAAGTTAAGAAAGCGTTTTAACGGCTTAGGAGCGAATACGGCTCCAAAGGCGTTAACCGGAGAGGACGTTTATAGTCGGGTGAAACATATCAATGTCATATTGGGTAAGCAGCAAAGGAAGGCGAGTGAGAAGAATATATGGAAGAAGAGATCAATTTTCTTTGATCTTCCATATTGGCGTAGTCTTGATGTGAGACACAGTCTTGATGTGATGCATGTGGAGAAAAACGTTTGTGATAGCCTTGTCAGTACTCTTTTGCACATACCAAGGAAGACTAAGGATGGAATTAGTGTGAGACTAGACGAATAAGAGAAAGGTTACATCCACGAGTAATGGAAGATGGTAAGAGGGCATACATGGAGCCGGCAACTCATACACTATCAAAAGCGGAGAAGAAAAGTTTGTGTGGATGTCTATATGACATTAAGGTGCCACAAGGATATTCTTCTAATTTGAGAGAGTGTGTCTCAATGAACGATTTGAAGTTAGTGGGAATGAAGTCCCATGATTATCATGTGTTGATGCAACAACTACTACCAATAGCTATAAGAGGCATTATGAAAGATGAAGTTCGATCCACTATAACAAGATTGAGTATTTTCTTCAATGCTATACGCAACAAAGTCATTGACATTGAAAAGTTGGATGAATTGGAGAATGAGGGTTATATTATTTTGTCCCAACTAGAGATGCATTTCCCTCCTGCCTTTTTGATATCATGGTGCACTTGATAGTGCACTTGGTAAGGGAGGTAAGACTGTGCGATCCATTTTACCTAAGGTGGATGTACCCTTTCGAGCGATACATGAAGATCTTAAAAGGGTATTCTAAAAACCCTTATCGGTAGGAAGCCTCAATAGTTGAGAGATATGTAGTTGAAGAGGCTACGGAGTTACGCAAAGATTATCTATCGGGCCGACGATACAATCTCGGCATGACGAGGGGATAAGCGAGGGAACTCGAGGAATCAAGGCGAAGAATAAGCCTCGTGAAGAGGTGTTGCAAGCACACCTGTACATCTTGAATAATACGGAAGAAGTTCAACCATACATTGATGAACACAAAAGAGTTTGAAGAATATGAATCCAAGGAAGAGTGACATGCGAGATAGCGAATGAGCAAAAGAAGACGTTCATAAAGTGGTTCGGTGAGAAGGTATTGCACGAGACCGGAGTGTCGGATACAATCGAGTGGTTAGCACTGGGGCCTTCTTTTCGAGTCATCACTTGGAGCGGTTACGATGTCAACGGATATTCTTTCTACACAAAAGACCAAGATGACAAGTGCTGTGCAAAATAGTGGGGTGATGGTTGAAGCTGAATCCATGCACTTTTTCGAGTTCGAAAGACAAAAACCCGGTGGGAGCATCAATGGCCTATTATGGAGTGATCGAAGAAATATGGGAGATCAACTACAACAAGTTCAAAGTTGCTTTATTGAAATGTACGTGGGTTAGCAATAATCTTTGTTGTAATAGATCCTAAATTTGGATTTGTCTCGGTTGATCTTCAAAGACTTGGTCATAAAGATGAGCCATTCATTTTAGCAAGTCGGGCGAAACAAGTGTTTTATGTTACGAGACCACGCAAATAAAGGAATGTCCATTGTACTTCAAAGTAAAAACGAAGTATGGTGAAGAATCCTTGAACCTTGACGATACACTCCCTTTCACAACAAATCCACCTACAACACGTGAAGTAGAATTGATAGATGATGAAGAATATGCTGCAAGAAAGGATCATTGTGAAGGAATATGGGACACCATGTAAAGTAAGATCTTCAGTTACAAAATGATGTGTTTAACTACTATGTTCTTTTTGTGGTCGTTTAACATGTTGGTTCATTTTATTAATTTGTTTATTATTTAAAAACCTATCTAACATAAATGATTGGTCTTTGATGAACATGAATATGTCTAGCTCAGACGAGTCATCGGGAGATAGGGTTGATATGCCGTTGTGAGAAAGGGGAGAGGTAGCACACACATGGGTGAGCTAATTGCTCACCGTGACAGTCAGAAAAAGAGGCTGCATGTGGAGTTTGATAAAAATATGAATCCAGTTGGCAGAGAGAAAGACAGCTTCATTAGCTATTTAGGCTTTCTGGCTCGAAGCAAAGTGCGTATTGTTTAATCAACTTGGAAGTTCGTTCCTGATAAGACGAAGGATTTGATTTGGACACAGATTTTGGTATCTCACTTTCGATATATCTGCATTTGTATCTTTAGTCTTATTACTTGATTTCTGTCATATCTTCTCTTTCACCTTGCAGCAAACATTTGATGTCCCTAACACTAAGGCCATGAAGAAGCATTGGATGGGCGAAGTTCGTCTCCGTTGGAAAGATTTTAAGAACAAGCTGACAAAAAAGTATATTCGCGGGCCAAAGAGGGACAAGGATCCATGTATGACCTATGATTTCATTTCTTCGGAGGACTGGAGGGAGTTTGTGGCGTCCGCGAGAATCACGAATTTACAGTAAAATTTCTGTCATATCTTATCTTTAATTTGAATCTACTTGAATTCGTATGATCAGTTTTGTTTGTTTTCGTGTCACGAAACAAGCCAAGCCAATAGAGAGAGGCAAGCGAAAAATAAGTATCCGCATTGCTTGTCTAGAGGTGGCTACGAAAGGCTGGAACGAAAGATGATGGAGGAAGAGCTGCGGCGAATGAAGGAAGCTTCCCAATCCGATCCTTCCATCGCTATCCAGGCCCCCGGCGTCCTCCTCGTCATAAAAAATGGAAAGCTGCGAGGATGAAGGGTGACAAATACATCAATGAAGATGTTCTTTGCGGTTGCCTCAAAGATCGTAAGTAGTTGAATTAGAAGTATTAAATAGCCTCGGTTGTTTCATACTATATAAGAGTTTAGTTATTATTTATGAAAAATCTTATGGTACAGGATTCACTTGAGCGTGAGTAGCCAAGGCTCATTCACGCCGGGTACACGGCGGGACATTTGTCGGCGGCGATTGGGAAGCCGGATTACCACGATCTTTGTTCGAGGGGAGACGAGGGAGTGAGTGTCGCAAAATTTTCGGACGACGTTCACGTTTGTATGGCGCAGAGAGCCGGCGGGAGCTTGAAGCCGAGTCGAGCAAACCTTATGAAAGATGTTATGGCAAACTACGGGGTGAAATGCAAGCTATGGTACAACAACAACGTACAACCGACGAATCCCCGAATATCCCCAGCAGCAAAGATAGTTTTCAGCCTCCAGAGGTACATATTAGCGGACCTTCTCCCCCTCCAGAGGTAGTTATTGGCGGACCGTCTCACACTCCATAGGGAGGTATAGCTTGCACTCTATATTTGGATGACCCACACCGGCGGATTGTTGCCGATGGTCTTGTTTACCCAGAACAAGACAAACACCACGGCAAGCAAATTCCAGAAAACCAACGTCAGGTGACTGTGACGAGTGTACGAGAGGGGGAAGAAGAGACAGTCGTCCCGATTGATGATGAGGAGGTTACCACACTAGGCGCTGCCATCATGTGGTTCATCCTTTGGCCGGCTCATCTTATTGAGATATGGACGACACCTGCGATGGTAGGAAATACATTACTGATTGAGTGTGAGTTGTTTCCCGATTGATTTTCATTACTCATTCACTCATAATATGTTTTTTTATGTTTTCATAGGATGAACAAGCTGCGGGCTTATTTCCGTACTTAGCAGTGCGAGAGATGTACAAGGACATCGGCCTCATAAGCTTGCAGATGCCTCGGGCATTGTCGGTGCGAAAAGACATATCCGATAACATTTGACAAGAAAGATTTGAGGAGTTTTTGACGATGGATTGTTTAGATACCTGTAAGTTTGTTTAACCCTTTAATTATGTTAGTACTCTTTTTTTTGTTTAATATTTTCAATAACATTTATCATTTCATTTCATAGTGTCTGCCGTGAATTATGCGCCGGCACACCGCGAGCGAGTTCGTATGGATACTTATGTCCTGGATGCACGGCTTCGGCTCGCAGTACGTTACCTAGGAGGTCAATTTATGTTGGTCTAACAATGGGCGACGGAGTATCGGATTGTTATCTAGCGCCAATACATGAAAGGTGCGTACTTTTGTTTTGTCTTATAAGATTGTTGTGAATAAATTGCTTTCTTATCTTAATTTAATATTAATACGTATATGTTGTAGTGGTCATTGGACGCTGTGTGTTGTTTGTCCTCGCAAGAACTCCTATTATTGGTTCGATTCAGTAGATGGCAATCCTACCGAGGATATCAAAAACATGTTTCCCGAGTAAGTAAATTTTTGTCTGAATCATCGATTCTTCTTTTAAATGAATGGTTTAACATGTCTGTTAATTTCCATTTTAATGATAGTGGCCTCAAGATGTATAGAGAGCTTATCAATGCAAAAGAGCAGGGTGGACCGCGAAGATCAGGTTGCCTTATGAACTCATTAAGGCGACCTGAAATTATAATCAGGTCGCCTTAATTGAAAACAATAAGACGACCTGATTGGATATGAGGTCGCCTTTAAGGCGAACTCAATATTTATCAGGTCGCCTTATTAACCTTAATAAGGCGACCTGATTTAAGATCAGGTCGTCAATTTCAAAATTTTCCTCTACCCCCTCCAAGACGTCCCTCAGTAAAGGGTCGTTAATTGGGTCTTATTTAGGTCGTTTTTTAGCATTTTTGTAGTAGTGAGGTTCAGGGGACCAGACAGAATTGCACCGTGTGTTTCCCCTCTGGCCATCACAGAGCTAAAAAAGGAAATGCATTCAATACGCATTTATTGCGTATTAATTGGGTCATTACAGTATTAATGGACGGTTACAAAACCGGCAATAATGTGGGCCATTAATAGAAATAACGGAATATTGATTACTAAATTAAATATTCCAACAAAGACTTCACTGATACGTTGGCATGCGTGAACAGGAATTTCATGCTGCTGTTATTTGCTGGAAAACTGAATTTGCAGCTGGAACACCAATCTTTGGGTAAGGTAAAACCAGAGTAAACGAACTCCTTTGACCCTAAAAATTTTCAGAGATTTATTGCACATCATGAACTTTCCATCGAGCCAAATAACACCTAAATCGGACGTCTAGATTGAGAGATATGTTTTTCCAAAGTTTAGCCAAAATCTGGAACGTTTTCTGCACTTCGGTAAACAGAAATTTTCGGGCTTGATTTTGAAATGGCAAATATTTGAGTTTTTCCTTGAAATTTTTACAGTAAATATTAGACTCAATAATGTTTAAAACGAGCTTTGGATCACCTTAAACGGAGGTCTATATCTCCAGATATAATTTTTGGAAGTTGAGCTAAAAATATGGAAGTTTCTGGAGTATGAAAATGACGTTGGATTTCGGACCAAGTAGACAAATTCATAAAAATGTGAAATTTTCCAGATAAATAGTATACACATATAGGTTTAATTTGATAGGTAATTTGTCGAATTCTGATAAGTATTAAAGGAGTTATGATTCCTCAGAGATTGGTCAAGAAATCTGGGAAATTCTGGACATTGTTTATGTTTTTCGAAATTTGGAAATTTTCTCAGCCATAAATCAACTTGGGGACTTTAATTTATGAAAATAGACTTATCAAGGTTTAATTAGAAATTGGAATCACTCCATTTGAAGTTGTATCGGTCAAGTTATGAATTTTCTAAATTCTCAGAAAAGTTAAAGGCTGAATTTTTTATAAGTCTTAAAATAGTCAAGCAAGTTGTTAATTGTGCATCAGATTAGAGCTTATATGGAGTTATTCATTATTAAGCTCCTAATTTAAAGTGTTAGAATAGCCTATGAGGGTTTGAAATAATTATAGAGGAATAATAATAAATAAATAGTAATGAATAATAATATTATTAAAATTTGTACATTCTTTATTATGTAGAGTTTTAGAAGAGTTATTAATGGTTAGTAATTGGTTGTGGTAGATTAATTTTTGGCGTGTATTTGAGCTCTTGGATTAGGAGCAGTGTGATAATAGTTAGCTTCGGCGAGAGGTAACCACTTTCCACTTGTTATGTGTATTGATATGTTGTTTGTGAGTATGTTGTGAAATAATTATGAATATTTTAATAGAAATTTTCTTGTGGAACCTTATGATTTTAAATTGTGAAATATATATGCATATTTTTATATATGTATAAGATTGAGAATTTGCGAAATGTGAAAATCTTGGAAAAATTCCTATTGAGTTAATTATTATGATAATTATGGAAATGGTTGAATTGGGAAGAAATGTAGTAGTTTATTCTACCACGTGGTGTGGCCTCCATTGGTGCACGATGGTTGGCTTTCTATTGTCTCACCTGTTCAATGAGGGACTGGCCCACTAGTTCAATGAGGGCTTACGACACCCCACTAGTTCAATGAGGGGAAAAGACCCATGGTTGGGACATGTGCTCTGAAGATTTTGGCCGAATCTCATCAAATAACCAGTGAGCTTTTGAGTAACCAGTAATATGGATGTAACTTAGCCCATGGGTCTAGTTGGAGGAAATAAGGCAGTTCAGTTGGATTGGTGGTAGGCATCTTAGGAATTGTGTTAATGAAAACTGTGATACAGAATTCATGATATGAAATTGGTAATGTGTATATTTGTGAAATATATTTTTAATCCTTTGTTATATAAATTGTTCCACTTGGCACCTCACTATTACATATTAGTATTCATAATAAGTTGGATTGATGGTTACCACATTTTTCCAGGTGATAGTTCCCGTGCGGGTCCATCAGGGAAGACCTCGGAAGCTTAGGTTACTTCTGCTGAGACTGAGAGTAGTGCTTCTGTCTTTTTGGTATATGTTGGATGATTGTATATTGCCACGTTAGGGCTCATTTTGCATACTCTGATTTGCTTTGTATATTTTGGCAAGTGATAATGCGTTACTTAGTTGTTGATCAACCCTCAAATCAGTGATTATGTTAAGTAAAATGGAGGACGTTACAAACCACCTGTTGGTTTCTTTTTCTTTTTTAAAACTAAAGACAAAATGATAAATTCACATTCATTTTAAAATATCAATTTGATTACTGTCACTTTTATATCATTTCCAAATGTTAACAAACATTTTGGGGTTTAAGAATTTGATACGATATTTAAGTGTTCTTTTCCCAAAGAAATTTCCCAATATTATTTTCGTTAAACTTGCAAAATATTCATTAGGCATGTATTTAATAAATTAATATTCATAAATGTACATAAATATATAATCCTAATAAAAATTATTATAATATAATTGGATATAAATTTAGAATTGGGGTAATATAATACTTGGTTCCTATAATTTACCTTCATTTTAGTTTTAATCACAAATTTAAAACTTATGGGGTTTTTTTTTTTGTGATACTATTGAGCAACCAAAAATTATCTATCCCTTATCATTTTCCAGAAACCTTCCAAGCTCCTCATCAGGCTGAATGATCCATTGGAAACCAGGCATAATAGATAAGCTTGCTTTGGCTAGATGGTCGGCCACTGCATTCTCCCAACGACGAATAAGGCGGACTTCAACTAACCAGTCCCGCTCCAGCATACTTCTTATTTCCTCCACCAGGCAATGATCCTCTTGTACCACATTGACCGGGCTTCGCATCAGATCCACCGCATCTGAAGAATCAGTTTCTAAAATAGCGTTCTTGAACCCCATATCCCAAGCAAGCTTTAAACAGCATCCCCACAGTTCCGCAGTCAAGCAGTCACCCTCTCTGCCCTTGAATAAGAATGCACTTAAAAAGTCTCCATGATCATTTCTCAATACACCCCCACTGGCAACTCCCGGGGACAGACGAGAACATGCACCATCAGAATTTAACTTGACCCATCCAGGCAGTGGGGGTTGCCACTGGGGTCCCGTCTCCTTCGACAGCTTCTTTCTACCATCCACTAGCGTAAATCTGTCGCGTGCCTCATTTAAGCAGACCCTGATGGCATTCACACTGGATAACAAGGCGTGGTTCGACACCTTTTTGTCTTCAAATACTGCAGAATTATGTCGCCACCAAGCCCACTAGCAAACAAGCACAAACACCTGACTCCACTCCTCTGCTTGCTTAGACCCTCCTCGATTGATTAAATTCCACTGCAACCACCGCTCAACACTTAGGGAATTGAACGTTCTCCACCGAGAAGAAGGAACCATCTGTCGCCATATTTCATGTGTATCCGGACAATCCCTGAGCACGTGTAAGGTGTTTTCCAAGTTCGCCCCACATACTGCACAACTAGAATCTAAACTCATTCCTCTCCTACACCGAGCATCATTCGTGAGAAGACGATTATGGAGAGCCAACCACATGAATGCTTTGCATCTCTCCGGCACCTTGATTTTCCATAGCCGACCCCAAACAGGATCTGGTTGCGTCTCATCTTCAGACAGAGCCTTATAAGCCGACTTGACAGTAAACAATCCATGCTTATTCCATTTCCAGCGCCTGGACCCATTTGGCAATTCCTCAACCCCTTCCAGGACTTTATTCCACGTACGTTTAATTCCACTCCATAGATTAGACCCACGTCTACCCATATCAATCTTTGGCCGCACATCTGGCCCACAGTTATATTTATTTCGGACCACTTTCACCCAAAATTCATCTCTTCGGTTTAAGAGCTTCCACCCAACCTTCATAAGGTAAGCTTGGTTGTACAAGCTAGAGTGTCGTAGTCCCAATCCACCCCTAGCTTTTGGTTGGCATACAGTGTCCCAAGCAACAAGAGCTATCCGTTTGTGGGCCTCTGTGCTACCCCATAGAAATTGCCGGTTACTTTGATCAAGGAATAGACACGTGCTAGCCGGAAGGAGGGACGTTTGCATGACATATCCTGGAATCGCCGAAGAAACAGACGAAACGAGGGTAGATCTACCTGCAAAAGACAGAGAATTGACCTTCCATGAAGAAAGTCGTGTCTTCACCTTATCCACTGTGAAATTAAACGAATCCTTAGTGACATGCTTGTGGTGAAGGGGAACCCCCAAGTACTTACCCAAGTCACTAGTAACGGAAAACCCCAATGAAGCACACATTTCACTCTTTCTAATATGGTTCACGTTGTTTGAGAAAAACACACGGGTTTTCTGTTGGTTTAACTTCAGGCCAGAACTTTCACAGAATGTCTTGAGGCACTTGTTGATCACAGACACTTGTTGATCACGAACACTTGATCCATAGAGGCTTCTACAAACAAGAGGATGTCATCTGCAAAGAATAAATGTGAGATTGGGGACCCCGTTCGAGTAAGTCGAATTGGCTTCCATTGCCCATCATGGATAGTGGCTTGGATG
The DNA here is from genome assembly GCA_025563575.1 of Acacia pycnantha. Taxonomy (NCBI): domain Eukaryota; kingdom Viridiplantae; phylum Streptophyta; class Magnoliopsida; order Fabales; family Fabaceae; genus Acacia; species Acacia pycnantha. The sequence continues at coordinate 1,931,871 of JAMWYP010000002.1, read as the reverse complement.
AGATGTGCTAGTCTTTCCATGCATAGCACAAATAAATATGGTGACAACAGATCCCCCTGTCTTACTCCCCTTGAGGGTTTGAATACTTCTGCTTTATCTCCATTCCATAACAACTGCAAGCTGGATGTCGAGACACATTTCTCAATTATCTCTACGAGACGGCTGGGAAGATTGATTTCCTGAAGGCATCTCAAAAGGAAGCCCCAGTTGACTCGGTCATAAGCTTTCTCCAAATAAATCTTAATAGCCAAGAACCCCTTCTTCTGTTTCATGGTTCGCATGGAGTGGATAACCTCTTGCGCCACGATTATATTGTCACTGCTGTGGCGCCCTGGCACAAAGCTACACTGGTTGGGGGCAATCACCAGAGGTAGGATAGGCTTTAACTGATTCACAATTATTTTCAAAAGAGCTTTATAGATAACATTACTTATCGGTCTTAGATCCCCATTGTTTCTGGGTGATCCTTCTTGGGTATGAGAACAATCAATGTGCCATTAACTTCTTTGATATCCTGCGGATTAGAGAATAGTTGTTTCACATAATTCACAACAGAAGAGCATACCGTGGGCCATTGGTTTTGAAAGAAGAGAGCATTGAGTCCATCTGGTCCTGGGGATTTGAGGGCGTCCATACTAAAAATTGCTTCTTTAATTTCAGTGTCTGAAACATCTCTATTACACCTTCGAAGCTTATCCTCTTCTACAACGGGATAAGACATGGAGCAGGTGAGACTGGGTCGATGAGACAGGTCTTCTGTAAGCAGGTTAGAGAAGAATCCAGTAGCCATATCCTTGATTAACGAAATGTCGTAGACCCATGCTCCCTCATTATCTTTAATAGCCTCAATCCGTTGGGATTTTCGCCGACTATTTGCACGAGCATGGAAGTACCGAGTGTTCCGATCCCCAAAAACTGACCAATTCACTCTAGCTTTTTGAGCCCAAATCAGGGATTCCTGCAGTAGGACATCTTCGAGTTCCTTCCAAATATTAAGTTGAAGTGCCTCATACCATGGAATCAGGCCAACCCGCGCAACTGCCCTATTAATACCATCAAGCCGACGCAGAAGTTGCTTTTTCCTTGCATCTGTATGTCTAAACACATATTTGTTCCATTTAGAACATGCCATGGTGAACTGAGTTGTGTTCTGCAGCCAAGGGGAATCAGGGGCCCATGCTTCACGCACAAACTCATCAAATTCTTCGTGAAGGACCCAAGCGGCAATAAAGCGAAACGGTCTGATGGGCACACCCTTTTTTGTAGCATTGTCAATCCGAAGGAGCAATGGACGATGGTCGGATTTGAAGGCCGACAGATGAGTAACTGAAGCATTAGGAAATAAATCACACCACTGGTCATTTGCCAGACACCTATCTAGCCTTGCCTCCGATGTGCCTCTCTTCCATGTAAACTCCGGGCCAACAAAGCCAATATCCTTTAATGCATGCATATCCACCCAGTGGATGAAATCACGATCGACAGAGGTGCGGAAAGTAGCAAGGGAGCGCCTCTCACGAAGAAGCAATGTACCATTAAAGTCTCTGCCTATCAACGGTTTTGATCCTGAAGTTTGTGTGCTTTTAGAACGTTAGTCCCCGTCATTTTAAGAGGACCTAGATGCAAAGTTAACGCTTATAAATTTTCTGATGTGTCACTATTGCAGTTTATTTTACTGATATGGCATCCTAGTAACAATATGATGTGTTTATATTTTTAAAATGTTATATAATAAATTTAAAAAAACAAAAAACTCATCCTTCTGGGATTAGGTGGAGCCGAATCATCCTCTTCATCTTCATCAACGGCAAAACAGGGTTGTCGTCGGCCAGCTGAGAGACAAGAAGAGTGGGCAGTGATCATCTTCCTCGTTTCTTGAGCCTGAGATACCAACTGGGGAAAGAAGATCTGAGAACCACGAGCTTCAAAGGCGATCTTTGAACGCGAGGTGCAGCAAGCCAAGAAAGAAGATCTTTGAACGCATTAGGGGGAGAAAATTAAATCAATCTTTGAATGCGAGGTTCAGCAAAGGACTAGGGATTCTGTGAAATTTCTTACAACAATCCTTGACGCCACAACATAGAAGTAAATCTCCAACAAATAGCAGCAGTAAGATCATCTTTTTCATGTTGCAGACAGATCGTATCAGATCATCCAATTACTTGATGGAGAGAATTTGCATACCTAAATTTTGGTCAAGTTGTTCGCTTTCTGTCTAAAATTTAAAATTTTGTTGTTGCCTTGTGGGGGAAATTTACTAAAATAATAATTAAAAATAAAAAATATATCTAATTACAGCACTTTTCAAAAAAATTTCCGAACTAATGCAGTTGATTGCGTCAGACTGTATGACGCAACATCAAAGTTGCGTCAGAAGTTGCGTCAGATAAGAAATTCTTAATTGACGCAGGTGGCGTCAATTATTATATTTTTTTTATAAAAAATATAATTTTATAATTATATTTAGAATTAATAATAATTAATTTAATAAATAATTTGTAGAGCGTTTAGGATTAGAATAATTGAGTCCGATGATTATTCTCATTGCTTCATGTGAAATATATAAGATACATGGAGGACAATCTGTTGTAACAGATTGAGTACTTCTAGGGAATTCAAATATTGAAAAACTAATATAATCTAACTAACTGGTAGATTCTAAGATCTGATCTTGACTAGTCTAATAATACTTATTTACAAAATAATATAATTACCACATAATTTACTAATTAAATATTATCTATTTAAGTTTAAAGCAGGGAAAGGAACAAAGCATTTTTAAAAAGAGTAAATATCCTTTCTAGTCTCTGACAAAAAAAAAAAAGGTCATTTTCAGTCCCATAAAAAGGATGAATAAGAGTAAATTTAAATTATTTATTAAATTAATTATTATTTATGGGACTGAAATAATAATTTATTATTTATTATTTAATTATAAATAATAAATAATTATTTAATTATAAATAATAAATAATTATTTATTATTTATTATTTAATTATAAATAATAATTAATTTAATAAATAATTTAAATTTACTCGTCCTTTTTATGGGACTGAAAATGACCTTTTTTTTTGTCAGGGACTAGAAAGGATATTTACTCTTTTTAAAAATGCTTTGTTCCTTTCCTTGCTTTAAACTTAAATAGAGAATATTTAATTAGTAAATTATGTGGTAATTATATTATTGGGTTAAATACCTAATTTGCCACGGAAGTATTGCTAAGGGAGCGCCCAGCACCCGGAAGTTTTTTTGGTACCAAATTTGCCCCGGAAGTTTACAAAAGGTAGCAAATTTGCCCATCCATTAATTTTGACCGTTAAATTTGACTAACTGTCCACGTGGCATGCCACCTCATGACACGTGGCATGCCACCTCATCAACCCAATAAGAGTTAAGTATCATTTTTGCTCTGGAAGTTTTCATTAAGGAGCAATTTTACCCCGGAAGTTTTCATTGTGGAGCAAATTTGCCTCGGAAGTTTACAAAAGTAGCAATTTTGCCCTTCTTTCTCCCAATATTAAATTTGACTATTAAATCAGTCAAAGACAACACATGTCATGCCTTGAAAAGGTCGAACTTGGAGTCAGAGAATGAGATCCTTGAGATGTTGAGCTCAAGGCAGCCAGAATTTGTGAAGCCGAACTGGAGAGCTAGAGATGGCAGAAAATTCCTTCTAAAATATTGTATTCTCTGAAAGCGCTCTATGTAAATTTTCAGAATTTACTGTAAAAGGAAAAACATAATTAAGAAAAATAATGAAGAATCTACAAGAACGATAATAACATATACTCGATATAGGACAAAGTTTGTAGTACAAATTGCACTATAAACTTTATCATATATTTAAGACTAGAGATAACATAACTTAGCAGTTAAAGTAATGGTGTATGCTCTGTAAGGCCATATCAAGCAAACAACTGTCATGATTAAGTGTACCCAACAAGCATTAGCTCTCCCTGAAAAGGAGGTGATCTAGCCACACCTTCCAGTACGACTACCTTGTTACGACTTTACTCCAGTCACTATCCCTCTTGCCTTTGGCATCCCCCTCCTTGCAGTTAAGGTAACAACTTCAGGCATAGCCAACTCCCATAAGGTGACGGACTGTGTGTACAAGGCCCAAGAACGAATTCATAGCCGTATGGCTGACTGGCAATTACTAGCAATTCCGGTTTTATGCAGGCGAGTAGCAGCCTATAATCCGAACTGAGGACGGGTTTTTGGAGTTAATGAAAGGAAGAATAATATAAGGCAAGGCCTTTTGTTGTCTAATGATTGTTTAGGGCCTGTTTAGGTTAGCGGTAACATAAACGACTTATTTTCAATTTGATTTTTGTAGAAGTAAGATAGGATAAAAGTTAGTTGTAAATGTTATTTGTGTTTGGATTGATGGCAGCAGAAATGGCTTTTTTTCCAAACTGAAACCTGTTTGAATTATTATTTAAAAAGTCAATTGAGATGGAAAATGATTGAAAATGACATAAATCTTATTGAACAATATATATATATATATATATATATATATATATATATATATATATATATATATATATATATATATATATATATATATATATTAGTTGTACATACTGTGATAATTGACGATAAAAATTTAAATTTGAGAAAAAGTTAAATTATTATTAAAAAAAATTTAAAAACAATAAAGTCTTTAATTAAATATATTTAATGGATAAAAATGTACATTAATTAAAATGCATACAAATTGATATTAAATAATAGTACATTACTAATTCAATCACGTATCCCTAACAAGTTGGTCTATGATTTTATCACGAATATGATTCATTTATGTTGAAGATAATGTGGGAATATTTGATGAGGATACTATTATTATTTTCATCACCCATATTTTCTTGGTCACCTTAAAAAAAATCCACACCAGTTTGAGAATATGTTTGGATAAGATTATGTACATCCATTCCTAGCACAAACAGATAAATTATGTGTTGATTTCTATACCATTTTATCAATGCAAGAATATGTGTATGATAGGGCTCCACGGATATAGATGCAATACTTTATATATATAAAAATTTTGCAGTACATAACTGGATTGATGCTTTTAATTTGTCCAAACCAACAATCTCCAGATCACCAAAATCTTACCAACTCTCCATGGCCTAAGATGAAAATTGTCGGAGAGTGAGAGTTCGATGAGACTAGTACTGTCATCTAAAACCAAAGGATTGGCATCACTGTCAGGGGTGGAGACCAAAATGCCTTGCAACCAAATGCGTTGGAAGAGAATGTCGTCAAGGGTGAAAGCCATTCCGGGAAGGAACTTCCCTGTGTGTCTTTTATGACAAAGAGGGAGTGTTTGATGAGAAGGTGTGAGAATTTTAATTTCCCATTAAATGCTAAATATTAGGGCAACGGTCTGTCGACGCTTGTTTTTTTTTTTTTTTTGCTACTGCAAGGTATCCTCATAGTTGGTAGCCATGAGACTAATCCCCCGCCCTTCTGTCAGCGCACAAAACGGTAGAAGGCTGTCCATAAGATGCTTTCCATTCACAAGAATCGGGGATCGAACTGCCGACGCTTGTTGAATGAGCTTTTGTAAAAAAATGAGCTTTTTTGGAGAAGCTTATACAAACACTTCCCAACTGAGGTTTTTTCCATTGGGCTTGTTTCCTACCCAAACAAAGCTGAGCTTGTTTGGTTTTAAATTTTCCTCAATTACTTGGTATGAATTTTGATTATTGTATATCGCTCATTAGGATTTAATTCAGTTATCAAGTCTCAGATAGTTTATTATTCTTCCTTTCATTTGCTTATTTTGTCATAAGATCTGTCACATGTATTTACTTGTCTTCATTTGAATAGTTTGAATTATTATTATTTTTTATATAAAAATTTTAGGAAAGGGGTTGGGCTCACCCACAGTCCAAGGGTAGGACATTTGGAGCCCATTCCATAGGGCATACTGGTCAGAGAGTACACATGTCTTCACCTCTGCCAGCGTTTCCACTGCTTCCTAGGCCCCTAAGATGCCTCCTCCAGCGCCTTGACCAACGCAGGGATCGAACCCCCTCCCTTAAGGTGAAGAAGTCCAACCCATTGCCAGTTGAACCCAAGAACGAGGGATAAATAGTCTGAATTATAACCTTCGATCAATTGGCATATTTTACAAGGCTTTTAAATGAGACAGGGCTAAGGAGTGTTTGGGTAAGCATTTGGTCATCGTCAACATAATATTGTCTTGCACTACATCAAACTTATGGTTATGAATTAGAAAATGATCGGGATAGAGTCAGACGCAGCAGGAGATCATCAATTGCCATTTACATCTTGAAGAGAACTATTTTTAATTTATTTTTAATTTTTCCTCAAATTTCAAGTTTAATTGAGGGTGATTTAGTAATTAAAAAAATTCTATTTTTAAATTTTTTATCCTTCTAAATAATTAAAATTTTCTTAGATATTTATAATAAATATTTTCTTTCTTTACCCGTTCTCCTAATTTTCCCTTAATTAATTTTTTCAAATTGTTAAAGTACTCCATAATGGATGATAAAGAAACGAAAAAGAAAACAATAGCTATGGCGATCCAAAGTAGTACCACTGGATATGTCACATCCGTCGGTTCAAATTCATCAACGTTCGATAACAACCCAATGACAAAGCCACGGATCAACATACGCAACCGTTGATAAGAAAAAGATCCAACGGTCTTCATCAAACCAAATTCACATTTCCCAAAACTCACCATTCCCTCCCCAAGATTGCTTCCTCATAAATACTACCCCGTCAGTTACAGAAACTTCACAATCATTCAAGCTCTCTTTGAATCTCATCTGATCATTATCTGAAGAATCAGTTTCCTCAGGACCTCATCAATCAACAATGTCTGGTCGTGGAAAAGGAGGCAAGGGATTGGGAAAGGGAGGAGCTAAGAGGCATCGCAAGGTTCTTCGCGATAACATTCAAGGAATCACGAAGCCTGCGATTCGGAGGTTGGCGAGAAGAGGAGGCGTCAAGCGAATCAGCGGTCTGATCTATGAGGAGACTCGTGGTGTGCTCAAGATTTTTCTGGAAAATGTGATTCGTGATGCTGTGACTTACACGGAGCATGCTCGTAGAAAGACTGTTACCGCCATGGATGTGGTTTATGCTCTCAAGAGGCAGGGAAGAACTTTGTACGGTTTCGGAGGTTAAAGAAGGTTTTACGCTGAATCTTATTGTGAAGATCTGGGATAGAATTAGAATTAGAAGTTTGTTTTGGTTGTGATTGATGAAGTGATAGTCGTAATGTATTTTGGGGATTTAGGTTAAGAATTTGAATGTAGAATTCGATGGTTATATCTGATTATCTGTCGCTTTTGATTAATCGAAATCGGTATAATTTCTCTGCAATTGTCCATTTTTGCGTAGTTCGGTTTTTGAGTATGAAATTTCATGATTGCGGTAGTATTCTCGGCTTATGTTTTAAAATAGAAAATTTTCAGCTTAATCTTTGATCTGCCTAATTTGAAGAGAATACTCAGAACTTCTAAAATTGAAAAAGTTTGAGGGTGTTGTTGAACCGTCGATCGTTCTAGGTTGCAGATTTTGGATGTTTAAAGGGATTCTTTTTCTTCTTTGCTTTAAACAATCAGTAATCTTAATTGGATTTCTGTTAATTGATTCTTGGTTTGTTCGTGGGTCTTATTTTCGTTGATGGGGGGAAAGGAAATAAGCTTTTGGAATTCATATTCAAATTCAAACCCGTGAAATTCTTCGACATCTTTAGCGCGGTACCTATTAATTGGGTGGCCGCTTTTTTACTTTAGTTCGGTCCAAGCTGTCAATTGAATTTGTGTCGGGTCGGGTTACGTATCAGGGAGTAATGCGAAGTAGTTAATTGGATCTGGTCAGGACCTCAGGATTATGAGGTTTTCAAATTAAATTAAATGATTAAAAAGGCAGTACTAAACGAATATACAGCCAAAGAAAGTTGGCATAGATGGTAAGGGATTTGGTCAAATCTGTGTATTCGATCCCGTCGTTACTGAAACTCTTTTGATAGACGATGGGCTTGATGGGGGACTGATGTCAAACCCTTCTAAAACCTTTTATTATAAAAAAAAAAAACGAATATACACACCCTTATAGTAAATTTATAAGGAAGAATTGATTTTGATGGAGAAAGGAAAAATTCTGGCCGTGGGAATGTCGGGTCCGCAAAAGAAGGAAAGGAAAATCTAGCTAAATAAATTATTTAATTGACATATTACCAAAAAAAATTTATTTAATTGACCAAAGCATATTTTTAGTTGAGCCAAGGCGATGTTAAACTGAGAATACGTGGTCGAGTTGAGCCATACTTCTCGTAATGCCAATAAAGTGGTAGATCTATGCCAATAAAGCCTTCTAATAGCTTTTACCTTTCGGACATGTTATCGAATGCCTACATGTATAAAATTCATATAATGACATCTGCCAGCCATGTGTTGATGCATTTGATTGAGCTTGTTCACACGGTTTTAAAAAGACAAAGAATGACAATAATTTATGGGTTAAGGTCCTAATTTGCTACGGAAGTTTTGTTAAGGGAGCGCCCAATACCCGGAAGTATTTTTAGTATCATTTTTGCTCCAGAAGTTTACAAACATAGCAAATTTGCCCATCAGTTAATCTTGACCGTTGGATTGATATCATTTTTGCCCCGGAAGTTTACAAAAATTTGCTCCTAAACAAAACTTCCGGGGCAAATTTGCTCTTAAAAAAAACTTCCGGGGCATGTTTGCTCCATTTTGAAAACTTCTGGGGCAAAAATGATACCCAAAATACTTCCGGGTGCTGGACGCTCACTTAACATAACTTCCGTGACAAATTAGGTATTTAACCCATAATTTATTTTCTAAGACCGTGGATTGGAAGCTTTGTAAAATGAGAGAAAACTGGAAACTTGAAAACAAAAGAGATAGGAATGAGATGTTTGATATTTTTTTTTTGAGTAAGTACCCTTTCTGGTCCTTGACTAAAAACACGGACCTCATTTTGGTCCCTGACAAAAAACCGATCCTTATTCGTCCTTTTTATGAGACTAAAGATGACCTTTTGGAAATTTGTGAAGGATCAAAATGTCCACTAATCGACTCTTATTCGTTCTTTTTATGGACTAAAAATGATTTTTTTTTATGGGATCAAAATAGGGTTTAGGGTTTTTTCAGGGATTAGAAAGGGTATTTACTCTTTTGTTTTGGCCCCTTAATCCAGTATAATTATGGTACTGGACACTGAATCGACCATCTTAGAAGTCTTGAGCATGGAAGAATATTGGAACTTTGTATTGCTCCCTTCTGATACTTATTGCAAGCAATCCTTTAATTCACTTTTTCCTAAGAAAAAGAAAAGGCTGATGGCGGAAGGTGGGGGAGAAGTGAGAACAATGGGGCTCTGTACTGCCTCTTATAATCTTTCCCGACCATTCGATCATATGAACGGACACGATCAAGGATACTGAGTGATGAGAGCATCTGCTCATCCTTCATCCTTTTTTCTAATTTCTTCACGAACCAGATGCTGAGAGGGCAGAGAAGTCGGAATATTGAACCTGCTTCCTCAATCCTTTCTCATGCTTTATATACATCGTCATTTAAATTAATTCCTTCAGTAATCCCTAAATTGCACTGATTATTATAAAAGTTTGGAATGTTTCTAGTTTTTTTTTTTTTTAAAAAAAAATCAGAATGACAATATTTTCATCACTATATACCCAATTTCATATGGATATACATACATAGACAATTTCACGTCTCTTACCTTCCCCCTCTCCGCGAGACAAGTGTTCGGAAATCACGAGTCCAGTTTCTCTCATTTTCGGATTTCTGTCCATCCCTCATCATCTTCTTATCCTGGCCGTCGAAATCTTGATCCAAGGGCGCAGAATAATTTTTTAAAAAACCGCATGCGGTCCAGACACCGCATGCGGTTTTTTTAAAAATTATTCTGGGCCCTTGGATCAAGATTTCGACGGCCAGGATGAGACTGTGAGGGATGGGCAGAAAAACGATGATGAGAGAATCCTCTTCCGGAAATCACATCTTCCATCTACCCAACGCTTATTTACTCTTCCTGCTTTCCTTCTCATCTCCATGAATCTCGTTCTTCATCCAGAACAACGTTCGCGGCAGAAGAGGGTTTGCGATGGAGAGCGTATACAATAGCGGACCTAAAAAGAATAGGAAAAAGGACAAATAAATACCATATGAATTTGTAAAATCCCCATAAGTCCTCCGAATTTGTAAAAAGACTGAGAAGTGACAAGGACTTATGAGAGATATGTAAATTCGGGCATTTTGTTTTCCCCTCAAAGGCAAGAAAGGGAAACCAACAAAAAACGTCGTAAATGGCGATAAAAATTTTGTAAATAACGTTGGAAGATTTGTAAATGGCGATGAAAGTTTTGTGATAATGCATTATTTTTTTGTTTTTCCCTCAGAGGCAAGAAAGGGAAACTAGCAAAAAACATCGTAAATGGAGATGAAAATTTTGTAAATAGTGTTGGAAGATTTGTAAATGCCATTGAAAGTTTTGTAATCACCGTTGAAAAAATATTAAAAAGAATATATATATTTGTTAATGCATACATATATATATATATATATATATATATATATATATATATATATCACAATTGATTACACATTCTGTAACTCAAGAGTAATTCTCTCACTAGAACTTACTCCCCCTTACAAGTTGCAATCAATATCCCAATCTCCAAGTCCCATGACTTGAGATTCTTTACAATGAATGATTTACAATAAATGAACTCTCTCTAAGAGTGGATAAAAATAAACACTGAAGTACAATGTATCAAAAGATACTTCTTACAAGAAAACTCAAAGAGTAGTTGAAACTTGAATGATTTTCGTTTTCTCACAGATTGGTTGTTAAGAAGAATTGAATGCATATCTATTTATAGCAAGAGATCATTAAATGACCGTTGTAATCCTTAATGTAACCGTTGGCAGCATTGAAGGAGGATTAACTGAAGGTTTGATCTTCTTCTCTCTCTACTCTTTGGTTAATCCAGCTGCACAGAAGTTTAGGCTTGACTTCTTGAATTTTAATCCGTTGGAAGAGCATCTACTGGATGTGGAAAGGAAACATCAATTCCTTTGAATCGTGTGGAGAATGATTGTCCAAGAGGATGCAAGTTTTCTGGACTTTGCATTAAATGTTCTGACATCACTTTATGCTTTATGCTAAAGCTTCATTTAATCCTTTTTAAATCATCTGAAACACACTAACAAACTGATTAAACATAGTTAGGGATAGTAATGAGTGATGATATGAAGTATTATAATCAAACACAACTTTCACAAAATTTGTCCAACTTGAAATTCAAATCCAGCGACACAAACTCGAGTTTCTTCTTCAAAACTGGATTTTTCATTAAAAGCCTAAACTCGAGTTTTCTCCTTCCAGAGAAGAATGTCACGATTTGGTCTTTGAAGCAGGTTTTGAGAATAGTTCAAAACTCGAGTCATTAAGTGACAAACTCGAGTTTTGGACTTTTGATGAGAAAACATGTTTTAGTCCAAAATCTCAAAACTGGAGTTTCCATTACAAAACTGGAGTTTTCAAAATGTTCAATTTTGGCAGAACTCTCTGCTTGGCCTAAACTCGAGTTTTCAAACTGAAACTCGAGTTTCCATAATTCTTTGAAAAATGGAAACTTCTCTGCTTATTCAAAACTGGAGTTTTCAAATTGAAACTGAATTTTTCAAAACTTTAGAAACTTTGATTTCTTCTCTGTAAGACCGAAACTCGAGTTTCCAAAACCAAACTCAAGTTTCCTCATTTATGAGAAAAACATTGAAAAACCTTGTCAAGTCAAAACTGGAGTTTTCACAAGTTCAGAATAGAGCATTGTTCTCTGTATGCTGTAAACTCGAGTTTCCAACAAAACTTGGAAACTTATAGAACTCTCTGTTTAGCCCAAACTCGAGTTTCCAAATGGAAACTGGAGTTTTGCTATCTTTGAAAAATTGGTAGCTCTCTGTCTTGCCAAAACTCGAGTTCATTAAAACCAAACTTGAGTTTGCTTTGCCTTTGAAAAACTTAGATGCTCTCTATATGGTCAAAACTCGAGTTTTCATACCCAAACTCGAGTTTGCTTAACTTTGCAAAAACTTGAGCTATTCTCTGTCAAGTCCAAACTCGAGTTTCCAAACCAGAACTCGAGTTTGCCTTTGACAGTAAGTTTTTCAACTTAACAAAGACAAACTTCAATCTGTGTTTACAATTGTCAGTTATCATCAAAACCAATAGAGAACTAACAAAACTCACTAACAAATTGATTAAACATAGTTAGGAATAGTAATGAGTGATGATATGAAGTGTTAGATTCAAACATAAATATGTCACAAATTCGTCCAGTTTGAAATTCAAAATCAGTGACACAAACTCGAGTTTGTTCATCAAAACTGGAGTTTTCATTTTTCATTAAAAGCCTAAACTCGAGTTTCCAAAACCAAACTCGAGTTTTCTTCATCCAGAGAAGAATGTCGCGATTTGGTTTTTGAAGTAGGTTTTGAGATGAGTTCAAAACTCGAGTCATTAAGTGACATACTCGAGTTTTGGACTTTTTGATGAAAAACAAGTTTAAGTCCAAAAGCTCAAAATGGAGTTTCCATACCAAAACTGGAGTTTTCAAAAGGTTCAAATTTAGCAGAACTCTCTGCTTGGCCTAAACTCGAGTTTGCAAAGTGAAACTCGAGTTTCCATAAATCTTTGAAAAATGGAAACTTCTCTGCTTATTCAAAACTGGAGTTTTCAAAACTTTAGAAACTTTGAGTTCTTCTCTGTAAGACCTAAACTCGAGTTTCCCAAACTAAACTCGAGTTTCCTCATTTGAGAGAAATTTTTTGGAAAACCTTGTCATATGAAAACTGGAGTTTTCAACCAAAACTGGAGTTTTCACAAGTTCAGAATAGAGCATAGTTCTCTGTAAGCTGTAAACTTGAGTTTCTAAACTCAAACTCGAGTTTCCAACAAAACTTGGAAACGTAGAGAACTCTATATTTAGCACAAACTCGAGTTTTCAAATGGAAACTGGAGTTTTGCTAAGTTTGAAAAATTGGTAGCTTGCTGTCTTGTCAAAACTCGAGTTCATTAAAATCAAACTCGAGTTTGCTTTTCCTTTGAAAAACTTAGGAGCTCTCTGTATAGTCAAAACTCGAGTTTCAAAACCTAAACTCGAGTTTGTCTAACTTTGCAAAAGCTTGAGCTACTCTTTGTAAAGTCCAAACTCGAGTTTCCAAACCAAAACTCGAGTTTTCCTTTGACAGTAAGTTTTTCAACTTAACAAAGACAAACTTCAATTTGAATTTACAATTGTCAGTTATCATCAAAACACATAGAGAACTAACAAAATTAATTGCTTAGCGTTTCGGTAGGTGGCAAATTCAAAGCTCTGGGTATTTATGGTTGATGACATTTATTACTGTTGGAAAGCTTGAGTGTTATCTGTTGTGACTCTTCAATTTTTTTGTTAGACATGAAGCATTAAGTCATTAATGCTCTGGAATAATCGTCGTCTTTAACATTCGTTTATTCTGACCGTTGAGACACAACAAATGGAATGAGTGCTAGAAATGTCTTTCGTTTGCTTAGAGGCAAGGTAGTTGAGAATGTGTCTTGAACGAGTAAACGCATTTAATGCACTGACACATAATTTGCTTTAATAATAACATTAACCCTACTATAATCATCTGAAACTCATCAATAAACTTGGTTAAACATAGTTTGGAACAATATATGAGTGATGATATGAAGAATTTAAAACAATCTTCAGAGGTTCGAATGATTCATAAATGAGAAGTTCAAACCAAAAACTGATTTGGCTCGAGTCTGTTTCATTTTTGTTAGTTCTCAAATTGGTTTTGATGATAACAGACAATTGTAAACACAAGAGAAGTTTGTCTTTGTAAGTTGAAAACTTACTGTCAAAGGCAAACTCGAGTTTTAGTTGAAAACTCGAGTTTTGGCCTGACAGTGAAATGCTCAAGTTTTTATAAAGAAAGACAAACTCGAGTTTTGTTTTAAAACTCAAGTTTTGACCATACAGAGAGCATTCAAGATTTTCGCTAAACAAAGCAAACTCGAGTTTCGTTTGAAAACTCGAGTCTTGACAAGACAGAGCAACCAAGTTTTTCGATAAAACCAAAACTCCAGTTTCCATGGGAAACTCGAGTTTAGGCTTCTCTGAGTATTTTCTAAGATTTTCAAGAGTTCATGAAAACTCGAGTTCAGTATTAAAACTCGAGTTTCCATCGCCTAAGAACAATACTCATCTCTGATCTTGCATAAACTCATTTGTGAAATAAATCAAGAACTTTAACATTTTCTCATAAAATGAGAAAACTCGAGTTTCGGTTGAAAACTCGAGTTTGGCTCTAACAGAAAAGTTTCCAAAGTTTTCAAAGAATATGAAAACTCGAGTTAAGATATGGAAACTCGAGTTTTGATCAGGCAAAGAGCACTGCCAATTTAGAACGTTTTCCAGTTTTGCTTGAAAACTCCAGTTTTGAGATTCTGGACTAAAACATGATTTCTTGATAAAAGTCCAAAACTCGAGTTAGTCACTTAATGACTCGAGTTTTTCACTGTTCACAAGACTTGTCCAAAATGCCAAATCACGATGCTCGACACTGAGTTGAGAAAACTCGAGTTCCCGTTGAAAACTCGAGTTTCGGTCTTTGACAGAAAGAACGCTAGAGCTATTAACTACTCCAACGGATTAATTCACAGAGAGTCAACTCTGAACATCTATACAGCTGGATTAAGTGAAGATTAGAGAGAGAAGAAGACCCAAGCTTAATGTAATCAGCTCCCAACACCTCCAACGGTTATAATTGGGATTACAACGGTCAATTAATGATCTCTACCTATAAATAGAGATGCATTCAATTCTTCTCAACAACTAATCCAACAGAAAACAGAAATCATCCAAGAGTCATTTATTCTTTGAGTTTTTCTGTGTAAAGTATCTTCTGATACATTCATACTTCAGTGTTTATCTTATCTACTCTAAAAGAGAGTTCATTGATTGTAAATCATTTATTGTGAGTTAGGGGACTGGATGTCGGTCAAGTTGTTGGACCGAACCAGGATAAATTCTTGTGTCTTGCTTCCCTTCTCTACACTCTGTCTTACCTTCATTTCCTACCCGATAAACAGAGCATACCGAAAAGTTTTTAAGAATCCCCAATTCACCCCCTCTTGGTGATTCAAGCTCCATTTACATTGGTATCAGAGCCTGGTCTTCTCATAAGAGCTTAACATCTCGAGAAGGATCACCATGAACGGAATTCTGCCGGATGGAGCTTCGATCAATAGACCTCCAGGCTTCAGTGGAGAACATTACTCCTTCTGGAAGGTCAAGTTCAAAGTCTTCGTAATGGCCAGTGAATATGGTCTTTGGAGAGTATTCGAAAGAGGCAACTATGAGCCATCCTCGGTCCAAGATGGCGTCCAGACTCCCAAGCTTGAAGAAGAGTATGATGAGAATGACCGACGAAATGTCACTCTCAATAGTAAAGCTGTTCTCATGCTGCAAAGTGCTCTTAGTCAACAAGAGTATTTCCGCATCTGTAATCTACCGTCTGCAAAAGCTATGTGGGATGCTCTGGAGATAGCCCATGAAGGAACAACCGGAGTCAAGGAGAATAGAGTCAACACTCTAATGACGGAGTATGATCTCCTTCAAATGAAGACCGGTGAATCCATCATTGACTTCCAGCTGAGATTCACCCATCTTATCAATCAACTTGCTGCATTGGAAAAGACATACGAGCAACCTGCTCAAGTAAGAAAAATCTTGAATATTCTTAGCAAAGAATGGGAAGTTAAAGTGACAGCCATTGAAGAAGCTCGTGGCGAATCGATGAGCTCGGTGGCAGCATTATTTGGCAGTCTTTCTGAGTATGAAGGCAAACTCAAGTTCAAAAAGGGACTTGAGGAAACGAGTAGTAAAAACAAAGGAGTTACACTCAAGGCTGCAAATGAAGCTAAGCAATCCGATGACGAAGAAGAAGAAGGAGATGACGAAGATGGAGAGTTGGGCATGATGGTCCGAAGATTCAAGAGATTTTACAAGAAGAACCAAAGATATAAGAGATTCAACAAGGGCAGCTCCAGCATGGAGACAAAGAAGCCAATAATCTGCTATGAATGCGAGAAGCCCAGCCACATCAAGTCAGAATGCCCCCAGCTAAAGAACAAGGACAAAGGCAAGAAGAAATTCAACAAATTCAAAAAGAAAGCCTATGTCTCAGCAATATGGGGAGATAGCTCATCTGATGAAGATGAAGCTGACGAAGAGGAAGAAAAAGCAAATATCTGCTTGGTTGCTGAAGTAGAAGAGCAACACGAAAAGAACAATGAGGCATATGATTCCAAACCATCATATGATGAATTATTTACTGAATATACCATTGTTCAATCAGAATTTGAAAAAACTTGCCGAGAAATATATTGCTTTGAAAAGGAAAAACATTACTCTTGAACAAAGAAGTAAATAATCTTTCCTCTCCTGAAAATCCCATCTGTGATGATTGTGCCATTTTTAAAGAAAAGAATTCATATCTCACTAAAACTCTTGAAAAGTTTACAAAAGGCAGTGAGATGCTTAACGTGATTTTAAAAGCACAAAGATTTACAAATGATCGTTCAGGGATAGGCTACAATCCCATGTTTGATAGAAAGAAAGGAAAGAAGAAGAGTGGTGGAAAATCTTATTTAAACTCTTTTCGAAAAACTGTACACTCTTCCAATCCATTTTCTCACTGTAATTATTGCAACAGAAAGGGTCATACCACCTCATCATGCTTTCATAGGAAATATAAGAAAAATAAACCTGTTGGAAATTATCAGTGGGTGCCTAAAGGAACCTATGCTCTTAAGGCTCGAACTAACCTCAAAGGACCCAAGAAAAGATGGGTACCTAAGGCCTGGAATCGGTGAAGTTGGAAACAACGATGGACCTCAAATCAAAGACGTTTACTTTGTTGAAGGACTTTGCCACAATCTCCTCAGCGTAAGTCAAAGCACCGATAAAGGTAACATAGTTATCTTTGATTATGAGGAATGCTTGATTGTGAGTAAAGATATTCTTTCATTAGACAATATAAAAACAAAAGCTATTTTTAGAGCTCCTAGAGAAGGTAACTGTTATACTCTTAATCTCTCTAGAGATGGCTCTACATTTGAAAAATGTTTTGTAAGTAATTTGGATGATAGTTGGTTATGGCATAAGCGCTTAGCACATGTCAATATGATCCAACTTGAAAGATTACTCAAAAAGGATTTAGTCATTGGTGTTCCTAAACTTCGTTTTAAAAATGACATGATTTGTGATGCATGTCAAAAAGGAAAACAAACTAAATCCTCTTTTAAATCCAAAAATGAAATTTCAACTAATAGACCTCTTCAACTACTTCACATGGATTTAATTGGACCAGCTAGAGTAAGAAGCCTAGGTGGCAATCTTTACACATTGGTTATAGTTGATGATTTCTCTAGATTTGCATGGACTATTTTTCTGTCATCAAAAGATGAAACCTTTGATCAGTTTGTCATTTTTGCCAAGAAGGTCCAAAATGAGAAAGGTTTTATGATTTCAGGTATCTGCACTGATCATGGTGGAGAATTCGAGAACCATGCATTTGCTGAGTTCTGTGATAACATGGGGATTGATCACAACTTCTCAGCTCCAAGGACTCCACAGCAAAACGGTGTTGTAGAAAGGAAAAATCGAGTCCTCACCGAGATGGCCAGAGCAATGCTGAATGAGAATAACACTTCCCAAGTGTTCTGGGCTGATGCAATGAGTACAGCATGCTACATCTCGAATCGGGCGTATCTCCGGAAGAAGCTGAATAAAACTCCATACGAGCTATACAAAGGAAGAAAGCCAAATCTGAGTCATCTGCATGTGTTTGGTTGTAAGTGCTTCATCCACAACAATGGTAAGGACAATTTGGGCAAATTCGATGCCAAAGCAGATGAAGGTATATTTTTAGGATATTCCAATAGGAGTAAAGCATATAGAGTTTTTAATATACGTACTCGTATTGTGGAAGAGTCTATACATGTTGCTTTCTGCGAATACAAAACTGACAAATCCAGAGATGATGATGATGATGAGGAAAATATTTTGAAAAATCAATTCTTTTCAAAAACCACTCCTGCTTCAATTGAAAATCCAGAAAATGTTTTTGAAATTGATCCTCAAAACAATTTGGAAAATCCTGATCAAACACAACCTAGAGCTTGGAGATTTATAAGGGATCATCCTTTGGATCAAGTTATAGGTGATGTTAATCAAGGAGTGAGAACTAGAAGCATCACTTTAAATGAAGTTACTTTTACTGCTTTCATTTCAAAAATAGAACCCTAAAAAATTGATGAAGCCCTTTCAGACAATGATTGGGTGATAGCAATGCAAGAGGAGTTACATCAGTTTGATAGAAATCAAGTTTGGGACTTGGTACCTAGGCCTAAGGACCATCCGGTCATTGGCACCAAATGGGTATTCAAGAACAAACGAGATGAGTCTGCAATTATAGTCCGAAATAAAGCTAGACTTGTTGCCAAAGGCTATAATTAGGAAGAAGGAATTGATTATGAGGAGACGTATGCTCCAGTGGCTAGATTGGAAGCAATACGTGTACTCTTAGCCTTTGCTTGCATCAAGGACATCAAACTCTATCAAATGGATGTTAAAAGCGCATTTTTAAATGGTTTTATACAAGAGGAAGTCTATGTAGAACAACCTCCTGGTTTCGAAAATGACAGATATATGTGGATGATATTATTTTTTGTTCTACTAATGAATCTCTTTGTGAAGAATTTTCTAAGAAGATGTAGAGTGAATTCGAAATGTCAATGATGGGAGAGTTGAAATATTTTCTCGGCCTGCAAATCCAACAACGGAAGGACGGAATCTTTATTTCACAAACAAAGTATCTCCGGGATTTGCTCAAAAAGTTTGGCTTGGAACATTGCAACGGTGCTGATACACCTATGAGTTCCACCGCTCTCTAGATGCCGATGAAGAAAAAGGAAAGGATTTCAACATAACCAAATATCGAGGGATGATCGGATCACTACTCTATCTAATGACAAGTAGACCGGATATTCAATTCAGTGTGGGCATGTGTGCAAGATTTCAAGCTGCACCAAAGGAATCACATGCTGAACATGTAAAGAGGATCTTTCGCTATCTATCAGACACTAAAGAACTTGGTCTGTGGTTCCCAAAGGGTCAACAAGAATTTTTGGTTGCATATTCGATTCCGATCACGCCGGTTACAAACTGATAGAAAGAGTACTAGTGGACAATGTGAGTTTCTTGGAGGTTCACTAGTATCATGGTTTAGCAAGAAATAAACCACCGTGGCTGTATCCTCAACCGAAGCTGAATATGTCGCTGTTTCCAGTTGTTGTGCTCAAGTCCTATGGCTAAGGCAACAACTATCTGACTTGGGAATTCACTTGAAGGAGATTCCAATTCTTTGTGACAATATTAGCACAATCAGTCTTGCGAAAAATCCAGTTCAACACACAAGAACAAAGCACATTGATGTAAGACATCACTTCATCAGAGATTATGTGCAAAAGAAAGATATCAAAGTGATGTTCATTCCCACACATCTTCAACTTGCTGATATCTTCACCAAACCATTGGCTAAAGAGCAATTTAATTTCATAAGAAGAGAATTGGGAATGGTAAATCCCAATGAATTGTGAGTATTTCTTTCCATCCTAATGTTAGTTATGGTTTTGATGATTATTTGTTACTAACTTAAGCTTCGGAGTACATAGCAATGTCTTTTGCAGGACATTTGAAAAACCTGAAGTTTGCTGTCAAAGGACGCAAACTCGAGTTTTGTTTCAAAACTCGAGTTTTGTCGGGGTACTATCGGGGTTGAGTTGCTGAGCAAATATGCAAACTCGAGTCGTTAAGTGACAACTCGAGTTTCGGAGAGACAGAGAGCAAGCTCTGAGATTTCACGATATGGAAACTCGAGTCATCCAACGACAACTCGAGTTTCGGGCAAACAGAGAGCCACACACCCATTGAAGCATTCACAAAACTCGAGGCGGTAAGTATAAAATCGAGTTTTGGTCACGGAATTTCAAAAGTTCACTTTACACTTTTGAATCTAGGTTAGTGATTTCACGCCCTATTTAAGCATGATTGTTCATTGTTCATCTACACTTGACCTAAAACTCAAGTTTTCCCTAGAGTTTTCCCTAGAGTTTTCCCCAAATTCTTCGTCCTCTCATATCTCTCTCTTTCGCCCTTCCGATTTCAAACCTTACTCTCTTAAATCGATCATGGCTCGAACAAAAACCTCCACAAAATCTCAGAAGAGCGACGATCATGAGGCGTCTACAAAATCTCCGTCACCTCCTCCACTGACAAGACCTCCGAGGAAGAAATCTTTTCCTAACCATTTTCACGGCGGAATAGACAAGCACATTCCTGGAATTCCATCTACCCAAACATCTCCTCCGCTAAAAACCAAGGGCATTTCCATTCAAGAACCATCTCAGTCACAATCCAAGCGCCCTTCTGCATCAATGCTCTCTACACAGAAAGGAAAAGAAAAGGAAGATGCTCCTACTCAACCCCGCAAAAAGCTGCGAGCTCAAAGAGCAGATGGATCCTCCAAGGCAACCCAAAATCCTTCTGAGGGGCCTCAAGATTCCCCATTTTTCCCAGACGCACTTTCTGAAATCAATCTCCATGAGTCTGTTCCTCCAGGCTTCATCGTTGAGAATCATCAAATTACTGGTGAGCGGGCTATCCAATTTAAAGAAACCTTCTCGAAAAAGGTATTTTGTCCAATTGTATCCGTGGATCTAGAAAAGCTTAGAAGAACCTGTAGTGTAGATCTTTCACCCTGGTTAAAACCATATGAAAATTTTCTATCCATCACTGCTCCGTATAGTTCCAATGTCACCAAAATGTTTTATTTCAATATGCAATATGACAATTTGGTGGATAATGATGAAAACCTGGTAGAAGAACGAATTTCTACTCAGGTTAGGGGTGTTAAAATCACATTGTCTGCAACCATTCTAAATTCTATTCTGAAAATTTCCAATCCTCCACCTCCTCCCACAGCAAACTATTCCAACAAACAGATCTTCCAAATTCTTCGACCGAATGAGCCCATACCTGAGGATCAATTGATCAAGCTGACTTTTTCTCCTGTCTCTATGCCTCCTCTTCATCGTGTTCTATGGTACATCTACTCTAGGAACATGATTCAAAAGGGTGGCAATTTCACTCATTTTGCTACCAAAGACTATACCAAGTTTGCTCTCCTCGTGAATAAGACTCCCATCAATCTTGGCTATTGGATCTTCCAAGAAATGGTCAATTTCAGATTTTCATCTAGGAAGCCTTCTCATATACCTTTTCCTTCTCTAGTCTCAGTCATTCTGTTTTATCATAAGGTTTGGTATGTGGGTGCTCCAGACTCCATGCATACTCCTACTGCGTTTGGGAAGGCTCAACTCAATCTAATGAGACTTAACCTTGAAGCCGAAGGGTCCGATGCATCTCAAGCCCCTTCTCAATCCAGAGCCCAAGAAGCACAGTCTTCTCCTCCTCTGACCACAGTTCCACCAGAATTTGGCTTACAAGTTCAAGCAATTGTGGTTGGAAACAGACTCCACAGAATGTCTCAACCTTATCATGCACGAGCTTAGGCCTCATCACAGAGACTTCATCCTTTTGAAGGAAGTGAGAGCACTGGTGGAAATGGAATGGGAAACCAAGGTCACTTATGTGCCTCATTCATGTAATCGTGCGGCAGACTGTCTAGCGAAGCGTGGTATGGTACCAGGACAAGGATTTCATGAAGTTTACTACCCACCTGAGGATCTTGTTGAATTACTTTGCCAGGATTGTAATGGGGACTCTGTTCCCATAGGGTATTAGTTGAGGTGTCATTTTCTTTTTGTATAAAAAAAAAAGGTCTTTATGGACTATAATTAAATAAAATCCCTCTTAAGGGACCAAAACCCATACTCTAAAATAAGAGGGATTAAAACCAAAATAAGAGTAAATTTGAAGCATCTAATAACTTATTGTAATTTTTATAGTAGTATATAGATAATTTAATTTGTTATCATTGACCCAGAAGGGCCGAATATATATTCAGTTGATATTTCGTCTTTGGAATGCAACAAAACCTTCGAAAGTATTAACACTTGAATTGAACTGTAATCGTCATTGAGAACAAAGAAAAGATTCCCCATCCCATCCTTATTACAAGATGTTTTTTGAGAAGGAACAAGAGGTATTTATTTAATGGCGGAACATAGTGATGTTGGCCCCAGCTGGCCCTAACTGATCTTATAAAATTTATTAATATATATATGTATTTCTTATATGATATTTTATTTGACTACAAATTTGGCCCCATCTAATTTGTTACTCATTGGGTTGTGAGAGGAAAGTAAAATTCTTGTTTGAGATACCGAAAATGTTAGTATCATCTTATATATTATTTTGATTTATAATTATAGGTTATTATTTATTTGTATTTTCAAGGTTATTTGATACTATTTAGTAAATACTCCCTGGTCCTTATTTTCACAAGTCAATAAAAACAGTTAAAGTCATTAAATTTGTCCTAAAATTTAAGTAATTTTCAATATTATCCTTATTAATTGCATTAAACTCTAATATCATATTAATTATTACACTTTTTTTACTCGAAAAAAAAATAGTAATAATTAATTTTTATTAATTATAACTCTCACTCACTACCTTTTTAATTATGGGTGTATATATGGGGAAATAACATTTAATGTTATTTGGAAACAAGTAAGTGTCTTATAAAAAGAAACAAATATACTTGTTAGTTGGTGCCTTATAATAAGAACTAAAAGAAGTAGTTCAATATGTTTATTTTTTGGCTCAGGCTAAAAAAAATTTCTGGTTCCGCCATTGTATTTATTATAAGTCATCAATTGGAATATCAATTACATTTTTTTAAGATTACCAGTTTGATTCTATTTTCCTTTTTTATGGCTTCTCAATATGTACTTTATTACTTTCAATATGGGCAAATTTGAATTTTTTTTTTCAAGTAAATTTAATGACTTAACAACATTTTCTTAGTTCTAGTGATGATAATATAAGTGCTTTATAATAAAGACTAGAGTCAGAATGTTGGAAGTGCTTTATAATAGGGTTAAGGTGTAAAAATACACATGTGTTTTTTCAAAAGTGCACCCAACATCAAGTGTGTGTGTGTGTGTGTTTTTTGTGTGCAAAAGTGACTATATGATTACAAAAGTGGAGTAAAAATACTCATTGACCGCCAGCGCCTTAGTAGCGTAGTGGCATGGGAGTTAGTCTCCCGTCCCCCTTGTTCAGGGTTTGAACCCTGCCCCCCTCCCCACCTGGATGGTAAAATCAAGATTTTACGTAAAATCGGAAGAGAGATAAAAAATCGTAAAACGTAAAATTGTAACGTAAAAAAATCGTAAAAACATAAAAGCGTTTGGAAAATTAGTACAATCGTTTTAATGAAAAAAAATTGTAAAAACGTAAAATCGTAGTAATAAATCGTGATTTTAACTACCATGCTCGAGACTACCAAACTAGCTCGAGTCAGACGATACAAATTGTTTGAAAGATTTCCCTTTAGCTCGAGGTGATAAGTGGTGGCTCTAGCGAAACGAACATTTCAAATGTAACGGTCAAGTTTTTGGCTCGAGTCTATCACCTTTGGCTAAAGGCAACGAAAATGTATTTTGAAAATTCTTTAAGTTCTACAACTAATTGGCTGGAGCCACAAATACGCTAGCTCGAGTCTACCACTAGACTCGAGACTACTGAAATGTTGGCTCGAGACAATCTGTCATTTTTCAAAGGTTTTAAGTACGATTTGACTCAAGTTAAAAAACTCAGGCTCGAGCCAATTTGATAGTAAAAATGACAGATGCATATGATCCAATTCTGAGTGAGATAAAACTATTTTCAAAGAGATCATATGTCTTAATCTGTTTACAATGATTAGTTATCATCAAAACAAATTGAGAGAACTAACAATTTCGTGGATGTCCTGATTGTACTCAGGTATCTAATTCGCAGTGAGATACCGAAGCTCCAGCTGACGCTCTTTAAAATGTAAGTCTTTAAATATCCTTTAAAGCCTATACCTCCAAATTCATATATAACCTTTCACACTAATTTCCAATCCTACATTATGTCTTAGAAGCGTAACATCCATTATTGTCTTAATATTAGGGCTTAGTTAGGAAAATAAAAGAATGTCTGGTGAAAACAGTTATCCAAGAAAATAGGAATAATAAAAACTAATCTTATGTTTACTAATGAGATATATTTTTTAAAATTAATTAAGTATAACAAGTAACATGTAAAACTAGATTTTATCTCTTTTACTCTTCCTCGAACAAACCATTCCTACTAAGATTATAATATTTCATTAGGCACTAAAATAAACTTATAACAATTATTATACTTTAGCTAACGATGCAAATCTTGGGAGAGGAGTGAGTTGGTGTTGCCATCTTGAGCAAGGTGAATGATTAATACAAAAATAAGGGTTGTGAGTGATGATGATGTGATATGAAACTTATAATTAATGTTAAGTTGGTAAATTTATAAATAATTTTAAAAAATATTTAGATGATATTATATAAACTGATATGATAGTATAAATTAAGAAAATTTAAATAGGCCAAGCCTGCAGGCTTGTAAGCTATGCCTTATAAAAATAAGCCTGACCTGCTTATCTAAATAGGTTTGACAATAGGCCTGAGCCTGACCTATTTATTAAATGGGCTAGGCTAGGCTTTAAGTATGCTAGGCCATAGGCCCCTGTTTAGGGCCTGACCTATTTCCATCCCTACTAGCCATTGAAGTCACTAACGGGTCACACACGCACCCACCTAAGCCACTGAAGCTCCTCACGATGTCATTCACTTAGCGTCTGCACTAGTTGAAGATATGGTTAATCTAGCATCTAAACTAGCTACCTCAACCATCCAACTACATCGGAAGCCCTAATGCAAACGGTTCCAACACCCTTAAGTCCCATGGATGCAGTAGCAAGCAACCGAATGACAATAGTTGTGTACTCTCCACCATCGAACCCATCAGCTGCTCTGTCGAGGCCATTCCCTTTAACTCATGGCATCAACCTTCCCCTACCCCCTTCAACTTATCATCACTAAATGGCTAATGCCTTAGAAGATCCTAAGTGTAGGTCAATGTTTTTGTTATTTATAGTTAATGGCTTATGGTAATGTTAAAATCAGATGAATGTTGGTGTGTTTCTGGTAACACCTTTATTTAGTTTCAATTTGTTTCGCATTTAATTTACTTTGTCATTACCATCATGTGCCCATCAAGTAGCTGTGGTTAAGTCCACTCCATCTCAAGGCATTTGCACTTCTTCAAACATATGCAAACGGTGGGTACGTCATGGTTGTTGCATATGGCATGGTCACGACCATATCATAAATAGTTCAACCACAAGCCGCTCATAGGCATGATGTGGGCAACAATAATTGTGAACTCAACTTAACTGTAACGTAACCATCACTTGCCTGTGTTCATCGCTGCTTCCTTCCATGAATACCCATGTGCACATGATGGGTATGAAGTGGATACAAAAGACTAATGCAACACATTATAAATAGATCCACCAATGCTTGTTGACCAACATGTACCCACAACTTGCACACATTTCAGACACATCCATCCACCCATTTCTCCATGCTTTTCCGTAGCATCACCTTAATTAAACTAGAGTACAAGTCATTCAACAACGTACCCAGTGGCAGCACACTCGAACCCTTCTTGTCCTCCTCCAACCAATACAGCCACCCTCATACCTCTATCCCACCATTCCTCTCTTGTTGAACACAATGCACAAATTCCTAAAGTGTTTGAAAGGCTTTGTCTTGTAGATGGAAGCTTGGCGATTCACCTGTAAACAAAGAGTTAACTGTGAACATTCCATAAACAATAGGCCCCAAAACAAGGTAGATCAAGGAGCTTGCAACAACATATGCTTCCCACACAACATCATCTGCGACAACTAAATCTATGGCATAGGCTCACTTGAAATTATGACCCTCTGCCCATACAACATATCAAACACTGTTACCCATTTTGCCATCAGCTTCTTCAGGTGACAGAAGATGTCATTGTTCCCTTTGAAGCCATATCCGGGATGCCTTTCTTCCATATTTAGTTCAAGATAAACCAAATAACTAGGTTTGAACCCCCTCTCGTCCATTTGTTTGCCTCTGAGTGCCAACTTGACTAGCAAATCGACAAGCACCTTGTCTGCTTCAGGGGTCTAGATACGAGATTGACACCCATTACCTTTATCGAAACCACCGCCCGCAGTTCTTTCCTCTACCATATCCACACCGATTTTCACTTTTCGATGGCCCTCGGTTGCCTTATGTCACAGTAGGGGACCTGTTTCGGGTGTTATATATGGTGGATAAGCAACAATGTTGTGGGTGCGTGGCTTTCATGGGGTTTTAAAATAATGTTTTCCATTTAAGGGCAAAATGGTCTTTTTGCCGGATTTTACTACCTCATTTTCTTTAAACCAAACAAAAAAATTTCTATTAACCCATTTTCTTTTTCAGTGCGAACCAAACATGTCGGTGGCAAAATATTTTCCTTTTCCATTCTCACCTCTTCTTTGATCCAAACGGGCTCTAAGGAATGGATGGAAAGAATTTATTTGCATATCTCCTATAATTTTTCAATCATTCTATCGAGAGGTCCAACACAAAGGCTTGGGAAAATGGTGTCTCCAATAGCTCATCTTTTCACTTCCTCTCTACTTAATTTTTCCACCACTGGATTGTCTTTTAATGGTTGAGATTTACTCTATAAAAATATTATTATCATTTAATATCTAATATTACAATAGTATTTTTTTATAAAGTATAAAATCTCAACAATTAAAAGCCAATCTAATGGTGAAGAAATTAAACTGAGAGAAAGTGGAGAGAGGGGTTAGTAGAGACACTTTTTTCCCTAGCTTTTTCCCTTATCTTGTCATTATATATGGTCAGGACTCAGGAATGCTTTGTCAAGAATGGTTGAAAAGTAGAAAGGTTAGGGACGAGTTAAAGGAATTAAATTAGCCACGAGATGTCCAACATTAACCTACTGTTTGTTTGCTAATGATTTAGTTATTTTTTTTTTTAAAGATGACATATTGAAAATTGCCCGAACTTAAAAATACTCCTAAATGTGAATAAATGAATGTGAACAAATAAATATTCTTGATCTTTATTGTCAAAGCATTGGGTCAACTCAAAAATGGGAACAAATCTTATACTCCCTCCGGTCCTAATTATATGGCATATTTAACCGATTTTGTAGAGATTAAGGAAAGAAGTTAAATTAGTTAATTTTACTTATTTTCTTAAAATACCCTTATATAAATTTAAAATGACATAAGTAAAAGTGAATCAACAGCGCTTGCCACATACTTCTCTGACCTAGAATTTTTTTTCCACACGCTATTTAATTGAAATAATGGTCTTGCTATATATACATATATGTGTGTGTATATATGTATACATATAGATATGTGTGTACATATATCTACATACATATATGCACACACACACACACACATATATTGACAGGCACAAACACAGATATACATATATGTACACACACACACTCATATAGTGTGAGTGTGTGTTTGTGTGTGTGTGTCTCTATATATTTGTGTGTAGATACACACACACATATATATATGCATATATACACAGACACACACACATATATATGCATACATAAATGTACACACACATGTGTGTGTGTGTGTCTATATATATTTGTATGTAGACACTCACATATATACATACATAGACACACACATATTTAAAAGTTTCACTGACTGGAAGAATCTACACATTTATGTACATATATTCACCAAAAATTAAGCA
The DNA here is from genome assembly GCA_025563575.1 of Acacia pycnantha. Lineage (NCBI taxonomy): Eukaryota > Viridiplantae > Streptophyta > Magnoliopsida > Fabales > Fabaceae > Acacia > Acacia pycnantha. The sequence goes on along the minus strand of JAMWYP010000002.1, from coordinate 1,903,874 downwards.
CACTTGAGAGAATAAAATAGGGGTATTTTAGGAAGAAATTGACAAAAATTATAATGTTGTCTTATAATTAGGACCAAAACCAACTCTTAAATGTTGTCCTATAATTAGGACCGAAGGGAGTAATATTTATTTCTCAAATAATATCCCGGACTTGTTGGAAGAGGAAATTAGACATGTTTGTCATCAGCAAAGAACCTCTCCATTGAGAGTTGTCTCCATTGCAACGAAACGACGTCGTCGTTTTGATGAAATAGAATTTTAACCCTCAGTTTAATATTGTATCTTGACCGTTATTTATTAACCCCAGAATGCTTGACTAGCTACAATCAAAAGCTTCTCAAGCGCAGCGGCTGATTGAAACTGTGGAATTTCTTGGAAAGAAGTGCCCATGCGGCTGAATCTTTTCACACAAAAGGAGAAGCTTTTGACAATGGATTGTTAGTTTCTCTATATTTAACAATTAACAGCCAATACACAATATTCAATCAAAGGTTGAGATTCTATTTAATCTAGATAACTCTCAATAGAAAAGGCTCTTTTCCCATTTTTCATATTACAATTGTTCATGTGTGTCCAGGGGCGGACCCAAGAATTTGACTGACGGGGGGCGAAAATAAAAAATGTTATATCATACATAAATAAAAGTACTTGAAATACGATATAGATCTAATATATAAAAAATTGAAAGAAATCTATTACAGAAATTAAGATTACTTCACTTGACTCTTACTCTACGTGTTTTCATATTGTTAAACTCATCTATAATTAAATCCGTAATAATCACCTACAAAGAGCATAAATTATTTCATGACCAATATGATTTTAAAAATATTATTCATAACAAAAATAAACCGATTCAAATTAACTATTAATCATTATCTATATTCTCATAGCCATCTTTTAATGAAACTCAAAACTTGTCTAAAATCCTAACCCTAAAATATTCTCAAATCAAGGTAAAAGTAGTATCTTTAAAAAGATAAAATCATGTAAAATAAATTTCATGAAGGAAATTTAATAAAAAGAAATGATTTTAAGTACTTTATTGATCCTCAAAATTTGTCATAAGCTGTTGAAAAAAAAAGGCGAACAAGCCGCCAGCCAAAGGAAGAAGAGGTGATTCGTTTTGAGCAAAAATAAGTGGGGTTGGGAATATATTAAAGGTGGGCCCCACCTCTTTATTATTATTATTTTAATATATATGATAGCAAACGAATGGTGAGATGCTCAGTTAATATATATATATATATATATATATATATGTATGTATGTATATGTATATATGTATGTATGTATGTATGTATGTATGTATGTATCTGTATATGTATATCAATGAAAGCAAACCAACTCTCAGATGCTCATTTATTTATTTTTTTGTAAGATTTTTGATTTGGGGGGGGGCCACCCCTCGCCCCGCACCTGTGTCTCTCACAACTACTGGGGTTTACATACAAGTACAACATGGGCACAATAACGTAGCATTAAAATATCAGCATTAAACCAATAGGTGGTTGGTGCAGTAGAATGTGGCGCTAGATTCCCTTAAGAGGTCTAGGGTTCGAGTTGCGTTAATACACTTGTAATCTGCCTTGTATGGAGCTACTACTGTTGGGAGGGTCATCCTTGTCACTGCAGAACTCAAATCCGAATTTGTCGGAACCGAAGGTTTTGATGAACCAAGTGGAATACCAAAAAAAATATCAACATTAAAATCAAAATATCTGTGTGAAATTATTTAAAGACCCTTAGTATTTTACTTACATTTCAAAATTTGCCACTATTGAACTTTTCATGATTACGTTTGTTGTCCTCTTCAATCAATCAATTAGTTTACTTTCTCTTTTAAATGTCCTTTAATTAATGAGTCAACATCAAGGTCAATTTCAGATGTTTACCTCTGAGGAATCCCAATGTTTTTTGTCTGGCAAGTTGGGTTTGTAGTTTGTACTATTTATTATTTTTATGGTTTGATATGTAATGTTATCCTCTCAATTATTTGCAGCCAATTTGTACTATTTTATATTTTTATTGTGATATATGAATAGAAAAATGCAACAAATAGAAACATCTTAATCCACAGGTAACTTCATTATTTCCCTAATTTCATTAACTATTAAACGATGGTTTCTTTAGTTTTAAATATAAGTCATTTTCGAAGATTTTTTTTTAAAAATAAAAAATATAAGTTGCTTTTCTAAATTGTTGGATCATTAAATTACTTTTATTCTTATTTATCATGAATTAATTTGGGATTAATAAAAATGAGAGACAAACGAGAGAATACATCTTTTTTGATTTTTCATAATTATTGTAGGGTTAATGTGCAAATTTGCCAACCAACTATTACCCGAGGAGCGTCTGGCACAAATAACAATTGAGGGGACCAAAATTATCAAACAACAATTAAAAAGTGAAAAAAAAAAAACACAATTTAGTGCAAATTCGCTAACGAACTATTACCCCGTCACTGTCTTGGTGTCTCCGTCTTCCATTGACTATCACAGTGTCGGTGACGTCGGCGTCTCCAAAGCTTCCATTGTTGCTGGGTGTTCTACTCACCCTCTTGAACTCATCCAGCAGTCCACAGCTTTCGACCGGTACGCACCTTGCACCCTGGTTCCATCCTTCCGATGCCAGAAGAAGCAACCGTCGCTGCCACAACGTCTGCTCCCATGGGTCCCATCTCTGTTGGTGTTTGCCTTATCCAACAAGAAGGCTTAACCGCTCTTTTCTCCAGTGTTTCCGCCACCGTCCTACGCCAGTGCCTCATATTTTAACTTAATTGTGGTAGTTTCTTTTTTAATAGTTATTTGATGTTTTTTTTCACTTTTTAATTGTTGATTGACAATTTTGATCCCCTCAATTGTGCTTTGTGCCAGACGCTCCTCGGATAATAGTTGGTTGGCAAATCTGCACCTTAACCCATTATTGTATGACCTATGAAAGTAAACTTGTGACTTTTTTTGTTGGAAAAAAAATTGTGACTTTTTTAGAAAATTGTTGAAACATCCCCATTAGAAAATTAGTTGACCTAATAGATAAATGAAGACACTGATCTCCTGTAGATATATCATTCTTCAGCTGTGTGTAATATACTTTGATATGTATATATATTTATTTTTCGCACATAGTTAAATATAGATCCCACATAATTAAAAAATTTGCACATGAGTTCTTAAACAATTTCAGGTACTTTTTGCCCAATAAATTTTACAATAGGATTCTTCAGCAAATTTTCTGTTTTTTACTTTTTTTTTCCAGCATTCAGCAGTATTATTTTATATGATTTTGTGGGATTTGGCTTAGGCCCGTAGCGTGAAATTATGTTGTTTTGGCGCAATTTCACACACTCTAATCCTTTTTTTAAAAAAACAAATTAGTCACTGTTGGAAAGTAAAAAGATAAATTAGGATACTGAATGGTATTAAAATAATTCTTCATTATTTTGAAAAAATATTTGAGAGTATTAACTAGTACTAAAAGAATACTTTAGGATACTGAAAAAAAAATTCATGATCTTAAAAAAATTATTTTTGGATCTTGAAAAAATAATTCAAGTAATGATTGCTTCTAAAAATATGCTTTAAAATATTTTTTCAAGAAACTAAAATAATTTTTTAAGATCGTGAATTATTTTTTCAATATGATTCACTATCCTGAAGTATCATTTTAATACCATTTAATACCCTGAAATATTTTTTCACGATCTTAAAATATTTTTTCAAGATTCTAAAATAATTTTTTAAGATCATGAATTATTTTTTCAATATTCTAAAGTATTCTTTTAGTACTAGTACCTTCAAATATTTTTTTAATACCCTAAAATATTTTTTCACTTCAATTATCTTTTTACTACCAATTTTATTTTTTCTTTTAAAAAAAAAAAGGATCAGAGTGGGTGAACTGCGCCAAAACGGCGCAGCTTCACGCAGCGGACTCACCAAAGCCAAATCCGATTTGGTGGGTATTAAACACAATGATTCATGTGTGGCCGCCAGAGAAGTCTGACGTGGACGTGAGAACCCTTGGGCCCCCTAACACGACAACCCCCAACACCAAGGCGTCACTACTCACTAGTACTCCTATATATTACCGACAGCTACCACAACCACAGCCTTCAGGTCAGATTTCAGCCTTCTCAGAACAATCATTTCTCTTCTATCCAGCAACCCTCGCCGGAGGGCCGCCGTGAGCTCCCGCGATGTGATTCCGGCAGCCTTGAGCATCACATCTCATCCCCATCGTGTGGAGCTTCTTTAGCCATGGGAGTCCCATTGGACGACGTCGTTGTGATCCAGCCTGGGAAGAACTCCGATGAGCCCTGTGTCGTTACAGTGAATTGCCCGGACAAGGCTGGTCTCGGTTGCGATCTCTGTGGAATTATCCTCGAGTTTGGACTTCGCATTACTAGAGCAGGTATTTATTGGTTCGAGATTTGCAGGCAATAGGGATGGCGGCGCCACTATTGCTAGCTCATAAGCATAAATGTTATTGTTGCGTTAGCAACTTCGGTTGTTTGTGTATAGTTCGTCCATTGTTTTAATTTTAACTGGAACTTTTGATTATCGGATCAATCTACAGTATCTTTCTCATGCACCAGATAGTGTAGTTATCCATAGGATCTACTAATTACACTCCCGCTTCCTCATATGTCTATGGCGGTCAGCTTTGTTACTGCATAGAAATTTTGATGCCGATGCCTGTTGACAGTCTATTTCAAAAACTCCCAAGTTGAAGCTGAAGCCCGAAGCATGCGTCTATTGCATCTACCAATTTAAATCTATAGAATTAATGGAATAATAGGATATGTTAAGAACAATGTCAATTTATGATTTTATGTTTTTTCCATTTCCCCCCTCTAAACCGGTAAAATAATTGCTGCAAGAATCGGTTTGCAAAACATTAATTCAGAAATTCATCCTTCTTTTGTTGGTTCACTTCACTTATTTTCCTTTCATTCTTGCTGGTGTCGTGTCTGTTGTTTGATTGGATTTATTTTTCATTTTATTCGTAATGGTGGATGTAAAGATTTGACTCTAATGGTGCTGTAGATGTTTCAACGGATGGAAGATGGTGCTACATCATATTTTGGGTTGTTCCAGATCCTCGATCACAATGTGTTAATTGGGAAAGCTTGAAGAACCGGCTCCTTTCATCTTGCCCATCATGCCTTTTTTCTTATGACTTTAGTCAGAACTCTGGTAACCCCTCACCTCCTCCAATATACCTATTGAAGGTTTGGGTTGTTGATCTGAAAGGACTATTACATGGTAATTTGCGAAGAGAATGTTATTTTCTTAATTTCCTCTATCAAATATGAATGTTATTGACTGACACTATTTCCCTTCGTTTAGATATTACTGAAATCCTCTGCAACCTTGAACTTTCTATTCAAAGAGTGAAAGTGATGCCAACGCCAGATGGAAGGGCCCTAGACCTGTTCTTTGTAACCGATTGCATGTGAGTATAAAATTGTTGCTCATCAGTTTAGCTGAATTTTTTTCACTCCATCTGCATAACACAATTCACTCTATATTACAAGCATAGTATCTAAACGAACTTGCATATCGGTCTTGTCTTTTGTTTTAGTGTGTAGTTGAATACATGCTTTAATTCCTTTTTGTTAATAGCGTACATAGTTCAATTGATTTTCTGGATGCTGTCAACCTGTGTCCATTGTTTAGGCTCTTCACCCTTTAGGTCTAATTTCCTTGACACAATTATCTGGATACCAAGGCACTTGAAAATTGATTTGATGGTTTTATATTGAATAAAAGAGTGAAATTGGTATGGGCAATTTGTCATCCACTAAAATGGATAAAAGTTCAATATCAATGAGCTTATGCATTTTTCTCAGCTGTCAACAGCATATCAATAGCTTATGCTGATTAATTGTATGACATCTAATAATCTCTTGTTAAAACAGGGAGCTATTGCATACAAAAAAGAGGCAAGATGACATATGTGATTCTCTGATGACTGCTTTAGGAGAATTTTGTATCTCCTGTGAACTTCAGTTGGCAGGGCCTGAATATGAAAGTTTGCAGGGGTTTTCTTCTCTTCCATCAGTAGTTGCTGAAGAGCTATTTAGTCCTGAGCTTTCAGACAAGGGGTCTTTGCATCCTCTGAGCCCAGATATGAGCACACTGAAGAAACCCTCTGTTGTCGTGGATAATTTATTGAGCCCAGCTCATACTTTGCTTCAGATAAAGTGTGTTGACCAGAAGTGCTTGTGCTATGATATTATGAGAATATCTAAGGACTATAATATTAAGGTATTTTCTCATAAGTTGTCATTTATATTGGGACTTTCTTTTGTGCATCATACTTAGTAGCTAAAATTGAATTTGGTAAAGCATACCTTTAGTTGTTTGATATTGATTATCTTCTATTCAATAGTTCTAACCTTCATTTCTCTATATCCATTTGTTGCCGTATGGTTAGGTCAAGCATTCTGTTATTTTGTTTTTTGCCATGTATGCATATACTGATTTTGCATTTAATAGCTGATGCCATGTTTTTTTCCTGTAAAAAACCAGGTTGCTTATGGTCGATTCTCTTCAAGTGAAAACAGCCTTCGAAACATTGACTTACTTGTCCAGCAAAAAGATGGGAAAAAGATCATAGATGCTGAAAGTCAGGCTGCTTTATGTTCTTGCTTAAAAGAAGAGATGCTTCATCCGTTGCGTGTGAGTATCGTGGACCGAGGTCCAGATACAGAACTTCTTGTTGCCAATCCCGTGGAAGTATCAGGAAAGGGAAGGCCCCGAGTATTCTACGACGTAACATCGGCCTTAAAAGCACTGGGAATAATCATCTTCTCGGTCAGATTTTAAGTTCAGCTTGTTGCGAAATTTTCCTGTGGTTTTGAGGAAGTCGTCTGACAGTCTTAAAATCTCTCTTTTTTTCACTTGACTGTAGGCTGAAGTCGTGAGACATACAACAGAGAAGCGCGAGTGGGAAGTGTACAGGTTTTTATTGGATGAAAGTTGCGAGTTGCCACTGGCTAGCAGTAAAGCCAGAAGTCAGATTGTGGACAAAGTTAGAAGAACATTTATGGGGTGGTAATCTGGTTTCCCTTAAGGTGGGAAGCTTCGTTTGACCATTGAGTATTTATGCATTGTTTTAATATACAGCATCATGTAAAGTGGGTAGTTATCAGCCCAATCATCTCTGGCTCACCAGCCATGATTTATTGCTATATACTTGCTATAGTTCTTATTATAAAGGGTTAAGCAGTAAAATAAATGTGGTTTTCTAAAAAATGCACCCAATACTAAATGTTTTTTTAGGTGTAAAAGTGACTATATGATTACAAAAATAGAGCAAAAATACCCACTGAATTGTTTGACTATTTTTATATTTTTAAGGTTGACATGAACGATGACTCAACTAAATTTCATCCCCGTAGAGAACTAGAGAAAATGTCATAGATATTTTGACAATTGCAGTGCAACCCTTTCTCTGCAATTCCCCTTCTCTCTCTCTCAATCTCAATCTTATCCATCGGACCGCCCACCTTAACCTCCTCACTGCCGTTGCCGCCTTTCTGTAATTTTCAAAACTATATGGGTGCTTTTCTGTAATTCTTTCCAATTCTCCACTACCAACTGGGATGATATTTAGCTGAGTCATCGTCTATGTCAACTTTAAAAATACAAGAAATTCAAACTAACGGTCAATGAGTATTTTTACGCCACTTTTGTAATCATATAGTCAGTTTTGCACAAAAAAAAAAAAACATACTTGGTGTTGGGTGCACTTTTGAAAAAACCACATGTGTATTTTTACACCTTAACCCTATTATAAAGCACTTCCAACATTCTCACTCTAGTCTTTATTATAAAGCACTTATATTATCATCACTAGAACTAAGGAGATGTTGTTAAGTCATTAAATTTACTTGAAAAAAAAAAAAATCAAATTTGCCCATATTCAAAGTAATAAAGTACATATTGAGAAGCCCGAAAAAAGGAAAATAGAATCAAACTGGTAATCTTACAAAAATGTAATTAATATTCCACTTGATGACTTATAATAAATACAATGGTGGAAATAGAAAAAAAAATTTAGTCCGGGCCAAAAAATAAACATATTGAACTATTCCCTTTAGTTCTTATTATAAGACACCAACTAACAAGTATATTTGATCCTTTTTATAAGACACTTACTTGTTACCAAATAGCACTAAATGTTTTTTCCCATATATACCCATAATTAAAAAGGTAGTGAGTGAGAGTAATAATTAATAAAAATTAATTATTACTCTTTTTTTTCGAGTAAAAAAAGTGTAATAATTAATATGATATTAGAGTTTAGTGTAATTAATAGGGATAATATTAAAAATTACTTAAATTTTAGGACAAATTTAATGACTTTAACTGTTTTTATTGACTTGTGAGAATTGTTAGTTGATTTCTTAAATAAGGACCAGAGAGGGTATTTACTAAATAGTATCAAATAACCTTAAAAATAAAAATAAATAATAACCGATAATTATAAATCAAAACAATATATAAGATGATACTAACATTTTCGGTATCTCAAACAATAATTTTACTTTCTTCTCACAGTCCAATGAGTAATGAAACAAACATTATCCTTACAGAGAAGATAAACAATTAGCTAGGGCTAAATTTGTGGCCAAATAAAATATCATATAATAAATACATATATATATACTAACAAATTTTATAAGATTAGTCGGGGTCAGGCCCCAACTGACCACCACTATGTTCCGCCATTGAATAAATACCTCTTGTTCCTTCTCAAAAAACATCTTGTAATAAGGATGGGATGGGGAATCTTTTCTTTGTTCTCAATGACGATTACAGTTCAATTCAAGTGTTAATACTTTCGAAGGTTTTGTTGCATTCCAAAGACGAAATATCAATTGAATATATATTCGGCCCTTCTGGGTCAATGATAACAAATTAAATTATCTATATACTACTATAAAATTTACAATAAGTTATTAGATGCTTCAAATTTACTCTTATTTTGGTTTTGATCCCTCTTATTTTAGAGTATGGGTTTTGGTCCCTTAAGAGAGATTTTATTTACTTATAGTCTATAAAGACCAATATTTTGAATGGAATAAAATTTGAGGGACCAAAATTTTTGTTTAGAAAGTTGAGGCATCAAAACTGAAATACTTGAAAACTTGTGGGATAAAAATTTGTATTAATTCTGAGTTGCTACCTCCGGTCCTAATTATAGGAACACTTTTGTAGTGTAATTTGTACTACAAAAGTGTACCTATAATTAGGACTGGAGGGAGTATATATATATATATATTTGGTATATATAATATAAGTCATGAACATTAGGAGTTATTTTTTATTTTATAGATAACATGAGACGCTGAATCTAATTTAGGAAAAATTAAATTTGTTAGGAACTAAGAAGTATGTTGAGGTCATGAATGGGCATAAAAGCATGCCCATGATAGTGGTGGCCAGTCTTAATGTGAATAAAGTAGGAAAATTTTAAATAAATACCATATAAATTTGTAAAACCCCCAGAAGTCTGTTGAATTTGTAAAAAGACTGAGAGGTACAAAGGATCTATGAGGGATATGAAAATTCAGGTAAAATAACCCTTTTGCCCTTAGTTTTAAATAAATAAAAAAAATTAAAAACCCTCCAACCCCACCACAATGGCGGCGGCGACCACCACTACTGCCGGCCGGCCGGCGGTGGTGGCAGGCCGGCGGTGGTGGCCGGCCGGTGGCGAGGTGGCCGCCAGGGTTGGCGGCCGGGTGGCGGTGGTCACCGGCGGTGGTGGGGGTTTGAAGGGTTTTTTTTTTTTTTTTTAAATTTAAAACTAAGGCTAAAAGGGTAATTTCACCCGAATTTACATATCTCTTTAGGTCCTTTGTACCTCTCAGTCTTTTAACAAATTCAACAGACTTCTGGGGGTAAGTTTTGCAAATTCAAATGATATTTATTTGGAATTTTTCCAATAAAGTATATCCTTGGAATTGTTTCAACAAAAAAATAAAAAAAGTTAATCTTTGGAAGAATGACTTCATGATGCGTAGACTTATGCGAATAACCGAATAAAGCAGATCATATTAAGAATTTTTTTTCTAAGAAAAAGAAGAAAGCAGGCTATGAGAAAAAATAAGGCAGGGTTAGATAAATCACCCTAGGGCTGGCAATGGGGGCATACAGTGGAACAAAATCTCAGAGGAATAAATAGGTAAAGCCAATAAAATGGGTTGGACCAGCTCGTCTGGTTGGCTAAATCCCAGTCATCTAAGATGCAGGCTACGCCAGCGCACCCCAATCAGCTCGTAGGCTATGGCGATATGTGTACTTTAGTGGAAGTGATTTTGAATTCAAGTATAGGATTTCGAGTTCTAGTTGAATTTGTCTCAGTCAAATAAGCATACACATACATGTATGTATGTATAGATATATAAAATGTGGAGTCATTGTGGTGGTGGTGGTTGACTGGTTGTTCATACAAGGGCCAAATAGAACACCACAGAGCCGAACGTGAGAGTGGTGGCTTGTTTTGTTAGCTGAAAGTCTGTTTGGAATAGCTGTGGTAAAAGTGACTTATTTTCAGTATGACTTTTGCAAACATAAGGTATGATAAAAACCATATTGTATGTATTTGGATTGACAGTGGAAAAAGTGGTTCTTTTTTTTCAAATGCAAATCCCATGGTTTCTGAAAGGTTTCTCGAGGTCGTTCGCTTTTCAATTGGAGGAACCCGTTTTTGATGATAAGGAGCTACAGAAATCGAGCTTGCAAACCCAAGATTGAAGCCTTCATCGCCCAAGTTTTTTAATGTGTTCGAGTTTATTTCGTCCATGTTGTCTGGGTTTGATTTGTCTAGGTTGTTCGAGATCTGGAGGAAAACAAGTTCGATGTTCACATCCAAATGCTTTGCGACTGAGATCATATTGAAGATTGGACGGTGGTGGGAGGGCTAAGTTTGAAGGTAGGGAATGAGAAGGGTTCAAGATGAGACTGCAAGGGCCGTCAAAGGGAAGGAAAGGGAGGTTGAGAGTGACAAGGGAAGTGTTCAAGGTGGCACCGGAGGCGGCGGTTATGAAGTTCTCAAAGAGCTCAAGTGATACTCTAGAATTTGCAAAGTTTTGTGAGGAAGAAGTTAGGCCGGTGTTGAAAATGGTTGAGTTTGGACGTCTAGAAGCTATAAATTTTGGCTTTTATTATAAGTTGTTTTTTTAGAAAAGTCCATTGGTTTTTGATGGTATCCCAAACACCAAAATGTAGTTAATTTCCTCGGTGCCCGTTTGGGATAGCGGTGGTAAAATTAGTTTTTTTTTTTTATAGACTTTTCTTGATGAACTTTTTTTTTTTTATACTTTTCCTGATGTGATTTGTGCTTGGGATAGTGGTGACAGAAGTGGTTTTTTTTCTTGATGGGCACTTGTTTGACATAGCTTTTAAAAAAATAGATGAGATGGAAAATGACTGAAAATAACATGAATCAATATATAAATGTGTGTTGTATAAAATGTAATAATTTAGGAAAAAAAATTAAAATTAAACATTGTTCAACGGTGAACGAACTTTAACATAGTCACATGAAAAATTGCCTACAAATAATATTTAAATAAAAGTAGTGAAAGGTGAAGAAGAATTATATAAAAGAGGACCAAATTGTGAAGAATAATTATATAAAAGAGTGTGGCTGTGAGTTGGGAGCACGATGTACTATGCAAAAAAAATAAGGAAGGTGTTGTGATGCTGTTAAAAGCACCCAAGGACTAGCTTCAAAAAAAAAAAACGAGAGCATCACATTTGAAGCCTATCAATAAATGAGCTATGCCAAAAACCTCATTTTGGACTTTCATTCTCACTGAGCTGTAGATGCACTTATTTTAGCCTCTACAACTTTCCCAAACACACCCTAAGCTTTTACTCTTATGATGTGCATGAGAGGGGGAGGGGGAAGGGGAGATCTTTTACCCCCTCTTTACTAAAAAGCCCATGAAAACTTTTCAATATTCTAAAAATATACTTTTAACAAAAAAGAATATTCCCTTCATTAATGACAATTTGATCATTTTTCTACTTTCCACTTACTCCCCTTCCCTCAAACCAAACACACCATTTGCCAATGGGCTTCTAAGTTGTTTGGACACCACAAGTGTTTATCTTGAATAAAAGAGTCGATCCCAATACAGAGAAATGCACATGTACTAACAATTTATTAGTAATTTTAATAATAAATTTCAGTAAGTATATATTGATACTAATTAATTTAAAACATTTTTTCTTTATTTTTTATATAGAATAATTGAAATAAATTTAAACACTATATTAATTTAGTAATATTAGTTCACTAATGGGTAAACAAGGGTCTTTAATGCTTGAATGAGGTCAGGTTTTGATTACAAGATCGAACAAAAAGCAGTAAATAATTCAGAAAGTTTGAAACTTCAGGGCCCCAAAATTTCATTTTCTCAATACCACTTTGGTCCTATTTATAAGTCCAGTTCGACCAAATCTCACATACCAAGGAAAGTTAGGTATCTCAATGATTATAGAGCAAATTTCTAATTTTATCCTCATTTATGAATGAGTACCTTTTAAAATTTATTGTCAAATCTTTCTCATTTTTTTCTCTTCCTAACATAGCTAGTCAATCTCTCTCATCATCATTAATATAGGCAAAATTGTCACAATCTCATTTATTTGCTCAAAATGGATTTATAAATAAGACCAAATTTTTTAATGAAATTGGACTTATAAATATGTGTTTAAGCCCTCCTGTAATTGGTGCTTCAACCACTCAACGTTTAAACCCTACTAAACACTCACGTCTCAGGCGAAGCCTCTTGAGGCCCTGGATTTCTTAACACGCGCGCGCAAAAGCACACACAGGGCTTGGCACTTCAGCTTCAGATTCTATCGGAAAGGGACAAGAAAGCTCTGGCATAGTTCTGAGCCGTCCCAATGAATAATTTGAAGCTATTCTCCGAGGTCCCTTTGGGACTTAAGTTGCAGTCCAACTCTGAAGCTCTTCGATTCTCGGCCTTTGATATCGAGCGGAACCGCCTTTTCTTTGTGTCTTCCGACAACTTAGTCTATACCGTTCATCTGTCTTCGTTCCATGTATGTTCTTTCCTGTTATAATGAGTTTGAAATTTTGAAACTTTCTGTTATAATGGCTTCTTAGGTTTGGAAGCCCATTGGAGTGCCGAATGATGTGGGAAGGAGAATGAAATGAATGGTTCAATTCAAATTTTGGAGTGTTACTTATTAGTGTTATTGACTCAGCGAAGCAGGAAAGGAATTACTGTCCAGTATAAACTTATTCTGTGTGCCGGAGAGTTTTACGTAGAAAATCAGGAAGTTCTTGTGAAGTGATTGCTGAAGAATTGGCATTGGATGTTGATAGATCTGAGACGGGAGTAATTCCAAAAGACAACAACGTAATTGAAAATTAACAATAGGAAATGTGTCCTAGTGAATAACTTGTTTGGATTATATAGTGGAAGAATTAACTTTGGAATTAAATTTTCTTTTGAAAATGGGATTTGCCAAGAGTTTGAGTGAATCAGTGATTATTGGCCTGTTTTGATTTTTTCTCTACCATTAGAAGGTTGTTGGTTTTTATTAGCAAGCGATTAATTGATTATAGGGCTAAATTTCTGTCTCATTATTCGTCATTTTCTTTTTCATGGCTTTAGCAAGTCTGAGTAGGCATTGAATAACTTTGAGGAACATGATTTTTGTTGAATGAGTGATTCAAACCAAATGTTTTTCCAACAGTTATGATTGAGCATTTGCCCTACTTAAGTTGTGAGGTTTTATTTGCTCTTAGATCTAAGTTCCATATATAAATGATGACGTTAATTGTTGGATTTATATTATATTTCCCCCTATTCTTCAAGGCAAAGTTGACACTGTAACTTAGATGAAACATCCAAATGTTCTAGGATGATGTTATGATTGTGAAAATGGCATCTTAGTAAAATTTGGGCCTAATGTGCAAACCTTGTTGTAACTGGTCCTTGCTAGTAGAATATTTTTGGAGTTACATGTAACTTGAAATGTGAGACATATTGGTACCGCAAATTTTTTGTCAACTGTGAGAAGTATGGTCCAATGTATATATATACTCTAGAATAACGTTATTTTTGTAACTTTCTAGTGCTAGACATTTTCTGGATTTTTGCCATGAGGAGATATCTGTATTTGACATATTATTGAAGTTATTGCTGGGTGTTTGACTAAGGGTATTTTTAGAAAAAAAAGGAGGGGAGAGGAAAACTTGTGGGCCCCACTACACTCAATTTTGAAATTTTTTTTCTCTCCTCTCCTTTTTTTTTTTTTTTTTCTCTCCCCTCCCCTTCCCTCAAACCAAACAAACCCTAATAGTTGAAGCTTTTGCAATGAAATTGTCTATGAATACTGTCGCTGGCTTACAGCCTTAAAGCCACTTTTTATAAGATTGGAAGCCAAACAGCATTGCTGCTGCAAGTTTTTGATTTTTGATTTTTTTTTTTTTTACTACTTTCCACATTATCTTGAACTAAGGAAAACTGATAACTTGAACCATATTGAACATTGAATTTTTTTAAGTCTGTTGTTTCAATTCCTACAAGGTTTAGATATGGGAATATGTCTTTATATTTGAATGATGTAATATTATGGGAACATAAGGGTTTGACAAATGTGGGAAAAAAATCTAACAGGGTGTTATTAATATAATGTTGTATTCATTCATCATAATAACAAATAATATTGTAGAACTTGTTTAAGTATGTCCTATATTACTCACTGTCAGGCATTTTAAAATTCGATCATGGGTACTTTTTTTTTTTCAGTCTATTTTGTTCTGCGTAAATACATTTGGGGGTATTTCTTATAATATAAGTACATTTCATCTTGTGTATGTTGAGATTCGATACAGATGCATGGAATGTTTGTGCCATATATGTATAGCCTGTAGAAGCGAGTATCTATGCTTCTTAGTTCAAATTTAAGATGGTTCAGTAATGAGAGCATATTTAAATGAGCAGTGATTGATTCTCTTTATGAAAAGCTTGATCTGACTAGGGATATAAAAACAAGATGTGAAGTATGTAATTTGCTTATTTGATATCTGCTACTTTCTGTCTTCGACCCACATTTTTTATTTCTTAATGGGTTTTGCTAACATAAATTGGTTTTTGGGTAGGAAAAAGGAGCTTGGAGCAAGGCCTTGGCTTCGGCAGACGTTGATGCCATTGATCTGGAACCAGGAGACTTTATTACTTCGTTTGATTATCTTATGGAGAAAGAAGCCCTCATTGTGGGGACTTTAAATGGCCTTATATTGCTCCACAGTTTGGATACTAACACAACTGAAGTTGTTGGCAAGGTAGATGGTGGGATTAAGTGTATCTCCCCTAGTCCAGATGGAGAATTGCTGGGCATAATTACTGGTTTTGCACAGATATTAGTAATGACTCATGATTGGGAATTGTTATATGAAACAGCACTCATGGATCTTCCTGAAGGTCTTGATGTAAGTAATTATAAGGACTATTCTGGTGATTTTGATTGATTGTGTGTGTTCATGAATGATGAAATTTTTTCAT
Organism: Acacia pycnantha; assembly: GCA_025563575.1. Lineage (NCBI taxonomy): Eukaryota > Viridiplantae > Streptophyta > Magnoliopsida > Fabales > Fabaceae > Acacia > Acacia pycnantha. Next base: position 1,888,303 of record JAMWYP010000002.1, on the reverse strand, counting down.
GGTGTAAGGTGCTAGTAATTATTTCTTTCTTTTGTTATATGCTGATTTTGAGCAATTTTTGTATGATATGCATGCATCGACCATTTGATGCAATTCATGGTTTGTAGTTTTATGCTATATTTTGAAGCATATACCTGTATGAAAGATAAGCAATCGTGACTATATTTTAGTTCTATTATTAGATGCTTGGATTTTTAATCCAGTTGTTTGGATGTTGGAATGTTCTATCCTATTGTAGGATTGGTGTTTCATTTCCTGTCTTGAACTGGAATTTTGAGGCTTAATTTTAGATTGCTTTGGCTTTATGTTTAGATTGCTTTTGCTTGTGGAATTTTGTTTGCTTGAGCCTATGTAAAGGCATGTTATGTATTATAAGATGTTACCTTTTTCTTTTTAACTTTTCTATGTTTGTTTCACTCAATGAGGTTATAGAGCGGGATCTTTTTGGTTAATAATTTATCCAAAGATCTGGTTTTTGATTGAGTATAATGTCGTCGTGCAATACATGTAGCCGACCCCACCTAGTGGGATAAGGCTTTGTTGTTGTTGCTTTCTATGTTTGTTCCCTGGTTTTGCTTCCCCTTCTCTGTCACACTCGGTAATGTCTTATTTATCATTTACATGTGTGGTTGTATAGATATGCAGTTTATATATTGACAAATTTTGTGTTTTCAGGTAAATGAAAATATTCTGCCAAATAGGTTTGAGTATAATATTTGTTGGCGAGGAGATGGAAAATACTTTGCAACAATTAGTGATGTATGCAATTCAACGCCATCACTTAAGCAGATTAAATTTTGGGAACGAGATTCAGGGTTATTGCATGCTTCTTCAGAGCCAAAAGCTTTTGCTGGAGCTGTTTTGGAATGGATTCCCAGTGGTGCGAAAATTGCAGCAGTTTATGACAGAAAAATAGAAAATGGATGTCCCTCAATTGTTTTCTTTGAGAAAAATGGATTAGAAAGGAGCAAGTTTAGCATCAATGAAGGAAATAATGGAAAAATAAATGAGCTGATGTGGAATTGCAGTTCAGATTTGCTTGCTGGTATTGTTGAATGTGAAAATTGCGATGCTATAAAGATATGGTTTTTCAGCAACAACCACTGGTATGTGAAGCATGAAATTAGATATGCAAAGCAAGACAATGTCAGGTTCATGTGGAATCCAACAAAGCCTCTGCAGTTAATTTGTTGGACTCTTGGTGGTCAGATCACAGTTTGCAACTTTGTCTGGGTCACAGCCATTGCACAGGACTCAACTGCACTAGTTATTGATGGCTGCAACATACATGTGACCCCACTTTCTTTATCGTTAATGCCGCCTCCTATGTATTTATTCAGCCTGAAATTTCCTTCTGTTGTTCAGGACATGTCTGTATATTGCAGAAACTCCAAGTACCATTTAGCTGCATCTCTGTCAAATGGTTGCTTATGTATTGTGGAGCTTCCTGCTGTTGAAACCTGGGAAGAACTAGAAGGGAAAGAATTCAATGTTGAAGCCTGTCACTCTGAGACGGCATTTGGATCTATTTTGCATGTTGTATGGCTGGATTCCCATACATTACTAGCCGTTTCACATTATGGTTTCAGTCATAGTATGAACTTTTCTAAATCTTCCCTCAATGAGGGAGGATTTCGAGGCTTCTATTTGCAGGAAATTGAACTTGAATGCTCTGAGGATCTAGTTCCAGGAATATTGACATGCTCAGGTTGGCATGCAAAAGTTTCAAAGAAAAATTCCCTTGAAGAGGTGGTTATTAGCATTGCCCCTAATCCTGCTAGTAAACATTCTGCATATATTCAATTTTCTGGGGGCAAAATCTTTGAGTATGTAACAAAATTTGATGCCAGTAGAGGCTCTCTAGAGCAAGAATTTCAAAATTTTTCTTCATCATGCCCTTGGATGAATGTGGTTCTACCTGGTAATGGTGTGGCATCAAAGCCATTGCTTTTTGGTTTGGATGAGATTGGGAGGCTGCATGCTAATGGGGGGATAGTCTGTAACAATTGCAGCAGTTTCTCATTTTACTCAAATTTGGCAGACGAAGTGATCACACATTTAGTTTTCACAACTAAGCAAGATTTACTTTTTATTGTTGACATTGTTGATATATTGAGTGGGGACTTAGACATGAAGTATGGAAACTTTGTCCAGATTGGCACCAGAAAGAGAGGAGAAGAAAGTCGAAACTGCATAAATATATGGGAAAGAGGTGCTAAAATTGTTGGAGTTCTTCATGGAGATGAAGCTGCTATTATTATACAAACTATTAGGGGAAACCTTGAATGTATTTACCCCCGAAAATTGGTTGTGGTTTCTATCATTAATGCCTTGGTCCAAAAGCGCTTCAAAGATGCATTACATATGGTAAGGCGTCAAAGGATAGATTTCAATGTGATAGTTGATTATTGTGGTTGGCAAGCATTTTCACAATCAGCTGCTGAATTTGTCGGTCAGGTTGGCAATCTCAGTTACATAACAGAGTTTGTCTGTGCTGTAAAGAATGAAAATGTTATAGAGAAACTCTACAAAAACTATGTAACTGTTCCTTGTCCAGAGGGAGCTAATGTTATGCAAGTAGGAGACCTCCAGCATTCCCCTGCTGATAACAAGGTTTCTTCAGTTCTGATGGCCATAAGAAAAGCCCTTGAAGATCATATAACAGAAAGTCCAGGTAGAGAGCTTTGCATTTTGACTACTCTAGCTCGGAGTGATCCCCCGCTACTTGAGGATGCTCTGAAGAGAATTAAAGTTATCCGTGAAATGGAATTGTCACATTCTGACGAGCAGAGAAGACCGTCTTATGCATCTGCTGAAGAAGCCTTGAAGCATCTTTTGTGGTTAGCTGATTCTGATGCTGTCTATGAAGCTGCTTTAGGTCTTTATGATTTAAATCTTGCAGCTATTGTGGCATTGAATGCACAAAGAGATCCAAAGGAATTTCTTCCTTTATTACAAGAATTGGAGCGTATGCCTACTCTATTAATGCAATACAATATTGACCTTACGCTAAAAAGGTTTGAAAAGGCACTCAGGCACATTGCTTCTGCTGGAGATGCTCATTTTGACGATTGTATGACACTCATGAAGAAAAATCCTCAACTCTTTCCGTTGGGGCTTCAACTCATTGCTGACCCTGCGAAGAGGATGCCAATCCTTGAGGCTTGGGGGGACTATCTTGGTGACGAAAAATGCTTTGAAGATGCTGCCACAATTTACTTGTCCTGTTTCCATCTGGAGAAGGCTCTGAAGTCTTATCGTGCTTGTAATAACTGGAGTGGGGTTCTTAGAGTTGCAGGGTTCCTTAACATGGGAAAAGAGGAGATACTTGTTCTTGCTCATGAGCTTTGTGAAGAACTTCAAGCACTTGGCAAACCAGGGGAAGCTGCCAAAATTGCTTTGGAGTACTGTGGAGATGTTAATGGTGGTGTGAATCTGTTGGTTTCTGCACGGGACTGGGAGGAGGCTACAAGGGTTGCTTTCATGCATAGAAGACAGGATTTGATAAAAGCTGTGAAGGATGCATCTTTGGAATGTGCAGGCTCACTAATCAGTGAATATGAGGAAGGCTTGGAGAAAGTGGGGAAGTACCTGGCCCGTTACCTGGCTGTTAGACAGAGAAGATTACTTCTTGCGGCAAAGGTCCAGGCAGAGGAACAGGCGCCTAGTGATATTGATGATGACACTGCATCAGAAACTAGTAGTAATTTTAGTGGAATGAGCATGTACACCACAGGGTATGCTTATTTACTTTTGTCTCGGGTTTTCCCCTTTTGTTTTAGTAGTTGTAGCGTGTCAACTTATCCAATATATAGACATGTATATATTATGATTTATGTTGCTAGTATTTTCTACATGTTATGGAGTATATATTCTTTACCAGTTTTCTTAGATTCTGTTACGATGGATACGTCCTTATAATGTTATATAGCAAATTTATTTGATGATGCATCATGCTGCTTTTGCATTCATCAATTATATACACCATGTTCTGATTCTCTGTGAAGGACTAGCAATGAGATCAATTTTCACTTTTTTGCAACTATGATCAGTTGATATTGTCAGATTCATGATAATTAAATCGTTGAAATGAGTTTGCTTTATCTTCCTTCATTCTGAATCATTTGTCTTGTGTTAGCATAACTGAAGAATCCTTAAATATGACATTGAAGAGAGGAAAATAGAACAGTGTATTTTCATGTGTTGGATATGTTTCTGATCTAATTTTGTTAACCCATCTATAATTTAGTGTATATGATTTTTTCCCCATTGGTCCAGTCATAAGTTTTGTATCTTGACTGCTTACCAAAGTGTAAACAATGCCTCCTTACATATACTATTGTTTATTGAGAGAAGACTAGTATGATTAAGTCAAATAATCTAGATTTTACTTTTCCTTTCAGAAAAGAGTAATATTTTAGTTGACACCACGTTCTGCCATGTCTCTTTGTTGAGTTATACTTCCAGTATTTTTTGGCTTTAATGGGGTTTTTCATTTTACAAACAGGACCAGAAGAAGTTCTGCTGCTTCTGTTTTCTCAAGAGCAACTAGCAAGGCAAGAGACTCTAGGCGTCAGAGAAAAAGAGGAAAAATCCGCCCCGGAAGGTAATTTGACATCGAAGTTATCTATATCATCCCTTCCCTTCAGAGTGGGATCCTCTCACGCGAGAAAGTCACATATGACTGCCATTTTATTTTCACTAAAAGTAAATTGACAGTTAACAAGATGTCATTTTAGTAGCAAACAAAATCTCCAATATCAACAGTAAAAACAAAAATTTTATCTTAGTGATGATCGGTGATTTTGTTTGTCCTTTGATGGGCCATCTTTATAACCATTGAATTGCTTTTAATTGAAAGTAAATGATGAGGTTGAAGCAAAACCACATTGATAGGTGATATCTTCAGGATCCCAATCCCTTCCCTTCCTCTTGTTTATTGGAGTCTGGATCTTCTGAAGTTTTTTATTATAAATTTCTAGTAGAATTCAGAAAAAGAAGAGAGGAAGAAATGAGTGGGAGGGGAAAAAAAAGTCAGCCCCATGCACACTTCCACTCTTTATTTTACTCTCTTTCTCTGGCTTCTATTAAGACTTTATGATTAAAAATTCTAGAGGATCCTTATACTGTTTGTTAAGGTTTTTAGTTACCTTCTAAAAAATGAAGTGATGTGCTATAACTTGCTGTTGCAGTCCTGGGGAGGAGCTGGCCTTGGTGGAGCATATGAAAGGCATGTCCTTGACAGTGGAAGCAAGAAATGAGCTAAAATCTTTGTTGGTTTGCCTTGTGATGTTTGGTGAGGGAGAAACAGCTAGAAAGCTACAACACATGGGAGAGAACTTTCAGTTGTCTCAGATGGCTGCAGTTAGACTAGCTGAAGACACCATGTCTACTGATATCATAAATGAGCATACACATACTTTAGAGCATTACACACGAAAGGTAAGAACTGAAATGCAAAATTCAGATGCTTTCTCTTGGAGGGCTAAAGTTTTTATTTCTTGATCAGCGACGTCAGCAAAAATTAACAGGATTTAGAGGCTGTTTATCGGCTAGTCAATATTGTTTAGGCTTTGACTAGGCTATGCATTGGGGATTATGGAACATTGTTTTATCTACTAGTATTGGTGTAACCTTAGATTGTATTCTATACAGATTCTGTTGCCCATGCTGCTTATTGTTTTTGGTTAGAAGCAGGGCCTGTTGAAGTTTTGTTTTGTATTTGAGTCCCTGTAAAAATTTGCATTAATTATTTGTTCTGGAAGATTGGGTGTATTAATAATGATTTTAACATGGCTGTTTGATGGGCTTTGTTTTGTGTCTCAATTTTTTCCCAGTCAAATGACACAAGTTCTCAGTCTGGGGCGATACAAATTTTGAGTAATCAAGATGAAAAATATGAGCACCGATACCCCATATTGAAAATGGAGTACATTTATCTATTTATTTTTGAAGTATTGGTGCCATGACATTTTGCAAATAAAAGTGGAGAAAAATAAATGTGCTTCTATGGGAGTTGTGTGGAATTGATGAAACATCTTAGTATGTAATGAGACTGCGGTGTGGCTAAAAAGTGTTGTTGAATACCAGCAGTAGCAGAAAAATAGGAGGATTCATATGTTGAAACATCTTAGTATGTAATGAGACTGCGGTGTGGCTAAAAAGTGTTGTTGAATACCAGCAGTAGCAGAAAAATAGGAGGATTCATATGTTGTTAAAACAAAAAAAATAATACAACAGGGCCCTACCGGGTTCGAACCGGTGACCTCTTGATCTGCAGTCAAATGCTCTACCACTGAGCTAAGGACCCTTTGTTGGTTCTGTTTATCTAAATTTACTAATTTATATACAGATGTAAATTTTAAACACATTTGAGGAGTAAAATATCTTTAGACGTGTCATCTTTTTATCTGTAACCATCACTAACCTTGGGAGAAAAACAAGAAAATCGGAGGAGGACTACTAATAATTAGGTCAACATATGCACAATGAAATAAAATCACATAATTATATCAACGTTACAATCCATGGTTATCTTTGCTTTAAGCTCTGTTTCGTTTCTTTGTTGCAAGAGTCAGTACCTAGTCATGTATTAGTTGCTTCGATCTGTATTCTCTTTCCAGTAATGAATATACTCAGAATTGATGATAATAATAATAATAATAATAATAATAATAATAATAATAATAATAATAATAATAATAATAATAATAATAAATAGCACTATGCCTCAGCAGGACATAATATTTTGATATACGGGAATTTTCCAAAACTTAATTGTGGAGGAGGACAGAGAGAGGGGGTAAGAGATTAAAAAAGGTACATATTTCTAAAAATATATTAATAATAGAGAGTAGATTGTTGGGATCCATAGTTAAAAAGTAACAGAAGTAAATCAGGGTTAACGGCGTTGCTATATATGCTACTTTAAAAAGATGTTTATGTATACTTTTAAACCCAACAAAAGATTATTGTGTTGGATGTTCATAATAAAATAGTTCATTGTTAACTCTACATCTTCACCTATATTTCAATTATTGTATTAATTTTGGGCAAATGAGCAGATTTAGCAAGAATAATTTCACCTTATGAGCATCCATAAGAATTAATTATTTTCATGTGTAAAAGTAGAAACAAACAATTTATTTGGAAGCAGATATAGCAACCCAGTTAAGCAAATTTAACTTCGGTTACTTTTTGTATTATAGGTCTCACCAGTCTTCTCTCTATTATTTTAATAATTTTAATGGAAAAATATCACTTAGACCCTATAGAAACAATTTTATTTCAGTTAACCTACCAAAAGATTCTGAAATTTCATTGCACCTCCTTAGGCCAAAATGAAATTAAGTTTTTAAGTGAAAATATAATATTGCCCTTACTTATTTTTTATTTCATAAGAGGATTTTAAAGACAAATATTGACATTTTTAAGACAAATAAAGGGATTCAAAGAAAATCAAGGAGTTAACAAAAACATGTTGACCATTCACAAAAGAAATAAGATTATAAGAGAATTCACAAGACAAATAAAGGTATTCATAAGATAAATAAATACATTTACAAGACACAGAATCCAAGAAGTTGACATTTTTTTACAAGTTAAATATAGACATTTACAAAATAAATATGTGAATGACCAATTTTTTTTTATAACTCTAGTCATTCACATATTTTTGCTGTAAATGTCTTTATTTGTTTTTAAAATGTTCATATTTAGATTATAAATGCTCTTATAAAAAATAAAATAAGGGTACTTATTATCTTTTAACTGATAAAACTAAATCTCATTTTGACCAAGGGGACACAATGAAATTTCAAATTCTTTTGGATGTTAACTGAAATAAAATTGTTTTCATGGGATCTAAGTGATATTTTTCCATTAAAAATGCTAAAATAATATAGAGAGAAGTCAGAAGACTGGTCTCACAATGTAAAAAGTAATGGAAGTTAAGTTTCCTTAATAGCGTTACTATTTCTTCTCCCAAATAAATTATTCATGGCATTTTTACACCTGAAAATAGTTAATTCTTATGGGTGCTTATAGCGAAATTGTTCTTTGCTAGATTTGCACTTTCTCCCTTAATTTTTTCTTTAATTTTTTTAATACTTTTAATTTGAAAATAAAATCAATGCTAGTAATATTCAAATGGTCATTAAAACAAAAGTACAATATATTTTCAATTCCTTATCCAAATTTTTTAAAATCAAATAAAAAAATGCTTTCATTTTCTAAAAACGATGATTAAATAAGCTCTCAATATATATATATATATATATATATATATATATATATATATAAAATAAATAGATTAATCTAATACGCATAGAAAAATTCAAAATGTGAAAAATTTTAACCAAAAAATATTTTTTTAGATTTTTTATTAATTAAATAAACTATAGAAATGCATGAAGCATATATATGCATGTAGGGATATTTTGTCCAAAAAAAATTGTAGGATATAAAAATATTTTCTGAGAGGCACTACAAAAACAATTAAATTACCGATGAAAACTTGTTAAAATATTATCTAAATTTTTTAAACCCTTATAAAAAAAATGGGAGAATGTTTATTAAATTCAAAGGGACATTTCTGTCATTTTCATTTAATTTTGAAAATGATAAATCAGGTCTCACACTTCTTTGGCATTATAAAAATGAACACTTTTTTGCTCTTTAGCATTTTTAAAGTGCTTTTTTGTGTGGTAATTTCCCTTATTTTTATTTTTATTATTTATATAAATTATTAAAATTTAACAATACAAAATTATAATTTACCCATGGATTTCACACGGAACTCTGTTGGTAAGTTTTCCAACCGAAAATCTGTTAGAAACTACCGATAGAAATAATTATTTCGGTAATAGTTTTGTTTCGGGAAAATTCATACAGGGGCTCAATTAAGGTCCAAAATTTCAAAAAAGGCTCCAACAACATTCACATACCAAAAAGGGCCCTAGGGCATTTTCTGGTATAAACGTTAACAACTAAAACAGCCAGATTAACAACAAAATCAATACCTGTTAACAACTAAATCAGTCGCATTAACAACTAAATCAGTCACTTTAACAACAATATCAGCCCCGGTTAACAACTAAATCAGTCAGATTAACAACTAACGTTTTAATGAAAAATCTCAAAAAAAGCCCTAGGACCCTTTTTGGTATGTGAAAGTTGTTGGGGCTTTTTTTAAAATTTTGGGCCTTAATTGGGCCCCTGTATGGATTTTCCTTTTTTTTTTCCTTCTTCTTCTTCTTCTGGTAGTGAGGCCTAAACAAATGCGACCTTCAGTATGTTCGGTTTCTCAATTCTCATTCACAAAGACCACATTCACATTAGATCTAAAAGAACCTTCAACTTGATTTTTTAGTTTTCTTGGAAAATGGAAAAACCACATATTTTAGGCAACACATTTGATTTTGATTTTTGCATTTGAGCCAAACTCACATGTACTTCCTCCTGTTCTAAATGTATAAGATAAATAACTAATTTATAAAAATAAAAAATAATAGTTAAGTTAGCTATTTGTGAAAAAATGTGTTTTACTTTTTTTAAATATCCACTTTAATCATTTGAATTGAAGTTACCCACTAATATGAAACCTTTTAATATATGTAATTGATAAGAATAGTTTGAAAAAAAAAAATACAAAAGGGGTAAAATAATAATCGTATCTAAAAATTTAATGTTCTACTTTCATCTATATATATAATTCCCTTAAGCTTTGTTTGGGAGTTCCATTTTGGAGGGAAAGGAAAGGGAATGAAGGGTTTTGGTAGTCCCTTCCCTTGTTTGAAAGTTTTAAAAATAGGAGGGGAGGGAATCAGTGATTTTTACAAATCCCCTAAAACCCTCATTCTTTTAAAAAATAAAGTTCCCCCAACATGGGGGGTTTTAAGAGGAGAAATAGAATAATTACTTTGTTACCCTTATTCACCACCACCCCACTACCGCTGCCGCCACCACCACCACCCCACCACCACCCCACCACCACCACCGTCACCAACGCCGCCACATAAATAATTTTTTGAATATAAAATTACATAAATAAATTTTTTAGAAAATTTAAATTTAAATTTATTTGAAAAATATAATAATTATTAAAGAAAATGACAAAATGGTAAAAATAACTCATTAATCCTCCATCTTCCTCCCTTACTATTTTTTTTTTTAACTCCCAAACAATGGAAGGAAATATCCTTCATTCTCCTTGCATTCATTTCCTTCCCCTTCCTTCCAAACTCCCAAACAAAGCCTTAGAAGAGACCTTGAAACAATTAGAGGAATGATGGTGGTTCAACTTTTATTCTTTCTATCACCCACTTCACACAATTCAAAATTTAGTTTAGATATACAACTATATACATAATGCGTTTTTGTTAGATCAAAAATTGATATAGTAAATAATAGGGTTATATTTTTAATTTTTCCATTTTAATAACTAAGAGATATGAAGGTAATTTGACCCAAATTTTAAATTCTTGCTGTGAATCATAACCTGATATATAATTTGTTAAGTTCAATAACCTAAATTAGAATTTGAATAATTCAATTGTCTTTATATAGGATTTTCTCAAATTTTTTTATAATTAATTTCTTACTTTTTTATCCTACATTTTCTCTTTATTAAAATTTTATAATTCTGGTTTTCCAATATTTTTCTAAAATTTAACTCATAATTTTTTTTCCCTTCCTTCCCCTTTAAATCCCTCGTACCTAACAGGTGCTAAGGAGTGAGGGGACTAAACTCACGCATCATAAATGTCATGTGCGTAGAGCTATATTATCAAAGACTATTAATGTTGGGGTAGACATAACTATTTCATTCAGACCCTAATCTTCAAGGTTGTAGGGCTCTTAAACCCTATTTTTTTTCTTTTTCCATTTCAACAGAAACCTACAAACATTGTGTGTGTTTGAAATATCGATGGGAAAAATAACTTATTTATAATCTGACTTATGTTATGAAAAAGTCAGATTAGACAAAAGTCAGATTATGAAATATGATTTATGTTTCGATTGGCGAGAGCATAAGTAGCTTTTTGTGAAATTGAAACTTGTTTAAAATGACGGTAGTGTAATACCCTAAAATCAGACTTAGGGTAATTTCTCTTGAAAATAGGTGAATATGAGGTCTCAAACACCTTGTATTGAGTTTACCATGTTGTTAGGGTAATTTCCCTTGAAAAAGGATAATTTGCAATTAGGTCCCTAAGACGTTTGAAGATTTGCAAATAGGTCCCTAAACACATTATGGGTTATAAATACCCTGTGAAAGCTATAAAAGAAGCAAGTAAAAATCTACTTGAAATAGGGAAGGATATTGTCCCTAATTTAGGTAATTTATTAAGTTACAAACTTGGAGAAATTGTAGAAGAATACCCAAAAAGTATTGAAATGACCGTAATACCCCGTAGATGCTAAGATAATGAGAACACATGGAAACAAATGTGTCGAGTGTAAAAGTCATGAGGTAATGAGGTGTGATAATTAAGAAAATTATCAACTATTGATAAGAAAGTAATTAAGTAATATTGGGCTAATTACTTAAGCATAAGCAAAGAAAATTCAGAGATAATTATGTAAAGCTCAAAAATTAGTGATTTTTGTTTTAAAATTAGTAAAAACATGTTTACTAATTAATTGGAAATTTTGGAGAAAAATAGTTGAGTTTAGGTATTTTTGAGCCTAAAATCAAGTATGGACCAATAGGGAAATTTTGTAAAAAATTATATAAAAATTATATAAAAATAATTATTTTATATAATATTAATTAATTATTAATTAAATAAAAACGAAAATTAAACAAAAAGGACCAGATTTTTGACCGAAATGTTGGAGCAAAATTTGATAAGAATTTGCAAAATAATATCTAGATATTATTGTCGCAAGTTGTAATATTTTAATATTATAATTAATTAAAGTAAAAATAGTGAATAGTAATTCAATAATTAGGAAACGGATCCTATCTAGTGATCTAGGAATGAGATTTCCAAAGTCAGGGAAAATAATGATCGGTGGAATTTTGTCTTAGTTATACTCTTAGGAGAAAATTCTGAAGTCGTTTGTGCATTTCCTAATAAAACAAAATAGTGAAAAATGCATATAGGTATATTTTTGGATATAAGGAAAATAAATTCTAACTCAACATCTAGGCATGAGTTTGAATTTATTTTGACATATTGGAATCAGTGAATTTTTCGAAGAAGTTGGTATTTTCGAAATGCGTTACAAACCGGACACGTTTTCGAAACTTCAGCCGGACAGTTGGAACCCTGTCTAAAGTCAAAATTCAAGTTTAAATAGATATTATTGATGAGGAAGAGAAGGTCTTCAAAGTTATAAATCCAGAACTTTGAGATTTCTCCGAAATTACGCGAATCGCAGTGCCGATCGGGAAATTCATCCGGGTAGCTTCTGGAAGGTGACACTTGGCCACCTCCCATTGGCCAAACCCTTGACTTTTGGGGCCAAAATTTCGTGCAAGGGCTGCATGGAGGAGGATGAGCCACCTCCCAAACCCTAAAATGCATGGTTGTAATTGAATGGAAGTTTTGGAGAAAATTACCTAAGTTGGCCCAATCTTTTCTATAAATAGGGGGGGCATTGCTCTTCATTCTTCACACCATTCCCTTGTGGATTTTGAAAGTTAGTGAGAGGTTTTAGAGAGAGAAGCTCTGGGGAATTCTGAAGCGAAGCTCTGGGTAAGTTTTCGGTACTTAAGCTTTCGTAGTTCTTTCAATAGTTAGAGTAGTAATGCTAGGATAGCCTTTAATTTTTCAAGTATGATTGGATATCATATGGGAGGGCTATTTTAGTCTTTATTTTCGAAAATCAAAATGGCGTCGAAGTTCTGGCGAAATTTTCTGTCGGACGAACCGCTGTTTTCCGTCAGAAATACTAATTTCTGTTAGACGTACTATTTACCGTCAACGAAGGCACGTTCGCGTACTGGTAACCTTAACTCTGATGTTTATCGTATGCGTATATGTGTTAGGAGTATTGTATGTGTATATGTGGTGTTGTACGTTCGCGTACTGGTAACCTTAACTCTGATGTTTATCGTATGCGTATATGTGTTAGGAGTATTGTATGTGTATATGTGGTGTTGTACGTTCGCGTACTGGTAACCTTAACTCTTGTGTTTATGGTATGCGTATATGTGATATGTTATGTACTGTTGATATGTTCACGTTTGCTAAGGGCCACACATTATATGTGCTATTGGGATTCGACTGCTATGAGCCAAACGTTGCTAAGGGCCAAACGTTGCTAAGGGCCACACATTTTATGTCTTTGTTAGAATACGTTGCTAAGGGCCACACATCTGCACTGGGGCTTATGTGCTATTGGGATGCGCTTGCTGTATGTGATACTTATGTTGTTAGTGATGTGAATGTATGTAATGCATATGTTGTGTATGTAAATATGAGATTAACCGTTACTTGAGGTCCGGATGCATCGGATCTCAGCTCTTAACCTAGCGTCAAGTTCCGGAGGATCGAGGGCCGAGGAGAGAGGCAAGCAGCCGAGTAGAAGACCCGGCTGAAGACTTCCGTTTTGTTGTTCCAGCGGAAGCCTTTCTTTTGCTATATACTTTTGAACCACGTGGTTTCTGTACCGCCGTTGTAATTAGCCAGACTTACGGCGTTTTACATATACATATCAGTTACTCAATCGCTCTGTTGCTCTACTCTGATGATTTTAAATGAAAAAAATTTATACTGCTTGTGAAAAGTTGGGATGTTACAGTAGCATAAGTAACTTTTGAGATAATTATAACAAAAAACTTAAAATCAAAATTACAAAAAAGTGAAAAATGTTAAGTTAGAAAAGTTAGTAATGCTAAAATACATAATTTGATCAAATAATATTTCAATAGTTTAGATTCAACATATTATAAAAATATTATTATAAACTTAAAAAAAAAAAAAACATATATAATGCACCTAGATCTTATTATGGGTCCCACTCTTCACCTCCACCGGCAACTCAAAGTTCATACCTCTTCTTCATCGCCATCATCTCCAATTCTCCAAGCGTTCACAAGTTGTGTTCTTGGTAAGCCCAACTATGGCGTACTTTGAAGCTGTGTAAGCGTGAGGACCCAATCCTCCCATGACTTCGCTGACACTCGATGTGGATATGATGCACCCAAATCGCCGGGGAATCATCACTCTCGCTGCATGCTTCATGCGAGAGTCACACCATTGAAGTTCACTCGCATGGCTCGGTCAAACTCGTCCGCGTCGAAGTCGACGACGCTCTTGTTCTTCGGAGCTGACGCTACAGTGGAAGAACGTGGCTTCACGAACAGTCTCACCGTTGCTTTGCCTATTCCACTCGCTCCTCCAGTAACTATAACCAATTTCACTTCTAATCTGTACAACAAAATTAGGCTTGATTCAACGAGTTACAATTCGTTCTCATGGTTCTGTTTGGCTGCTTGAAACAGAGGGAAACATGGCATGTACGCTAAGGAGGGGCAGGGTCCCTGGCCGACGGAAACAGGCTTGAAGTTGGCGATGATTGTTACAATTCATTCCTGCAGGTGGGTCCCTTCGTGAAGGTCGGGTCGCTGAGGAACACCTGGTACGCGGGAAGGGCGAGGTCCCTGGCCACCGCTGGCCTGGTGGTCATTATCAGCATTTGCCTCACCATCTACGGCATCGCTTCCTTCAAGGAAGGAGAGCTTTCCGTCGCTCCTTCCATGACGTTGGGCCCACGCGACAGGTTAAAAATGAGAATGAGCTTTTAAAAGCTCCCAAATTGAGCTTATCACATTCTGCCGATTGGATGAGGAGAGTTCAGTTGGCAATTATTGGTTACCAAACATATGCTTTTTCTTGAAAGCTTTTCAGAAGCCCGGTTGGGCCTTCAAATATATCAAAATATGCCCAAATCTATTAAAAATTAAAAGTCATTAACATCCCTCAGACCAATATTTTCTAGCACCTTCCCATAAGAGCTGCACTCATTAGAGAGAAGCTTCATACAAGGCATATGCCACAATTAATAATTGAAACAACCAGTTCTGCATGAATATATATATATATATATTCCATCTCTAGATGAACTGAAACATATATTTGAAACTTGTGGGCAGCCATCTAGTCAAATCTCCTTGAGACAGCATTAGGACGTATCTGATCCTCCATGGTTATTACTTTCTGATCCACTGATGATATCTCTACCAAACAAAGTCCTCTGCTCCTTAGGGAAACCCTTCTCTCCCCATAACACATCTGAATATATTTTGCAAATAGTTGAGCCAGTCTAATCTCATCAATTTAAATTTTATAAAGTTTTTTTAATGAAGGTTAGAAAGTCCTTATGGGGGTGAACTATATATAAAGTCCTTTTAAAAATCATTATATCATAAAACAATTGGTTAAATTACATAAAATTTTGCTCAACTTAGAACCATATACAAATAACATCCTTAACCTTTAAAGCTTAATAATAAACCTTCCTAAACTTTTAAGCTAAGTATATGCAGATAACTCCAAACTATATCTTAAGCTTTTTGCCCCTAATCAAATTAAACTTTATTTTTATGCATATAACTCCCCCAAATTTGAGTTACATGCAGATAAAATTTCTTGAACATTAGGTCATTTGCATATAAATAGGAGTTATATGCATGTAAACATTATTTACATATGACATAAAGTTCATTTGAGTTTTTTTTTTTTTATTTAACCTATAAAATTAATAACCAGTCGAAACACTAATAGACCATGGAAAATAAAATTTACTTTATACTCCACATAATGGGAAAATGTATTTAGTTAAAAAATATATACATAAATTACCAAATGAATGATATGATATATATATATATATATTGAGCCTTGCATCCACTTTCATAATAATTATTCACTACAACAAAACTTTTGAGATGGGTTGTTGAATTAAAAAAAAAAAAGGAATAGCAAAGTTTTTGCGATGAATGCGTAAAATCCATCCCAAGAATTTTACAATGAAAAATTTTATGTCATGAATTCAATCACACACCTTTTGTTTTGTTGCAGGGATTCTGTACGTGTGTCTTTTTCTTATTTCTTAGGCAATTTTATTTCAAAGGGGGAAAACTAAAGAATCTATCCTAATATTTCTTTGAGATGAATATGCAAGAACAATAATTGAAATTAATGCTGGTTTTTACCTGTTTATGATGATGAACTGGGATAGTCTTGTTGTATGAGGAATTCAGCATTTGACACAAATTCTGCTCCATCGAAATGGAAATGAAAATGAAATAAAGTAATTAACCTTTATAAGCTTTCATTAATTGTTGCACTAAATGTTTCTGGTAATTACGTTTCACCAAAAGAAAATGTGTATAGGGGAAGATTTTTATTACAGTCTAGAAAGGTGATTTTGATTCAGCATCATCCATTCCTCTGTATGTGTGTGTAAGTTGCTATTTTTCGTGTGTACAAATTTAGAAATTGAAAATTTGATTCCCATTTTTTTTTCTTTTACAAATAGATAATGATTTCGTATACATGAAAATTCAAACAAAAGCTTTCAAGTACTAATAAACAAATATGAGGGAAACAGTACATTAAAAATAAGTTAAATTCATTAATTAAAGTGATGGCCTCCGCTAATTCTAACTCTGGCTCATAAATTTTCATTGCAAGTTTCTCTTAATTAATAAGAGTCTAAGAATTCTAATCATGGTGAGTGTGTCCTTATATTTTCTGTTTTATTTTAGGGTAAAGTAAAATCCAGCATGTTTATATTATTTAATTTGTTTGCTGTTGGAAGCATATATTTACCCAGATTTGCTCTTGCAGAAGCTTGATATAAAGAGAAGCCTCATGAAGAACTGAAGAAGTGTCAGTCTGCAGATTATCCACAAATTACCTAATTATCAGTTTTTTTTTTGGTAATAATTAAGAAGCGGAAATTAATGAATACTTTTTTGTTCATACCTTACCAAATGGCGAAACCAACTTTTGTAGAGTTGTGATTTTATCACTGAGCTTTTGATTTCTTCTCACAGGTGGATGCAACTTAAAAAAACAATAATAAAAGAAGGCAATGGAACGAAGTCTTACAATTAAATGCAGTTATATAGGACCACGTCTATTTGACAAATATTTGACCATATATCACTTGTTACCTTTTTGTTTTTGTTTTTTTTTAATGTTTTACACAATGAAGAAAATATTTGAACATGATGATGATTACCTTATAATTTTGATTTAAATACTTCTAAGAGTATATTTATTTTAAATACGATTCGTTCTTTATGTTTTCACATCAATAATAGCTAGCTTGCCTGTTTTCTTAATATTTTTATTTTATTTTATTCTTCATAAATAACAAGTTTCTCAATATCAATATATAACACAAAAGATATAACAAATTGTATAATACATAAATTATAAAGATGTACCAATTCATAAAAAATATATAGTTTCAATAGAATAATTCATCATTAGGACCAATTATTTAACAAGTTGACAAATATACATGTCATGCACTTCGGTCAGGCCCAACCTACCTTAATTATGATCATTTCTTTTTTTTTTTCCAAGATAATTATAACCATTTCTAAATGATCAATATATATATATATATATATATATATATATATATATATATATATATATATATATATATATATATATATATATATATAAGAGTTTGGTAAATCAGACTATTAATAAATCATAAATAGTTCATTTGATTTCTCATGCACACAACACTATATAATAAATAAGACCATATTTATTAGTTTGCATATTTCCTTGACTAAATTACATAAACCCTCCCTAACTTTAGAATCATATACAAATAACATCATTAACCTTTAAAATTTAATAATAAACCCCCTAAAATTTCAAGTCTATGCAAATAATCCAAACTAATCAATTTTATATACCTTTAAATCTTATTTTTATATGCGTATACTTGCCTCAAACTTTAAATTATGTGCAATAAACCCTTAAGCTGTAAGTTATAATAATGAACTAAACTATTAGTATGAGGATTATCTGCATAAATATAAAAGTTCAAGGAGGTTGATTGTAAAATATCAAAGGTCAGAGAGATTATTTATATATAACGAAGAGGTTTAATTTGTATAATTTAGCATATTGTCCACAGGTAAAAGTAATTTGTAATATCAATTTAAATGAAACTATATAATTTTATTTTATTTTTCATTTTTCTTTTCAATGTACTCACATTATTGTTCCTCGGAATTTTGTGTGAAGTGTCTGTGCTGGTTTCATGACATTTTGCTTTCAAATTTGTAATAGCTTCGATGTTGTGACCAAATGCATCAAACGGACGTTTTCTTACATTTCCTCTTGCCTGCAGGTCACACACCATAAAGAAAATTGAGATTCGGATCCTCTTAAATAAATTATTTTTTACTACAAAAATTGAACTTAAAAAGCTATAAAAATAAGCTTAAAATATGTTTTTAATGTAAAAATGGAATTCTCCTTTCCCTATATTCAATCAACAAGAACCTTCATGTTCAAGAATTTTTTTGAACATTCATAAAAAAAGAAGAAATAAATTTTATGAACTGTGTCAATGAGGAAAAATAAATGTGTGTGTGTGATAATTAAATAATTGTAGATAAAAATTTACCCTTAATCTTGTCTTCGCTTAACAAAAATCCCCATTCCCATAATAATTTGAAATAAAAATATAATATAATTGCATATAATAAAATGCTTATATTAATAATAATAATAATAAACATAGTTATAAAATATACCATTTTATTTCATAAAATATTATTTTTCCAGATAAATATGATCCTCCAACTCAATCAAAAGATACCATTTTATTTCATATGACATAGTTATAATAATTAAAAAGTTTAGCATTATTTATTCATAAGAAAATGAGGGAATTCATTAAAATAACTACCGCTATAAATAAGTAAATACCATCTTACCACATCATATGGAGGTTCGTCTGAAGGGCTCTTAGTAGGTAACTGCTTTGAAATGTCTCTGTTGCTGGATGGACCATATAGCCTTCCTGCTCACAGATTACTCTTTATTAATTATTGGGAAAATTGCGGATAAATCACTATTTGACAAATTAATTAATTGGAAAATGGGACATGAAGCATTTAAGTTTTTGTGGGTCAATAAGTGCGAGAAGTAAAAGACTAAATTACTCTTAGTTGAAGCTCATTTACAAATCGTGAATACTCATTTGCAATTAGTAAATGTTCATTTGCAAATCATTTATTTCTAAATCATAGATTCTCATTTGCAAATTATGGATGCTCATTTGAAAATCGTGGATGCTCATTTGCCAAGTTTGCTAGTTTTCTACCGGCCACCTGAGATCTCCACACTCATAGCCGACAACCTTCTTCCTCTACCACTAGCAACTTTTTAACCCAACTTCTCACGCCCTTCCTCCACCCCATCTCATCATATATCTACCAACTTTTAAACTTCACGCACCCTGTAATATTCGGATAATTATTTATCTGGAATATTATATTTTAATATTATAATACCTATTAGAAATAGGTGAATATGTGATATCAAATTTGTAGGGGAAAGATCTCTTGAAAATTAGAGTGCCAAAATTACGAAAATGCCCTTGTGGAGCATAAAATGACTTAAGGAAATTATAAAAAATCCTTAGAGGAAATAAAATAATTATTTAAAATTAGAGAGTATGTTGTCTCTAATTTAGACAATTTTTGGGATTTATTTCATTGGAAGATAGTGAGAGAAAAAGTAAAAAGTATTCTGGGATCATTATTGACCCCGTGAATTTTAATATAAGGCATGTGACATAAAATACTAATGTCAGTACAATTGTTGTGAGGAAATGAGTTATTCTAATTAAGAAAATTAGTAACAAATAGTAAGGATTTGATTAAGTAATTATTGGCTAATTACTTAAGCATGAACAAAGAAAAATCCAAAGATGATTATGAAAAACCCTATAATTAGTGGTAAATGGCTAAAAATTAGCATAAATATATTTGCTAATTAATTGGAAAATATGAAGGAAAATCTATGAAATTAGGTAATTTTAAGCCTAAATACAAGTATGGGCCAATAGAAAAATTTTGTAAAAAAAGTATGTAAAAATAATTATTAAATTATATAATAATTAATTAAAAAATAAAATAAAAAAAATATATAAATTGTGTGTGTGTGCCGACATCTTGTGGGGAAAAAAGAAAAAAAAATATGATTATTAATGGTGGAGTGTTATATTAAAACACTTGATTAAAAATTAATTAAAGTAAAAAATAGAAAAGGTAAATAAACACCGATAGGAATTGGATCCTGACTGGAAAACCATGAACAAAGTTTCTAAAGTCAGTAAAGAATATGAAAGAGTGGATTTTTATCTTGAAAAAGACTGTTCCAGAAGTTAATTCCGAGATCGGTGGAGCATTTTGATAATAAGACGAAATAGGGTAATCTGTGAAAAAGGCAGATAGTCACAGATTTGGAATTTGAAGAAAATAAATTGTAACTCAACATCTAGGGATGAGTTTATGATTATCTGGACGTATTTGGAATCAGTGAATTTCTGTCCCGAAGTTGGTAATTCCGGAAACGATTTCCATAACCGGCACGTTTTTCTGTAAAACTTTAGCAGGACCGGAGAAGACCTGGAAGGGATCAAAACTTCATTTAGCCCAGGCATTTTTAGTGAGTAAGAAAGGGTCTTCAAAGTTGTGATTCTGAATCTTTGAGATTTTGCAAGATTACGCGATTCGAACACCGAATCGGGACTTCATCGGTGTAAAGTCTTCTAGAACAAAGCAAGGTGGCACCATTTGGCATCATTTTTGTTGACTTTTGGGGCCAAAATTTCGTGCAAAGGGGCTGCATGGAGGAGAAATTGCCACCTCCCAAACCCTAATTTCCATGGTTAGAATTGAAGGAAAGGTTTAGGGAAAATTACCAAAGTTGGCCCATTTTTCCTCTATAAATAGCCATGAGTTCTCTTCATATTTCTTCAAACCTTGAGAGCATTCTAAAGAGTAGAGAGAAGTAGAGAGAGAAGCTCTGGAGAAGGAGTAGTGAAGTTCTTCAACGGGTAAGTTCTTCGGTTTTTAGTCTTAAGTTTCCGTAGTTCTTTCGGTAGTTAGAGTAGAAATGCTAGTATAGTCTTTAATCTTCCAAGTATGATTAGATATCATATGTTAGGGGTATTTTAGTGATTAATTTCGAAAATCATGATGGAGTCGGAGTTATGACAAAATTTTGGAAGATTAGAGTTAAAGTAGCGAAGCTCTGGTGAAATTCCGCCGACTAGTAAGGATAGGGGCAAAATGGTAATTTGTACCTAAAATTCCTGTTATGATGTGAATCATTAATCAATATGATTTATATTTCAAAAATTATGTTGGAGTAGGAGTTATGTTGAAATTTTGGAAGATTAGGGTCAAAGTAACGAAGTGCTGACGAAATTCCGCCGATTAGGGGGTCAGGGGTAAAATGGTCATTTTGACTAAAAATGTCCATTGTAATGATAGATCATTAACAAATACATTGTTATGTTGATAGGATATCCCTGATTACGTTCTGACCTACTGTCGTGCCGTATACCGACAGAAATACCGATTTCCGTCAACGAAGGTACGTTCGCGTACTGTAACATTAATCTGATGGATATAGTATGCGTGTATGTGATTGGTGTGTATGGTATGATGTGAGTATGGTATGTGTTTATGTGGTGTGTTGTTGGAATGCGTATTATGTTAGAAAATAACTGTATGCATGCTGGGAGCGATATATCTGTAAGGATGGGAGCGATACATCTATAATGCTGGGAGCGATACATCTGTAATGCTGGGAGTGATATATATGCATGCTGGGAGCGATACATGTGCATTGGTTGGGTGTGATTTATATGTTGTGTTAATGTTGTTCTGTAACCCATATGTGTGTATGTATACATGAGGTTAACCGTTACCTGAGATCCGGTGCGGATCTCAGCTCTTAACATAGAATTAGGGTCAGGAAGACCGAGGACCGAGGAGAGAGGAAAGCAGCAGGTTCAAGGATCCGGTTGAAGACTTTCCGTCATTGTCCTTTACTTTTTGAAAACTCTCGGTTGTTGAACCGCTTCTGTAATTAGCCAGTAGGCATTTTGAATATATATCAGTTACACTCTTCTTCCGATGCTCTACTCTGATGAAAAAATTTTATACTGCTTTTGGAAAACGGGATGTTACACACCCCATCCATGGGATCTTATCATCATTTTCTTCATTGTTGAGTCTATTATCGTTGGGAGCAAACTAAGTTGTTCTTCTAGATCTATTGCCCATTGATCCATTAAGGGCGAAGTGTCATCAAGATTGAAGTCATTGGCCTTGGTTAATTTGAAGAAAATGAAGAGAGTAAAACCATCATTGTTCATTGAAGAGACCTGTCGCCGTTCATTGAAGACCCATCATTATTGTTATCATCCCTACTTGTCACCGTCTATGAAGTAGAAGAAGCTTGATAATTAAGAAGGGGAAATTCATCGCTGTTCAATGAAGACCCATCACCATTATGTGATTTTTGGATATTGATTTTTAGAAAGTTGCATTTTTAGTTTCATTTGCGCCTTTGTGGGTTCAATAGCGTATAGGAGATTCGATTGCTTTGCCTTTGTGTGGAAGGGGATCAATCTTTTTTGCCTTTGATTTGTTGGTTCACCTCTACTGGTTCAATTTTACGGTATTGCAGACTGAAGATAGGAGAAGGAGGATTATTTATTTATTAATATGGCTATTTTTTGCCATTTAAAAAAAGGGTAATTTAGTCTTTTCCCCTTCACATTTAGTGACACCCAAGGACTTGAATGTTTCAAGTCTCATTCCCCAATTAACTTGTCAAAAAGTGATTTATTCCCAATTTCCCCTTATTATTTTATTTGATTGATACCCCACACAAACATATATATAATTCTATTTTTTAGAAGTATTTTAATTTTGATTCATTTTTTTTATAATATATTATGAGATCTCGTCTCTATTCATTGCACCAATTGGATATAATATGCCATTTTTACACTACAATGACCTGGTATGATGACGATTAAATATAAAAAGGACCGTGATTTTGTTTTGTTTTGTTTCAGATGTGATAAGATTGAAAGGCTTTGATTCTTCAAGCTTCAATCAATTTTCAGATTTTAATATCTTAAGTTTATAAAGTGTATTTTTAAAATCTCTTAATATTAAGACCGTTAATTTTATCACCAAAATATACTGACTTAATGAATTTAAATGACTACTCTACAATCAAATGTTTTGTTAGCATTATATTATATTAAATGATTAAATTTTAAGCATAATTTGTCATCGTTTAATTATAAAGTCACTATTTAAATTAATCGAGTAACATTTTCCTTTAATATTTTTCTACAAAATACTTTATAAATTTTAGAGACTAAACTCAAAATTTATATTCATGTCAAAAAAAACTTAAACTTAATGTAAATTTAGAGTAGCAAACATATACTTTGTCAAATGGATGAAATTATTATTTCGTTTAGACTAAATCAGACAAAACTCCCTGTAATACCCGGATATTTATCTAGAATATTATAAATAAAAGTTGGATATTTCTGATAAGTGAAATTTCAATCTCCGGTCTTGTATAAATACAGTCTATTTTCTAAGTAGAATTTCTGTAAGAAATTAGGGAGTTTAAGGGCCAAAGTGCCAAAATGACCAAAATGCCCCTAGAAAGGGTAATTAACTTAGAAACTTTATGGGAAAAATCCTAAAAGACAGTTAAATGACCAAGTGAGTTAGGAGAGTATATAATCTCTAATTATTGTAATTTTATAAATTATGAAATTGGAGAAATTGTTGGAAAATACTCAAAAAGAAGTAAAAGACCAAAATACCCTTGTAATTATGGAATTATGCAAGAGGCATGAAAATACTAATGTTAATACAAGTGTATGAAGGTAATGAGGCATAGTAATTAAGAAAATTATCAACAAGTGATAATGAAGTAATTAAGTAATATTGGACTAATTGCTTAAGCATAAGCAAAGGAAATTCAGTAATAAATATGTGAAGCTCAAAAATTAGTGGAAATTAGTTGAATATTAGAAAAAATGTATTTACTAATTAATTGGAAATTTCTATGAAAAATAGTTGAGTTTAGGTATTTTTAAGCCTAAATACAAGAATGGACCAATTAGATAATTTTGTGGAAATTTTTGGAAAAATTAAATAAATAAATCATTAAATAATTAATTAAATAAAAATAAATATTTATTAAATAATTAAAGAGGCCAACCGAAATTTAAGGCCAAATAAAAAAAAAAAAATGAAAAATGAGATAGAACACAAGTGGCCAAGTTGCAACATATTTTAATAATATAATTAAATTAAAGTAAAAAGTATGAATAGTAATTTTAAAATTAGGAAACGGATCCTATCTAGAGATCTAGGAATAGGAATCCCAAGGTCAAGGTAAAATATTGATCAGTGAGTTTTTACCTTCAAGTGACCTCTTCCGGAAGTTAATTCCGAGGCCGTTTGTGCTTTTTCCTAATAAAACAAAATAGGGAAAAATGCATATAGGCATATTTTTGGAAATAAGGAAAATAAATTCTAACTCAATATTTAGGAATGGGTTTGAATTTATTTAGACATATTTGGAATCGGTGAATTATTTCCAAGAGATTGGTAATCCCGAAAACGAATTCGACACGGACGCGTTCGGACACGCTGAGAAAACTTCAACCGGACGGTTGGAGGCCTATATGGAATCAAAATTTAGGTTAACTTGGACATTTCTACTAAGTGAGAACTTGTCTTCAAAGTTGTAAATCCATAATTTTGAGATTTCTCCGAAATCACGCGAATCGGGTACCGATCGGGGAAAAACTAGTGGATCGGGCATAAAGTAACAATTTTGGAAATT
This sequence comes from Acacia pycnantha, assembly GCA_025563575.1. NCBI lineage: Eukaryota > Viridiplantae > Streptophyta > Magnoliopsida > Fabales > Fabaceae > Acacia > Acacia pycnantha. Next base: position 1,863,401 of record JAMWYP010000002.1, on the reverse strand, counting down.
CCCACCTTGTCCCTTCAAAACCCTATAAATACCCCCCTCCTTCATAATTCTCACACCTTTTCTTCCTTCTCTTGGCCGAAATTTTTGGTTGAGAAAGAAGAGAAAGGAGCTCTGGGGGAATTGTGCAGCGAAGCCCTGTAGAATTGTCCGGAAAGTCTTCAACGGGTAAGTCTTTTAGTCTTTAGTTTTTAGTTTAGTAGTTAGTAGAATTGTTAGTTAGATTTAGGAAGTAGGTGACAAGATTCCTACAAATGTTTTAGAGCCTTGTTTGCGTTGAAAAAATATGCAGAGGTGTAAACATAGTAGGGATCGAGTCGCCGAAAAGTTGAAGCTTTCGCAGTTCTTTTAAAAGTAAGGGTAGAATTTGTTAGAATAGCCTTTAAATTTCAAGTATGATTGGGTATCATATGGGAGGGCTATTTTAGTCATTATTTTCGAAAATCATAATGGCGTCGAAGTTCTGGCAAAATTTCGGGAAGAAAATTTGTCAGAGTAACGAAGTGCTGACGAAATTCCGCCGATTAGGGGTAGAAGGGCAAAATGGTAATTTTTACCTAAAATGACAGATATTGTGTCAAATCACTAATGGAAGTGATATTACTCTTATAGGACATCGAATCTCGATTTCCGCCGTCACGCCGCCCGACGAACCATTGTTTGAAGTTCACGTTTTCCGTAAGAGTACGTTTCCGCCGGTAGTACCTAACGTTGCCAATGAAGGTACGGACGCGTACTGTAACACTAATCTTGTGTTTCTTAAATGCATATATGTCAAGGATATGTCGTAGACCGTTATACAGACAGTTTTAAACGGGTTATGTTTGGAATGCCGTTATGTTTTCCCCGTTACCTGAGATTCAATGCGTTGAATTGAATCTCAGCTGTAGCTTCAGGGTCAGGAGGACCACGGTTCGTGGATCGAGGCAAGTACCCGGAGTAGGCATGCAGCTGAAGATTTATCTATCTTATCGCTTTCTGTTTCTTTCTGTTATTTCCTTTCTAAACCTTAGGATTACTGTAATCATTACAATGTTACACAATGGTTGATGTTTTGGCTAAGAATCCAATTACTCTTTCGCTCTATTGCTCTACTCTGATTGTTTGTTTGAAAAAAAAAAATTCCGCATTTCAAACATGGGATGTTACACTCCCCTAAACTTTGAATCATGTATAAATAACCACATTAACATATAAAACATGATAATAAACTTCCATGAACATTTAAGTTTGTGGGAATAAACATCGACCATAAATTATAAACTTTATTTTTATGTGTAGATAAATAATCAATAAAACTAAGAGTAAAATACTCTACCCAACTTTTTGTATTGCCTTAATTACACTGACCTCCCCTTTATTTTAAAAGTGTACAATTAAGTTTAAACCATTGACTTTGTTAAAATATTCTAAAACTATTTTTAATTAAAATTTATATAAAAATAAAATTATTCACTAATTTATCCTTAATTCTAAATCCCAAATTTTAATTGATAGCTTGTAAATATCACAACCTTCTAAAAATTTGAGTTAGTTTTTTCAAATGTTTGTAGAAAAAAATATGAAATTATAAATTTAAATGACTTATGCAATCTCTCAAACCTATATAGTTTATGATATTTGATTGAAAAAATGTGTTTGATATATATTTTTAGTCATTCAAGAGACTAAAAATAAATAAATTTCAATAAATATGGTGAAAAATTTAAATTATATATTTTATAATCTCAAAATTAATAAATTTTTAACATATAAGAAAGTTAACAAAATCTATTAGAATTAAAATTTGGTGGATATAAACTGGATATTGGATGATAATATCAAACAAAATTTGGTGGGTATAAATAATGCTTTTTTCCTATATATGTGTGTGTGTGTTTTTTTTAAAAATAATTCTAATGTTAAAAAGGGCTATTTTGATAAAACAAAAGTTTCGAAAGTCAAACTTATAGTTTACTAACAGTTTGGGTGGATGGAAAAAAATATCAAAAATATAATGGAGGTTTTGTATAACATACATTTTAATTTTAAGGGAGGTCTATATGAGTTTTTAAAATAGAGAGAGTTCTGTGTAATTAAGACAAAACAGATGAGTGGTTATAGTATTTTATTCTAAAGTAATCTTATATAGCTGAGTTACCTGCACAAATAAAAGAGTTCAAGAGGTTTATTATTGTAAAGTTTCAAATGTTAGAAAGGTTATCTATACATGACATAAAAATTAGGGAAATTATGTGTTCTGCCTTTTGTTTTTGTGCGTGTATATATGTGTGTAAAATAAAGCAAACCTTGTTGAACGAAGGATAGAGACTGAGATTGGGTAGGCATCATTGTAGGTTCCTTGTACAATCCGTTGTTGTGAAATTGACTCCTAAATAAATATTAGAAATACAAACTATTAGAGTGTATATATGTATATACTAAAATTATATTTTTTTTAATATTCTAAAAAATTATTTTATATTTTTCTATATGTCTTTTTCATTGTTAAGATTTTGAGTTAGTTCTAATGATCCATTAAAAAATGATACTATATTTAAGTAAAAGATAAACTGTTGAGCAAGTCTAACCAATTTAAAAAAATAAGTATATAAAGAAATTAACAAATTAAACGGATAGTGGATTAATATTTGAATGGCCAAAATTTAAATGAGATATATACCAGCCTATATGCTTGGATTTCAAATATGCTTGACTAACTATAATTCTCTTTTATTTTTATCTCTCTAACGCATCGTATTTTGAAATATCAATATAAAATATAAAAGGTAAAGGATGAATTTTGATTCTCTAAGTTTGTACCAAAATTTAATCGAGTCTCTTAATTTATAAATATTCTTTTTACTCCTATAATATCAAATAATTATTTTTGTTGTGCCAATTCATTGTTAGATTTTTTTTTAAAAAAATTAATATGCTAACATTTGATAATGTTTTGTAATATTAAGAGACTAAAATAAGACTTTACTATGTAGGGTTAAAATACTAAATGCCCACTTTCACCCTTATAAAATTTATAAAGCATCTTGTTTTTTATTTTTTTGAGAAATTCATATAATATCTCATTTGTTAAACTCGCTTAATCCCAGAAAAATGGCTAGTTAAAATGATATATGCACGTCCCTACACACATATATGGACAGAAAAGCTAGCAGGCCACATTCTTATTTTAGTTTGTATGTCATCTACCTCAAGATAATGTATCGAATTAATTATTTACTTATATTGTGATCAGTCTTAATCCCAGAATTAATATTTTAGTTTGTATGTTCATCTACCTAAAGACTAGTCAATGATTCCTTTATTAAACATGTCAACAAATAATATATTAAGTCTAAGATATATATAGAACACTTGTACTATTCTTTTAAAGTTCTTAAAAAAAACACTACAAGAAAAAATATTATGCATGCAAGATTTAACAAGAAATTATATGTAAAGAACGAAAATAAACATTATATAGTGCCATTTTTTTTAAAAAATCACTCTCTTTTCAAACGTTACAGAATGCATAAAAAGATCTAAGTTTTTTACATTTTACTCACATTAGGTCCTCCATCTGCATGCAAGCTGTGAAATTCTCCAACAGAATTTCATTGTTTCCTGAAATAGAGAACTCTAAATTCAATTTAGATTAAACCTTCAAAAGGAATAATAATAATAAGGGTTTTGAAGGTATTTATTACCATATTGAAGACGTGAAGACAGTGTTGGTACAAGAGCATTGCTCATCTTCAGCTACTTCAATGGAGGGACCTGCAGAAACGTTTCTAAGTCCAATATATATTACGAGTAATTTCTTAACGATAAAGAGTTGATAGTAGTCGAATGTGCTCTCTCTCTCTCTCTCTCGTGTCTGATCTTATTACTTTCAAGTCATAGTGATGTTGAGGATTGGAATCAAGTATAGTTCTAATTTTCATAGAAATGAAAAAGCTTCTGCAACATCACAACTTGCCAACTCACGGTATATAACACATCTGAATATTGAAGGTGTGAGACTTTCAGAATATTTCTGAACAGAAACGGGGAAAAAAGAAAAAGAAAACCAAAATTGTGCGATGAAACTTCATAGACAAGGAAGCTTGATTACAGAGTAAAGAAAATGACAGATTCTTTACCTCCAATGAGAACTTCTCTGCAAATAATTTCATTCAAAACGAAGGCCTCACAAATGAAAATGCTCAGAGGCTATAGAGAAGAAGAGTAAATAGAGAGAAGGAGAGAGAATTAATGATATAATATAATTAAGGGTACTTAGTGAAAATGGTGAGATACAAAGGTAGAAGAGATGCTTTGATGTGAGAGGAAATGAAGAGGTTGTTGAGAGAGAAGAGAATTAAGTATTAATATCATTTATTGCATGAAAGGAATATGAAACGACCGCGCCAGGTTAAGGAAAGGGTCGGCTTCTACTCAATTATTTAAATTTAAAGCACCACATTATATTAATTTCGTCATTAGTTTTATTTCGCTTTCATATTAAATTTTTGCTGCTTCTCATTATTATTGTCTCTGTCCGCAAGTCGACAAATATATATATGTAAGCCACTTGTAAAGTAACTACTGACCTTTTCCAATTCTTTTTCCGATGCAATGGCGTTTTGCAGTTCTACCCCTAGTCAATTTCTAATGGAATGAGAGAAAGAGGGGAGAGAGAGGTAAAAATGATTTGTGAGTGTATGGAGAGACAAAATTTTTAATAAGGACAAATGTGAAAAGTTTTATCCATTTAATGTATTTTTTGGTATGTGAAAATATAGTACAAGTGACTTGCAATTAGCATAAAATGGTAAGGTTTAAGTTCAAATGTCCAAATAAAAACGAATTGAGACAAAGAGGAAGAAAGGGAAATGGGAGAATCATTACTACATAAAATTGGACGGCCATCGAGATAACCATATGGTATAAAATCATATGTGTGAAAACAATTCGAATATTTTATTATTTCTGGGATAACTGTGGAGTTTTTAGTTCTAAAAAGTTGATATGGTTAAACATTGTTAAAAACAGGGTCAAGGTGCAAAAATAGACATGTGCTTTTTTCGGAGGAGCGTCCAGTGGCAAATACTTTTTTCAGGCGCAAAAGTAGACACGTGGTTACAAAAGTGGAGCAAAATTAGCGTTTGACCGTTAGTTGACCGTTATCTATGCTGACGTGGCAGTGAGATCTGATTTCTCCATTAAAATGCTGCCACCTGGCTCCTTCTCTCTCTTCCATTCTTACTTTTTAATTCCCTTTCTTTCTTTCTTTTATATTGGGGCCCACGTCACTCCAAAAACCTGTCTCCCTCGTAGCTTTCTGGATCATCTTCTTTGGATTCAAACGCCCCCCCTTCGTCTCCCTGAAACCCGCCCCCCCTTCGTCTCCCTGAACTGTAACCCCCTCAAGGTCTTAGGTTCTTGCAATGGATTGATCTGCAACGTCGCTGAGGATATCGCTTTATGGAACCTGTCTACTCGGCAGCACAAGATTATCGCCTTGCTTCCCGTGGAGCGACGACCTGAATCTGATTCGAGCTTGTTTGCTGCCAGAGGTTATGGGTTTGGGTATGATTCCTTTTCGGATGATTTTAAATTGCTTAGGATTTCGTGTTTTGTTGACTTACACACTCGTTCTTTCAATCTCAAGTCAAGATTTATAGCCTGAGAACAAATTCCTGGAAATCCATTCAGCGTATGCCTTACGCTCTATGTGCGCGAACGATGGGTGTTTTTGTTGGTGGGGCTCTTCACTGGGTCGTCACTCGGAAGCTTGAGCTTGATTCGCCCGATCTGATTATTGCATTTGATCTGAAACATGAAAATTTTAGGGAGGTTCCTATGCCCGGGGAGGAAGAAGTCGGGAGGAAGAAGAAGGGACTTAAATGAAAATTTTAAAAGTTTATAGAGGGACTAAATTGAAATTTTTTTGAAATGCATCCGGGGCTGAACTGTAATTTATAAAACATTAACATCCACGTCATCGTCCACGTCATCATTTTCAGTTCAGAAAAAGTCAACTAACGGTCAAACGCTAATTTTGCTCCACTTTTGTAACCACGTGTCTACTTTTGCGCCTGAAAAAAGTATTTGCCACTGGACGCTCCTCCGAAAAAAACACATGTCTATTTTTGCACCTTGACCGTTAAAAATATGAATTTTGTTTTAAATTTTATAGTTAATTGACTGTTACGTGTGTAAATCGTCAAATTTATGTGAAACTGTCAAATTGAAGCTAAAAGTTTGATGGTTAATTTAGTGATTAATATCAAACTTTTATATTTCATTCACTTTTCATCTTCGAAGCGGTGCCATTTAACTTATATAGGGATAGGATATTGTCACTACCACTTTTTCACCGTTAGATCAGAATCTCATATACCTTTTTTATTTTTATCTCCTATTAAGATTATGATCTAACGGTGAAAAAGTGGTAGTGACAATATCCTATCCCATATATATATATATATATATAAAACTTATCGAAATGTACAATTGAGTCAAATTTTTGTTAGAACTGGATTTGATTTGAGTTTCTGTAACTTACTTGAAAATGTTACTTTGTTGAGACTGTTGCTCTTTTTTGCCGAGAGTATAGAGTTTGGTTTTGTTAAATTACGTGGTTAAGTTTTTGTTTGTTCTAGCTTGTGGGGAGTTTGTAAGAGGTTTAGGGAGTTGAATGAACATGTTTAAGCATCTTAATGGAATTTAAATTGTAGAAATGGGGGAAGACTTGGCACTGCAAGAGAAAGAAGTAGTACATTTCTTTTTCCAGCGGCTCTAGCAAAGTTTAGATTATTTTTTTACTTCTTGCAAGTTTAATTTCTTGTTGCAAGTGGCGTCCAACCAAGGCATCTAAGTTGGCAATCAAAGCAATAATCAAGTCCTTCTTAACTACTCCCTTGGGTCCTTAATGTATAACTTAATTGATGAGTTGATCTTGGTCTTAGATGTAAGACATATTTCATATATTTATCAACAATTTTCTAATTTTTACCCTTTGTTAATATTCGTTCAACAATAATCAATTAAGTAAGAGATGGAGGAAATTAAGAAATATGATTAGAGTGTTTAAGAAAATAAATATCATATTATTTAACTTAACTAACTTTTTTAATCAAATCAAATTAGATAAATATGTATTACAATAATTAATTATTAATTAGGAAGTAGATGTAGGATTAGTTGCCACTTTAAATACCAGTTTGGACTTTTGACCAAGAAAAAAAAAGATACCAGTTTGGACGTCTTGTTGGATTCCATATAGAACGCCACTTGTGCCTATCAATAAATCATTATGTTATTGTAGTTAGTTATGTAAGAATGTTGTCACTCCTGCATTTGCTTGATGTTGTAAAACACATTCATTAACTCATATTTATATACAATCTCAAAGAGTAGGTCGAAAGTTGTTGAGGGAGATCGACAACGTCGGATTGTATGAGAGCTCGAAGAAGTCATGTTCGAGGCAGTAGAGGTCCAACAAAAAACAGAGAAAGTAATTAGATGTCATTTTAAATTTTAGATAAGGACATTTTGGGAAAAAAAATATAATTAACAACTTTAACTACTATTCTTAATTTCTCCAAAGTTAGGTAAATATGTCCGAGGGATTACTATATAAATGTCAAAATACAATGATGAACTCGTCATTTCGTTCCAAAAATTTATGATTATGTATATTCAAAATTGAACAGAATTTCTACATTTGTTCAAGTAAAATCACTAATTTACATTAGTGATGAACTCATCATTTTGTTCCATTACTAGTGTCTTTTTATGTTCGGGCAACAGGAAACACTCCTCATTTTTAAATTGTTAACCAGGGCCAATCGATTGATTTTGGTTGACATTAAAGAAATTTCATACTTATACTTTTGTCAAAGTCAACCATAACTTTGAATTAGACTCCGGCCGTTTTCTATCTAGCTAATTGATTTCAGCTTCAATTAAGAAATGCAATAGTTTGAAATCTTCAAAGCTAAATGACAAAAGCATTTGGTTATCAGTACATTAATCGATTTATAATACTCCATCTGTTTCTTGTTAGAGATTTTTTTTTTTTGAATTGGATTTAAAAAAAATGAGATAAGTGAGATAAAGAGTTTTTAATTAATTTTTCTTACTCTTTTATCTTACATATTCTCTTTATTAAAATTTTATAACCCCACATCTCTAATTTTCCTATATCCAACTCAATTTTTTTTTTCTTCCCCTCCCCTCCAAATCTCTCATACCAAACAACCCGTTAGTCTTTTAAGTTTTAATTCATTTATAACTCAGTCTGTTAACTACAACTCATTGTGACTCAATTCATGAACTTTATTACAAAGACCAATAAAATAATTAATTTTGATTGATGTCTTAATTTTTTTTTTTTTGGTTTTCCCACAATTAGGAGATACTCATATTGGGAGGGGCATCAAGAACCCCGAACCAGATACCGAATGATAACATAAAAAAAAGGTTATTGTTTCCTCAATTTCAAATTCCTTCAAAATTAAACTCCTTTAATAATTTTATTAATTTATTAGGGCTATTTTAGGGAAAAAATTAATAATTACTCTTAAAACTTTGTAAAGTGTCTTATATCTAAGGATATCACAAAACAAAAAATTGTAGGAGGACCTTATAGTTTTGGTTAGGTACAGAGAGTATAAAAATCATAATTTTTTTTTACACAATTAATAAATTATTAATACTGCAAGTTGCCTCAAATTGCAAAACTATGTCTCCTAAGTGTGGAATACTATGAAATGGTTAAAGAAGCCACTTAAATAAAAGGCCTGCTAATTATAGAAATACTTAATTCTTTGTGCCTCTGCTTTTTTTGCCGCCTCACTAATTGTTTACATGTGATGATGATTAATTAAGATAGGTAATTAATTATATAACATTGGCGAGGTTTCATTATTTCTGTTAGAAAATATAACTCCCTTCTTATTATGAACATTAATTATATAGATGTCTATTGACTATATCGTAATCATCATTCATAGATACGTTGGTAAGAAACTAAAAAGCTACTCCCTTTGTCTTCATATATAAAGTCTTTTCAACTAAATCATGAGATTTTAGAAAACAATTAAAATGAGTTAAAATTAATAAATATGTAGAAAATATAATTTTTTTTAAATATGCCGGTATTTATGAATGAGTAAGAGAGAAAGAATAATGATGAGAAAAGAAAGAAAGAAAAAGTATGGTAAGTAAATGATGTAAAAGAATGAGGGAAAAATAAGTAAAAATGTATTTATTATTAAGACAAAGTTAAATAGGATTTTATAAAAAGGGACAAGCTCATTAAAAAAAATGATCTTATATATAGAGATGGAGGGAGTATTTAATAATACAAAGAGTCATATAGTTCTAATTGTACCATTTATTGTATATTAATTGTAACCCTTGATAGTGACTCTTGTAGCCATGCCTTGTACAAAGCATTGTAATCACAAAAAATACATACTACTACAAAAAGTAGATTTAACGGTATCAATTAACGTCTGTATTTTGAAAACATAAGTTAAAAAGGAGGCGATGACATTTTTAAAATTTTGTTTTAGTATCAACGACTGTTTAAAAAAAAAAACAGTTGACCATTTTTTAAAACATTCAAAAAAAGTTAAGCCCAAAAATAAACATAAAAAATAATATTTTTGAGGTTCAATTTTGACATAGGGGGTGGAAATTTCCTTTTTAATTTTGAGTTACAACGACTATTTTATAAAATAGTCGTTGAATCTCTCAACAAGTCTGATGATATCATGATGCATTGGTTAAAGCCTTTGATTATTTTCTTTGAAGTAGAGTGTTTTTGCCTCCCTCACCCCTTTAGTTATTTTTTATTTGGAGTTACAATGACTGTTTTCTTAAAAACACTCATCTAAAGCAGATCTTCCCCTCCAAACCTGAACATGAACCACACTTCGTACCATGTTCCGGGCGACAAAGCTTCGTGTTTAATGCTCCCCTCACGTCAAACCACCACACGTATTGAAGCTCTGCTACTTCCGGAAATCTGCACACATGCATACATATCAGCAAATCATACACGCCTAATCTAACACAGCTCTTGTAACATCCCGACTTTTCACAAGCAGTATAATTTTTTTTTTTAAAAAACATCATTTCAAAATGATCAGAGTAATGCACCGGAGCGATTGAGTAACTGATATATATATTAAAATACCCATGGTAGCATGTCTTCTTTGTTTAAACAACGGTACAAGAGTGTTTCAAAAGTATAACAAAAGGGGTCCTCGGTCGCTACTCCTAAGCGTGCCGCTTGTCCTTCTCCTCGATCCTCGGTCCTCCTGAACCTGACGCTATGTTAAGAGCTGAGATCCAATTTACCACATTGGATCTCAAGTAACGGTTAACCTCATGTTTATATACAACATATATGTACGACATGAGACATTCAAATATCTTGGCAACATTTACTATGATCGGACATAGGGAATACATAATCGATATGTATGGCAATAACAATACAGTCGGATGTAGGGTTAAAGCACAATGAGGAATGTACATAATCAGATATGCACGGCCAGAACAATACAGTCGGATGTAAGGTTAAGGCATAATGGATAGTGATACATTCGGATGTATGACATGACAGAGAATAATACAGTCGGATGTATAATGCATAACAAGATGTCGAAGTACGCACAACAAGTACAATCGAGTACGAGACAAAAGTACAATCGAGTACACACATGACAGAGGAAACACACATATTCATACAATAACCATCAGAGTTAGTGTTACAGTACGCGAACGTACCTTCGTTGACGGATTATGATATTTCTAGCACGTTTTACGGAAAATCGTGAAATCTCCAACAACGGCTCGTCGGGCAGCGTAACGGCAGCAAATTAGGATTTCTGACGTCCTATAAGAGTAATATCACTTCCATTAGTGATTTGATACAATAACTGGCATTTTAGGTAAAAATTACCATTTTGCCCTTCTACCCCTAATTGGCGGAATTTCGCGACACTTCGTTACTCGACAAATTTTCTTCCGAAATTTTGCCGAACTTCGACGCAACTATGATTTTCGAAAATATTGACTAAAATAGTCCTATCATATGATATCTAATCATAAAAATAAAGACTACTCTAGCTTTACTAACTACTTGAAAGAACTACGAAAGCTTAAAGCTCGTGCATAGGAAAACTTACCCAGAGCTTCGCTCTGATTTCCCGAGCTCCTCTCTCTTCTTTCTCTCTCTATTTTCGGTTTTTGCTCAAAGGAAGTGGTGTGAAATTTCCAAAGGAGCAAGGTCCTATTTATAGAGGATTTTGTGCTACTATTCACACTTTACCGGATGAATTCCGTGAGTCGGATCGCACACGATTAGGTGGCACAATCTTGGCCATCCAACCCTTTCTCTTTCCTCCATATGACATCATCCCCATGATGTCATCCATGTACTTTGATGATGTCACTTACTTCTTCAAGAAGTTTTATACCGATAAAGTCTCCGATCGGTGTCCGAAACGCGTAATCTCGGGAAATCTCAAAATTCTGGTTAACTAGCTTTGAAGACCTTCTCTTCCATACTAGAAATGTCTATTCCAACTATTTTTCTGACTCTGCCTAGGCCATTTCCGGATTGACGGAAGTTTTCTCGAAAAATGTGTCCGAACGTGTCCGGTTTCGAAACGAAAATCCGGAAGTTCCACTTATAGACATAGATGCACCGATTTCAAATATGTCCATAAAAATTCCCAATTCTTTCTCAGTTGTCACAACTCTAATTTTGAAGTCTTTACTTCCAACCCGGCTATCCGCCTTTTCTCGAATTTCCCTATTTCGTCTTATTAGGAAAAAGCCCTATTGGCTTGAATTAACTTAGGGAGAGTTTAACGGAAGACAAAATTCCACTGATCATTATTTTTCCCTGACTTTGGAAATCCCATTCCTAGATCTCTAGATAGGATCCGTTTCCTAATTTCTAAATTACTATTCACATTTTTTTGCTTTAATTAATTATATTAATAAAATATTACAACTTGCATATTACATTGATTAAAATTCTTATCTTCTTCCATTTCTAAGATTTTGTCCAGCCAAAAATCTGATCCTTTTCTTTAATTTTCGTTTTTATATTTTATTTAATATAAAATAATTATTTAATAATTATTTTATATAATTTCTTACATAATTTTCCAATTGGTCCAAATTTGTATTTAGGCTTAAAAATACCTAAACTCATCTATTTTTCTCAAAAATTTCCAATTAATTAGTAAATATGTTTTTACTAATTCTTGGCCAAAAACCACTAATTTTAGGGTTTTACATAATTATCTCCGAATTTCTTTTGCTTATGCTTAAGTAATTAGCCCAATATTACTTAATTACTTAATTATCACAAGTTGATAATTTTCTTACTTAGAACACCTCATTACCTTCATAATTTTGCATTAACACTTGTGTTTTCATGCCTCTTTCATTATACTAGAATTTGTGAGGGTATTTTGGTCTTTTACCACTTTTTGAGCATTCTTCTATCATTTCTCCAAGTTTGTAACTTAATAAATTACCTAAATTAGGGACAATATCCTTCCCTATTTCAAATAGATTTTTACTTGCTTCTTTTATAGCTTTCACGGGGTATTTATAACCCATAATGTGTTTAGGGACCTATTTGCAAATTCCCAAACGTTTTAGGGACCAAATTGCAAAGTATCTAATTTCAAGAGAAATTACCTTAACAACAAGGTAAACTCAATACAAGGTGTTTGAAACCTCATATTCACCTATTTTCAATAGGTACATCTCCCATTTATGATATTTTCCCTAAGTCAGATTTTGGGGTATTACAGCTCTCTATAATTTCTATCTAAACTATAGCCATCATCAGTGATTCACTGTTATCCTAATAATCAACAAGACTTATTATTATGATTGTTTCCTTAAACTAGTGAAGTAATTTTTTAAGAAAACAGAGTATGTTACAATTATATACATACCGGGACTGACGAAAGGAAACTCAATTCCAATAACGAGGCGTATATATCTTCCCAAGCAATGCCAAAGCCCCTTGGATCTATCATGAAACATTTCTTTCCACTCTCTTTCGCTAACGAAAAACTCTGTTCCATACAACACCATTAATTTTCAGTTGGAAGTACAAAATAAGAAGCATAAGATAAAATTAAGGGTTAAGTTGCAAAAATAGACATGTGCTTTTCTCCGAGGAGCGCCCAGTAGCAAATGCTTTTTTCAAGTGTAAAAGTAACTATTGAAAACGAAAGGAAATCACCAAGAGGGGGGTGAATTGGGGATTTTAAAACTTTTATAATAACTTTGCATCCAAGCTGAAGCTAAACGTAAAGAGATAGGGAAGAAGAGCTTGACACAGAAAGTTTATCCTGGTTCGGTCTAAATTCTTGACCTACGTCTAGTCCCCAGATTCTCTGGGTTTTTTTTACTATCACTTAACTCAGATACACACTCGTACTCAAGGATTATCCTCTCTCTAGGATACACTCCCCTTACAAGTTGTACTCGAAATCCCAATCTCCAAGTCCCCTTGACTTGAGATCTTTTACAATGAATGAATAATTTGAATATAATCTCTCTCACGAGAGAAGGTAATGATAAACACCGAGGCTCTTTGTATATCAAAATACAATACAGAAAGAAAACTGAATGTATAAGAATTCTTGAGCTTGCTTTTCGTTTCTGCTTGATCTTTCGGTGTTCTTCTAAGTTTGTAATCAGCTCTTTATATAGTGGTGAGTTGCAATGTGACCGTTACTTCTCAACTTAGTATGTTCTTCATTTGAAATTCAGTTTGATGAGGATTATAGCCGTTGGGTCTGAACTTGGTGATTCAATTCCGGACGCGTTGAAATCATTCTTCGATTCTTCGCGTTAATGATTCGTTTGATCTGATTTTAATACGAAACATTCTCAATATAGAGTAGTTAAATACGTTTGAATACACTAAATAAATGCCATCAATTCGTATAAACATGGTAAGTTTGCAGTTCAAAAGAATCGGGATGAAATCGAACGATCATTTTTGCTTCCGTCTTAAACTCGAGTTCTCTAAGTCAGGCTCGAGTTCGTAAGGCTTTTTAGAGTATCTGGTTTATCTTCTGAGATAGCAAACTCTGGAGTTTGATGTAAACTCTGCAGTTTGTATTCTGTTTTACCATGTGAACTCGAGTTCACTAAGGTAGGCTCGAGTTCGAATATTCTCTAAGCTCTTTGTCGAATAACACCTGAGTAATATCTCTCAAGTTAAGCGTGCTCGAGTCCATTAGTGTTTAGGCTCGAGTTTAACACTATTCATGCCTAAGAGTTTTGGTGCTCGATTAGAGTTGACTGGAGCACGAGTATAAACTCTGGAGTTTGTACACTTGCTTTTCTTTCTTCAGATGAAGGGCTCGAGTTCATTATTCTTAGGCTCGAGTTCAGCGATATTTATTCTATGACTTATTGAAGTGAACTGGAGGTTTGTGCTTAAACTCGGAGTTTGCAAAGAAGGGAGAACTTGGGAGCTCTGCGCAAGGGAAAACTCGAGCTTGTAATAACGTGCTCGAGTTTACCTATTTTGTAAACTCTTCTTCGTTTGTCAAACCATAGAGTAAACTCTACACAAAAGCATTAGGCTTGAGTCCATATACTTGGGCTCGAGTGTTCATTAAACTATAGCCATAGAAACAAGTGAACTCTACTCAAAAAGGATAAACTCTGGAGTTTAAAGAGATTCAATTTAATCAGAAAACTTCCCGCCATGGGAAAACTCGAGCTTGTCTATACAGGCTCGAGTTTACTTGTTTTTGTAAACTCTTTATTTATATCATGAGGGTTTAGGCTCGAGTCTATTTACTCAGGCTCGAGTTCGTTATGCTGAAAATATCCGAAGAGCTCTCTGTTTGCAGAAAACTCGAGTTTGATTGGTCAGGCTCGAGTTTTGCGGTGACAAATTGATATTGACTCTTTTGTCATTTTAAAAGCATTCGTACATGTTTACAATTGTTATTAATCATCAAAACATATAGAGAACTAACATTCTCCCCCTTTTTGATGATGACAACATTTGTAAACAATTAACTCCTTTAAAACACTGTTTTGATCATTTGAAATCATTGAAGCAAAAGTGTTCAGTGTAAATGCACCAGAATCAGATTTTAACCTTTAAACTTTGATTCTATCAGAGTTAGCAGCTTTAACATAAATCATAACACATATTGTCATTGCATAAGCTAAAACATTCAATGGTTTACAAAATGACATTTAGAGTTTCAAGCATACATATATCTAAACAAAAGACAACTGCAACTGCTTGACAACTTGACTTCTCTTTCTTTACTTCAACTCTTCTCCCCCTTTGGCATCATCGAAAAGTGGAGGATGAGTTGAGATAGGGGTGGACAGGTGGTGCACTTTGAGCTTCTTGAACTCTAGATTGAGTTGCTCGATTCTAGTAGGTCTAGAGGGTGCTCGGAATGATCACTTCCTTGATCAAAGCTTATCCTCATTAAATTGAGGATATCTTTGGCCAAATTTGGTGGTTTTTCAGTTTCTCATTGGTGGTAAATACGGACCCTTTCATGAAACATAATCACCGAGATGAGGCGGCAAAGGGTATCTGGGATGTTTTTCTTTCATGGAAACGAAATTTGAACATCTCTTTAAAGATCCAATCTCCTATGTTATGAGGGACTTGATCTATGATAGAAGCAAAAATAGGGAAGTCCTTTTTGGCAAAGTGAGTGAAATTTCCTCCCTTTTGTACTAAGTTTCTAGTGTAGATATACCAAGCAGCTCTTTGCTTAGGAGGCATCGATACTGGAGGGAAATTCAGAATATCTACTGCATCAGGTATAGGCTCATCGGGTCTGAGGAGTGAAAAAATTGCCTATTCGTATAATTTGGAGAAGCAACGGGAGGAGGATTTTGGATTTGGAGGAGGGAATTGAGGTATGCAGCGGTGATGGTTATCTGTTTTCCTCTAATGGATGTGGTAATCCTTTCCTCAACCAAATTTCTATCCGCATCCAATAAATTATCACTTTGCATACAATAGTAAAAGGTTTTAACAAAGGATGGACTATATGAGGCTCTAATGGATATGAGAGGTTCAAATTGTCTAAGCCGATGGGTAAGATCAAGGTTACATTCCTCTTTTAAAGTATCTAGATTGACATACACGGAAGGGCAAAAACTCTTAGCCTCATAGTTTTCTTGGAACCGTATGGCATCCTCACCATATAGAGTGACATCCTCACTAGAGAATCCTTTAGGGATGGAGGAATGATTGTAAATTTCAAATAATGCTGGGTTTTCTCTAGATACCTGAGGAAGAGAGTGTTGTTGGTGATGGGAGGATGATTGAGCTTGAGAGCTAGGTTGACTAGCAGAGGTCTTTCGAGATTTGTGTATCGGTTCTTTGTCCCTTCGAGGTGGTGTGTCAGCAGTTGAAGCTTTCTTTGAGGTATTCATCTTGACTGTGGTTATTGGAGTGGCTTGGGTAATAGGAATACCAGGAATTTGCTTGTCAATTCCATGCTTGAATCGTTTTGGAAACGATTTTCTTCGGGGAGGACGTTGAGAGATTTGTGGATGATCGGCTTGGGGTTCTTGAGGATCAGAGGATTTGGAATCTTGGGTTGCAGATCGCTTGGACGCCATGTTCTCTGGTTTTCGTTGGAGGAGATTGAGAGAGTTTTTAGGTTTAGGCTCGAGGGAGAGATAGAGTGAAGACGAAAAGACAGGGTTTTAAAGAAATTTTATCGACGCAAACTCGAGTTCTTAAGTGTAGGCTCGAGTTTGTGTAACGTTACTTACCTGGAATTCAAGAGTGTATGTGTGAACCCTTGAAATTTCTTGTGAGGCTCGAGTCGATCATATCGTTGGTTCGAGTTTGTCTGGTTCTCTGAGGTGGATTGCTCTCTGTCTCCCTCGAACTCGAGTCCGTTTACTAGTAGGCTCGAGTCTGTCAAGATTTCTGAGATGAGTTGCTCTCTGTCTCCCGCGAACTCGAGTCCATTCACTAATAGGCTCGAGTCTGTCAAAGATCTCTGAGATGAGTTGCTCTGTCTCTCGCGAACTCGAGTCCATTCACTAATAGGCTCGAGTCCGTCAAAGATCTCGAGATGAGTTGCTCTCTGTCTCTCGCGAACTCGAGTCCATTCACTAATAGGCTCGAGTTTGGTGACTGATAGTTGTATTTCTCGCTGGTTCTTTTCGAGCTCGAGTCTGTCTTTGGTAGGCTCGAGTTTGTGATGACTTTTCTTGCACTCGATTGTTTGGGATTTTGATTTTAACATACAACCTGCACAAAACATATCTACATACTCCGATGCTTAAGTTAGTGGACAATAATCAAAACAAAACATAACTAACATTTGAATTACTTACAACTCATTGGGATTTACCATTCCCAATTCTCTTCTTATGAATACAAATTGTTCTTTTGCTAGTGGCTTGGTGAAGATATCGCGAGTTGCAAGTGAGTTGGGATGAACATGACTTTGACATCCTTCTTTTGAACATGGTCTCTTATGAAGTGATGTCGACATCAATATGTTTGGTTCTAGTATGTTGAACAGATTCTTTGCCAAACTTATTGTGCTTGTGTTGTCACAAAGAATTGGGATTTCTTTGAGATGGACTCCCAAATCACACAATTGTTGTTTGAGCCAAAGAACTTGAGCACAACAACTTGAGGCAGCAACATACTCGGCTTCGGTGGATGACACACCACTGTTGTGCGCTTTTGCTTGAACCAAGACACTAATGATCCTCCAAAGAACTCACATTGACCACTTGTGCTTTTACGTCAGTCTTGTATCCTGCATGATCTGAATCGGTATAGGCTACTAAGTGTTCATGTTGATCTTTGGGAAACCATAACCAAGAGTCTTTGTATCGGCAAGATATCTAAAAATTCTTTTAACATGTTCAAGATGTGACTCCATGGGGCGATTGGAATCTAGCACACATTCCAACACCGAATTGAATGTCGGACGACTTGTTAGTAAGATAGAGTAATGATCCAATCATTCCTCTATACTTAGTGATGTTGAAGTTAGTCCCCTTTTCATCGGCATCCGAGTTGCGGTTGAACTCATTGGAGTATCTGCTCCATTACAATCAGCTAGACCATATTTTTTTAATAGATCTTTCGGATACTTGGTGCGGGAAATGAAGATTCCATCATGGCGTTGCTTGATTTGAAGTCCAAGGAAGTAATTAAGTTCTCCCATCATGGACATTTCAAATTCTCTCTGCATTGTCTTGGCAAATGCTTCACACATAGTATCATTAGTAGCACCAAAAATAATATCATCAACATAAATTTGAGCTATTAATACATCACCAAGTTTATTCTTCTTTATAAAGAGAGTTGTATCTGCTTTTCCTCTAACAAATCCTTGATCAAGAAGGAAAGTGCTTAACCTCTCATACCAAGCTCTAGGAGCTTGCTTAAGACCATATAAGGCTTTCTTGAGGTGATAAACATGATCTGGATGATGTTCATTTTGAAAGCCTGGAGGTTGTTCTACATAAACTTCCTCCTGTATAAAACCATTTAAAAAAGCGGATTTTACATCCATTTGAAAAAGTTTGAATCCTTTAACACAAGCAAAGGCTAGAAGAACTCTTATAGCTTCCAATCTTGCTACACCAAGTCCCAAACTTGGTTTCTTTCAAATTGATGTAATTCCTCTTGCATTGCTATAACCCAATCATTGTCTGAAAGGGCTTCATCAATCTTAGAGGGTTCAATTTTCGAAATGAAAGCTGAAAAAGTAACTTCATTCAAAGTGCTTTTTCTGGTTCTTACTCCTTGATTTGCATCACCTATCACTTGATCCAGAGGATGACTCCTACTGTATCTCCATGATTTTGGTTGAGTTTGAACACTTGTTTTCATAAGCATTTTCACAATGTTTTTCGGTTTGAGAATCATCTTGCAAATCTTTTTCCGTATTTGTTGAAATAGAAGTTTGGTTTGTTACAGGAGAATCATCATCATCATCCAAGGACTTGTTAGATTTAGTTTCACGAGAAAACAATATGCATAGATTCTTCAACGGTGTGATTACGAGTATTATAAACTCTATATGCTTTACTTCTACTTGAATAACCCAAGAATATACCTTCATCGACTTTGGAATCAAACTGCAATAGATAATCCTTTCTCGTTTTGGACCTTCTTGGCAAACACAATAAATTGATCAAATGTTTTATCTTTTGATGATAAAAGAATGACCCATGTAAATCTTGAGAAATCATCTACTATAACTAATGTATAAAGATTGCCGCCAAGGCTCTTTACTCTAGTGGTCCAACTAAATCCATATGGAGTAATTGAAGAGGTCTATTAGTTGATATTTTGTTTTTGACTTGAAAGAAGATTTGGTTTGTTTACCTTTTTGACATGCATCACAAATCATATCATTTTTAAAAGAAAGTTTTGGTAAACCAATAACCAATTCCTTTTTCGTAGTTTATCAAGTTGAATCATATTGACATGTCCTAAACGTTTATGCCATAACCAACTTTCATCTAAGTTACCAACAAAACATTTTTCGAATCGAATTGTTTTTAGACGATTAAGAGTATAACAATTACCTTCTCTTGGAGCTCGAATAATGCTTTGGATTTAATACTTTCTAAAGAGAGAGCATCCTTACTTACAATCAAACATTCTTCTCGAATCAAAGATGACTAGGTTTCCTTTGTCCGTGCTTTGACTCACACCGAGGAGGTTGTGACATAATCCATCCACAAGATAAACATCTTTGATTTGAGGTCCATTGCTATTTCCAATTTTGCCAATGCCAAGAATTCTTCCGACTCATTTCCACCAAATGTTACCTTGCCACCATCCTTATGTTTGATTGAAGCAAATTTGGATTGGTCTCCAGTCATATGTCTTGAGCATCCACTTGTCAATGTACCACTTATTGGGATTTGATGCTCTAAGACAAATCTCGCATAAGAAGATATATCATCTTTTAGGTACCCAATATTCTTTGGGTCCTTTTGGGTTAGTTTGTGTCTTAGGAATCATATAGGATCCCTTAGGCACCCATTGATAGTTTCCTACGGGTTTGATTGATCTATCTTTCTTATGAAAGCATGAAGAAGTAGTATGACCTTTTCTATTACAATAATTGCAATGTGCAAAAGGATTTGAGGTATGGACAGATTTTTGAAAATAATTCATGTAAGATCTTTGTCCATGCTTCTTTTGCCTTTCTTTTTGTCATAATCGGGTTTGTAACCAATTCTGATTTGTCATTTGTAAATCTTTCTTGTTTCAAAATTACCTCAAGCATTTCACTTCCTCTAGTGAATTTTTCAAGAGTCTTTGTAAGGTATTCATTTTTCTTTTTCGAATAGAACATTCATCACATATGAGATTTTCTCGAACTGAAAGATTTTCTACTTGTTGTTCAAGTGTTGTATTCTTCCTTTTAAACCAAAGTATTTTTCAGCAAGTTCATCAAATTCATTTTGAACAAGTTTATATTCGATAAACAATTCATTATAAGTTGGTTTTGTATCATGATTAGAACAAGTAGAGTTTTCCTTTTCACAAGTAGAGATAGGTGTAGAAATCGTTTGAACTTGTTCTTCTAATAGTTTGATTTTTCTTTTTGAAAGTAAGAGCTCTTTTGCGTTTTCTTAAACTCGGTATAAAGAGAATCATATGTTGAAGATAATTCATCATAAGGTAAATCAGATTACTTACCTCTTCGTTGTCCGATTCCTCTTGAGCCACAAGGCGTAGATTGGCACTTTGTTCCTCTTCTCGCTTCATCTTCATCGATGAGTTGTTGCCCCATATAGCCGATACATAAGCTCTTTTCTTGAACTTATTGAATTTCTTTTCTTTGTTTTTCAGTGCATGACATTCGATTTGATGTGGCTCGGTTTCTCACATTCATAGCATATAATTGGTTTCTTAGTTTCGTGCTAGAATTTCCTTTGTGAAACCTTCGTGAGATTGGTCCTTTTTGTAGAATTTTTGAATCTTCGGACCATCATTCCTAGCTCACCATCTTCATCTTCATCTTCTGGAGGGCGGTTGATTGAGGCTCCATCTGGTAGAATTCCTTCCATTGGATCTTTGTGTCTAGGATGTTAGTCCTTCAAATTGACAACGAGGCTCTGATACCAAATGAAAACGAAAGGAAATCACCAAGAGGGGGGTGAATTGGGGATTTTAAAACTTTTATAATAACTTTGCATCCAAGCTGAAGCTAAACGTAAAGAGATAGGGAAGAAGAGCTTGACACGAAAGTTTATCCTGGTTCGGTCTAAATTCTTGACCTACGTCCGGTCCCAGATTCTCCGGGTTTTTCTACTATCACTTTAACTCGGATACACACTCGTACTCAAGGATTATCCTCTCTAGGATACACTCCCCTTACAAGTTGTACTCGAAATCCCAATCTCCAAGTCCCCTTGACTTGAGATCTTTTACAATGAATGAATAATTTGAATATAATCTCTCTCACGAGAGAAGGTAATGATAAACACCGAGGCTCTTTGTATATCAAAATACAATACGTAAAGAAAAGCCGAATGTATAAGAATTCTTGAGCTTGCTTTTCGTTTCTGCTTGATCTTTCGGTGTTCTTCTAAGTTTGTAATCAGCTCTTTATATAGTGGTGAGTTGCAATGTGACCGTTACTTCTCAACTTAGTATGTTCTTCATTTGAAATTCAGTTTGATGAGGATTATAGCCGTTGGGTCCTGAACTTTGGTGATTCAATTCTGGACGCGTTGAAATCATTCTTCGATTCTTCGCGTTAATGATTCGTTTGATCCGATTTTAATACGAAACATTCTCAATATAGAGTAGTTAAATACGTTTGAATACACTAAATAAATGCCATCAATTCGTATAAACATGGTAAGTTTGCGGTTCAAAAGAATCGGGATGAAATCAAGAACGATCATTTTTGCTTCCGTCTTAAACTCGAGTTCTCTAAGTCGGGCTCGAGTTCGTAAGGCTTTTAGAGTATCGGTTTATCTTCGAGATAGCAAACTCGGAGTTTGATGTAAACTCTGAGTTTGTATTCTGTTTTACCATGTGAACTCGAGTTCACTAAGGTAGGCTCGAGTTCGAATATTCTCTAAGCTTTTGTCGAATAACACGGAGTAATATCTCTCAAGTTAAGGTGCTCGAGTCCATTAGTGTTTAGGCTCGAGTTTAACACTATTCATGCCTAAGAGTTTTGGTGCTCGATTAGAGTTGGTGGAGCACGAGTATAAACTCGGAGTTTGTACACTTGCTTTTCTTTCTTCGGATGAAGGGCTCGAGTTCATTATTCTTAGGCTCGAGTTCAGCGATATTTATTCTATGACTTATTGAAGTGAGCTGGAGGTTTGTGCTTAAACTCGGAGTTTGCAAAGAAGGGAGAACTTGGGAGCTCTACGCAAGGGAAAACTCGAGCTTGTAATAACGGGCTCGAGTTTACCTATTTTGTAAACTCTTCTTCGTTTGTCAAACCATAGAGTAAACTCTACACAAAAGCATTAGGCTTGAGTCCATATACTTGGGCTCGAGTGTTCATTAAACTATAGCCATAGAAACAAGTGAACTCTACTCAAAAGGATAAACTCGGAGTTTAAAGAGATTCAATTTAATCGAAAACTTCCCGCCATGGGAAAACTCGAGCTTGTCTATACGGGCTCGAGTTTACTTGTTTTTGTAAACTCTTTATTTATATCATGAGGGTTTAGGCTCGAGTCTATTTACTCGGGCTCGAGTTCGTTATCTTGAAAATATCCGAAGAGCTCTCTGTTTGCAGAAAACTCGAGTTTGATTGGTCAGGCTCGAGTTTTGCGGTGACAAATTGATATTGACTCTTTTGTCATTTTAAAAGCATTCGTACATGTTTACAATTGTTATTAATCATCAAAACATATAGAGAACTAACAACTATGTGGTTACAAATTAGGTGCAAAAAAAGCGTTTGACCGTTAAGTTTGACTTTTGATCATTAAGTTTGAATTTTTTTGCTGACTGGACGATGACGTGGCATTTCAAATATTTTTTCAGTATTCTTTTAGTACCGGTCAATACCTGAAATATTTTTTCAAGATCCTAAAATTATTTATCAAAATTATGAAATATTTTTTTTTGTACCAATCAGTATCCTAAAAATACTTTTTAGTACCAGTCAGTACCTGAAATATTTTTTTCAGTATCCTTTTAGTACCGATCAATACCTGAAATATTTTTTCAAGATCCTAAAATTATTTTTTCACCTTTGAAATGCCACGTCATCGCCCACTCAGCAAAAAATGTCAAACTTAACGGTCAAACGCTATTTTGCATCTAATCTGTAATCACATAGTTACTTTTGCACCTGAAAAAAACATTTGCTACTGGGCGCTCCTCGAAAAAAAGCACATGTCTATTTTTACACCTTAACCCTAAAATTAAATCATAAGGGTTTGAATTCATTCAACCCAAGTCAAAATTAATGTTAGATCAGTGAAGGAAACTATGTTTCCAAAGACGAACCACGGTTCTGTTGGCTAAGAGAAGGGGATGATAGAGATGAAGGTAGAGCTGCTTCTTGCACCTATCATAATTTTTTTTCAAAAAAAGAAAAGAAAACAACGGCTTTTTTTTTTGCCGTTGTTTCCTTTTTTTCCCCCTACTTTAAAACAGTAGTTGAAATTAGAAAATATTTAAATTATTATTGAAGCTTCTCCTTCACATTACTTGCTACTCAACATTTCTATGCTCTGCAGACTCTTTCTCTGCTCCTCTTCTTACTCACCAACTAAAACTATCGTCGCCTAGAAAATACGCGTATCCCGCTGCTCACTTCCCTTCACTTCTCTGCCCTTCCCCCTCTGTTCGCGACGCATTCTCTCTCCCAAGGTTTTGGCAATGGTTGAAAGGCCCACCCATTCAACGTCTCCAGTGTGGAACGAACAGTATGTGGGAAGTTTATGATCCATTCATTTCCCTCCTTCAAATTTCATGATCACAGAATATATATATTGCAATTTATAATATTGAGAGAATGAGAATTTTGTTTTATTGCATGAGAAAATTCATTATGAATTGGTGATGTGAATTTGATTTGTTGGACAAATTTCTTATAGGTGTAATTCAGTGAGAAAAATGTGTTAGCTTATGTAGTCTAATAAACAATTCTCAAACATTTATTTTTGTGAGAATTTCTTACAATGTTTCGTGAGAATCAAGGATTTTAGGAAATTAGGTCAAGCTCACAATGAATAGCTTGAGCCTATAATAATATTTATAGTATGTAAAGCCAATAATACAATGACATGTGTCCCTATGGGATTATTCTAGAATATGACAAAATACTTTAGAATACTATGTACAAATAATAATGAAATAATACAAACTATAGTTACAACTATATATTTATTTCTAACTCCCTCCTTCACTTTGAACCTCCTTCTTCCTCTTGGTCAAAGTAAGTTCTTGTTGAGATCTTTTAATGGGAGCAACAATGACTCCTAGCTTGTCTCTAAGAAAATAGAAACGAGAACGGTGCAGTGGCTTTGTAAGACAATATGCATTTTGGAATTTTGTGGGAACATGAGACACTTTCAAGGTTTTTGACAAAACTTGATCTCTGACAAAGTGCACATCTATTTCAATGTGCTTAGTTCTAGCATGATGCACAGGATTGGATGCTAGTGCAGCGGCATTGGTGTTATCACACCATATAGTAGGCATCTGCTTCAATATCAAATTCAACTCAGAAAGTAAAGATCTAATCCAACTCAGTTCAGATGCAGTGTTAGATAAAGAACGATACTCAGATTCACAACTATAGTGAGAAACAACTGATTGCTTCTTAGATGACCAGGTCACTAGAGAGTTACCTAGAAAGACACAATATCCCCCAACAAAGTGTCTATCATCCGGGCATGATGCCCAATCTGTATCTGAATAGGCAGAGATGTCAAGAACCCTAGTAGGTTTCACATGAATACCATAATGAATAGTACCCCTAAGATACCTTAATACTCTCTTCATTGCTTTCTAATGCTCAATAGTTGGTTGTGACAAAAACTGACTCAACTTACCAACACTGAAACTAATATCAGGTCTTGTGTTATACAAGTATTGGAGAGCACCAACTACACTTCTATACTCAGTGGGATTGGAAAGTAATTCACCTAAATATGCTGATAAAGATTCGGTGGCGGTTATGGGAGTGTGACATAGTGAAGCATTATTCATGTTGAACCTATCGAGCAAGTCACATATATATTTCCCTTGAGTTAAGTAAAACCCTGTGCGATCTCTATGTGCTTCAATTCCAAGGAAATAGTGGAGAGAACCAAGATCCTTAAAAGAGAAAATAAAGTGTAGTTTGACAGCAAAGCATTTAAGACTATAGGGCTTACTACTAGTCACAAGTATGTCATCCACATATATCAAAATCATCAGAATCTAAGTCTTATTAGAATAGACAAACAAAGAGATATCACTCCCTGAATTTGTGAACCACCAAGCAAGAAGAACATTATGAAGTCTATCAAGCCATGCACTTGGAGCTTGTTTCAAGCCATAAAGAGCTTTAGACAATTTACACACATAATCAGGCTTAGAGTAGTCAACAAAACTGTCTAGTTGTTTCATAAAGACAGGTTCAGACAAAAAACCATTGAGAAAAGCATTATTGATATCAAATTGCTTTATTTCCTAGTCCAAAGAAATAGCAAGAGTCAAAACAATGCGAATAGTTGAAGCTTTAATGACGGGGCTGAAAATCTCATAAAAATCAATACCTTCACTTTGTTGAAATCCCTTAGCCACAAGCCTTGCTTTCCGCTTGGCTAAAGTTCCATCAGGATGAAATTTGAATTTAAAAATCCATTTGTTGTCAACTATGTTTTGATGTCTGTCTAGGAACAAGAGTCCAAGTACCATTTCTTTGGAGTGCTAAAAACTCCTCTATCATAGCTTGCTTCCATAGGGGGAATCTAAGGCTTGCTTTGGTACAAAATATGAAGAGATGGTTAGGCCAACATAAGGAAACTTGGGCTTAGTAATTCCAAGTTTACTCCTGGTGATCATTGGATGAGGTGGAGGGACGGTTGAGGGTTGTAAAGAAGGAGAATTAGGGACAATTGTAGTGTCAGATGTAGGAAGAAGAATGGGAGAAGGTGATGGATGAGGAGAGGTCGTGGCAATTGGAGTATTTGATGTGGGTGAGGCTATTGTAGGAGTTGAGGCTAGATGAGATGGTGGGTGTGCGGGCTATGAGAGGTGAAAGGAAGCAGGGCAAATTTGGATAAGGATTTTGAGGTGAGGCTGATGTGAGTAAAGGTGGGGGTTGAACAGATTTGGTGATTGGTTTAGGTGAGGAACAAGCTTCACTGAAAATAGGAGACACACTTGAGAAGTTGACAACTTCAGTTTTCGATGGCTTCTAAAAACACAAGAAAGAGTTAGCAAATGGATATTCATCCTCATTAAACACAACATGCCGTGATATGTATATCCTGCCAGTAGAACTTAAGCATTTGAAACCTTTATGAGAACCACTATAACCCAAAAAGGTACACTTGGTGCTGTGAAATTGAAGTTTGTTCTAGTTATAAGGGCGAAGACAAGGATAGCAGGCACATCCAAAAATTTTGAAGTTCCTATAATTTGGTTTTTTGTCATAGAGGACTTCAAAAGGAGAATCGTTCTTTAAAACAGCAGTCAGAAGCCTATTGATAAGATATACAACAGTAGAGAATGCTTCCCACCAATAATAAGTGGGCATAGATGCATGAGCCATGAGAGTTAAACCAATCTCAACAATATAATGATGCTTTCTTTCAACTCTACCATTTTGAGTTGATATGTGAGGACAAGAGTGTCGAAAAACAATACCATTATCATCAAGAAAACTATGAAAAAATTCTAAATTCACCACCCCAATCACTATGAAGGACTTTTATTTTCCTTTCAAAGGTGTTCTCAACCATAGTCTTAAAGATTTTAAAGGTAGAGAGAGCTTCCCCTTTTGTTTTCAATGGATAAATCCAGGTATGTCTGCTGTAATCATCAAGAAAATTGTTGTAAAATTTGTAACTACTAACTGATTTTATTGGGGAAGGTCCCCAAAGATTTGTATGAATGAGTTCTAGAACACAAGAGGCTCATGAATGAGATATAGGAAAGGATAGTCGATGAGACTTTCCCAATTGACAAGATTCACAGAAGTGAAAACTTTCATTAGATGACAAAGAGACATTACAATCATTGAGCACTCTCTGTAAAGTGATAGGCAGCGGAGAGGTGGGTTGGGAGTTGAGGATGCGACGGGTATGTCAGGAGCTGAGAAAATGAGTGATTAATTTGGGGATTTTGAAAATGAGAGAGTTCAGGAAAGAGAAAAGGTGGAGATGATGGAAAAGGAAAAAATTGAAATGATGATGATTGAAAAGATGTAGATGACACAGTGTGACCAGCTAGGGTTGAGGTGACTATGGAGTCTCTTGGTGACTTTATTGTGTGACTAATGGTGGAATTAGGGTTAGGGTTTTCAAACAGGGAGGAGGTAGTGGCTGATTTTGATAGGGTTGTAGAATTCCCAGATGTTGCCATTTCTGGCTTTTATGCTCTGATACCAAGTCAAGGATTTGAGGAAATTAGGCTAAGCTCACAATGAATAGCTTGAGCCTATAATTCTATTTATAGTATGTAAAGCCAATAATACAATGACATGTGTTCCTATGAGATTATTCTAGAATATGACAAAATACTCTAGAATACTATGTACAAATAATAATGAAATAATACAAACTATAGTTACAACTATATATTTATTTCTAATTGTGAGAATGGTTGTGTCATAGTTTATGTGTTTGAGAATTTATGATAATGTGTTTTTCATGAAAACTTCTTATAAATTTGTTACCCATGAGAATTTTCTGTTGGATAATTTTCCTGTTATATTATTTTATTTTGAATAATTTTCTGTTGGATAATTTTCCTGCGACTGGTCTTGTTCCAGACAGTCTTAAAAGTTTGTAACTTTTAAGACCGAACTCGAACCGGTCTTAAAGAAACTTTTTTAGACCGGACATTTAAAACATTAAGTCTTAAAATTCATACTATATAGACCTGATATATATTTTGTTCGGTACTAAAACTCAACTTTTAAGACCGGACAAAAGAATAGGTCGGTCTAAACAGATCGACATTTTAAGACCGGACAAAGAAAATCTAATCTAAAAAATACCGAATTCTAAGACTAGACGACTAATTAGACCGGTCTTAAAGGACCGACTTTTAAGACCGGATAATAAATACATCCGGTCTTAAAATTGAACTTTTTAGACTAGATGGATTAATACACTGGTCTTAAAAGACCAACTTTTAGGACCGGCCTAATATGTATAACTGTCTTAAAGTATGACTTTTAAGACTGGACATATAAATACATCCGGTCTTAAAATTTGAACTTTTAAGACCTACGTATTTATTTCCGGTCTAAATTTTCCCAAATTTTTTCCTTGTTATTCAGTTCTTTTTGATCATATATATACACACATCCACCACCCAATCCAACACATAAAAGTCGATACTTTAAGGTACAAGCTATGAACAATCCATTATGAATAAATTGAATTGGGAAAAGAATACAAATATTATTCACCATGAGTTATGTGACCTCTTAATTAATTATTATACTATGACAGTACAACACGTAAATGAATATATACAATAAGATAACTTAAAAATACAATGAGTTACAAATACAACACGTCAATCAACATACATGCTCAATATAATATTTACCATGCCTTCATTTGATTGCCACCCAACAATGTAACATCCTCTTTTATAACATGCCTCTTTCGATCGGATCCTGCCACATAAATAAAACAAGAACAAAAGCTTCATAGTCAGTGGCATTGGTTAAGAACATAGAATGAATATAGTTAAAACCTTAAAGTTTTCAAATAATTCTGTATATGAATATTACCTTATGAATTGACTCTTTTATAAAGGGATATCCTCCCATATCCCTTCTTGATGATCATTTCTTATGCCGGGTTCATTATCCGCTTCATCTTCTTCGTTCATGTCCGGTAGACCCCTTGAAAAAGGAGTACTCTCAGGAAGACCATAATTTGAATGAATTTCCTCATCAATATCAATGACCCTTTTTCCTTGGAGAGCTACAGACCACATTTTATTTTCTTGATCGGTGATATAGAACACTTGTTTCGCCTGGTCTGCCATAATAGTAGGTTCATCTCCAAAACTTCTACTATTGATATCGACTAATGTAAATCCTAGTCGATCGATCTGAACACCATTATTGATATTAACCCACTTGCATTTGAAAATGGGAAATCTAATTTTAACATAGTCCACCTCCCAAATCTCTTCAATAACCCCATAATAAGGCATGATTGCCAATTTAGGCCTCTTGTCTTTTGAACTGGAGAAGTGCATAGATTCAGCCTCTAACATAACACCACTGTTTTGGACGGTGCTCCTATCATCTAGGGACTTCGTGTAAAATGTATAGCCATTGACCACATACGAATTCCAACTTATGACATCAACCTCAGGACCACGCGCTAACCATTTGATTGTATCAGAAACACATTCCTTTCCCTTGACCTTTTGTTTGAACTAGTTTACAAAAGTTTTGTTATGCTCCCTAATCAACCTTTGTTCAGTCATTCGATGATTTTCTTTCCTTACAGCTTCTTTATGTGTATCTATGCTGGCTTGAACTTCATCAACATTATTCAAGATGTATAAGTGGACTTGTGACAACTCATCAGGATCCATACTCTTTACTGAAGCCCCTCGTCTACCCCCTTCAGCATGCTGACATTTAGGAAGCCCAATATGTCTTACTTTGGCCAAATAATTTTGGCAAAATTCCATGGCTTCTTCAGAAACATATTTTTGAACAATTGATGCTTCTGGCCGGTATGCGTTCTTCACATACCCTTTCAGGAATTTCATAGATATTTCAATTGAGTACATCTATCGTAAATGGATAAGGCCATACAACTTTTTCTCCCTCACTAGATGAACAATTAGATGAACCATGATGTCAAAAAATGTAGGAACAAAAAGCTTCTCAAGCTGGCGCACAAGATAAGATATCCTTCATTCTCCAATTCATCCAACTCTTCAATCTCGAAAACTTTACTACAAACCACATTGAGGAAGAAACAAAGTATAGTCAAAATGTGTTGAAGATCATATTCTGCGATGCCTCAAATAGTTACTGAGAGTAGTTGTTGCATTAAGACATGACAATCATGAGACTTTTGGCCTACTAATTTCAAGTCCTTCATCGATACAAGCGTCTTGAAATTTGAAGAATACCCCGAGGGAACTTTTGTGCCATGTAAACACTCACAAAAACTTTGTTTCTCATCCTTAGACAAAGTATGAGAAGCCGGGGGACAATAAGTTCTCTTACCATATGCCCTTGGATGCAAGTCTTCGCGTATACCCATTGCTTGCAAATCCAATCTTGCCTTCACACTATCCTTGGAGCTACCTTGTATGTTGAGAAGTGTGCCAACAATACTATCACATACGTTTTTCTCTACATGCATGACATCAATACAGTGTCTCACATCAAGATTGCACCAATATGGAAGATCGAAGAATACAAAACTCTTTTTCCATATATTTGTTTCTTTTCTACTCTTTGTAGTCTTACTAAAGATGACACTAATATTTTTCACCTTTTCATAAACTTGCTCCCCAGTCAATGCCACCGAAGCATCTTCATACTCTTGGCCACAAAAAAAAGCTTTCTTTAATTGACGTTATGGGTGGCCCCATCTAAGAAATCTCCTATGTCCAAGATAAACTGTCTTTCTTCCATGTTGAAATTGATGGTAGCATGTGCCTTCTTCACAAACCGGACATGCTTTATGGCCCTTTACATTATACCCTGACAAGTTACCATATGCTGGGAAGTCGTTTATAGTACAAAATATCATGGATCACAATATGCAATCATTCGGACATGCATGGATCTTTTTGTACTCCATCCTAAGTGGACAAAGTATTTTCTTAGCATCATAGGATGCATCAACACATTATCATCCGGAAACATGTCCTTAAAAGATTCAAACATTTCAGAAAAACTCTTATCACTCTATCCATGACGTGCTTTCAAGCTTACTAACTTCAATACAACGTTCAACAATTGGTATTTTTTGCACCCAGGGTATAGCGACGTCTCTGCATCACTGCACATATTACCATATGCATGTGATTGCTCAAAAGCCTCTTATCCTACATCACGAATAATGTCCTCTATGAGATCATCCATATCCGTGTCATTATCATCAAAGGCCACTTCCCCATATCGAGACTCACTTGGCATTTTTTCACCATGCCATACCTATACTGTATAGGTCTTACAAAATCCTTCATAAATTAAATGTGTGTATATAACTTCAGGACTTAGTTGCTTCTCATTCAAACATTCTACACAAGAGCAATAAAACTTCCCACTAGCATCATGGGCATTTCGTTTAGCAATTTCTATAAATTCCCTCACTCCATTCTTATATTCAACACTTGTCCGTAAACAATTTATCCAATTGTGATCCATAGTAGAATTCCTATAAAAGGAAAGATTTAACATACATTATCGGAAAAGTAAATTCCCATTAAGGAGAGAAACTTGCCCATTAAATGCATATGCTCAATGTAGGTTACAACACTGATATTTTTTTCAAGGAGAGAAACTTGCCCATTAAATGCATCACAATAAATGACTCTTGGTCATAAATGTATCACAGTGAATCGAAGAAGCAAAATAAATACAAGACGAGGAAAATAAATGCACCGTATGAAGGTTTTGTGGACTCACCTATAGCGTATAAATTCAAATGCTTTTGCTGAGTCTTTCTTCTACAGCCATGGATGTTGATGTTGCAGAAAACAAAAATAACCCTAAAAACACTTGTTGGTCAGTTGGGTAGGTCTCAAGTGCAAATATAGTCTTGAAAATACAATATTCATTACCAACAGAGGAACCCACAAGAACATTTCATCGATTTCATTCAACCCATGAAAAACCAGAATGATAAGAAGAAAAATCTAAAAGTTATATAACTGAAACACCTCTTACAAAATGGTCTATCGACGTTTAGCTAAGGAACCAGAAAGTGATAAGCTGACTAGCACTAGCTTGTCGAGAGAGCAACACGAACTATAGCACGAAGCAACACACAAACACTGGAGACAGAACATGAGTTATCACTTACGGCGCGACAAGAGAAGTTCAAAGAGGGAAATTTAATTTTCCGCGCAACAAAGATACTTTTTAGCTTTTTGGATTTTATTAAGATCGGTTAAGTATAAATTGTCTGGTCCTAAAGGTATATATTTTATTTATTTAATTTTTAAGACCGGAGTTTTATAAGAATCCGGTCCTAATTTTTTATTATTCATTTAATTTTAAGACCGGAGTTTTATAAAATATCCGGTCCTAAAAGTCAACTACATTAATTATAAAGTATCCTTTCCTAAAGGTTCTCATTTACATTACGAAACAAAAAAAGAGAGGATGGGCATTGGCGAGCGTAGCAACAACCAAATTAAAATAAAGGAAAATTGGAGAATAAGCTTCTTTAATTACTGGAGAATATGAACAAAAAGAAGACACAAGCTTAGTTCTTAATGCTTCATACATTACTGGAGAATATGCACGTACACAAGAAAAAAAAACTGAAAATTATCAACAACAAGAATCTGACTAAAAATCCTAAAGTTTATTATCATCCAATGCCTTGGTGATGTCGGTGTGAAAAGCATTAATTTCCCGCCGAAGATCAGTAAGTTCCTGTCTTATTTGCATCAGCCGCAATGCATCATTAGAGGAAAGAGGAGAGGGGATCATGGTCTGAAAGATGGAGGGGGCCGACAATCTCTTCATCATTCGAAATAAGAAGACGGAAGAACTCAGTATAGACAGGGTCACTGGGATTAGGAGGTTGGGGAATATTGGCAGAAGGATTGGGGGGGGGGGTGTGGAACCTCTTCAAAGTCTGAAGGCAGGAGGGGGTGCAAAAATCTCTTCATCATCCTAAATGACAATGGGTCCAACTACCTGAGACTTCCATCACAATATAATGCACTCTCGCTTGAGGGCTCCGTATAACGATCTAAGGAAGGCACGAGCTTTAGGAGTACCCCTATGAGTGGTTATCTTGTATGTAACCATGATTTGAGAAGTTGGGGACAAAGGATTATCAGGGACACAGTGAGGAGTTAGGACAGAGATGTAGTGAGGAGTTAGGGAAGGGAGATATGAAATTGTGACAATGAATGAGATTAAATAGGTATATATAATTAGTAAAAACTTTTAAGAGCGTATTTTTGAAATATCCGGTCCTAAATATTATTTTAAGACCGATTTATTGTAAAGAATCCGGTCCTAAAAGTCTATAATTAGATTTTTCAATTAAATAACTTTTAAGACCGGATTCTTATAAATAATATGATCCTAAAAGTCTATAATTAATTTTTTCAACTAAATGACTTTTAAGACCGTCCTTTTATTATATATCCAGTCCTAAATTTATTTTTTCAATCATTTCAATTACTTTTAAGACCGACCTTTTATCGTGTATTCGGTCCTAAAACTCAATTATTGTTTTTCAATTCAATTTGTTTTAAAATAAGAATTGGTTCTTAAAAAATATTACTTTTAAGAACGGATATTTTACAATATCTGGTATTAAAAGTTCATTCTTTTCAAATTACTCAGATAACAGAGTCGTATCCTTACACTTTGTTCAATGAATGATTCAGAGTTTCTTCGTCTTCTAGGTAAACTTCCCAACTATGCAGCTCCTCGTATTTTGAGGAACTATGCGTCTCCTCGTTAAAGTTTCCAGTGTTTCATATTCTTCAGGATGTGGTTCTCTATTTAAACCCGTTGTTACTTTAGTTTCTTCACATTCTTCTCCATCACTTCTACAACCTCCACGGCATCCTCCACCGTAATGGCTACTCTACCAGGTCCTCCTTTTCCTCCTCCTCTTCTTTAACCTCAGTGCCTTCCTCTGTTGCCTCTAAATCCTTCTTTCTACCAGATGAAGAAGCACATGCTGGCCCACGTCGATCACATCGACCGACGCTTGGGCCAATTTTTTGGGCTTGTTCATACCGTCAACAACAAGCTTAACATGGTACTCCACGCCAATGACGTGGAGCACCATGCTTCTGAAGAGGACGCCTCCTCCCCCTCCGACAATGATGAGAAGGATTAGAAGTTTTATGTTTTCTTTATTTGTAGTAGTGCTGCCCCTTACTGGGCAACATAAAAATTATAATAAATAAAATTTGTAGTTCACATCTTCGACCACATTGTCCTTTTCATTATCTTCATTTTTTTATGACAAAAAGGAAACAAACAAAACATTGTCCTCGTATGTGATCAACATTAAAAATTTGTAGAATACAACGTTAATACCATACTAAAAAAACAAACATCGCTTACCTTATTCGAACAAATACAAACACAGTGATGAAGATTCTTCTCAAGGTTAGACCGCCATTGTTGTCGGTTTTACCTTGCCTAGATTTGATTATTTTCAATGTCCTTTTCATTATCTTCCTTTTTTTTCCCGACAAAAAGAAGACAGAGAAAAGGGAGACCAATAATGCTGCTCAATATCTGGAGAGGCAAAATCGACGACAATGAGGGTCCTAGCTTGAGCAGAACCTCAGTTGTCTTGAACCCTAATGCATTGTCTGAAAAGCGGGTCACCATTTATATTTAAATGAAGACTTTTAACAAATACACGGTCCTAAAAGTCTCTCCATATTATTTAATTAAATGAAGACTTTTAGGACTGGACATTTAGCACATATACGGTGCTAAAAGTCTCTCCATATCTTTTAAAATTAAACGAAGACTTTTAGGACCGAACATTTACCACATATACGGTCCTAAAAGTCTCACCATATTTTTTAAAATTAAATGAAGACTTTTAGGACCGGACATTTAACACATATACGATCCTAAAAGTATCGCCATATTATTTAATTAAACGAAGACTTTTAGGACCGGACATTTACCACATATACGGTCATAAAAAGTCTTGCCATATTTTTTAAAATTAAACGAAGACTTTTAGGACCGGAAATTTAACACATATACGGTCCTAAGAGTCTCGCCATATTTTTTAAAATTAAATGAAGACTTTTAGGATTGAACATTTAACACATATACGGTCCTAAAAGTCTCGCCATATTTTTTAAAATTAAGCAATAAATATTTTTATCCACTATCCAATACATTTAGTTTGCTCATTTACAACATCCTGTCCTAAGGTATAAGCTCTAAAAAGCTTATCCACCATCCAATACATTCAGCAACCACAAACGGACACAAGGAACTTGTTTGAAATGAATAAACAAATTATTATTGTTCATTAAACAAATTGTACAATTGTTCATTTACAGATCGAAGATGATTGTTGCTACAACATATATTTACAAATGAATTCACAAATCATTTATTGTTTTGAATTTCCGAGTTCATTAGATCATACAGATATTCACAAAACACATCGCGTGTGTGCTCAATATCACCATCAGGAAAGGGGTCAGCACAGTCAAACGTCTATAACATCAAAGACAAAAATATATTAGTCGTCCTTCCTTGCATCAAAGGGGTCAGCGCACAGGCAAACGTATGTAATATCAAATACATTTATCATTTCAGTGATGTCAGTCATTTGTTGCATGACAATATTATATATGTGTGTCAAGACGTAATGGCCACATAAGTTTGACTCCTTTGGTTGCTGACGGGTCTAAAAACGAACAAGAAATATATAAGAGCATATATTACTTACTGACCAAGTTCACAAGGCAGTGTGCCAGTGTCCAAATATGTACTAACCTTTGGTATGATCCATGTAGGCTCTTTCATATGAAACTTAAGCCTTTTCTTGACCTTTTGTTTGTATGATTTCAATGGCCTATTGTCAAAATAAAAAATTTACTCAATTTCACTGAAAATTCACAGCAGAGATTTTAGACTAGACAATCATGAGAACGAAAGGAAATCACCAAGAGGGGGGTGAATTGGGGATTTTTAAAAACTTTTAAAATAACCTTGCACCCAAGCTGAAGCTAAACGTAAATAGATAGGGAAGAAGAGCTTGACACAGAAAGTTTATCCTGGTTCGGTCCAAACTCTTGACCTACGTCCAGTCCCGAGACTGCTCTCTCACAGAGTAGATATTGATAAACACTGAGGCTCTTTGTATATCAAATACAATACAGAAAGAAAACTGAATGTATATGTAACTCTTGAGCTTGCTTTTCGTTTCTGCTTGAATTCTCTGCTTTCGAAGTTTGTAATCTTGTTCTATATATAGTGGTCAATTGCTATGTGACCGTTACTTCTCAATTCGCATGTTCTTCATTTGAAATTCAGGTTGATGAGGATTATAGCCGTTGGGTTCTGATTTTCAGCTGATTTAATTCCAGACGCATGAAATCCTTCTTCATTCTGATTTGTCGCGTGAATTCAATGTCTTGGTTGATCCAACTAATACCTGAAACATTCTTAATTTAGAGTGGTTAAATATACATAGAATTCTCTAAATGAATGTAATCAATTCGCATAGAAATGGTAATTTTGTTGTTCAAACTAATTAGGATGAAAACAGTAACGTTTATTTTTGCTGTCGTCTTAAACTCGAGTTCGCCAAGTCAGGCTCGAGTTCGTAAGGCACTTTGAGTATCGGGTTCATCTTCTGTGAGGAGCAAACTCTGGAGTTTGATGTAAACTCTGGAATTTGTAAATTGTCTCATAATGTAAACTCGAGTTCAGAAAGGTAGGCTCGAGTTCGAATTATCGCTGAGCATTTTGTCGAGCGAGCACCTGAAATAATATTTCTCAAGCCAGGCAGGCTCGAGTCCATTAGTGATTAGGCTCGAGTTTAACACTATTCATGCCTAAGAAATTTGATCATTCGAAAGAGTGGGCTGGAGCACAAATATGAACTCTGGAGTTTGTGCATTTGCTTTACTCTCCTTCAATGAAGGGCTCGAGTTCATAATTACAGGCTCGAGTTCGACTTTATTTATTTCAGGGCTTATCGGAGTGAACTGGAGGTTTGAACATAAACTCTGGAGTTTGTGAATGAAGGAAACCTTGGGAGCTCTCTGCCAGGGGAAAACTCGAGCTTGCAATAACAGGCTCGAGTTTACCTATTTTGTAAACTCTTCTTCGTTTGTCAAACCATAGAGTAAACTCTACACAAAAGTATTAGGCTCGAGTCCATATACTTAGGCTCGAGTTTTCATCAATTCTGACCATAGAAATAAGCAAACTCTACACAAAATATAAACTCGAAGTTTAAAGAGATGATTTTCAATTGGAAAATGTTTCCTGCAGAGGCAAACTCGAGCTTGTCTATACAGCTCGAGTTTACTCATTTGTAAACTCTTTAACATTATACCATGGAGAGTTTAGGCTGGAGTTTATTTATTCGAGCTTGAGTTCGTCATCTTTGAAATAGCCTGATATGCTCTCTGTTTGCAGCAAACTCGAGCTTGCCTAGTTAGGCTCAAGTTTTGCGATGACAGAATGTTTTTGACTCTTTTGTCTTATTAAAACATTCATACTTGTTTACAATTATTATTAATCATCAAAACACATAGAGAACTAACAAATCAAAATGACATGCTTACTTGTTCACGATTTGCTTCAATGTAGGCGGTGGATCGTTGTGAATGGAGCATAAAAGACCACTATATTCTCAACCGCGCAAATCAGGACCAACTGCCAATGGCGACTAAAAATTCAAAACAGACAAGTACTCAGTAATATGTAGCAGAATTAAGGGAATTGCAGAAGAATTATGATATGTAACTAATGTAGTATGGTGCCAAGTACCACTTTCTCATGTTGTTACACAACCTTGATGTTATGTATGATTTTCTCTCCGATAAGGCTAGTTGACTTATGTATTGTGGGCACAAGAATCCAATATCTTGGCTTTTTCCCTGTTGTTCCAATTCACGATGCATGAACCTATAATAATGATGTCAGAGAATTAGTATATATGTATGTGAGTGTCTCACATTTAGGTTATGTACTCATAGAAGAAGATACTTACTTTATAAACATGAGAATAATTGCATCAGTAAGCTCCTGTTTATCAAATAGCAGGGAAATTAAGTCATCTTGGTCAGCATAAACCGGCTGCTTATTACGGAGGCCTACTTCTGTATTGACAAGCCACCATTTAACACCAATATTTTTTTTGGATACTATAAGGACAATTTTTTCCTTGGCACTCAACTTAGCTGTGCCAACAACTTCAGGAAGGGCTAGAGCTTCAAGAGGAGTAGAAGCATGTACAAGCTTCACTGGCCATGAGATGAAGCTTCCTTTGACATCACTCACAACCTTCAACTGACCAGTTGGGAGAGGGACAGGTGCATCAATGATCACCTCTTCAATTGACACTTTGGCTTTATCATCAGCCATTTGTTGGTGGTGTACAGTTGATCCCAAGTTGTAGAGTACAGTCCCTTTTGCAACTAATTGTTTATCAGGATCCTCCACATACAGGTCACAAGGTTCCTCTGACCGTCCAATAATGCAACTCCCTTTAGTGCTCTACATAGGTACTGGTGAGTATGGCAAGGGAACAATGGTCTCTGGATGAGAGTTCACAAGCATTATCATTTGCTCATTAATCTTGTCTAGCTGGGCTTGAAAATTTGCAGTTAATGTAGCTTCTCACTCCGTTGCTTTGGCCGCTGCTTCCTCAGTCGCTATGGCAAGAGTATATTCCATCCCCTCCCGGGTAACCATACTTTATTTATGGCGTTTGGATTTACTAAAGTATTGCTTCAGGCCTACTCGTCCTCCAATCCATCCCCCTTACACACCCTGAGTGATCCGGTTTTCTAGTTGCAATGGTCAGAACATCATTCCTCTCGTCTGACACAAAAGATCCCCCTGTTTCTTTCTTTTTAAGATCTTCCTGTAAGATACGGATAACGAGAAGCTTAGTAATGAAACATTTTTAGTAACTAAAAAATAACAATAATGATACTTACAATTCTTTCAGCAACTAGACGAGTTTTTTCACTCGTGTAATCGAATGAAGATGTAATATCACCTAGAGGGGGAGTGAATAGGTGATCTCAAAATCTTTTTCGCAAGAACCACACAGATAAAAAAATGAACGAGGATAAACAAGAAAAAGACACGAGGCAATTTATACTGGTTCAGTATAATACTTTGACCTACGTCCAGTTCCCAAGCATACTTTGAGATTTCCACTAACTCTTCAAATGAACACAATTACACACACTGTATAGGACGATCCTTTCACTCTCGGGCTCTCTCCCCCTTACAAGTTGTAATTGTACACCAACACTTAAGGTTCCACAACCTCAAGATTTTACAAAAACAATGATCGGAATAAGTGTTTAGAAACTCCTTACGAGTAGATGAAAGTTAAACACTGAAGTGTATAAAAATATCCGAAGATATTAATAAAACAGTAGTTGCAATAAATTTGAATTGAATGCACAGCGTTTTGGTAGGTTGGCGAATTCAATGCTTTGGCTATTTATAGATGTTGCAATAAATGACCGTTGGTGAAGCTTGAGGATTAACAGTTGAGAGTCTTGAATATGTCCATTAGACAGATGAAGCTCGGTTAATATTTTTTCCGTTCAAATAATCCAGGTGGATTCACAATTCCAACATTCTCTTCATTCCTTTTGTTTTGCCCATTGTGAAACAACATTTATTTCTCGAATGGAATGTAAGAGAAAACTTTATGTTGATCAGAGTATTGGTTACGGAGATTATCACAGATTTTGGCAACTGCATTTAATGCTTCTCTGACACAAATTGATTTCTGTAAATCTGATGTTTAATCCAAGATAAAATCTTTTGAAACTCATTAACAAACTGATTAAAAGCAATTAGAAGTAGAAATGAGTAGCATTAAGAAGTAATGAAACTAACACAGTGATTTTATAAGTTACGCAGATGGAGATTTCAAAACAGAGGGATCTTGCTCAAGCAACAATCTATACTTGCTCGGGCAAGCTTCTCTTGAACAAGTTAAAAGATGATCATTGTCGCTAATGCTCGAGCAAGGTTTTTCGTCTGCTCGAGCATGGTGCTCGGGCAAGCTTCTTCACAAGAGTTGAAAAGTGTTCAGAGTCGCTGATGCTCGAGCATGCCAATATTCTTGCTCGAGCATGACACAGACAGAGGCGAGA
The DNA here is from genome assembly GCA_025563575.1 of Acacia pycnantha. Lineage (NCBI taxonomy): Eukaryota > Viridiplantae > Streptophyta > Magnoliopsida > Fabales > Fabaceae > Acacia > Acacia pycnantha. The sequence goes on along the minus strand of JAMWYP010000002.1, from coordinate 1,823,155 downwards.
ATTTGAGAATACACTGATGTTGCTCGAGCAGGGTTTTGCTCTTGCTCGAGCATGGTGCTCGAGCATGATATTGTCATGCTCGGGCAAGCGTTATACAGAAGTGAAAAATGGACACTTGAGAGATGCTGCTCGAGCAAGTATTTGTTTCTGCTCGAGCATGGTGCTCGAGCATGAAATTTTCATTCTCGGGCAAACGTCATACAGAAACGAAGAGTGAGTGTTTGACGGCTGCTGCTCGAGCAAGCCTACTTCAATGCTCGAGCAAGACTCTTTGACTTGCATATTCTTGCTTCTGCCTTGACGCTGCTCGAGCAAGGAATTGCTCCTGCTCGAGCATGGTTGCTCAACTAATTACAATGCTCTCTATCTCAAAGTTGCTCGGGCATAACAAATGTGTTGCTCGAGCTAGACTATTTAAAAATCACTTCCTTGTTCTAAAATCTTGATGATGCTCGGGCAATGTTAGTGAGCTGCTCGAGCAAACCATAACTTAGACGATTATGACTTAATTCAATAACTTAGAATTTGTAATCATCAAAACACCGAGAGCTAACATAATCGCTGCTTGGCTTTTTGTGAATATACAACCATAACTCCTCGCGATGTATTGGAGATGGCGGCAAATCACATATCGTAGAAGGATTGGATTCAAATTCATCTTCCAATATCTTCCGCCTGGCCGCCATCAATTCTTTTTTGGCCTTTTTATATCCGCCACGAGAAGTTCTATGCGAGCAATCATTCATTCTCCTGATCTCTTGTGCTTGTTCCCTTCTTTTCTGTGAATCAGGATTGAAAACAACTATTAATTATGAATTCCATCCATCTCACTAATAGAAATTAGAGAGCTTCTTCTTGATATGAACCTCAAACACTAGTCAAATTCACTTCATCAAGTTTCAACATTTTATTTAAGGAAGATGTAGAATTGTGGAAGAAATTGGGAGAAACAGAGGAAAAGGAGTTGCAGAACTGCTGCCAACTCAGTCAATTCATTCATTCATCATAACTGGTTCCTACACATATTAGTCTAACCTCTTATATATAGTTAGAGGCTTGACTCTTAAGGCTCAATAACAGCTTGCACTGAAACCTTTACACAGTTAACATACTAACTAACTAACAACAATGTCTAACCACTACCTACTATAACAAAACTAAGACTATAATAATGGCTTGACTCTTATGCCATTACTATTTCCCTAATTACCTACTTAGTATTTTACCTTTTCACGGTTTACATATCAGACTTGTATAGAACTAATACATGCTCCTCTGATGTAGGACAAAGGATGGAAATGTATACTTTTATTCACACACCAAACCATCTAACTAACAGGATTATATAAACACAATAACATTCATATATCTGCACAAGTTAATAAGCATACAAAAAAGGGAAAACAAAACTAAATATAAACTCACCAAAGCTTCAAGAGTGGTCTGTAGCTGAACAAATTGTTGCTAAATTTGTTCATCAATAAATGTGTACTTCTCCCAAGGATCAGGGCGACGAGGCTTACCAGCTAGATGAGGAGAAGGCTGGGCAAGAGGTGGTGTAGTAGTAGAGGATGAAGTGAAGGATGAAGTCTGGTAAGGAGTAAGTGTAGGATCAACAGAATTGGAAGGCATAGAAGGTGGATGAGAGGGAAGTATAGAGGGAGTAGTGGTAGTATGCATAGGATGGGAAACAGGAGCAGGCTCAGATGGTGTAGTAGAAGTTAATGGTACAGATGAAGCCAAGTGAGGGTCAGTGGGATTAATACCAACAGCATTGAGGGCAGCCTTGAATTGAAACATCTTCTTATTTTGCTCATTCTGCTGATCAAACAAAGTCTAAAATTTCTCATTGATCTTAGCAAATAGATGAGTCAAGTGTGCCTCCAAATCCTTGATCAGGGAAACATTGGTTTGAACCAAGGTTTCCAACTTGTGGTCAACAGAAGCTTGAAAGACTATGTTGGACTGAATCAGAGGAGCAAGAGTAGCTGAATAGCCTCATTAATAGAGGCAACAACAAATAAAGGGCCTTAACTAGAAGCAATATATGATCTGGCCTGTGATGGCTGAGCCTCGTCTAGTCTAGATGATAAAGGCATGGTCTTCTTCACAGATTGTTTCTTAGGCTTCTCGGAAGCCTCAGTGAATGAAATCCTCATTCTGATGAGATGTGGCTGTCCAAATTTCTCGGGCCATACTGGTTTTTCATCTGGGATAATATACTCATATTGTTCAAGGCCAAGATATGAAATACCAAGTTAGGGAAAGTAAAAGTAAAACGATTAGTCAGATGAAAGCAAAATTGTACCATCCATTAATAATCCATTTCCCTAAGTTGCGAGGCTTCTGAGATATTATTAAAAAAATGAGGGATAATCTCTCTTAACAAATGAGTGAAGCTTTGACTTTTTTGGACCATGTTCCGACTGTACAGATACCAAATTACTAGGAAAGTTTCATTCATGTTAACAGGCTTGAACTTCAAAGCACTGATAGGTTCACTAGGCCTTAGAATGCTGAAAATCTCATTGTCAGACATTTTCTTAGGATCCTGGTTTGGAATGTCCATCGTGTATGGTATTAAGATCCTTAGCAGTGATCTTAATAGGCTATCCCTGAATAGAGGTCACAAGTACATCTTCCTCATCTTCATCATCTTTCTCAGCAATCTTCATACTGAAATAAAATATTTTGACAATCGTAGGACAACAAGGAGTTCAAAGACATAATAGAGGCTCATACTGCTGAAGCCATGGTGATAGATCAATGTTGCATTAAGTTCTAAATTTATTTAAATCCACATTCACAGTTGGGCAAAAAGGTCGATTCCCATAATGAAAGTCAAAACTTTCTTGATCAGGAATGACAATGGCAGTATTAATCATACCCGATGGACAAACCAAAGGTTAACCAAGCAATTAAACATGGAGGGTCCAACTAAACCAAATGCCTATGGAGCTTGACTACTCGAAGCATGAGAAGGTTGAGACAGTCTCTGAAGTCTCTCAGCATTGGACATTGATCGTCCTTCCTCATATGGATCCACTGCCAGGAGTTTGTCTTTGCCTTTCATGGAAGGCAACAACAATGTCTGTTGCTGAGTTACAGGTCTTGATGGCTCCTGAATCACAATCCCTTTGGCCTTGGCTTTTGGTTGAGGCTTATCATATTGAAATTTTGGTCGGAAGGGAGTGATTTTGGGTTTCTTGGTGGGTTGTAGAAGAGGTGAATCCGGTGGTGAATCTGGCAGGGTTTGAAAGCCAAGACCCACTTTGAGATTTTTGGTTCGAGCCATTGAAAACAAGATATTCGTCGGAAAAAGGAATGAGGATTTGGAGAAGAAGAGGAAAGACAAGGGTTTTAGCAAGAGGCAAGAGCCGATATTGAAAATCTGTGTTGTAGAGAATTTATGTAGGGAATAATGAAAAGTAACTGTCAGAAATTTGAAAAGGAAGAGTCCGTTGGAAAGAATCAAATGGAAACGCCCAAACGCCAACAGATTCGAAATGGGAAAATGAAGGAGTTTTGGAGACCTTTAAAAGAAAAGAGAACGATTGGGAAACGACGTGAGGGAAATGAAATAGTGTGATTGAACATTTATAAAATTTTTCCCGTCTTTGCTCGAGCAAAATCGAGCTTGCTCAAGTAAAGATGACGATTAGGTCATGCTCGAGCAAACAGTAACGTACTCGAGCATGATTACTGAAAATGCTGAAATACCTTACTTCAAGTGTGTTCTGTGAACACTTGAACCCTTTTGAAGAGAGATTTGATCTTTTTGATTTGATTTTGTCTTCCGAATTTCACTTTTATCAAGTCCTTTGTGGGTTGCTTGAGCATGTCTGGAAGCTTGCTCGGGTAAACTTGCTCTATGCCTTTCCATTAGATGCTCCTTCATGCCTTTGCTTGAGCATGCTAGACTCCTTGCTCGAGCATGCTGCTGTTCCTACAGTGCCCATTGTGCCTTGCTCAAACACATAGTGACTTGCTCGAGCACTTTACTCGAGCAAGCATGCTCCATGCTCGAGTAGGCTTAGTTCAGTATCCTGAAACATGAAGAACCCATATTAGTTCTCGATATTACTCGAGCAAGTTATTGTGATGCTTGAGTATGTTACTAAATTTTGCAGTTGTTCTAAAGGCAATCTTCACGATATTGCTGGGCCATCTGAAAATGTGCTTGAGCATCATAACTCTATCTTTTACTTTATTTTATATTGTAGAAACAAAGCATCCTACAAAACAAATTCTAGAGATTCTGATGCTAAAATTAGTAATGATATATCAAATTAAACTTGAAATTAACTAGTAATGAAGAGATTGTTTACAACTCATTGGGGTTTACCATACCCAATTCTCTTCTGATGCAGAGAAACTGATCTTTGGCCAACGGTTTGGTGAAAATATCAGCAAGTTGTAGATGAATAGGAATGAACAACACTTTAACATCCTTCTTCTGAACATGGTCTCTAATGAGGTGATGTCTTATGTCAATATACATGGTTCTTGAGTATTGAATGGGATTTTTTGCCAAGCTTATCGTACTTGTGTTGTCACTGAGGATTGGAATTTCCTTGAAATGAATTCCCAGGTCTTGAAGTTGTTGCTTGAGCCAAAGCACTTAAGCATAACAACTTGAAGCAGCTACATACTCAGCTTCAGTGGATGACAAAGAGACAATATTTTGTTTCTTGCTAAACCACGACACAAGAGACCTACTGAGGAACTCATATTGTCCACTTGTGCTATTTCTGTTTGTTTTGTAACCAACATAATCTGAGTCTGAGTAAGCAACGAGATATTCATTACGTCCTTTAGGAAAACCAAATTCCAAGTTTCTCCGTGTTTGCAAAATATCTGAATATTTTTTTTTACTGTCTCAGCATAAGACTCTTTGGAGCAGATTAATATCTTGCACACATTCCCACGTTGAATTGGATGTTTGGTCTACTTTCTGTCAAATATAGTAATGAACCAATCATTCCTCTATACTTGGTTATGTTGAAATATTTCCCTTTGACATCAACATCAAGAAGAGTTGTTGAACTCATTGAAGTGTCAGCTCTATTACAATGATCCATCCTTTATTTCTTGAAAAGGTCTTGGAGATATTTGGTTTGATAGATCAATATCCCATTCTTTCGTTGTTTGATTTGAAGTCTGAGAAAATAGTTCAGTTATCCCATCATGGACATTTCAAACTCTCCCTGCATAGTCTTAGAAAACTCTTCACACAAAGAATCATTAGTAGCACTGAATATAATGTCATCGACATAAATTTGCACAATTAGTACATCATTTTTCTTATTGTGTTTGATGAAGAGAGTTGTATCGACTTTACTTCTGAAAAATCCTTGATTAAGAAGAAAGTTGCTCAGTCTTTCATACCAAGCTCTAGGAGCTTATTTAAGATCGAGAGAGCCTTTTTGAGATGAAAGGCATGATCATGATGAGACATGCCTTCAAAATTAGGAGGTTGTTCAACATAGGCTTCTTCCTGAATGAAACCATGTAGGAAGTCACTTTTGACATCCATTTGATAGAGTTTAAATCCTTTGATACATGAAAAGGCTAAGAGCACTCGTATAGCTTCCAATTTGGCTACTGGTGCATACGTTTCCTTATAATTAATACTTTCTTCTTGATTTTAGCCTTTGGCAACAAATCTTTCCTTATGTCTGACAATGAATGTGGATTTATCACGTTTGTTCTTGAATACCCATTTGGTGCCAATGACCGAATGGTCCTTAGGTCTGGATACCAAGTCCCAAACAATTTCTTTCAAATTGATTCAATTCCTCTTGCATTGCTATCACCCAATCATTGCCTGAAAGGGCTTTGTCAATGTTGGAGGGTTCAATCTCTGAAATGAAGGTAGAGAAGCTGACTTCATTAAGAACTTTACTCCTTGTTCTTATTCCCTCATTGACATCTCCTATAAATTGATCTATAAGATGACTCTTATTGTATCTCCAGGCTCTAGGTTAACCCTGATCATCTGGATCAAGATCATTTTCAGATTCAATTTCCAATGGAGAAGGGGGCTTTGAAATGGTTTGAGGCTCCTTAGGATGAACCAATTCAGGTTCATCTAAAGGTTTGGAAGAAGGGTCTAATTCAGAAAATACAACATGTATAGACTCTTCAACAACACAATTACACTTGTAATATACTCTATAAGCTTTACTTCTATTTGAGTAACCAAGAAATATACCTTCATCTGACTTAGGATTAAAATTTTCCAAGTTATCCTTACCATTGTTGTGGATGAAGCATTTACATCCAAATATATGTAGATGAGATAGATTAGGCTTCTTTCCTTTGTATAGCTCATAGGGAGTTTTGTCAAGCTTCTTGTGGATATAAGCTCTATTGGAGGTGTAACATGCAGTACTCATAGCATTTGCCCAGAATACTTGTGATATGTTTTTCTCATTAAGCATAGCCCTGGCCATCTCAGTAAGGACTATATTCTTTCTTTCCTTTACACCATTTTATTGAGGAGTCCTTGGTGTTGAGAAGTTATGATTGATTCCATTGGCATCGCAGTATTCACCGAAGGCTTGGTTTTCAAATTTTCCTCTATGGTCTATCCTTATTCTTGAAATGAACACACCTTTGGTGTATAAATACAACAAATGTTTCATCTTTTGATGAAAGAAAGATAATCTAAGAAAATATGGAGAAATCATCAACTATGGCCAAGGTGTATAGATTGCCATCGAGGCTTTTAACCCTTGTTGATCCAACTAAATCGATATGTAGAAGTTGAAGTGGTCGATCAGTTGTGATTTCATTCTTTGATTTAAAAGAGGATTTAGTTTGTTTACCCTTTTTGACAAGCATAACAAATCAAGTCATTTTTAAAAGTAAGTTCGGGTAAACCGAGAACTAATTCCTTTTTAAGCAACTTGTCCAGTTGGTGCATATTGACATGAGCTAAATGTTTATGCCATAACCAACTTTCATCCATGTTGCTAACAAACCATTTTTTCAGAAATAGCATCATTACTAGGCATTTCAAAGGTGTAACAATTACCTTCCCTTGATGCTTTGAATAATACCTTTAGGTGATCCTTATTGATCTGGAGATCTTTCTTGTTTACAATCAGACATTCTTTTGAATCGAAGATGATCCAGTTATCCTTATCTGCACTTTGGCTAACACTAAGGAGATTGTGGCATAGACCTTCTATATAGTAGACGTCTTTGATTTGAGCTCCATATTTTCCACTAATTTCCCTAATTCCGGCAATTCTACCTGATTGGTTTCCTCCAAAGGTTGCTTTGCCACCAGACTTTGGTTTCATTGTGACAAACTTGGATTGATCTCCAGTCGTGTGTCTGGAGCATCCACTATCAATATACCACTTGTTGTTCTTTGATGCTCATAGACATACCTACACTTAATGACAATTAAGTTTTAGGTACCCATCGTTTCTTGGGTCCTTTTTGGTTAGTTTGAACAGAAGGAAACACATATGATCCCTTAGGTACCCATTTATAAGTACCTACTGGTTTGTCAATTCTTTTCTTTCTATGGAAGCAAGAGGATGCACTATGCCCCTTTCAGTTGCAATAGGTGCAATAGTTGCAATGAGCGAAAAGATTAGATGAATGAACAGACTTTTGAAAATAATTCAGATAAGACCTTTCTCCTCTTTTATTTCTTCCTTTTTCCTTATATAGTTCATGACTATATCCTATTCCTAACCTATCATTGGTGAATCTTTGAGATTTTAAAATCACATTGAGCATTTCACTGCCATTAGTGAATTTCTCAAGAGTTTTGTTAAGATAAGAGTTGCTTTTCTCTAAGGCAGAGTAATTTCCACAAACTTTGTTGCAATTATCTTGAACTTGTTGCTCAAGAGTTTTAAGTTTCTTCTTTGAAGATATAAGTTCTTTGGCAACTTTTCTGAACTTAGAATGTAAAGCATTATATTTAGAAAGTAATTCATCATAAGTAGGTGCAGAATTAAGTACCTAGTTGTCTTTAGATACCTTATGATTAACAAGGCATATGTTAGCTATTTCCTCTTCTTTGCTTTCATCATTAGAGGAGCTATCTCCCCAAATAGCAGATACATAAGCTTTCTTCTTGAATTTATTGTATCTTTTCTTTTCCTTATCATTGCCCTTCAAATGAGGACATTCGATTTGATATGACTCAGTTTCTAACATTCATGGAAGATGATTTGATCTTTGTCTTTGAACTCTCATCTGCTACTTTTTCCTCCTTTCTAGAATCTTCTAAAGCCTTTGCCGTTTTTGTGGAACCTTTTAAATCTTCAGCCAAACATACCAAGTTCATCATTCTCTTCATCTTCTTCTTTTGGCTCCTTATCTTTTATGGCATTTAAGGCAACACCTTTGCTCTTATTGTTGATCTCGTCTAGACCCTTTTTGAACTTCAGTTTGCCTTCATATTCGGATAGACTTCTAAATAGTGCAACCACTGATCTCATTGATTCTCCTCAAGCTTCTTTGATGGTTGTGACTTTATCTTTACTTGAGAATTCTGATCATACGTTTTACCCAAGGCTGATAACAGATTAATCAGATGAGTAAATCGTACTTCAAACTCTGCAATAGATTCCCCAAACTTTATAGGAAGCAGATTGTATTCAATCATTAGAGTATTGATTCGAATCTCCTTTATACCAGTGGTGCATTCATGAGCTATTTCCAGAGCCTTCCATATTTCTTTAGCGGTTGTTAAATTGTATACACGAAAGTACTCCTTCTGGCTTAGAACATTATGAATCATCAGAATGGCCTTACTATTTAGTGTTATTAGCCTTCTGTCATTTTCATCGAATTTTGATTCGAGATTTGCTCCTCAAACTCCATCTTCCTATTAGTTCTCTATGTGTTTTGATGATAACTGTCAATTGTAAACACAATTGAAGTTTGTATTTGTAAGTTGAAAAACTTACTGTTAATGGCAAACTCAAGTTTGTAGTTGCAAACTCGAGTTTGGACTTGACAGAGAGTTGCTCAAGTTTTTCCAAACTTAGGCAAACTAGAGTTAATAATTGTAAACTCGAATTTGTGTCATCCAGAGAGCACTCAAAGTTTTTCAAGTTAAGACAAACTCGAGTTTGTATAAGTAAACTTGAGTTTGTGTTACACAGAGAACCTTCAAGGATTTGTGAACTTGACCATTTGTGCTTGGCCAAGAGTTTTTCGGGTTTTCCACATTTTGAGAAAACTCGAGTTTAGCTGAGTAAACTCAAGTATGTCTAAGACAGAGAATTTTCAAAGTTTCCTAACTTAAGCAAACTTGAGTTTGGATTTGCAAACTCAAGTTTGCTCTTGGAAGAGAGTTTTCAAGATTTTTCATCTTTCATGGAAACTGAAGTTTGAGTGAGCAAACTCGAGTTTGTGTCATGCAAAGAGCTTCTCGCTATTTTGATCTCTTGAAAACTCGAGTTTACTTTTGAAAAATCCAATTTTGAGCTTTGTGGACTTAAACATTTTTTCACTTCAAAAGTCCCAAACTCGAGTTTGTCACTTATTAACTCGAGTTTGCTTATAATCTCAAAATGCTCTTCAAAGCTCAAATCACGACATTCTTCTCTGGAAGGAGAAAACTTGAGTTTGAGTTTATTAACTCGAGTTTGGTTCCTGAAGAAGAGTTGCAAACTCCAGTTTGCTAAAACAAACTCAAGTTTGTGTCGCCATGTTTGAAAATCAAATTGCACGAATTTGTGAAATCTTCATGTTTGATTTTGGTATTTCTTATCATCACTCATCACTATTCTTAACTATGTTTAATCAGTTTGTTAATGAGTTTCATATGAATTAAAGAGTATTAAATGAAGATTTAACTTAAAGCAAAAAGTGACGTCAGCACATTTATTGCAAAGACCAGAAGACTTGCACTCTTTTGAACAATCATTCTCTACACGTTGCTAAGGGATTGACGTTTTCTTTCCCTATCAAGAAGCTTTTAGTTCCCTATGTGTTTTGATGATAACTGACAATTGTAAAACCATATTAAAGATTGTCTTTGTTAAGTTAAAAAACTTACTGTCAAAGACAAACTCGAGTTTTGGTTTGGAAACTTGAGTTTGGACTTGACAGAGAGTAGCTCAAGTTTTTGCAAACTTAGACAAACTCGAGTTTAGGTTTTGAAACTCGAGTTTTGACTATATAGAGAGCTCCTAAGTTTTTCAAAGACAAAGCAAACTCGAGTTTAGTTTTAATGAACTCGAGTTCTGACAAGACAGAAAGCTATCAATATTTTAAACTTAGCAAAACTCCAGTTTCCATTTGGAAACTCAAGTTTGTGCTAAACGGAGAGTTCTCAAAGTTTCCAAGTTTTGTTGGAAACTCGAGTTTACAGCATACAAAAAACTATGCTTTATTCTGAACTTGTGAAAAACTCCAGTTTTTGTCTGAAAACTCCAATTTGCATATGACAATGTTTTTCAAAGATTTCTCTCTTATGAGGAAACTCGAGTTTAGTTTTAGAAACTCGAGTTTAGGCCTTACAGAGAAGAACTCAAAGTTTCTAAAGTTTTGAAAACTCCAGTTTTAATTTGAAAACTCTAGTTTAGACCATGCAGAGAGTTTTCCATTTTTCAAAGATATATGGAAACTCGAGTTTCACTTTTCAAACTCAAGTTTAAGCCAAGCAGAGAGCTCTGCTATATTTGAACCTTTTGAAAACTTTAGTTTGGTTTTGGAAACTCCAGTTTTGAGCTTTTGGACTTAAACTTGTTTTCATCATAAAAGTCTAAAACTCGAGTTTGTTACTTAATGACTCGAGTTTTGAACCTGTCTCAAAACTTGCTTCAAAGACCAAATCGCGACATTCTTTCTGGATGAAGAAAACTCGAGTTTGGTTTTGGAAACTTGAGTTTAGGCTTTTAATGAAAAATGAAAACTCCAGTTTGGATGAACAAACTCGAGTTTGCGTTGTTGGTTTTGAAATTCAAACTAGACGAATTTGTGAAATCTTCATGTTTGAGTATAATACTTCATATCATCACTCATTACTATTCCTAACTATGTTTAATCAGTTTTTAGTGAGTTTCAGATGATTTAAAGAGAATTAAAGGAAGCATTAGTATAAAGCAAAAAGTGATGTTGGTTCATTAAATGAAAAGTCCATAAAACTTGCATTCTTTTGAACAATCATTCTACACACATTGCAAATGGATTAATGTTTCATTTCCACATCCAGTAGCTGCTCTTCCAACGGATTAAAAGTCAAGAAGTCAATCATAAACTTCTGTGCAGCTGGATTAACCAAAGAGTAGAGAGAAGAAGAAGACCAAACCTTCAACTAATCCATTCTAAATGTTGGCAATGGTCACATTGAAGATTACAACGGTTATTTAATGCTCTCTTTGTATAAATAGAGTTGCATTCAATTCTTCTCAACAACCAATATGCAGAAAATGAAAATCATTCAAGTTTCCAACTACTCTTTGAGTTTTCTTGAGTAAAGTATCTTTTGATACATTGTACTTCAGTGATTATCTGTATCTACTCTTAGAGAGAGTTCATTTATTGAAATTCATTCATTGTAAGAATCTCAAGTCAAGGGACTTGGAGATTGGGATATTGATTGCAACTTGTAAGGGGGAGTAAGTTCTAGTGACATAATTACTCTTGAGTTACAGAGTGTGTTATCAATTGAGTTAGTGAAAAATCCCTGAGTGTCTGGGGACTGGACATAGGTCAAGAGGTTGGACCGAACCAGTATAAATTCCTTGTGTCTTGCTCATCTTCCCTATACTCTGTCTAGCTCTGTTTTTAGTGTTAAAAAACAGAGCAATTCGCAAAGAATTTTATAATCCCCAATTCACCCCCTCTTGGTGATTAAGCTCCACTTTCATTTGGTATCAGAGCCAGGTCTTCTCAAAAGAGCTTAACATCTCGAGAAGGATCACCATGGAAGGTATTCTACCTGATGGAGCTTCGATCAACAGACCACCCAGTTTTTAGTGGAGAGCACTACTCTTTCTGGAAAGCCAAATTCAAAGTCTTTGTCATGGCCAGTGAATATGGCCTGTGGAGAGTGTTCAAAATTGGCAACTATTCTCCAACTATTCTTGAAAATGGACTTAGAGTTCCAAAGCCTGAGGAGAACTATGATAAGAATGACAGGAGAAACGTCACACTCAATAGTAAAGCCATCCTCATGTTGCAAAGTGCTTTAAGTCAGCAAGAGTATTTTCATATTTGCACATTGCCATCTGCTAAAGCTATGTGGGATGCTCTGGAGATAGCTCATAAAGGAACAACTTAAGTCAAGGAGAATAGAGTCAATACTCTCATGACTGAGTTTGATCTTCTTCACATGAAGTCTGGGGAATCCATTAACGAATTCCAGTTAAGGTTTACTCATCTGATCAACCAGCTTGCTGCTTTGGGCAAAACTTATGAACAACCTGTTCAAGTGAGGAGGATTCTCAATATCCTCAGCAAAGAATGAGAAGCTAAAGTTACAACCATTGAAGAAGCTCGTGGGGAATCAATGAGCTCTGTAGCAGCCTTGTTCGGCAGTCTGTCTGAATATGAAGGGAAGATCAAGTTCAGAAAAGGACTTGATGAGATTAGTGACAAGAGCAAGGGAATTTCTCTCAAGACAGTCAAGGAGGCTAAAGAGTCAGATGATGATGATGAAGAAGACGAACATGAAGAGCTAGGCATGATGGTCCGGAGATTCAAGAAATTCTACAAGAAGGACCAAGGATACAAGAAGTTTCATAAGGGTAGATCCAGCACTGAGGCAAAGAAGCCAATCATCTGCTACGAGTGTGAAAAGCCTGGCCACATCAGGTCTGAATGCCCTCAGCTGAAGAACAAGGACAAAGAAAAGAAGAAGTTCAAAAGTACAAGAAAAAAGCCTATGTTTCAGCTATATGAGGAGATAGCTCATCTGATGAAGATGATGAGGAAGAAAAAGCCAATATCTATTTATTTGCTGAAAAAGAAGAGCAACATGACAACAATGTTGAGGTATATGATTTGAAACCATCTTATGATGAACTATTTGTTGAATACATTGTTGTGCAATCTGAATTTGAAAAGCTTGCTAAAAAATATATATCTTTGAAAAAGAAGAATATGACTCTTGAACTACAAGTTAAAAATCTCTCTTGTGAAAATATGGTTTGTGAAAATTGTCCTGATTTAGAGAAAAAGAATTTACATCTCACAAAGGCACTTGAGAAATTCACTAGAGGTAGTGACATGCTCAATGTCATTTTGAAATAGCAAAGATTTACAAATGACATATCAGGAATTGGTTACAAACTTGATTTTGATAAGAAGAAAGGGAAAAAGAAATTTGGAGAAAAAGCTTATATGAACTATTTTGGAAAATCTGTGCATTCTTCAAATCCTTTTGCTCATTGCAATTACTGCAATCGTAAAGGTCATACTACTTCTTCCTGTTTTCATAAAAAAGAAAGAAAGAGTAAACCGATTGTAAATTATCAATGGGTGCCTAAGGGATTCTATAAGGTTCCTGAGACACAAACTAAGTTCAGCGGTGGACATTACTCCTTTGGAAGGCTAAGTTCAAAGTCTTCATGTTGGCCATTGAGTATGGTCTGTGGAGAGTGTTCGAGAAAGGAGACTACACACCATCAGTTCTTGAAAATGGTCTTAGAATTCCAAAACTTGAAGAAGACTATGACAAGAATGATAGAAGGCAAGTCACTCTCAACAGCAAAGCTATTCTTATGCTTCAACGTGCACTAAGTCAGAGTGAATATTTTTGCATATGCACTTTTACATTTGCAAAAGCTATATGGGATGCCTTGGAGATTGCTTATGAAGGAACCACCAGAATCAAAGAGAATCGTGTAAATACCCTCATGACTGAGTACAATTTACTTCATATGAAGTCTGGGGAATCCATTGGTGAGTTCCAACTCATATTCACTCATCTGATCAACCAACTTGCTGCTTTCGGCAAACACTATGATCAACCTGTCCAAGTGAAGAAAATCCTAAATGTCCTTAGCAATGGCTTCAGTAACAGCTCTATTTGGCAGTATGGGATGGACAATGCAATGGATCCGATACTCCAATGAGCTCAACCACTTCTTTGGATGCTGATGAAAAGGGCAAGATCTTCAATATCACAAGATATAGAGGAATGATTGGATCATTGCTCTATCTTACTACAAGTCGCCCAGACATCCAATTCAGTGTGGGAATGTGTGCAAGATTCCAATCCGCTCCCAAGGAGTCTCATGCTGAGAATATGAAGAGGATCTTCAGGTATCTTGCTGACACAAAGACTCTTAGATTGTGGTTTCCTAAAGGTCAACCTGAGCATCTGGTGGCATATTCAAATTCAGATCATGCTGGATATAAGACAAATAGAAAGAGTACAAGTGGCCAATGTCAATTCCTTGGTGGCTCACTTGTCTACTGGTTCAGCAAGAAGCAAACAACAATCTCCGTGTCATCAACTGAAGTTGAATACATTGCTGCATCTAGTTGCTGTGCTCAAGTCCTATGGCTCAAGCAACAACTCTCTGACTTGGGAATCAACCTGAAGGAAATTCCAATTCTGTGTGATAACACCAGCACAATAAGCTTGGTGAAGAATCCAATTCAACACACAAGAACCAAGCATATTGATGTGAGACATCATTTTATCAGAGATCATGTGCAAAGGAAAGATGTCAAAGTCATGTTCATTCCAACTCATCTTCAACTTGCTAACATCTTCACTAAACCATTAACTAAAGAGAAATTCAATTTCATAAGAAAAGAATTGGGAATGGTAAATCCCAATGAGTTGTAAGTAACTCTTACTTAATGTTAGTTATGTTTCTGATGATTAATTGATATTTATTTAAGCATCGGAGTGTCTAGTTATGGTTTATGCAGGATGCTTGAACAAATCTGTCAAAGAACTAAAGTTTGCTATCAAGAGAAGCAAACTCAAGTTTGTGAAAGAAAACTCGAGTTTGTCGGGGTAAGAGAGCAAGATATGACTTTGGACAAACCCAAAACTCGAGTCAATAAGTGGGAAACTTGAGTTTCTATCAGACATAAAGCAACATACCTAATGAAGACAAATGAAGACAAATGAAAACTCGAGTTTACAAAGAAGTTCAAGGGTTCTCACATACACCCTTGAAGTCCAGGTAAGTTTGTATTTAATACAAACTCGAGTATGTCACGATATGTGTGTGTATGTGTGAGTCTTGCCTGTTCTTCTTCACTCTCTCCAAAACTCAAGTTTGCCCTAGCCTGTTCTCTCATCCTCTCATCTTCTTCTCTCAATTTGACCTCCCAAACCCTAAAATGGCTTCCAAGAGATCTGCCAAATCCACCCAGGGTTTGATTTCAGACCATGAAGACGTTGGTTTTCCTTCGCTTCCTCCTCTCAAGAGACCTATGCGAGTGAAGCATACTCCCAGATGGTTTCGACTGGGGTTGACAAATCAATCCCTGGAGTCGCTGCTAATGAACCTGCTCCCTCTCCTAGACCAAAGGGGGTTACTATTCAAGAACCCACTGAGGTTCCAAAGAAAAGGAATGTCGAACTTGAGGCTAAAAAGGGAAAGGGAAAATAAAAGAAAGGTGAAGCTGCTAAGCCATCTAAGAGGACGAGAACTACTTCTGAGTTCAGAGGCAATATCAAAGGTCAAGGTTCTTTGAAGGCTACCTCTGCTTCTCAACCCTCTAAGAAACCTTTTGAGCAACCTGAGGAAGCGGCTCAAAGGTAACAGATGCCATTAATGAAATCTATAATCATTCTAAGGCACCTGAGGGTTTCTGCAATGTTACTGCAATATTAGAAAATGAGCACGCTGCTAGATTCAGGGAATCTTTCATTAAGAAAGATTTCTATCTAGTTGTGTCTGTTGACCTGACTAATCTTAAGGAAGAGTGTTTTCTTGACCTCTCTCCTTGGCTTAATCAATTTGAGTCTCTCATTTATATTTCTTCTCCTTTTACTCCCAATATTGTCAGATTATTTTATTTCAATATGTGTTGAGATAGCATTGAAAATTTTGAAGGTGTGTTAGTTGAGGAGAGAATTTCAACTTCTGTGAGGGGTTATAAGATCACTTTGTTTGCCTCTATATTGAACTCTATTTTGAAAGTTGAGGTTCCTCCTCCTGTTCCCTCTATCAAATACAGTAACAAGGAGATCTTTGAAATCCTGAGGCCAAATGAACCTATTCCAGAGGATCAATTGGCTTCTTTATCATTTAATCCTGTTACTATGCCCCCTATTTATAGAGCAGTATGGTATATCTACTCTTGAAATTTGTTGCAAAAGGGTGGCAATTATACCCATTTCGCAAAGAAGAACTATCCTCTCTTTGCTGCCATCATTAATAAAGTTCCTATTAATGTTGGTCACTGGCTTTTCCAGGAGATGGCTCATTTTAGATTTGCTTCAAGAAATCCTTCCTACATTCCTTTTCTTACTCTAGTGTTAGTCATTCTTTTTTATCATAAAATCTGGTACATTGGGAAAACTCGAGTTAATTAATTGTGAACTCGAGTTTGTGTCATCCAAAGAGCACTCAAAGTTTTTCAAGTTAAGACAAACTCGAGTTTGTATAAGTAAAATCGAGTTTGTGTTACACAGAGAACCTTCAAGGATTTGTGAACTTGACCAAACTTGAGTTGAGTTTTTCCAAACTCGAGTTTGTGCTTGGCCAAGAGTTTTTTGGGTTTTCCATATTTTGAGAAAACTCGAGTTTAGCTGAGTAAACTCAAGTTTGTCTTAGACAGAGAATTTTCAAAGTTTTCTAACTTAAGCAAACTCGAGTTTGGATTTGCAAACTCAAGTTTGCTCTTGACAGAGAGTTTTCAAGATTTTTCATCTCTCAAGGAAACTCGAGTTTGAGTGAGCAAACTCGAGTTTGTGTCAAGCAAAGAGTTTCTCACTATTTTGATCTCTTGAAAACTCAAGTTTACTTTTGAAAACTCCAGTTTTGAGCTTTGTGGACTTAAACATTTTTTCACTTCAAAAGTCCCAAACTCGAGTTTGTCACTTATTAACTCAAGTTTGCTTATAATCTCAAAATGCTCTTCAAAGCTCAAATTGCGACATTCTTCTTTGAAAGGAGAAAACTCGAGTTTGGTTCTTGAAGAAGAGTTGCAAACTCCAGTTTGCTTAAATAAACTCAATTTTGTGTCGCCATGTTTGAAAATCAAATTGCACGAATTTGTGAAATATTCATGTTTGATCTAGATACTTCTTATCATCACTCATCACTATTCTTAACTATGTGAGTAAATACCCTTTTTGGTCCTTGGAAAAACACATTTGACCCTTTTTGGTCCCTGAGTAAAAAAAATGTCATTTTGGTCCTTTTTAGGGACTAAAAAGGACCTTTTTGGGAATTTCTGAGGGATTAAAATGTGCAAAAAAATGATCAAAAGGACTAAAAGGGACCTTATTTTTCCATTTTAGGGACTAAAAGTGACTTATTTTTTTTCAGGGACCAAAAAGGGCATCCGTGTTTTTTCCAGGGACCAAAAAGGGTATTTACTCTAACTATGTTTAATCAATTTGTTAATGAGTTTTAGATGAATTAAAGAGTATTAAATGAAGATTTAGCTTAAAGCAAAAAGTGACGTCAGCACATTTATTGCAAAGACCATAAGACTTGCATTCTTTTGGACAATCATTCTCTACACGTTGCTAAGGGATTGATGTTTTCTTTCCCTATCAAGAAGCTTCTCTTCCAACGGATTTAATTCAAGGGAAGTCAACCATAAAATTCTGTGCACCTAGATTAACTGAATATTAGAGAGAGAAGTGACCAAATTGTTCCTAACAGCTAGTCCAATATCTCCAACGGTTACATTGATCAATCCAACAGTCATTTAATGCTCTCTTCATATATAAGGAGTTGCATTCAAGTCTTCACAACAACCAATCTACAGAAAACGAAAAAGCATTCAAAGTCTCAACTACTCTTAGTGTTTTCTACCTTGTAAAGTATCTTTTGATACATTTATACTTCAGTGATTATTTCATTTGCTCTTAGAGAGAATTTCATTTATTGAAATCATTTATTGTAAGAATCTCAATTCGTGGGACTTGGAGATTGGGTATATCAGTTTACAACTTGTAAGGGGGAGTGTATCCTAGTGAGAGGATAACTTCGAGTACAGAGTGTGTAACTGATTCTGAGTGATAGTGAAAATCCTAGAGTGCCTGGAGACTGGACATAGGTCAAGAGTTAAGAGTTAAGATTGAACCAATATAAATTTGTTGTGTCTTTCTATTCTTTCATCTCCTCTGTTTTGCTCTATTTTTGTGTTCAGTTTCAGAGTGGTTTTTTAAAAAAATTAAAATCCCCAATTCACCCCCCTCTTGGTGATTTGCTTTGCTTTCACTTCCATCTTTGTTGGAAAAAAATCTCCTTGTTCGATTACTTGCCATAGGCCATACTCAGTAGCCAACTCGAACACTCTGAACTTGGATTTCCAAAAAGAGTAGTGTTCACCATTAAAACCTGGTGGTCAATTGATCGATGCACTGTCGAGCAATATTTCTTCCATGGATCCTTCTCGAGATGTTAAGCTTGTAAGAGAATACCTATGCTTTGATACCAAATGTTAGTTATGGCTAATCACTCAAGAGGGGGTGATTGGGTGATTTATAAAAATTAAAAATAATCTTAAATGATAAATAAATCAAGAAGGAAAGGTTAGAGAGATTGGAAAGAGATTTTCCGTGTCTCCCAAAATAAACCAAGTTCGAAAACGATTTGCAGAATTAGGGAACCTGGGTCGTTTCCCAACGAATTTGCAGCGGGCTCGATTAATAGCAATAGTGAAACAGAATGGTAAAATTGGGGGTTTTAGGGTTTTATGATTCAGAGATTAAAACGAAATAAATTGAAATAAAAGAACTATGTAGAAACAGATAGAAAAACGTTGATAGATTTAAACACATTAAAAACGACCAACCCAACGATCGATTCAGAATCATGCATCATTGAACGAAATATAACTAATCACATTTGGCCGGATGAATCGAAATCTCGCATTCATCCGGAGAATCCTCACCTAGACGATCGCCTAGAATTTATCCGAACAGTGGCGTCTCACTGTGCAATCGCACTGACAACACTAAAACCTAGTCCGAATTTAGTCCTTGGGATGAACCAAACCGAATATTAAATCTAATATTCGAACTATTTCAATTCGAATCCGATAAGATGAAAACAGAATTGATTAAGTTACCGATTAGGCACAAGTTCTCGGACGAATCATGGAATCCTCATCGTTGGGTCAATCACAGGGGGTTTAGCCGAGCATGGCTGGAAAAACTGAAGAAAAGATGATGGACTTAAATTACAAAATTCGGGTCCAAATAATATCCAGAATTGTGCATCCGACGTCGGCTCCAAAATCGACCGCCCTCTTGACCGAATTGGCTCTTGATGTCTTCATAACAATTGTAGCTCTCTGAATCATCTGAAATATGAGACAAAAATGAGGCAAATCTGATGTCTGGTTCAAGAGTTATGGTAGAAATAGTGAAGTAATACAAAACTGGAATTTTATTATTAAAAATGGCTAAAATGTAATAAAAGGCCCAAGGCCCAAATAAACATAAAAGCCATTATTTATTAGATAAAGGGTCCTAAGTTATTACTCAAGAGACAAAAATAAGTGTATAAAATATTCAATTATCAGAGATATCACCCAAGTGTGACGCAAATTTATACTGGTTCAGCCTTAACAACGTGGCTCACGTCCAGTCCCTAAAAATCCTATGAGATTTCCATTATCTTTCACAAACCGATTACAATAAGCACAGAGTAATCTCACTAGATTCACTCCCCCTTACAACTATAATTGAACAACCGAACTCAAGGTCCTATTACCATAATATTTTACAACTATCAATCAAATAAAGATAACTATCTCACAGGGTAGATACGTGATCATTGAAGTATTGAATATCAAAAGATATAGGAAAGTATTAATGAGCAAAAGCTTGGTCAATAAATGATATCATTGTTGGTTGTTAGCTCCAAATTGAATGCTCTTCATATTTATACCGAACACCATTAATGACCATTGGTGAAGCTTCAAGCTAGACATTAAGAGACTTTAATCGTTTCGTTAGACATAAAAGCTTTCCGTTAGCCACAAACCACCGTTGTTGAAGAATTGAGGATAAGCGTTTTTGTATCACTGTCGACAATCTTCATACAACATACCTTTAGTTAGTAGTTGACTAAGGAAGTGTCGCTATCGCTTTCGCTGGAATAGGTATTTTCAACAATGATCATTTGACCTGCTCTGAATTCCATTCCATGTGAGTGCTTTGTTTTCTGCAACGTATTTAATGCTCTGACACATTCATTGCTTTTTGGCGATTTGCACGAAATTATTTTGTTAATAATCTGAAACTCATTAGAAATTATGTTTAATAGCATTGAGAATAATAATGAGTAGTGTTTAGATGAAATCAGATGTTAATCAGATATTTGAATTTACGAAGGCGAAGAAGACGAAGTTTATGGAGGATAGGTGGCATCAATGAGGAGAGTCTCTGCTTCCTCAGGCTGCTGTGGGGATCCCTCATGAAATGGCTTGAGGCGATGCCCATTGACCTTAAAGGTTCTTCCTGTGGGTGAATCACATAGCTCAACATCACCAAAAGGAAATATGTTAGTGATCACAAAAGGGTCATCCCACTTAGATTGAAGCTTACCAGGCATAAACTTCAGACGGGAATTAAATAGAAGAACTTTCTGGCCCACAGAAAATTCTTTCCTCAGAATATGCTTATCATGGAATGCCTTAGTCTTTTCCTTATACAACCGTGAACTCTCATAGGCATCCAATCTAAGCTCATCTAACTCTTGCAACCGCAGCCTTCCTCTCCATCCCTGATCGAGCCAAATCCATGTTACACCGCTTAATGGCCCAAAAGGCTCGATGCTCCAACTCAACCGGAAGATGACATGCCTTACCAAAGACAAGCCGATAAGGAGACATCCCACCGGAGTCTTGTAGGCGGTGCGATATGCCCACAAAGCATCATCTAGTCGCTTACTCCAATCTTTCCGGTAGAGTTAACAGTCTTCAAGGATTTGCTTAATCTCTCGATTTGAGACTTCACTTGACCATTGGTCTGAGGATGGTAGGCTGTGGAAACCTTGTGTAGCACTCCATACTTGTGTAGCAAGGCACCCAAGCTTCGATTGCAAAAATGGGAACCCTGATCACTGATAATAGCTCTAGGAATGCCAAACCTGCAGAAAATGTTAGACCTAACAAAGTCCACCACCACAGAAGAATCATTAGTCCGGTGGCTTTCGCCTCAACCCATTTCAAACATAATCAACACCAACAATATGTAAGTGTAACCATATGAAGCAGGAAACGGACCCATAAAATCAATACCCCACACATCAAAGATCTCACAAAACAATATAGGGTTTTGGGGCATCTCATGCCTACGGAAATACTCCCCGCCCTCGACGGTTATCACATGACTTGCAAAACAAATGGGCATCATGAAACAGGAAGGCCAAAATAATCCACCGTCTAACACTTTCCTAGCAGTTCTTTGGGGTCCAAAGTGACCACCACAAGGTAAGCATGAGCAAAATGCAATATAGATTGAAACTCACAATCGTGCACACATCTCCTAACTACTTGGTCACTACAAAATTTCCACGATAAGGGTCATCCCAAACATAATATTTAGACTCACTTTTCAATTTAAGGGTTTGGGCCCTAGTGGAATCTACAGAAAACACCACGACCAAATAGTTAACCAAATCAAGATACCATGGGTCTTAACTTGCACTGTAGAAGCTACTCATCAGGGAAATCATCCCGAATAGAAGAGGGGTGATAGGGAGAATGAGTGATACGACTCAAGTGGTCAGCTACCCGCTTTGTGCTCCACTTCTATCTCGAATCTCAACATCAAACTCTTGAGCAACAACATCCACCGAATGAGCCGTGGCTTAGCATCCGCCTTTTTCAACAAGAACTTTAAAGCAAGATGGTCGAGAAAACAATGACTCTACTAGCTAGCGATATGACCTAAACTTATCAAAGGCAAATACAATAGCCAATAACTCCTTCTCAGTAGTGGTGTAGTTAGATCGAGCGTAATCCAAAGTCTTGGAGGCATATGCAATGACATGAGATGCTCTTTCTACCCGCCGTGCCAAGATAGCACCAACCGCATAGTTGGAAGCATCGCACATCAACTCAAACGGGAGGCACCAATCGGGAGGCCGATCACTGGGTTGTAGTCAGGCAACGCTTCAAATGATCGAAGGCCGCCTTGCAAGCATCATCAAATACAAAGTCAGTGTCCTTATGCAGAAGGTTGGACAAGGGTCGGGCAGTCTTGCCAAAATCTCGAATGAAACACCGATAAAAACCTGCATGACCAAGAAAAGAGCGAACTTCCCGCACAGAAGCGGGGTAAGGCAAAGCAGTAATGACATCTATCTTAGCAGGGTCTACCTCAATTCCTTTCCTAGACACTATGTGCCCCAAGACTATACCCGACTCAACCATAAAGTGACACTTCTCATAATTCAGCACAAGATTAGACTCAATGCATCTACACAAAACTCTAGATAGATTAGCTAAGCATGCATCAAAATCAGACCCATATACAAGTGAAATCATCCATAAACACCTCCATGCGGTCCTCTAGGAACTCGAGAAAATACTCACCATACAACGCCGAAAAGTGCCAGTGCATTGCAAAGACCAAAAGGCATCCTCCGGTAAGCATATGTCCCAAAGGGGCATGTGAAGGTCGTCTTCTCCCGATCCTCGGGAGCAATATGGATCTGGAAGTATCCGAGTAGCCATCCAAGAAGCAAGAATGAGACTTACCACCAATCGCTCTAACATCTGATCAATGAAGGGTAGAGGGTAATGATCTTTGCGAGTGGCTTGGTTGAGTCTTCTATAGTCAATGCAAACTCTCCAACTATTCGAACTCGAGTAGGAATGAGCTCATTCTTTTGATTGGCTACCACAAAGTGACTCCGGATTTCTTAGGAACCACCTGGACTGGACTAACCCACCGGCTATCGAAATGGGATAGATGATGCCGCCTGCGTGCTTAGTGACTTCTTTCTTCACCACATCAAGGATAAGAGGATTAAGGCGTCTCGGGGTTGCCTCACCGCTTAGAGTCCTCTTCCAATAGAATCCGATGCATGCACATAGAAGGGCTAATGCCAACTATGTCACCAATGTCCACCCAATGGCTTTCTTGTTCGCCCTCAATAAGCTTAGCAGGCTTCTCTTCATGATCTCGGCATAAGATTATTTGCCACAATGACTGCAACCGCTCATTCACCTCCGTAAATGCATACTTCGATGGTTTGGAAGGGATTTCAACTCTAGTTTGGGCGGTTGCTCAGTGGAGGGGAGAAGCTTGGGTGGTTGTTGCAACAACTCTGATGTCATCACACTGGGAATACCTGAAACCATATTCAAAGAAGCACAAGCAGAAGGACTGTGCCTATACAGCTCATGGTTAACATCATAATTCAGTTCATCAAAATCAGAAGTAAGCTCATCAAAATCAGAATCAGGATGCACGTTAGGATCAGGATGAAGCTCAAACTCAGTAGAATCATCAAGCAAATCGAATCACCAAACAATGCGTCTTAACCAAATTAGTGCAAACATAGCACCATTCATTATCATCGCATGCACAAATGGGGGTATCACTCTCGATGAAAAATAAGGATAATCAAGACACCAACCATTAAGAACATCATCCACAAGATCATCAATCACATCAATACGTAAGACGAAATGCTCTTCCTAGGATATTTCATGGCATCAAAGATATTGAAATTCACAAATATATCACCAAACTCCATGGAAAGAGTACCAGAATGTACATCTATCTTAGTCCTAGCTGTTTTCATGAAAGGTCTCCCTAGAATGATTGGTGACCTACTACTAGGAGACTCACCCTCCATATCCAAGATGTAAAAATCAGCAGGGAATATCAATTCATTAACTTTGACTAATACATCTTCAACTAAACCAGAAGGATGGGCATTACTCCTATTAGCTAACTGAACAATGACACCAGTTGGACGCAAGGGACCAAGACCAAGACCAAGAGATCTATAAACAGATGCAGGCATGACATTAATAGAAGCACCTAAATCTAGCATGCAATCATCAAACCTATAGTTACCAATAAGGCAAGGGATAGAAAATGTCCCTGGATCTTTGCATTTACGAGGCATGGTAGGCCGGATGAGTGCCGACACATTCGATTCAAACTCACTCGCTCATTCCCCTTCGCCGCCTCTTGTTGGTGCACAACTCCTTCGTAAATTTGGCATATTTAGGAATTTTTTTAACCGCATCTAAGAGAGGAATGTTAATCTCTACTGTCTCGAATGTCTCAAGTATATCCTTCTCTTGTGCCTTTTCTTCCAACTTCTTGGAGTGAACTGCTCTCTGAGGGAAAGGAAGAGGGATAGGAATGTCTTCCTCTTCACCTTGCTGCACTGACCTTTTTCTTTCGTGAGTCAATCTTCACATTTCCTGACTCGTTTTCTAATGTGGAAGTCACATCCGCAGCTTGCTTAGGTTCCTCCAATTGCTTGCCAGATCGTAGTGATATAGCACTCACATTTCCCTTAGGATTGGGAATTGTTTGTGAGGGAAGGGAGTTGGATTCCTGAGGTTGAAGTTTGGTTCAATGATGTTGCCAATTGCCCAATCTGTGTTTGCAAACTCGAATGGAAGTGTCGGTTGTCGTTGGAACCGCATATTGGCCGTGACAAATTGCTTAATCATATCTTCAAGTGAGGAACCACCACCACTACTACTAGCCTCGCTGTTGTGCCGCCTGTGAAGGTGGACATATGGTCGGTCGAGGAGGTGGTTTGCAAAGGCAAAGGGGTGCAGATCATTGCTGGAAATTCCGTGGTCCGTACGGCCTCTCGTGGTAATTCCTGCACTCGCCGACACCGGTTACTCTAGTTCGATTTTGATTCCAAATAAAGTTGGGGTGATTTCTCCAACCAGATTGTATGTATTAGAGAAAGCATTATTCTCGTTGGTATTGTGGCCTTCCCGAAAAACACCCACCGCAGCTACCGATTGGTCTTGATAGGCGGATCATGCAAAGTAGGGCAAGAGTCGTAGAGTGATAAGGGTCGAACAAAACCTACAAGAGTACCCATGCCGAGAAGGGGCACCGCACCGTCTCGTGTCACCGCCAATTGCCTCACAAGGGAGGTCAAATCATCAAGTCTGGTCTCTAATCTCGAGAATCATACTGGACTGGGGCTTGAATATGGTAAACAGGAGTACTATTGGCCCTAGTGCCAAACTCGCCGAGAGTTATCTCGCCATAATGGATATCAATTCTAAGCTTCTTCAGTGTCTTGTTACTCATAGCTCCACCACTAGAGGCATCAACCAACCCTTTGTCTACCGGTGATAGACCATCATAGAAAGAGTTGATCAAGTCTTTTCGGATATCCGATGGTGTGGACAAACTTGCACATAACCTTTGAACCTCTCCCAATACTCATGCATAGTCTCCCAAATGATCTGTTTAATGTTGCCAATCTCCTTCTTGATCGCAGCTTGCTCTTGAGGAAGGGAAATATTTCTCTAGGAATATCCTCTCGAATATCACCCGGCTCCCAATAGATGAGGGTGAAGGTACAAAGAACCAATCCTTGGCTCCACCTTCCAATGAGAAAGGAAAAGCTCTCAACTTGATATGATTTTCATGAATGGCATGTGGCTTCATTGGCCGCACACTACATGGAATTCCTTCAAATGCTTAATGGGGCACTCACCGCAAGACCATGAAACTTAGGCAACAAGTGTATTAGACCAGATTTAAGCTCAAAGTTAGCAAAGAAGATCGGGATATTGGATGCACAAAGGTTGATAATTAACATCAGTGCACCCAATTCCTTCAAAGTATGATGATTTGCCTCGTTATCCCGCCATAATGTCTCGAGTTAGTGGACACAAGACTATCGAAATACTATCGAATCACAACGGAAAGATCAATAGAATGGACACAATCCGAATGGCCACTATCGAGTTCGGTTGAGTGTCCACTCAAGATTAATCCTATGACTTAAGCTTACAACTCTCCTAGCAAGAAGAATTGTTCTCTCTATTTCGGGATCAAATGGCAATGATCTTCCGGATTAGTAGTATTCCCGGTACTCATGCAACATATACACAAAGCGTAATTGGCAAATATTCGTAATGACAAAGATGCCACCGTAAAATCAGAATTATGAAAATGCCACAAAGGGTGGTAAAAAGTGGAAAACACTAAGAGACACAAAGACAAAACACACAAAAGCAAAAACCTATGCTAGAAATTGACCAAAACAAGTCCAGAAACAGTATCAAATGATTTTTAAAATTTTTGGGACTTGGACAGGGTGACTCCTAGACTATTGGGGAACTCAAAATGGATAAAAAAACTTCAAAAATTGAAAAAGTGGTCTAAACGATGGAATTTGGCAAAACGGAGGATAGCCCTTGGAAAATGGAACATTTTCAAGGGGGTCTAATGATTTGCCATTTTCTATCACTGTACCAAATTTCAGCCAAATCAGAGATACCCCGAAAAAATGACCCTATTGGAAATCAAAAAATCAGAACTTAAAACAGCGAAAAAAGTGGTCTAAACGTTGGAATTTGGGGAAAATAGGTGAGACCTCACTTCCTTTTAGGAAGTGACTCTTGCTTAGAACGCCCAATTCCTTGTGAATAAGACCTGGTTTGAGTGATCAGAGTCAGAAAAATTCCTATCCGACCACCCGAACCACCTAAACCCTAGCTATTTACAATACTGTTACTAATCAAACCGATGCAAATTCCCCGGCAACGGCGCCAAATTTGGAAAGAGATTTGCCATGTCTCCCAAAATAAACCAAGTTCGAAAACGATTTGCAGAATTAGGGAACCTGGGTCGTTTCCCAACGAATTTGCAGCGGGCTCAATTAATAGCATAGTGAAACAGAATGGTAAAATTGGGGGTTTTAGGGTTTTATGATTCAGCAGATTAAAACGAAATAAATTGAAATAAACAGAACTATGTAGAAACAGATAGAAAAACGTTGATAGGAATCATGCATCATTGAACGAAATATAACTAATCACGTTTGGCCGGATGAATCGAAATCTCTGCATTCATCCGGAGAATCCCTCACCTAGACGATCGCCTAGAATTTATCCGAACAGTGGTGTCTCACTGTGCAATCGCACAGCAACACTAAAACCTAGTCCGAATTTAGTCCTTGGGATGAACCAAACCGAATATTAAATCTAATATTCGAACTATTTCCGTAAGTCGAATCCGATAAGATGAAAACAGAATTGATTAAGTTACCGATTAGGCACAAGTTCTCTGGACGAATCAAGGAATCCTCATCTTTGGGTCAATCACGGGGTTTAGCCGAGCATGGCTGAAAAATCGAAGAAAAGATGAAGAACGTGAAAAACCCTAAGAACATGCGAATGCGAAAATCGGTAGAGAGAATTT
Source organism: Acacia pycnantha (assembly GCA_025563575.1). Taxonomy (NCBI): domain Eukaryota; kingdom Viridiplantae; phylum Streptophyta; class Magnoliopsida; order Fabales; family Fabaceae; genus Acacia; species Acacia pycnantha. Next base: position 1,795,641 of record JAMWYP010000002.1, on the reverse strand, counting down.
GCATAAAATCGTGAAACCCTAATGTCAAAATTGTGAATTCGTGAATGCCTACTGTCTTTGGCGGCTGCCTTACTTAAAAATAACCTAAAACGAAAATGGGCCCTAATAGTTTTAGCCCAAAACAGAAATAAAATAAAACAGGACTTAAATTACAAAATTCGGGTCCAAATAATATCCAGAATTGTGCATCCGACTTCGGCTCCAAAATCGACCGCCCTCTTGACCGAATTGGCTCTTGATGTCTTCATAACAATTGTAGCTCTCTGAATCATCTGAAATATGAGACAAAAATGAGGCAAATCCGATGTCTGGTTCAAGAATTATGGTAGAAATAGTGAAGTAATACAAAACTGGAATTTTATTATTAAAAATGGCTAAAATGTAATAAAAGGCCCAAGGCCCAAATAAACATAAAAGCCATTATTTATTAGATAAAGGGTCCTAAGTTATTACTCAAGAGACAAAAATAAGTGTATAAAATATTCAATTATCAGAGATATCACCCAAGTGTGACGCAAATTTATACTGGTTCAGCCTTAACAACGTGGCTCACGTCCAGTCCCTACAAATCCTATGAGATTTCCATTATCTTTCACAAACCGATTACAATAAGCACAGAGTAATCTCACTAGATTCACTCCCCCTTACAACTATAATTGAACAACCGAACTCAAGGTCCTATTACCATAATATTTTACAACTATCAATCAAATAAAGATAACTATCTCACAGGGTAGATACGTGATCATTGAAGTATTGAATATCAAAAGATATAGGAAAGTATTAATGAGCAAAAGCTTGGGCAATAAATGATATCATCGTTGGTTGTTAGCTCCAAATTGAATGCTCTTCATATTTATACCGAACACCATTAATGACCATTGGTGAAGCTTCAAGCTAGACATTAAGAGACTTCAATCGTTTCGTTAGACACAAAAGCTTTCCCTTAGCCACAAACCACCGTTGTTGAAGAATTGAGGATAAGCGTTTTTGTATCACTGTCGACAATCTTCATACAACATACCTTTAGTTAGTAGTTGACTAAGGAAGTGTCGCTATCGCTTTCGCTGGAATAGGTATTTTCAACAATGATCATTTGACCTGCTCTGAATTCCATTCCATGTGAGTGCTTTGTTTTCTGCAACGTATTTAATGCTCTGACACATTCATTGCTTTTTGGCGATTTGCACGAAATTATTTTGTTAATAATCTGAAACTCATTAGAAATTATGTTTAATAGCATTGAGAATAATAATGAGTAGTGTTTAGATGAAATCAGATGTTAATCAGATATTTGAATTTATGAAGATATTTGAATTTACGAAGGCGAAGAAGACGAAGTGTATGAAGCCTCTGTAACAACCTTGCTCGAGTATAATAAATATGTGCTCGATATTCACGGGAGGGAGTTTCATAAATAAGTTTACTCGAGTAAGCATATACCTCTGCTCGAGTACCATGCTCGAGCAAGTGCTTTAGTGTACTCGAATAACCTCTGTGAAGAACAACATATGAGATGTTAGGGCGTATGTGCCCAAGTAGATAATTACCTTTGCTCAAGTACCATGCTGGAGTAGGTTGCTCTAGTAGATCATCAACGTGCTCAAGTAACAATAAGTTATCTCCATAGAAACAATCATGCTCGAGTAGAGTTTCTTCTGTGCTCGAGCAACGTGCTCAAGTAAGGTAGATCCTTGCTAGGGTAAACAGCTTGACAGAGAAGACTAGCCTTTAAAAATATATGCTCGAGCAACGTTATGTCTTTGCTCGAGTAAGGGAGGGAAAATATAATCCATTGAACATGCTTGGGCAACAAGAATACGTTGCTTCGAGTACTATGCTCAAGCAAGTCATATCCTTGCTCAAGAAAGAAGCATGCTCAAGCAATAACTTACTTGCTCGAGTAACTTATATGTGCTCAAGCACATGCTTCTAGGCTCATATTCTCATATTGAATGAAAACCTTTTCTTTCTCAAGTTGTTTTCATTGATCAAAATATAAAACCGAGAACTAACAAAGGATGCCATTTTTGTGGTAAGGTTAGACACTTCAAAAAAGATTGTTCGAAACGTAATGCTAATGCTTATGTATGTCATGAGTCAAACCTAGCTGAAGTTCCTTATAATACTTGGTGGATTGATTCTTAATGTACAACTCATGTTTCTAATACGATATGTAGGGATTCCTCATAACCCAGCCTACAAATCCAAATGAAAAGTTTGTCTTTATGGGCAATAGAGTGAAAGTTCTAGTGGTAGCTATGAGGACGTACCGTTTGATTCTTGACTTTGGACATCATTTGGACTTATGTGAAACTCTTTATGTACCTAGTATATCTAGGAATTTAGTTTCAATTTCCAAACTTGATAAAGATGGATACTCTTTTAAATTTGGTAGTAGTAGTTTCAGTTTGTACAAGCACAATCATTTGATTGGTAATGGTACTTTATGTGATGGATTATATAATTATTGACAATCTATATGTTGAAATGATTATGGCTCTCTAGATCATATTTTGGCACTAAACGTGCTTTAATAAATGAACGTTCTGGTTACTTGTGACATAAACGTTGAGGACACATTTCCAAAGAAAGAATGGAAATATTGGTAAAGAATGAAATCCTTCCAGATTTATATTTTATTGATATAATTTTTTGTGTGGATTGTATTAAAGTTAAACAAAACAAAACACACAAAGAAAGGAGCCACAAGGAGCACTCAGCTTCTTGAAATTATACACTATGATGTATATGGTCCTTTTGATGTTAACGCTTTCAATAAAGAAAGATACTTTATTACCTTCATTGATGATTTTTCACGTTATGGTTATGTCTATTTGCTACATGATAAATCTCAAGCTATAAATGTTTTAGAGATTTACATTGATGAAGTTGAAAGACAATTAGATATAAATTAAAGGTGAAAATTGTCAAGTCTAATAGAGGTGGTGAACTTATTTATAATTAAACTTTATTATATAGTTAATAAAGTTTGAAAAAAATCACTTACTACTATAATATAAGTAAAGTTGTCCGCGTCAAGATAATTTTCCTCACTTCCCCTCTGAACCAAACAAGGTCACATTAAAATCCCTCTTATAACATAAGGGTAAGGTTGACAATGTGAAAAAAAATTTCCTCCCCTCCCCTCCTGAATCAAACAAGGTAACAATAAAATCCCTCATCTCCCCTACCTTCTGATCAATCCAAACAAGATAATATTAAAATCTCTCCTATCCCCTTCCCTCCATTAAAATCCCCACTTCTCCTCCCCTCTGTCGAACCAAACAGACCCTTACGGCATGTTTGGTTTGAGGGGAGGGGATGAGAGGGGAAGAAGGATATTGACCAAATTATCATTAATGAGAAGAATATTCCTTTTTGTTCAGGGTGTATTTTGAAATATTGAAAATTTTTCCATAGACAATTTGGTCAATATGAGGTAAAAAATTTCTCTCATCTCCCTCCCCTTCTCTCCCCTTCTTGCTTCATCAGAGTTGGACCATTCTAATGGGATAGAGCATGAATGAGCTTTAAAAATTAAAAATACTTAGGGTTTGGTAAATTACTCAGCTGCTCCTCTTTTCTCCTTCCTTAGACTCTCTTCTCTATCCGTTTGGCCGGAGACCTTTTCTTCTTCTCCGTTCATCGATGGCGTTTGTTCAAGAATCACCGTTGAAGTGCTTCCTCAATCTCTCCCACATTTTGTTCTCGGGTACTGATGACTGTGGTAGATAGGTCGGTGATGTCTGAGAAAAGTTATAAACGACGAGCCAAAATCTAAACGATGAAACGTTTGAGTTTTACCAATTCCAAGGCGACAGATTGGATTTCTCTTTATGAGGCCAAGATCAACCTTGTGTCCAAAGAGATCCCTGTTATTATCAATTCCGTATGGTATGATCGTTGGTCTTTCAAGGGAAAGACCCCAGGCGATAACTTGGACATCCTCAGGAAGTCCCATGGTAGATAGATAAAAAACGAACTAGGAAAAAAGCACCATCGAAGCTATGGTATCCTTCATCTCTCTTCATTTTCTTTTCAAAAGTCGATGATGGTGGTGAAGATATTAACAGCGGCACCGGAGAAGAAAGTACTGCTCTCTACCTTATTCTCATTCTTACTCTTCTACGCATCTTCCATTACCGAGTAAAGCCTGTGAAATGTGAATCCTTTTTTGACATTCTGCAACCAAGAGGAATCGAGGGGATTTCTTTCTTTAATACTCTCAATTACTAGAGATGTATGATTTGGGTAGATCCAGAAAAGGTTCCAGTTTTGGGGATTAAGTATGGTTATCTTGATCCTAATCAAAACCATATAATCTTTTCTCAATCTGAAGCAAATATATACAAATTGCTATGAATGTTTAACCTCTCTTCCATAGCCATCATTGAGGTCGCACTCCAATTGGGGTACTTGAAGAAAGAAGCTCATCTCTGAACGGTGAGAGGAGGGAGGTAGGGTGAAAGAAGAAGAGAGGACAACTGAGTAATTTACCAAACCCTAGGTATTTTTAATTTTTAAACAATAAAATAATATAAACTAACTGACACATGGGAGTAAAATTATCTGAGTTGAAGCATTTTAATTGGGTAGGGTATGAATGAGTTGGTACCGGAGACCTAAGTATTTCTCTTAATAAATTAAATAGAGAGAAATCAATGGAGTCATTTCTCTCCCTCATGGCAAGAGCCATTTCAAGTTCTCCATTTAGTGGAGAATGCTCCAGCTTTGTGTTGTAAAGTGTAAGTCACCGTAAAGCAAAAACACCTCTTGATTATGGGGAATTATTAGACTAACTAATGAGATGTCAACCGTACACTACATTATAATTAACCGGAGTGTACAATGAAGTACGTATGTGATAGCGACTTCGGCAAGTGTACCGGTCGTTACAAGTAATAAAATAGTGAGAAAAAGATCGTCCCACGAGGAATAGTACTCCAACCACTAATTCGTTATTTAAGATTTAGTTGGATAAATAGAGTGATATGAGGTGAGTTGTAACCAACCGAATTTAAAGAATCAACTAAAAATTAAGAATTAAGAATTAAGAATTTCAAGATGGAAAATATACTCTAATCAAGAAAAACGCAGCTAGGGATGAGAATCCCCCTATGTTCCTCCAAGTATTTAAATTGAATCCTAATTGATTATTCTTCCCTAAATTGACGATCAATTCTCTAGAGTTAGACTAAGTCCCAATGTCTTGATGCTACCTTAGTCCGTTATCTTTGAAAACAACCTAATGTCTTAGTATTGTTTAGAAAAATCAATTTGTTTACCAGAATTATGAGATCGCATAAATTCGTAAGCCTATGTCTAGGTCATGCAATTCTATGATGGATTAACGGTTCTAGTTAAATGTACCAACATCTCTATTGTCATACACTAACCTATAAACAATCTAAAAGACGATCACTCTTTTAAGAAAGCGTTAAGCACAGGTAATCCATTCAGTCAAGAAAACAATAATCAAATAAGAATCCAAATAAATACGTTAAATTCACATAGGGTTCATCCTCACCCTAACTACAAAAGAAAACCTAGCCAAGCATGGCTAGGTTAATAAATTAAAAGAGATGAAAAATCAGAACTACTCCTTTTGTGTCGTTCTTGTTCTCCACTGCGTCCCGCTCTGTGTAATTTCTTTTTGCGTGTCGTCCGAATTCGTCTCGTTCGCGGCGTTCGTATTGCCTCGTTCTCTTCTTCAATTCTAATATCTCCTTTCCTTTCTCGCGGCTCGTGTCTGCGTTGATAAGTGCAGATTTTATAATTAAATGAGTATCAATTCTGAGATATATTGGATTAAATTTATTACTATTTATATATCTTGCAGGAGTTATTAGCTGATTGAGAAAGGAGCAGAAAAGGAAATCAATTTGAATAAATTGTGTGATATGAGAGAGTGGATTGCAAAAGATTTGGAGATGATTGGAGATCTTAAAAGGATATTGCATATCTTGTATTTAAGACAGATCGATCACGACCAAGTCACCTAAGGGAATTTCTATATAAAGAGCAAGGGAGATACACACCGACCACGAGAGAGACAAGACGCGAAGCAACCAAAGTACACACGAGAGAAAATAACATCCTATGCTCTCTAAACTTCGGTATTTACCAAAGGTTTAGAGAGAAAGGATAAAGGAAGAAAAGGAGGAGACAGTGAAGGAAGAAAGAGGATGCAAGAACAATTCCAATTTTCATCTCTTTTCTTCTATTTTGTTAACCTAGCCATGCTCGGCTAATTTCCTTTAGTAGTTAGGGCGAGGATGAACCCTATGCGAATTTGAGTATTTGTTTGAATTCTTGATTGAACGTTATTTTCCATGATTGAATGAATTATCTTTGCTTAAAGCTTTCTTAAAGAATGATCACCTTTTAGATTGTTCATAGGTTGGTGTATGACAATAGAGATGTTGGTGCATTTAATCGGAACCGTTAATTCGTCATAGAGTTGCATGACCTAGACATAGGCTTACGAGTTTATGCGATCTTATAATTCTGGTTTAAATAATTGATCTTTCCAAACAATACTAAGACATTAGGTTGTTTTCAAAGATAACGGACTAAGGTAGCGTCAAGACATTGGGACTTAGTCTAATTTTAGAGAATTGATCGTCAATCATGGGAAATAATAGTCAATTAGGGATTTAATTCAAATACTCGAAGGAACATAGGGGGATTTCTATGCCCTAGCTACGTTTTTCTCTATCAATTCTCTTTTCTAAACAATCGCTTTTGAGACTCTTAATCTTGAATGCGTATTTTTGATTAAATTCATTAAAAATTCTGTTCGGTTACAACTCACCCTCTTTTACTCATTTGTCCAACTAAAGCTAAGATAACGAATTAGTGGCTGGAATACTAGTCCTCGTGGGACGATCTTCTCTCACTACTTTATTACTTGATACGGTCCGTATACTTGCGGAGTTTATAAGGCTTTAAAGTTTTGCCCTATCATGCGTCTTTCAATTTCGGCTTCAATATATGTGTTTCGTTCCAATTCTTCTAATATATATAAAGTCATGTGTCGTGGCCCACGTGATTGTGTCTCTGATCCAAAATAACATATATCATATCCCCAACAATATCCTTTTAATCATTAAAATCCCATGGTATTTTAATTGTGTGGACCCCACGGCTTTATCACTAAATCTGTTTCCTCTTTATATATATATATATATATATATATATTTGATTCTATTTTATCACCTTCTTAGATCACATAATATTTCCTGCACAATAAAATAGGATATCAATAGATTTTCTGTTATAATATTCTTTTATCCTATATTTAATTAAAAGATAGATAAGTACATAAAGATAATTAAATAAGTATAAAATATTAATAAATTTAATCCAATCAATCCCAAAATCTACCCTTATTTAATTATAAAATATATACTTATCAAACTCCCCCACACTTAAATATTTGCTTGTCCTCAAGTAAAAGAAAGAGAATTAATTATCTGAAAGGAACATTGCATATGGAATTCCTAAACAGAGAGCAATAAACCACCACACTTAGATCATATCATCAAATCTTAAGTTTATGTCTTATAAGAATATGTCACTAAGTCAATAGCCTTAAACAATTATAATAATCTCTTAACATCCCATACTCAAATGATCAGTTAATAATAAGATCAACAATAAGATTAGTAGAAGAATATTACGCTACTTAATTTTTCCAGAAAAATTCAAATGCCCCCACTAAACCAAGCTTTTCATTTAATTTAATAAGGATCCTCAGGTAGGAAATGACTCATTCTTTTTTCTTTTCTCGTTTTTTTTTTTTTTTTTTTGGGTCTTGAGCCGTTGTAGGTCCCCTTTTGACGCGACCCTGCACATGGGTGATGCAGCACCGGTTACTCAGTTACTCCAACAGGCACCTCAAGAGGCTTTTAGCCCATGTAACATCCCAATTTCAGAGCCAAATTTTTTTTTAAAACATCAATCAGAGTAGAGCATCGGAACAAAACGTTGAGTAACTGATTATAACAATAACAGTGGCGTAATCTCCTGTTCATAAAGATTAATACATTATCTGATTATGACTTTACATCTCATCGGCCGATCATTACTCGGTTTTCTCGTGGTCTTCATCTTCATGTGTGATGTCTGCTCTGCTTACTCATATCCTCCGTCCATGGTCTCTCTCTCGAGACCTTGATGTGATGCTATAGTAAGAGCCGAGATCCAACGTTCATCGGATCTCAGTAACAGTTAACCTCATGCTTATATAACACTTTATGTTCAATGAGATATTTCTATGATTACAGCAATGATACATGATCATTTAATAACAACTTCCCTACAAGCAAAGTTATTTGTCTGCACTTTAATTGTGTGCCACGATGTACAGTCGTGTCCGTAGCGCTAGGAAAACTATGACGGTATTATATTTACTATAACCCGTAAAGCTGTAAGTGATTATCTAAGTGTAACATCCTTAGTCACTGTGCATGGCCTGCAACGAGTTCCACCCATGGCTTATGAAATTATCCGTACCATATATAAGCAGACTATAAGCATCAGAGTCAGTATTACAGTACGCTGCGAACGTACCTTCGTTTGATGGTACTTCGGTGCATTTTTGACGGAAATGGCACGTTTTACGGAAAACGGCGAAACGTCCAACAACGGCTCGTCGGACAGCGTAACGGCAGCAAACTAGGATTTTCGATGTCCTATAGGAGTAATATCACTTTTATTAGTGATTTGACCACATAACTGGCATTTTAGGTAAAAATTACCATTTTGCCCCTATACCCCTAATTGGCGGAATTTTGCCAGCACTTCGTTACTCTTACAAATTTTCTTCCCAAAATTTCGCCAGAACTTCGACGCAATTATGATTCTTGAAAATAATGACTAAAATAGCCCTCCCATATGATACCCAAATCATACTTAAAATTTAAAGGCTATTCTAACAAATTCTACTATCTTTCAAATTAAAACTAAAGCCCGAAAGACTTACCCGTTGAAGACTTCTGCAGAATTTTTTCCAGAGCTTCTCTCTCTAGAATCCTCTCTCTACTTTCGGCCAAAGCAAGAGAAAGTGGTGTGAAATTTCAAGACCCCTCATGCCTTTATATAGGAAAAGATTGGGCCATTTGTGCAATTTTCAAAAATCAACTTTGTGCCTAAAGTTGTAATTTCCTCTTTAGCATTTTGAAGACTTCTTCAACAAGTCTTTCTCTCTCCCTTGGTCGACATGTTTGGCTGAGCTGGCGGCCCAAGATTGGTCAAAGAATGATGACTCATCTTGCTTTATGGCCCGGTCTAGCCGTTTTCCCCGATCGGTACCCGATTTGCGTGATTTCGGAGAACTTTCAAAATTCTGGATTTACAACTTTGAAGACATGTTCTCTCTTACTAGAAACGTCCAAGTTAACCTAAATTTTGATCCCATATAGGACTCCAACTGTCCAGTTGAAGTTTTCTCAAAAAACGTGTCCAAACGCGTTCGGTTTCAGAATGCATTTCTGGAATCATCAACTTCTTCAGAAAAATTCACTGATTCCAAATATGTCCATATAAATTCAAACTCATTCCTAGATATTGAGTTAGAATTTATTTTCTTCATTTCCAAAAATATGCCTATCAGCATTTTTCCCTATTTTGTTTTATTAGGAAAATGTGCTACCGGCCTCGGAATTAACTTCCGGAAGAGGTCACTTAAAGGTAAAAACTCACTGATCAATATTTTACCTTGACCTTGGAATTCCTATTCTTAGATCTCCAGATAGGATCCGTTTCCTAATTTTAAAATTACTATTCACAAAGTTTCACTTTAATTAATTATAATATAAAATATTTGCAAGTTGTACATAAAATTTTTGGATATTATTTTGCTCAAACTTAACCCTTAAGGTTCCTATATTTCGGTCAACAACCTCTGGCCCTTTTTAATTTATTTTATTTTTAATTTATTTATTTACTTAATTAGTTATTTATTTTAATTTTCCCAAAAATCCCACAAAATTACCTAATTGGTCCATTCTTGTACTTAGGCTTAAAAATACCTAAACTCAACTATTTTTCACAATAATCTCCAATTAATTAGTAAATATATTTTTACTAATTTTAAGCCAATTACCACTAATTTTTGAGTTTTACATAATTATTTCATAATTTCTTTTGCTCAGACTTAAGTAATTAGCTAGAAATTACTTAATCACTTTATTATCATTAGTTGATAATTTTATTACTTAGAATATCCCATTACCTCATAATTATAACACTGACATTTCTGTTTCCATGTGTTCTGCAGTATTTTAGAATTTGTGAGGGCATTATAGTCATTACAATACTTTTTGAATATCTTTATTCAATTTCTCCAAGTTTGTAATTTATTAAATTACCCTAATTAGAGATAACATACTCTCTTTACTCAAATAATTATTTCACTGACTTTTAGGATTTTTCACAATTTTCCTAAATATTTATGTCCCTTAGGGGCATTTTGGTCATTTGGCACTTTGGCCCTTAATTTCTCTAATTTCCAAGAGATTTTCCTTTAGAAAATAAAATAATTATAACCTAATATTTGATATCCCATATTCACCTACTTTCTATAGGTATAATTTTACCAAATTATGATACGTATTTTTGGGGTATTACAGCCCAACTCATAACTCTCTTGGACTTTACCGTTTGACGCGACCCTGCACATGGGTGATGCAGCACCGGTTACTAAGTCAAGTCTAGAGATGTCAGCGGAGTTGTTATGCTTTTTTTTTTTTGAGTCATTTCCTTGAGCAAAAGGTTTACTTAGCTAGCAAGGTCATCATCTAATTTTCTAAAGAAATCATGTAGCAAAATATTCCTAAACTAATAATCTGTTGATCCTATTACAAACTATTCCCTATTCTCATAGTCCATCTCAAGACTGCTACAAAATTTTAAGGCTTAGAGACTTAATTGAACCATTCTTTTTTTTTTTTTTGACTTGATAATATTTTCTAAGAAAGGGAAAGCTCAAAGTTAAGGTCAATCTAAAAAATCTTTTCAATGTTTTCAATTTCATTAGGACAAGCATAAGCAAGGAAATCATATCCCTCCTCCACACTTAAATCAAGCATTGTCCTCAATGTTGCAAAAATATAAAGAGGGAAAGAAACTAGTACTCCCCTGGTTTAGGTCTCTAACTCCGATGTGGAGTTCTTCATCCGGTACCATCTATGATGTTTCAAATTTTTAGAGAGGAGCGAGTGCACACGCGAGACTTGGCAACAACAAGAGGAGTGATCATCTTTAAACCTAGAAAAATGAATGAAAAAAATAAAATAATAATAATAACTGCAAGAAAAACTTATTGGGTTGCCTCCCAATCAGCGCTTGTTTACTGTCGCGAGCCTGACGGATGTCACCTTAATTCTCAACTTCCAATGCCACAGAGGTTCTTCCTCTGTCAATGTCTCCACCGTGGTAAGGCTTTAATCTCTACCCATTCACCTTAAAAGCTTCATCTGAACCTATTGGTGCAATGGCAATTGCACCAAAAGGCGTGACTTCTATGACTACAAAAGGTCCTGACCATCTAGACTTCAATTTCCCTGGAAAATGTTTCAATCGAGAATTATACAGTAGTACTTGCTGTCCCGGATGAAACTCTCTAGGAATAATCCTCCTGTCATGCCATCTCTTGGTTCTTTCCTTGTAGAGGCTAGCACTCTCATATGCAAAAATTCTGAATTCATCAAGCTCATTCAACTGAAGTAACCTCTTTTCATCAGCATATTTAGCATCAAAATTCAGCAGCTTAGTTGCCCAAAATGCCTTATGCTTAAGCTCCACTGGAAGGTGGCAAGACTTACCATATAGCAGCTGAAACGGTGACATGCCAATAGGAGTTTTGAATGCCGTTCGGTACGCCCATAAAGCATCATCAAGCTTCTTAGACCAATCCTTCCTTGACTTCCCAACGGTCTTCTCCAGAATTTGCTTCAATTCCCTGTTAGAAATCTCCACTTGCCCACTAGTTTGTGGGTGATATGGAGTAGTGACACGGTGAGTGACACCATATTTGCTAAGCAGTGATTGAAACTGTCGGTTACAAAAGTGAGTTCCTCCGTCACTGATAATGGCCCTCGTACCCCGAACCCGCTGAATATATTCTTTTGAGAAAGGATACCACCACCTTAGCTTCATTAGTGGGAAGAGCAATTGCCTCCACCCACTTTGAGACATAGTCCACACTACAAGAATGTACTTGTTGTTAAAAGAACTTGGGAATGGCCCCATAAAATCAATCCCCCACACATCAAATATCTCAATAACAAGAATGTTGTGAAGGGGCATCTCATGTCTCCTAGAGATATTCCCAGTTCTTTGGCAACGATCACAACGCTCCACGAACTTCCTAGCATCCTTGTACAATGTAGGCCAATAAAAACCACTTTGTAATACCTTAGCAGCAGTGCGTTCTCCAGCAAAATGTCCACCATAATCGAACCGTGACAATGCCAGAGGACCTTATGAGTTTCCTCCTCGGAATACAGCCACGGAGCACTCCATCTCGCACACCGAAAAACAAGAAAGGCTCATCCCAGATATACCGCTGAACATCATGCATGAACTTCTTCCTCTGCTGCCATGTTAGTCCCTCTGGTATCATCCCAATTGCCTTATAATTAGCAATATCAGTGAACCAAGGTACATTGTTGATCGCCAAGACATACTCATCTGGGAATTCATCCCGAATCTCCATCTTTGAATCCTCCTGCAACTCCTTAACCTGTATCCTAGATAAGTGATCGGCTACCACATTCTCCACCCCTTTCTTGTCCCTGATGTTAATATCAAACTCTTGGAGTAGCAAGATCCAACGGAGAAGCCTTGGCTTAGCGTCTTGCTTAGTCAAGAGGCGCCGTCAGAATAGGTGCAGTGGTCAATCTCTCCTTCAACAAATTAAATGCCACTAGACAATTATTGTTAAAGTTAATGTCTTCATTTTTGACCAACAACTGACTAAGTGGTTTGGCTATCTTGGAAAAATCCTTGATAAACCTCCGATAAAAACCTGCGTGTCCAAGAAAACTGCGAACGCTACGCACATTGGTGGGAGGAGGTAAGTCTTTGATGATTTCAATCTTGGCTCTATCCACTTCTATCCCCTTATCAGATATTCTATGACCTAAGACTATCCCATCTTTCACCATAAAGTGGCACTTTTCCCAATTAAGCACCAAGTTACTCTCTTGACATCTTTTGAGTACACAAGACAAATTAGCCAAGCAAGTATCATACGAAGTGCCAAAAATAGAGAAATCATCCATAAATACCTCAATAAATCTCTCAGTCATGTCAGAGAAGATAGACAACATGCATCTCTGAAAAGTAGCTGGGGCATTGCAAAGACCGAAGGGCATCCGTCTATAAGCAAAAATCCCGAAGGGACAAGTGAAAGCTGTCTTCTCTTGATCCTCTGGAGCCACTGCTATTTGATTGTAACCGGAATAGCCATCTAAGAAACAGTAATAAGAGTGACCTGCAAGCCTCTCAAGCATCTGATCCATGAATGGCAAAGGAAAGTAGTCCTTGCGAGTGGAATCATTCAACCTCCTATAATCCACACACATTCTCCAGCCCGTAACAGTTCTAGTGGGTATCAATTCATTATTCTCATTCTGCACTACAGTGATTCCACCCTTCTTCGGTACTACATGTACTGGACTAACCCACTTTGAGTCAGAGATAGGATAAATCATACCTGCATCTAACAGTTTCACCACCTCCTTTCTCACCACTTCCTTCATAGTCGGGTTAAGCCTCCTCTGGGGCTGCCTTACTGGTTTCACTTGGTCCTCCATAAGAATTTTATGAGTGCAAAATGATGGACTAATCCCCTTTAAATCAGATATAGACCACCCTATGGCAGTCTTGTGGGTAGTCAAAACTTTCAGCAACTTCTCTTCATCGGTAGGTGACAACTCAGCACTAATAATAATGGGATAAGTATCATCCTTCCCTAGAAAAGCATACTTTAGATTAGAAGGGAGCTCCTTTAGTTCCACCTTAGGAGCAACAGGTGGTGCATCATAATCCTTCCTTTTCAGTTTCTCAACCTGTAAATCAGAATTCTCATCTGCAGAAACCTCTTCTTCCACTTGCAACAACTGAGCAATATCATCCTCTAAGGACTTATCTGAATCTTCTTGAAAAGACCGTCACGAATAGCTTCATCAACTACATCAATTCTGAAGCAGTCACTATTATCAGCTGGGTATTTCATGGATTGAAACACATTGTAAGTGACTTTCTCATCATTCATTTGAAACTCCATTTTTCCTGCAGCTACATCAATTACTGCTCTAGCAAGTAGCCAAGAAGGGTCTTCCCAAAAGCAAAGGAAGTTCAGCATCTTCCTCCATGTTAAGAACCACAAAATCCACCGGAAGATGAATTTGTCCACTTTCACAAGCACATCCTCAACGACACCTTCGGCTTCTTAATGGACCTATCCGCCAACCGTAATGACATCATAGTAGGCTTAATCTCTTTAATGCCAAGAGCTTTGGAAACAGATAAGGGCATTAAATTAATACTAGCTCCCAGATCACAAAGTGCTCGCCCATATTGACATTCCCTATTGCACAAGGAATGCTAAAGTCGCCGGATCTTTAAGCTTTGGTGGCAACTTAGTTTGAATGATGGCACTACACCGCTGAGTCAATGCCACTGTTTCGCCTCTTGCAACTTATGCTTCTTGGAATGCAAATCTTTCATGAACTTTGCATAATTAGGCATATTTTCAAGAGCTTCGCAAAATGAATGTTAATCGCAATTTCTTAAAAATATCCAAGAACACGGCATCTTGTTGCTTCTGAATCTGCTGCTTCAACCTTTGGGGATAAGGAGGTTTTGCATAAGAAGGAGTGGGAGAGTTCTTTGTAGCTATCTCCTTTGGAACCTGCTGCACATTACGTTGCTCAACCTCTTCCTCCCCTTTCTCAGACTTGTCCTTCATCTAATGCAGATTTCTCAACCTGGCCGAACCACTACACCACTCCTTGTAGTTATGGCCTTACAATGCTCCTTTGGATTGACCACAGTATCACTAGGGAAGGACCCTTGGCTTCTCTCTCCTATTTGCTTTGATAACTGACCAATCTGATTTTCCAAATTCCGGATCGAAGCCTCCTGATTTTTCAAAGAATACCTTGTTTCATTCCGGAAAGCTTCTGACCCCTGTATGTATTCAGTAGTGGTAAGAGTCAACTGTGTCAAAGCCTTTTCCAGATCAGTAGTGGTGGTTTGGTGGGACTGCTGAGGTGCTGCTTGGGGTTTATAGGAGAGGTTTGGGTGAGATTTCCAGCCAGGATTGTATGTGTTGCTATATGGATTAAACTGATTTCTAGGAGGATTACCCATGTATTTTACCTCAGCTGTTTCTTCATTAATGAATGCTGCACACTCTCCATTAGCGTGTTCCCCTTGGCAAAAATCACAAAGCAAAGGAGGCTGAGAAGTGATAGATGATATTTGAGAAGAGGCAAGTTTTTTAGTGATGGAAGCTAATTGTTTGCTTTGTATACTTAGAAGAAGGGAAAAATTTCTCAAGGAACTTTGTGGTAATAATGTCCCAAGTGGAGAGACTTCCATTAGGACAAGAACGAAGCCAAGCTCCTGCTTTTCCCGTCAAAGAGAAAGGAAACAGTCTCACACGAATAGCCGCTTCAGAAACCCCATTCATCTTGATGGTATCACAAATCTGTAGAAAAGTCTCAATATGCTGATTAGGATCCTCTAAATCACTCCCACTAAAAGAGCGTTGTTGAACCAAGCTTATGAGGGATGACTTGATTTCAAAATTATTCGCATTAACGGTAGGATTGACAATGCTAGTTGCAGCCCTGGCAGGATTAAGCGTCATGTAATCGCCCATGGTCTTTTTTGGAGGAGGTGGAGGAGGATCTGTAATATTTTCTGCCATTATAACCGGTTCAGTCTCAGTACTAGAGCTACTAGCCTTTCCTTTTCTCTGTTTAGTAAGTTTCCGGTTTCTCCTTCTTTGTCTTTTCAATTTCGGGATCAAACTGCGGCGAATTTACGTCGGTGGTACCTCGCATAAACAGAGTAGGATAACAAAGGAAAAAGAAAAATTCAATCTAGAGTTTCAATAACTACTCTTAGTGTTGAAATAAAACTATTCCCCGGCAACGGCGCCAAAAACTTGATAGCGACTTCGGCAAGTGCACCGGTCGTTACAAGTAATAAAATAGTGAGAAAAAGATCGTCCCACGAGGAATAGTACTCCAACCACTAATTCGTTATTTAAGATTTAGTTGGATAAATAGAGTGATATGAGGTGAGTTGTAACCAACCAGAATTTAAAGAATCAACTAAAAATTAAGAATTAAGAATTAAGAATTTCAAGATGGAAAATATACTCTAATCAAGAAAAACGCAGCTAGGGATGAGAATCCCCCTATGTTCCTCCAAGTATTTAAATTGAATCCCTAATTGATTATTCTTCCCTAAATTGACGATCAATTCTCTAGAGTTAGACTAAGTCCCAATGTCTTGATGCTACCTTAGTCCGTTATCTTTGAAAACAACCTAATGTCTTAGTATTGTTTAGAAAAATCAATTTGTTTACCAGAATTATAAGATCGCATAAATTCGTAAGCCTATGTCTAGGTCATGCAATTCTATGATGGATTAACGGTTCTAGTTAAATGTACCAACATCTCTATTGTCATACACTAACCTATAAACAATCTAAAAGACGATCACTCTTTTAAGAAAGCGTTAAGCACAGGTAATCCATTCAGTCAAGAAAACAATAATCAAATAAGAATCCAAATAAATACGTTAAATTCACATAGGGTTCATCCTCGCCCTAACTAGTAACTACAAAAGAAAACCTAGCCAAGCATGGCTAGGTTAATAAATTAAAAGAGATGAAAAATCAGAACTACTCCTTTTGTGTCGTTCTTGTTCTCCACTGCGTCCCGGCTCTGTGTAATTTCTTTTTGCGTGTCGTCCGAATTCGTCTCGTTCGCGGCGTCCGTATTGCCTCGTTCTCTTCTTCAATTCTAATATCTCCTTTCCTTTCTCGCGGCTCGTGTGTGCGTCTTTCAATTTCGGCTTCAATATATGTGTTTCGTTCCAATTCTTCTAATATATATAAAGTCATGTGTCGTGGCCCACGTGATTGTGTCTCTGATCCAAAATAACATATATCATATCCCCAACAATATCCTTTTAATCATTAAAATCCCATGGTATTTTAATTGTGTGGACCCCACGGCTTTATCACTAAATCTGTTTCCTCTTTATATATATATATATTTGATTCTATTTTATCTCCTTCTTAGATCACATAATATTTCCTGCACAATAAAATAGGATATCAATAGATTTTCTGTTATAATATTCTTTTATCCTATATTTAATTAAAAGATAGATAAGTACATAAAGATAATTAAATAAGTATAAAATATTAATAAATTTAATCCAATCAATCCCAAAATCTACCCTTATTTAATTATAAAATATATACTTATCAGTATACATTTAAAAAAATCACAAGTGGAAGACTCAAAATTAAAGAAGCAGCCCACCACAAGTCCCCAAGTCTGTTGTCCAAATCTTTTCCTACCTTATATCATGACTTCCTCATCGTCGTCGTCATCATCATTTAAGTCTTCTATTATTTAATCTTAAAAAGAATATTAATGATGTGGTATATCGACAAATTATATAAATTTCCAAATTAGTATATAATTTTCTTTTCCAATATCATTTTTATGTTGTTCTCTATTCCCTATGAATGTCATCGAGATATTTTTTCTTATCATATGCCTCAGTGTCAACCACAAGAGAACTAAATGCACCTAGGTCAAGAAAAATTAAGGGGGGAAAATGCTTGCTAGTTAATTTTTTCAGTCACAATTCTAATACAGACATTTAAGTTAATGTGTAAGACACAAATCTACATGTTATGATATGATGAATTTGTTGGAAATTATGCCCTAAGGTCAAGTCATTGTACTTTAAATATTTATGTTATTTAAAGTATTTCTCCATTTAGTTATTATATCATTTGCATGTTTATAGTAATAACTGTATCCTTGGATGTATCTTATAGATTATCCTAAATATCCCAGGTTGGTCATCTACACGGGAGCGAAGATGGAATAAGACCAGTGTGACTTTGATGACGTATGGAGATACAAATCAAAGTCATAGGAACTTCTAAGAGTACAAGTTGCTGGATCGACCCACTAAGAGAAAGCTGCATGGATTTAGTCATAAGCTTTTCTCATATATAACCACGTCACAATGCCCTTTGACTTGAGATCATCATGCATTTCTACATGAGAGTCGCTGATCTTTGACCTAGTCAAAAGTCACCTTTGACCGGGTGATGATAAAGGCTTTGATCGGGATCAATCGTTTTCATGCAGAGGAATGTGAATGGTCAAGATGGAATTTGTTCCTCACATTTGGTGATAGATAATACTGGGCCCTCGATGAGTGAGTTTGAGAAAGATATGGACATACTACGATAGAAAAGAGCTTCCATTTCAATTGTTGGACTACTCAAGAATCGAGAAAGTAATGGTCAAGAACAGGAGGTTGACATTATCCATACCTCATATTTGACCAAATTATCGCGTGACAAAAGGGACGTGACATGGTTGTATGATAGATTGTATCGTATCAACATGATCCTTATATGAGTTGGGTAGTCGCAATGTCTTGCCAGAGGCCGCTTGCGACTTGTGAGCTGATACAGTATTGACCCGCTGCAAATCTCATGTGGGCCTGTAGGGACACACACAAGAATAGCCAAACACGAGCACTTATATCCAGATTCATTGAATCTTAGATATGTCTAAGATTTAATGAATGTAACGTTTAATCTAGGTGTGTGTGTATATATATTTTATTAATTCGAAAAGAATAATAATATTATTTAGGGTTAAGGTACAAAAATATACATGTGCTTTTGTCAAAGGAGCGCCCAGTAGCAAGTGCGTTTTTTAGGTGCAAAAGTGCACACGTGATTACAAATTAGGTGCAAAAATACCGTTTGACCATTAAGTTTGACTTTGACCGTTAAGTTTGACTTGTTTTGCTAATTGGACGATGACGTGGTATTTCAAAGGTGCAAAAATACAAATGTGATTTGTCAAAGAGAGCGTCCAACACCAAATTATTTTTTTTAATTTAATGTTTTTACTTCAATTAAAGGAAAATTATTATTTCTCTAGGTATTTTTCCTGGAGGCCAAATTTTTTCTTCTAATTTATCATTTTGGGAAAGGGGATTTATTCAATGGGTAAAAATGATAAAAAAAAATTATTTTCATAATTTTTTTTAAAAAAATCCTTATTAAATTTTCTAATTAATAATTGCTAAATTTTCTCCTTATTTGGATCTAGCTAGCGCCATCCAATACTTAAAACTACACCATTTCGGCGTAATTTTAAGTGAAGTTTGCTTTTTTTAAAAAAATAAATATTTTTAGGGTACCGACCGGTACTAAAAAAATACTTTAGGTATTGAAAAATTACTTCATGATCTTGAAAAATTATTTTAAGATCTTTAAAAAATATCCCAAAATATATTTTTAGTACCAGTCAGTACCCTAGAGAACTTTTTTAATACCATTATGTACCTTGAAATATTTTTTCAAGATCCTAAAATAATTTTTTAAGATTATGAATTATTGTTTTATTATCAGTCAATATCCTGAAGTATATTTTGAGTACCAGTATCAGAAATAATTTTTCGAGATCATGAAGTATTTTTTCAGTACCAGTTAATAGCCTGAAGTATATTTTTAATACGAGTCAGTACCCTAAAATATTTTTTGAAAATCCTAAAATAATTTTTCAAGATCATGAAGTAATTTTTCAGTAGCAATCAGTAGCATGAAGTATCTTTGTAGTACTTGTCAGTACCCTGAAAATATTTTTAAAATAAAATAAAATAATTAAAT
Organism: Acacia pycnantha; assembly: GCA_025563575.1. NCBI lineage: Eukaryota > Viridiplantae > Streptophyta > Magnoliopsida > Fabales > Fabaceae > Acacia > Acacia pycnantha. Next base: position 1,775,672 of record JAMWYP010000002.1, on the reverse strand, counting down.
TAAAAAAAAAAGAATTTGGTGTTAGGCGCTCTTTTTGACAAACCACATGTGTATTTTTGTATCTTTGAAATGTCACGTTATCGTCCAATCAGGAAAAAAAAGTCAAACTTAACGGTCAAAGTCAAACTTAACAGTCAAATGGTATTTTTGCACCTAATTTGTAACCACATAGTCACTTTTGCACCTAAAAAAAGCACTTACTACTGGGTGCTCCTCTGACGAAAGCACATGTGTATTTTTGCACCTTAACCCTATTGTTTATATAGATAATATTATTATATAGTATTTAATTTATTTGATAAATTAACTAAAACAAATAGAGATATAGTATCTCATATTTAATTTTCAAAGAAAGATATTGTACCTTAGATTTAATTTAAATTGAGATATAATATCTCAGATTTAATTAAATAGATAGATATCATATTTTAGATTTAATTTATAAAGATAAATTAAATCACCAGATTTTCAATTTGGATTAAATAAATAGATTAGATTAGATCTGTTTTGGATAGATTTAATTAATATATTATTTTAATCCAAATTCAAATTTCAAGATTAATTTTGAATATTTTAATATGACCCAATTAGGGTTTGAGAAACTCTATTAGATGAAGATCTAGTCGTATTAAAATTAGAAGAGCCACACCAACGGGGGTTGGCACAAGTGGTAAGCGGCTTGTGTCGCTTAAGCAATGTCTCAAGTTTGAGTCTTGTGAATGCAGAAAAGCCCCACTGGGAGACTCACCCACCATAAACAGGTGCGCGACTCGGGTCAGATCTGGATTAGTCTAGGCGAAGCTCTGGATACCGAATGGGAAAATGGAAAAAAAAATTAGAAGAGCCACAAAAAGAAAACCCTAGAGGAGAGATGAGAGACGCAAAGCTTGAAGGCGCTAGCATGCTGCCATTCGTGTCTGGATACCGGATGGGCAACCGAAAAAAAAAATTAGAAGAGCCACAAAAAGAAAACCCTAGAGGAGAGACGAGAGACGCAAAGCTTGAAGGCGCTAGCACGCTGCCATCCGTGTCTGGATACTGGATGGGCAACCAAAAAAAAAAAAGTGCCACGAAAAGAAAACCCTAGAGGAGAGACGAGAGACGCAAAGCTTGAAGGTGCTAGCACGCTACCGTCCGTGTTGAAGTGCTGTTTGTTGTGGATACCGATAAAGGGAGTGGATTCATAGAGTCGGCTTCTAACTAATCGAATAGACACACACAAATATACAAAAGGTATGGTTTTCCCGACCCGATTTAAACGCCTTTGATGGATCCTCCTATGGGATTCGTAAGATTTTAATGGATGAAATCCTTCCACTGTGTGTACGGATCCAACAGAATTCTCCATTGCTTCTAAGTTTTTTCAAAAGAGAAGAGGGAAATTCATATCAGCTTGAATTAGATGTTGTCAACCACTTAATTATAATCAGAATGCATCAAGTACGTACGTACACACAGATATAAGAAAATCACAAAATGTGAATTAACTAAACCTAGTCAACACAAGTCCTTATACTTCTGACGTCAACAAAAAGCAAACCAAACCACAAATACCCACTAATGAAGGTCACACAGAAAACAGCAGCACTGCTTGTCATATGCGATGATTTCCATTTTTATTCACTATCACTTGAAGCAGCACCAGAGCGAGCTGAAGGAGAAGCCACATGACGATCATGCCAAACTGGGCTCATCTTCAATGTAATAGGATAAAAGATGCTCTCGAGCTGTCTCTTCTGATGCTCATACTCATCAGCTTCAGCAAGCTTCTCCCCATCAACCAACCGTGAGGCCCTTTCAATGGCATCCTCAATCCTCTTCTTGTCTGCTTTTGAAAGCTTTGAGCCAATCTCCTCATCATTTGTAAAAGATTTCATGTCGTAGATGAACATCTCCAAACCATTCTTTGCTTTAACTTTCTTCTTGTGCCTCTTATCATCAGCTTTGAATTGCTCAGCTTCTTGAACCATCCTTTCAATTTCTTTCTTTGATGGTCTGTCTTTATTGATTATGGTTATTCCATTCTTGTTCCCCGATCTAGTTTCCTCGGAAGACACATTTAAGATGCTATTCTCATCCACGGAAAAGCAAACTTTGACGTGAGGAACACCCCTTGGTTCTGGGAGAATATTCAACACAAAATGACCCAGCAGGTTGTTATCCTCAATCCTTGTTCTCTCACCCTCAAAAACATTAATATCTGGATTTAATGCGTTGTCCCGGACAGTAGTTACATATGTTGACTTTGTTGTTGGAATGATAGTATTCCTTGGGATTACTACTCCCATGAGACCACCAAGTAAACCAAGCCCTAAGGACAATGGAGTGACATCCCTCAAAACAACGCCTGTTAGATTTTCAATGTCTTGACCACTTAATATAGCAGCTTGAACAGCAGCACCATAAGCAACAGCCTCATCAGGATTGATGCTTCTACATAGCTCCTTCCTATTGAATAAGTCTTGTAATAGTTGTTGAACTTTAGGAATTCTTGTAGACCCACCAACAAGGACGACTTCATCAATATTGTTTTTGTCCATCTTGGCATCCAGGAGACACTTCTTTACAATTCCCATACTCTTTTGGAAGAGGTCTTTGTTCAGTTCCTCAAACCTAGCTCGAGTGATTGTTGAACAAAAGTCAATGCCCTCGTATAAAGCATCAACCTCAATGGTTGTCTCAAGAATGTATGTGGATGAGAGTGTCCTTTTTGCCCTCTCACAAGCTGTTCTCAACCTCCTAAGCGCCTTTGGACTCCTAGTCATGTCCTTCTTATGAATCCTCTTAAACTCTTTCACAAAGAAGTTCAGCATTCTATTGTCAAAGTCCTCTCCTCCAAGGTGTGTGTCACCATCAACTGCTATTACTTCGAAGTCACCCTTCTTAATTGTGACAAGACAAACATCAAAGGTACCACCACCGAGATCAAATACAAATATGTTCCTCTCATGGTCATAGCTGTCTTTCTTGTCAAGACCATATGCAATTGCTGCAGCAGTGGGTTCATTGATTATCCGCATCACCTTAAGGCCAGCAATTGTACCTGCATCTGTGGTTGCTTGACGTTGAGAGTCGTTGAAATATGCAGGCACAGTAATGACTGCATCTTTAACTGTTGAACCAAGATATGTCTCTGCAATCTCACGCATCTTTGATAATATCATAGATGATATTTGTTCAGGTAGAAACTGCCTTTCCTCAGATTTAAAATTCACAACAATTTTGGGCCTATCATTTTTACCACAAATAACCTTAAAAGGCCAAAGCTTCATATCAGTTTGGATATGGGAATCACTAAATCTTCTACCAATCAACCTCTTAGCATCTGCAAATTATTGATGATTTGTAAATAAAAGTAAATAATGAGTCAACCATATGTAACCTCGAAAAAACGAAAACAAACTGAGATCCCAAAAACTGGCGAAATATATGTACAATACAACATCCTCCAAACTGTTCGTGAAGATCTAATCAGACCTTCTAATGAAAGTCTGTTTAGCTAGAAGTGAACAAAATTAATTATGAATGTGTGGGGTATGACCCGAAAGATAAAATCCTAACTATTTATAACGTTGCAGAGATTCTTACATTCAAATCAAAACCAATTTTAATTCAAGAGTTCATTCTTTTCTTTCAGGGCCTCAATTATATTGAAAATTTTAAGACTCATTATTATATTGTAAAAATATATGAAAAAAATATTGATGAAAGCAAAACTTCAAAAAAATTATCAACGATATTATCAAAGAAGTTTTTCTCTTTTTCGTTTATTCACATTACAGGCTGCTATACGCAAGTTCAAGAAAAAAGAGCAGAAATTGTTGGAAATAGCGAAAAAAAGGGAATTACCAAAGATAGTGTTTGTAGGGTTAAGTGCAACCTGGTTCTTTGCAGCATCACCAGCTATGCTTTGAGTATCAGTGAAGGCAACATAAGACGGCGTGGTTCTGTTGCCTTGATCGTTCACAATGATCTCTGGTCGACCATGTTGCCATACTGCAACACACGAATATGTGGTTCCAAGGTCGATTCCAATTGCTAGTTTTTGCTTTGATGTATCACTCATTCTCTCTCTTTCAAGTCAAAGGAGGTTTTTTGAGTCTGGGTCTGAGAAGAAAGGCTTCTCGGAGATTTTGAAAGTAGTTGGAGCATGTCACAAGATCAGGCTAAGATCCCTATAAAAAGCCTCATCCATTAAAGATTATGTCTGTTCAGATCTGTGAACTGTTCGAAGTACGAAGGGGCATAGACTAAAGTTGGAGATATGGGAGGTGGAAATCAAAGCGGCAGAAATTATAGAGTATGATGGAATTAAATATAGTTAAAGGAAGGTTACGAAGCAACCATTTGCATCTTGTTTGTATGTACAGTGTATAGTGTCAATTTTTTTTTTTTGGGTATCAAGTGTAGAGTGTAATTTTTATTTTCAAATACTTAATTAATTGGATAACTAGTAGATTTCATTTTTGTTGTTTTTTAGGCTAAACCAAGATTCCCAAGTAGATAGGGTGAAGTTTATTGATATTATGATTATTTCATTATTGTTTTCGATCAAATTTTAATAAAGTTAATTTAGTATGGAATCAATGATTCAGGAATTTTTATAAATTAGCCCACTGATCTCATTTTGTAAGTGCATGATGAACAATTTTTTTTGGTTAAGGTGCAAAAATGCACATGTGATTTATCCAAAAGAGCGCCCAACATCAAATATTTTTTTTAGGTTCAATAGTGACTATGTGATTACAAAAGTGAAGCAAAAGTCCCATATGACATTAATGGAGCAGATGTTGACCGTGAACTTGTAATGTTCAACTAAAAATGCTAAGGTGTATGCTGACGTGGAGTTTGAAGAAAAGTGCCGGCAACCTTCCTCCCTCAACCACCATCACCTCTTCCTTCTTCTACTACCAGCATCACATTCACCCATTGTTTGCCACCACAACACCATTCGCCATCTAGGTTTGGGCAGAGAGAGACGTGATAGAGAGAGAGAGAGCCTAGGCAGAGAAAGCTACGACTTGGAGGAACTTGACCAGAGAAGAGATGCCGGCCTTTCTCTTCCTCATAGTCAGCGGAAATTCTCACCACCATCGCCAGAGCTGTACTTGTTTCACCACCGTAAGACCCTTCTCTACTTTCCAAATTCACAGACTCCTCCATTCCAGATTCAACAGTGACTATAGGCTTTTTTAAGTTTCCACTTGCTTTCTTCACTTCCAAATTCAAACTTCACGTTAGCGTACACCTCAACATTTTTAGTCAAACATTCCAAGTTCATGGTCAACATCTACTCCATTAATGGTATATGAGACTTTTACAACCACATAGTCACTGTTGCATCTAAAAAAACATTTGGTGTTGGGTGCTCTTTTGGATAAACTATATATGCATTTTTGCACCTTAACCCGTGCGTTATACAAGGAGTGTTGCTAGATGTGAGATATACCAAAACATTACTTATTTGATTTGGATGTATAAGAACAATATTTAGTAGGAATCTCCATTCATTTGGAAAATTATGAATATATCTTTTAAAAATCTCCTTGATTGTTTATGAAGTTAATTACTACATTCTTAAAAAGCAAAAAAAAAAAAAAAAAAAAAAAATTCAAGTTATCCATATCTCAATTAATATCTAATTATCACAAAAGTTTAAATAAGAGTTATTGTCATATTAGCATCCCGATTAATATCCTAACTGATAATATTCCATAAACTTCATTTTATATATTTCCAAAAATCTATAATGCATCTTAAAAACAAGGGTTAAAGACCTAATTTGCCACGGAAGTTTTTCTAAGGGAGCGCCCAGCACCCGGAAGTATTTTGGGTATCATTTTTGCCCCGGAAGTTTACAAATATAGCAATTTTGCCCATCAGTTGATCTTGACCGTTGGATTGGTATCATTTTTGCCCCGGAAGTTTACAAAAATTTGCTCCCAAACAAAACTTCCGGGGCAAAAATGATACCCTAAATACTTCCGGGTGTTGGGCGCTCCCTTAGCAATACTTCTGTGACAAATGAGGTATTTAACCCTAAAAACAATGAATTTCTTTTTTTGAGGTCTAATTGGTTGCTCATGCCATAATTATTATCATTCATCAAAGTCAAAAGCCAATTTGTTTTTAAAGTCAACAATATTATTTTAAAATGTTTTTAATATTTTTCATAGTTGGCGTTTTTTAGCATAATTATTCATTTGGCTGTGATTTTATCTTTCTTTCTTCTGTCCACACATTGCAGCAAAAAGGCGCTATTAGGCCCAAAAACCAAAACCACCGAAAAACCGAATCGAAATATTTTGGTTCGGTTTTGTATTTACTTTGGTTTCGGTTCTCGGTTGATAAAATCACATGTATTTTGGTTTTTCGGTTTTAACCGAACACCAAACCACAAAACCAAATGCTCACCCCTAGTGGTGAGTATTATGGAAGGTATGATTAAAGTGGATAACATCTAGGCCGATTTACTAAATTCTTTGAAAAACGTGGTATTTGTGCTCAATACACAATGCCAGGTACACCACAACAGAATGATGAATCAGAAAGGCGTAATAAGACCTTGTTGGATATGGTTAGAAGTATGTTAAGTAACTCTTCTTTATTTACTCATTTTATTGTGGGCTTATGCTCTAAAGATTACCATGTATCTATTAAATAGGGTTCCTAGTAAAGTAGTTCCAAAAACTCCTTTTGAATAGTGGATTGGAAGGAAACTTAGTTTAAGTCACCTATATGTTTGGGGTTGCCAGGCTTAACTAAGACACTACAACCTATAAGAAAAGAAACTGGATGCAAGAACAATCAGTGGTTATTTCATTGGTTATCCAAAAAAATCAAAAGGGTGTAGATTTTATTATCTTAATCATACCATAAGGATTATTGAAACTGGAAATGCTAGGTTCATTGAGGATGGTGAAGTTAGTGGGATTGAAACACCACATAAAGTGGATATTCGATAAGTTAGAGTACAAGTTCCCTTGACTTGTGTCTCTAGTAAAGTTGTTCCTTGTGTTATTGAATCGATTAATAATAAAGGAGAATAACAAATTAATGATCCCACTACTCATGATGAAAATATTGTTAGTGAACCAAATGAACTCATTGTAGAAGAACCATAACAAATAGCATTAAGAAGATCTCAGAGGGAAAAGAAATAAGCTATTTCTAATGATTATGTGGTATATCAACAAGAGTCTGAATTTGACTTAGGTATTCAAGATGATTCGGTTACTTTTTCACAAGCCATGAATAGTGAAAATGGTGACAAGTAGTTAGATGCCATGAAAGATGAGTTGAAATCTATGAATGAGAATGATGTTTGGGACCTTGTTGAGTTACCAAAAGGGTGTGAGAGAGTTGACTGTAAGTGGGTCTTTGAGACCAAACGTGACTCTCATGGTAATTTGGAACATTATAAGAATAGACTAGTTGCAAAAGGATTTACTCAGAAAAATAGCATTGACTATAAAGAAACATTTTCACCAGTTTCTAAGCAGGATTCTCTAAGAATCATTATGGCATTGGTGGCTCATTATGATTTAGAGTTACACCAGATGGATGTGAAAAATGCCTTTCTAAATGGGAATTTAGGGGAAGATGTGTACATGGACCAACCAATGGGGTTCATAGAAAAAGGAAAGGATCACATGGTGAGCAAATTAAAGAAATCAATATACGGACTTAAACAAGCTTCAAGACAATGGTACCTTAAGTTCAATGATATTGTTGTTTCCTTTGGATCTAAAGAAAATACTGTTGATCGGTGTATATATTTGAAGGTCATGGGAGCAAGTTTATATTACTGGTTTTGTATGTTGATGATATCTTGCTTGCAACTAATGATCTTGGTCTTTTAAATGAGACTAAGAAGTTTCTCTCTAGTAACTTTGAAATGAAAGATATGGGTGAGGTAGCTTATGTGATTGGGATAGAAATACTTAGTGATAAATCAAAAGGATTGTTGGGCTTGTCTTAGAAAGAATATATTAATAAAGTTTTAGAGAGATTTAGAATGGAAAAATGCTTATCATCTCCAGTTCCAATTCAGAAAGGAGATAAATTTAACCTCATGCAATGTCCTAAAAATGAATTGGAATGAAAAGAAATGGAAGCAATTCCGTATGCATCACTAGTTGGGAGCTTAATGTATGCTAAGATTTCTACGAGACCATATATTAGCTTTGCAGTTGGAATGTTGGGGAGATACCAGAGTAATCCTGGTACGGGTCATTGGAAAGTTACAAAGAAGGTTCTAAGATATTTGCAAGGAACTAAAGATCACATGCTTACTTATAGGAGGTCTAACAGCCTTGAAGTGATTGGAAAATCAGTTGCTTTGATAAAACTAGTCATTCTAGCTTTCCAAAACCAAAAATCAATATCTTTGAAAAGTGGTGGAATGGTAAAGTCAAAACCTTTCAAAAACGAGCAGCACCCAAAATTAGCCATTTGATAACTCTTGAGACTGTTAAGTCCTTTAAACAAGAGCCTAGCTTTGATACCAAATGAAAGACTTGGCTATCACCCAAGAGGGGGGTGAATTGGGTGTTTGATTACAAACTTAGAACTTTAAGAAACTTTCTGCAACTTATTGAAAGTAGTTTGAATGACAGTATAAGTTATAAAGTGATAAACAATCATTCAAACATATATGCTGGAATGTAAGAGATAAGGGAAGAGAATATGCAATCTGTGATTTATACTGGTTCGGCCCAATCCTTGACCTACGTCCAGTCCTCAAGCTCCACTTGAGATTTTCAATCCACTATCTTCTTTCAACTTTATTACACGTTCTGTACTTGAAGTAATCCTCTTACTAGGACTTACTCCCCCTACAACCGTAATCAATACACTGTTTGATTACACACTCGCACTCAAGTAATCCTCTCACTAGGATTCACTCCCTTACAAGCTGTAATCAACACAATGTGTTTCCCTCTCAAGATCACCCAATCTTGAGTAACTCTCAGATAGAATGATAGGATGTTTACAAATGAATCTTCTCTCTTAGAAGTGTATGGATAAACACTGAAGTACAATACAAAATATTTCACTCTCTATGATATATAGACATTGAAAATCAGAGAGTAAATGATAAGCAGATTAGAGTAATAGCATGTTGAAGGTGTAAGCTTATTTCTCTGTCTCTTCTGTCTTCAATCTGTCTTCTATTTATAGACAACTGAATTCAATTCGTTTGAAGCATTTGTCTGTTGAAAAATATTACCGTTATGAACATTAACCGTTGCATATTCATTCTGATTTGAATCCATTCGAAATTCTAGCTGTTGGGAACAATTCTGACTTAAATATTTGAATGTTGTTTCTTTAATAATGGATCCCTGATATTCAGGTGCTTTCTATCCGTTTGAAGATAATTATCCACCTTTTCAGCAAGTTGCCCATTTTGCTTCGTTTTTGAATGAATATTAGAATAGTGACCTGTCATGAACATTAAATTCGAATGCTGAATCTGTTTGGCTTATGTCCGTTGGAGTATTTCATCATCTGAATGATTGAATCCTTTGGAGAAGCATTACAATTAAGTAGACAACTTTGTTTCTTCAAGTTTCTCGTTGGATTCAGTCCTCTTTCTCATTTCTGAAAATCTGCAGCAAGTTCATCTTCTAGATCTTGATTTTTGTCAATATTGATCTTCTCTCAAGCTTTAATAATCTGAAACATGTATACAAATGATATAATTAATGTTAAGAAGAAGTATAAATCATTTGGGTAATCATGTGGATGTTCTTTGATGAGAAACGAGACTTTCGAACTGCTGATTTTCTGCATCTGGGACGTGAACTCGAGTTTGCATAAGTAGGCTCGAGTTTAGTTCTCTCCAAAACCATATTTTTCTCTCTGTCTTGTCTAAACTCGAGAGTGTAACTTATAGGCTCGAGTTTGGATGATTTTCGCGACCTGGTAGCTCTTTGTAACCTTCAAACTCGAGCTTGTCAACTAATAGGCTCGAGTTTGCTTCTCTTTATAGCAAATTGTGCAACACCCAGAACAGACTGTCTACTTTCGGGGGCCATATCTCCCTGGTCTGAACTCCGTTTTGGTTGGTTCAACTATCGATTGGAAATCCCTTTGAGTCTACTTTCCAATGCCACCGATTTCAGCTCAATTGGATTATCGGTTTGTGAGATACACTCAAAACATTGAAGGTTGGTCATTTGTGTGACGTGGATTTGACTGTCAACTTCATAAATTCATATCTCCATCATATTAACTCATTTTGGCTTGCATTATATATCAACATGACGCCTTGGGAGTCTAGTTTCATATGCCACTGGTTTCACCTCAATCCGATCTCTGGTTTAGGAGATATCATCGAATTACCAGACGTCGCCTAAGTGAAACACTGAACAGAGGCTGAAATGCTGAAGACCGCTGCAGGCTCGAGTTTGCCAACTTATAGGCTCGAGTTTGGAGTTCCAAACCTGAGGTTTAAGTTCTAAGCTCGAGTTTGCCTTGTCCAGAGGCGCCAGAGTTGCTGAGGACATTACAGGCTCGAGTTTGCTAGTTATGGGCTCGAGTTTGGAGTTCCAAACCTGAGGTTTAAGTTCTAAGCTCGAGTTTCCCTTGTCTAGAGGCGCCAGAGTTGCTGAGGACATTACAGGCTCAAGTTTGCAAGTTATGAACTCGAGTTTGCTGATCCTGGAACTGATTTTTGATGGTTTTAACTCTGAATTGATCCGTTCCAGCTTCCATATGATCTTGGAGACTTATAGCATCAATATAAGAACTTGAATAAATATATTCCATTGCATTGCAAGTTCTTCCTTCTTCAATTTCTTCTCTCATTCTAGATTATCCCCCAAAATCATTTGATAACTTCTTGCTTCCTTGCTTCCTTTAATATTCTCATTATATTGTGCAAGAACTTCTTTCTTCAATCAATTTTCTTGATCAATCTCCATCATTCAAGTATACTCCATTGTAGCTCAAATATGATGAAGCTTCATTCCAACTTCTGTTTGATCATAGAGACTTCAAGTTCTTCTTTCTTTAGTCTCCTTTCTTGATCATTCTCCATTATCAAACTTTGCATCTACATTAAATATAAGAATTAGTCAAAGTAGAAGATAAATGTAGTATGCAACCTTTTTGCTCTTTAGAATGGCATCTATATAAGACATCATCAAAACTAATCAAAACCAACAGTGTGGATACAAGAAAATCCACTTATGGTTTACCTATATCTTTTAACTGGAGGTGCTATATCATGGAAAAGTGCGAAGCAATCGGTGATTGCTACATCCATTATGGAAGTTGAATTTGTGGCATGCTTTAAGGCCATAGTTTAGGCTAAATGGATACTGAATTTTATTTTAGGGCTTGGATTGGTCGACAGTATTGAAAGGCCAATGAAAATTTATTATAATAATTCCGTAGCAGTATTCTTTTCTAAAAACGACAAGTATTCAAAGGGTGCTAAGCATGTAGAATTGAAAACTTTGTCGTTAAAGACGAGGTTCATAAATGTAATACCCTAAAAACTGACTTAGGGTAAATATCAAAAATTAGGAAAATTATACCTATTGACAAGATGAGGTCTCAAATATGGGAAGGGATTTATCATAATTTCTAGGGCAATTTCTAGTGAAATTAGAAGAAATAAAGTGCTAAAATGCCCTAAATGAACTAAGAGTTATAAAATACTATGATAAATCCTTAGAGGCAATAAAATAATTATTAAAATTAAGAGAGTATATTGTCTCTAATTTTGGTAATTTAATAAAATATAACCTTGGAAAAATAAAGGGGGAAAAATCAAAAAGTAATATAATGACCAAAATGCCCCCGTGAATTTTAATATAATGCATGAGACATAAAATACTAATGTCAGTGCAAAAGTTGTGAGGTAACGAGTTATTATAATTAAGAAAATTATCAACAATTAGTGGGTAATTAATTAAATAATTATTGGCTAATTATTTTAGCTTAAACAAAGGAAAATCCAAAGATAATTATGTAAAACCCTATAATTAGTGGTTTATGGCTAAAATTAGCATAAAATATATTTGCTAATTATTGGAAAAATATTAAGAAAAATATATGAGATTAAGTAATTTTAAGTCTAAAAACATGTATGGACCAATAGGGAAATTTTGTGAAAAAAATTATAAAATAATTAAAATATATAATATTAATTAAAAAATAAATAAAATAAAAATAAAAAGGTGGCAGCCGAAATTTTGAGGCAAGATAGGATAAGGATGAAAAAAAAAATATCATGATATTTATAATATAATATTAATATAAATTGTGATATTTTGTGAAAAAGCAAATAGGATAAATGACCACCGATAGAGATTAAATCCTATCTAGAAAACCATGAACAATGTTTCTAAAGTCAAAGTATTTTATAGACAAGTGAATTTTTATCTCGGAGTAGGCTGTCTCCGAAGTTATTTCCGTAACCGAAAAAGGTAATACTAGACTGACTATGAATCTATCTGATGTTCAAAAAGAAAATCCGATAAATGAAAATCTATAGAAACCAAGCCATAACTTTAAATCCAAGAATAAGTTGGTAAACATCTGGGCATTTTATGAATCAGTGGATTTTTGTCCCAAAGATGTTGTTACCCGAAGTGATTTCTGCAACCGAAGGCAGATATCCAAAATCTTAATGAACCGATGACACCCTGAATGGGATCAAAAATTTAGTTGACCCAATTATTTTGAAAGAGGAAAAAAAGATCTTCAGTGGTATATCCCCGGAATTTTGAGATTTTGTAAGATTACGCGATTAGGACACCGAACAGGGAACTTATCGGTAGGAAACTTCTCAAGCAAGTTGATGACATCATTGGCATGACATCATGGCCTGGAATGATGATGTAAGGAGGTGAGTTGGATGGCCAAGATTGTGCCATCTCAATGAAGTGCAATCCGACGGTCAAGAATCCGTCTGACAAAGCATGAATAGTAACCCAAAATTTTCCTATAAATAGGCCTTGCTTCCATTTGTTTTCTTCACACCAATTCCTCTTTGGAATTTCGAAATCTTGGAGCAGAGGAAGAGAGGAGGAGTCCGGGGAAATTTGTAGCGAAGCTCTGAGTAAGTTCTTCAGTCCTTAGTCTTAAGCTTCGGTAGTTCTTTCGGTAGTTAGAGTAGAAATGCTAGTTTGATCTTTAATCTTCCAAGTATGATTAGATATCATGTTTTAGGGGTAATTAAGTATTAATTTCGAAAATCATGTTGGAGTTAGAGATATGGCAAAATTTTGGAAGATTAGGGTCAAAGTAGCGAAGCTCTAGCGAAATTTCGCCGATAAGTCAAACTAGGGGAAAAATGGTAATTTGTACCTAAAATGCCTGTTATGATGTTGATCACTAATAAATGTGATATTATCCTTATAGGATACCTGTAATCTCGAACCGCTGTCAAACCGCTGTCTGACGTGCTGTTTTTCGTTTTCCGTCAAAAGTACAGTTTTCCGTCAAACGTACCAGAATACCGTCAACGAAGGTACGGACGCGTACTGTAACAATGACACTGATGTTTATATGCTTATATATGTTGTGGATGGTTTCATAAAGCCATGAACGGGACTCTGTCCTTGACATGCACTGTGACTAAGGTAGACTTAGATCACTATTTATAGCTTTACGGGTTATAGTCATGATAACACCGTTATGTTTTCCTAGCGCTGAGAACACGACCGTACATCGTGGCACAGGGTATAAGTGCAGACCAGTGATAACTTTGCATGATAGTGTAGTTGTTATCAATTGATCATACGATGTACTGTATGGATCTATGCTGTAATACTAGAGATATCTGTTGTACATGTATTGTTTGTATAAGCATGAGGTTAACCGTTACCTGAGGTCTGGTGGGCATTGGACCTCAGCTCTTATATAGCTTCAGGGTCCGGAGACTCGCGAACGGAAGATGAACGTAAGCTGAGTAGCAGCACGTGTGAAGAACGCGTAGAGACCCGATCGAGGACATTTAACATTTGAACAGATAATGTATTGTTCTTTATGAACAGGAAGTTACGCCACTGTTATTGTTGTACCAGTTACTCGACATTTGATTTGCTCCGATGCTCTACTCTGATATATGAAAAAAAAATTTATACTGCTTTTAAAAATGAGATGTTACATTTTTGGTATCAGAGCAGTAGTCCTGGCATAGATTTGACTAAGTTATTCCAAAACCTTTTGGTGCCGAAGGCAAGGCTAGTCTATGTGGGTAAGCCAATCAGTCGCCGTGAACTCGGTGAGGCCCCCATGATAGACACTTACCTGGCCAATTGGTTTGAGTAACGGAGTTAGGCTCTACGCCTTTTCTTTAAAGAGCATACTTTGAAAAATGAGTACTGATATAACTCTAGCGTTATGTTCTAGAGATGGACATAAACAAGGTCCTCTACATAAAATATTACGGTCAAAGAAAACGTACCGCGTGTATCTCCGTAGTTTCCAGTATGTTAGGGTTAAAACTGAACCCAGAGTCGGTGTATCCACCGCCGGGACCTATGCCGATATCAGAACCCTGATAACCCTGATAACCCTGATGTCAGCCTCTGATAACGCTGATAACCCTGATATCAGTCTCTGATAACTCCGATAATCGCCAGTTTGTACTGGACGATAATTCTATCCTAGCACAGAGCCTCTGTATGGAGCTGGGCCATACCGGACGAAACTTTATGGCCGATAAATATAAATACATGTGGTATTTAACCCATATTGAGAATTTCTATCAGAGGATTGGATCATTCATCCAATAGCCACAACCGTGAGTATCTTCTGCCATTGAGCCATCAAAATGACTCGGAGAGTGAATCTTTCTATGAATCAAATTTTCTACGACATGTCCAGACAAAAGGCTGATAGGCCCTCTACGAACGGAGTACTTAATGGAAAGTCAACACGATGAGACTAGCAAAGGAACACACCCCCAGTATCTAAATAGAGTCAAAATGACTTATGAGCGAAAGTGACGTAAGGATTTTCCCTACCTGTTAAAAGATTGGGTAACACTAACCCTATACCTCGTTCCCTCGAGATCGCTTCTGGGTAGAAAGGGTGAGTGAGTTTTTAAACGGAAAATGAACAGTCGATTTCCACTCCTTTCTGTATCATCTCCAAAGGTTAGGTGTGGATAACATGTAGTCAAGAAACGAAAGTAAATTTAGTACCAACCAAAGGAAGCTAAAATAGTGATGAAAGTTATACCAGAATAGCTAAACATAGTATGAAGTAGTAGGACACAACTACCGGCACAATGTTCTTTGGGGTCTCGATCATCATTATGAACCTAGGCATGATCATAATCGATGCATCATTAAAGGCCTTATAGGTGGCCCATTTTTGTTCTGTTTCGCTATGCCAGTTTGTTTTCCTGGATAGCAGAGATATTTTAAATAAGTCTAGCGGAGAGTAGATTGACTAGTGTTAGAAGATTCCTTTATGGAGTATCTACTCGAGGAAGAAGGAATATTGGTAGATTAGTATCTAAGAAAGGCCAGTAGTTGGTTTCCTTTTATTACGTAGAAATGAATATCTACATTAACAAATAAAACTCGAAAGAAAGATATTCCGTTGGTAAGCACATTAAGAAGGGTTTTAAGTGAAAAATCATTATTGATCACGTTTTAAGGTGTCTCAATAAATGTCAAAGATCCTTTTCTTGTCATGGTTGTGAAGATATGTGTTAAAGTTTTGACATCATTATTGATTGAAATAGGTGACACATTAATCAATACCCTGTATGAACTCTTTTTGTGAAGACCATCAATTGGTCAAAATTGCAAGTAGTACGTTTCTTTACAAAGCATGAAATAAATTTCTATATTGTGGCATGTTTGATTAAAACCATCATTATTAGGAAGAAGAAAGAATTTGGCTATAATTAGATCTTTATCTAATACTCTCTAAAGTGACACTGAAAATTCTTTTATGATCATTTTTGTTGTTGTTTGTTTTGTTATGCTTGTTCTAAATAATGAAGAAATGAGGTTATTATAACATACACATGGTATTACGTTGAATATGTATGAGTTATTGCTTCCAGTATTGTTTAATGTCTTTATGCATGTAATTATTAAAATCCCACCAGCTAACTGTAAGAACTTTGAATTATGATACCTGCATGGAATTGTTGTGAGAACTTGGCATAATATGGAAATAGCACTTAATTAGGAATTAGAAATCTGAGTTGTTTTGTGAAAAGAAGTGGCATATTTAATTAAGCTATGACTTGTAATAATACTTACCTCATTTAGTGATACTAAAAAAAAAAAAATCTAAGTTCGGAAATTTTACTTCATTATACAGGAAAATCTTTATACGGATTAAATTCATAAAAGAAGTTGGAGTAGACTAAATTAAGTTCCAATTTGAATGTATTACCACTCTCTGAATTTTTGCTATCACTCTTGGACTAATAAACATGATTAATGTTATTTTTCTCAAAAATACTGGATCAACCATATAGTAGTAATCTTTGTTGTTATAAACTTGATTGTTAGTCATTAGTGTGATATCGAATGATGCATGATAGAATTAGTTAAAGCCTAATGGATAAACTAGATTTAACTATTGAAGTGATATTCGGTTGAATCTTGTGTCATGCATTGCATTAGAACCCTGTTGTGGAATATATGGTACTTGTGGTCCAGTAAAAAGATAAGATTTCTTATCACTTTTCATAGTGAAATAACTTCACATCATGAATCTGTGTTCATTTTAAAGTTTTGATGAATGTCTTCAAAGTTGGTATGGACTATTTAACTCGGCAATTTTAAAATTTGTCTGTTGTGTTTCGTAAAAATGGAACCCATGAGTATTGAAATGAAATTCTAAAATAAGGAATTTTGAGCATGCACTTTAAATGAATCTTGATCCTTAAAATGAGAGTTATTCTAGATTTTTGTTGAAGCTGTGAAAGATTTACCAAACACAGTCAATAATACTTATAATTGCGTGGGAATTAGTAAAACCTTGAGACCTACGGAATAATGGAACCTTTAAGGTAGTCTGAGAGCTTAGATAGAAAAAGCTCAAATGAAATATACTAGCAGATGCTTGAGAACTGGGTGTGCAAGAGTGCACGGGATAGTATTCCTAGGCCTTAAAGACAGTGATGTTTAGCACTGTATGAAATGATAGTAGATGCAATAACTGTAAAATCTAAAGTGCATCTTGAGTTGAATATTAGAGTACGTGCTAAGTAAGCATGCGTAGTAAGAGAATAGGCAGGATGTCTAGGGCTTAACGAGTACATGCAATCGACTTGTGAGGGCGAAGGTATCAGTCACGCTTATCTTAGCAGAAATTCTTGAACCGGATCCGATTATTCAGACCTCCGGACAAATTGCTGCAATCAAGAGACGACTCCTAGCAGCACAAAGCAGACGGAAGAGCTACAAAAAGTAGAAGCAACTCTGTACTCAATTAAGTAAATATGAGTTTTGGCTGCCTGAAGTACACTTTCTAGGCCATGTTCTATCACGCGATGGTGTTGATATTGATTTCAGCAAAATAGAAGCAGTTATGGGCTAGACAAGTCCAGAGGAAGTAACATAGATATGTAGTTTTGGGTCTAGCAGGATAGTACCGCAGATTCATATAGAATTTCTCGCGTCTTACCCTGCCATTGACAATGCTCACAAGTGAAAATCAAATCATTTGTGTGGGATGAGGACTGTGAGACGAGTTTCCACAGACCGAATGAGATGTTGATGGTAGCATCAAGAGATTCCCGATCCAAGTAAAGTTTAAATAGTCTGTATTAGTACCAGTAGGTATAAATCGGGATATGTTTGGCTGCATCAGGACAGCATAATGACTTACACCGCTTGTCAGTTGGAGCCTCTCAAGTCAATCTAATTTACTCATGACCTAGAGTTAGTGATTATCATGTTTAATTTAAGAAAGTAAAGGCTATGCCTCTGAGATATGATCATAGAAGAATACTACTACCACAAGCGCTTGAGAAACCTTAAGAACTCGATGATATATATAGCATCGCTATATGAAGTTACTATAGGGCTACAATGTAGAAAATAAGAATCAATCGAATAAAGGTTCTTTTTGAACAAAGAGTTTTGAGGGAGTTGATTTGAGGAAATGAAAACCGCACCAGCAGTGAAACGCACCCAATCCATAACATTTCGCCAAGAGTGTATTTTTTATTTTAAAAGCAACCTAACTATGTCTGGACTAAGTTCCGGTAGATAGGGTTATGTGCCAGCGCGGACGCTGGGTCTCTTATAAGGGGGGCGGAAATTCTCCCACATCATTTGACGGTACTGCATTCGCAGGAGACCGAATATGGGGATTGGGATAGAGCACTCGTTGTACCAAGTGGTTGAAGTGGTGGCGTGAACTTTCAATTGTTAAAACAATTTGTAAAGTAAATTATACCCTCAAAGGTATGTGCCGGTAGTAAAAGTTTTTGAGTCGGTAGTAAATACGTTTTCATGAATTTGTGTTGGCAACGATTAAGTTTGAAAGTTTGATAGCACTATTACTTTTTGGTGAAGTGCGGATTGTGAAACGTAATAAGACCGATGATACTTAACATTGTGTGAAATGCTAAATGTCATATGAAGCTAGACTGGTATATCTATAGTATATCTTGAGTCTAGCAAAACGTTTATGGTACCATGTAATAGATGAAATGCCTAAGACCTGAGGATGATTTCCTAGGCAGTGAGGCTGGAAATCTCCAGTGCGATGGTAATAGATTAAGCCGGAAGGCCAGTATACGATAAAGCCAGAGGGCTGAATAAGGCAAATAGTAAGGCCTGCGTAACCAAGCGCTGAGAATGGACAGGTGAAGTCCTGTACTAGTTACAAGTTGGATAAAGATTTATGTCTAGATATTAGGGTACATGCTGAGTATATATGCATAGACCAGGTTTACGCTAGAGGTCTAGGATAGCTCTTCAAGGTTTGATGTTTTCGAGGTTATATGTACAAATTTCGAGGACGAAATTTAATTTAACGGGGGGAGAAATGTAATACCCTAAAAACTAACTTAGGGTAAATATCAAAAATTAGGAAAATTATACCTATTGACAAGATGAGGTCTCAAATATGGGAAGGGATTTATCATAATTTCTAGGGCAATTTCTAGTGAAATTAGAAGAAATAAAGTGCTAAAATGCCCTAAATGAACTAAGAGTTATAAAATACTGTGATAAATCCTTAGAGGCAATAAAATAATTATTAAAATTAAGAGAGTATATTGTCTCTAATTTTGGTAATTTAATAAAATATAACCTTGGAAAAATAAAGGGGGAAAAATCAAAAAGTAATATAATGACCAAAATGCCCCCGTGAATTTTAATATAATGCATGAGACATAAAATACTAATGTCAGTGCAAAAGTTGTGAGGTAATGAGTTATTCTAATTAAGAAAATTATCAACAATTAGTGGGTAATTAATTAAATAATTATTGGCTAATTATTTGAGCTTAAACAAAGGAAAATCCAAAGATAATTATGTAAAAGGGAAAATTTTAGATAAATACCAAATGAATTTGTAAAACCCCTAGAAGTCCTCCGAATTTGCCAAAAGACTGAGAGGTGCTAAGGACTTTTGGGGGTTACGCAATTTCGTGGGAAAAGACTATACTGCCCTTAACTTATGTGAGATTATTAAGAGGCAGACTTCACTTCGTGTTCTCATTCCAAATTTTCAATTCCAATTGCCCACCTCCTGCCCTAACGCGCGATTTCTTCACCCACTGTCTTCGCCGCCGTCGCCGTCGCCGTCGCCGTGGAAGCCATTGTTGCCGCCGCCGCCCTTGTGGAAGCCATTTTCGCCGACGCCGTCAGGTATCTTCGTCCTCCCATTAGTTCCGAGCCCTAAACTTCTTCTTCCTCTCTGTTTTTTTTATTTTTGTTCTAAGTTCGAACCGCATATCTGAAATTGTTTTGAGGTAGGTTATGATCACAGAAGCTTGAGTGTATCTTTGTCCTCCCATTAGTTCTGAGCCCTAAACTTCTTCTTCTTCTCTGTTTTTTTTATTTTTGTTCTAAGTTCGAACCGCATATCTGAAATTGTTTTGAGGTAGCTTATGATCACAAAAGCTTCAGTGTCTTTCTTATGTGGGCTACCTATCATCTGATTAATAGTATTATTTAATGAGGCACTTTCCATCCCCCTTCCTCGCTTTCAAATTTTTGAATCCATAAGTTATTTGGGAATGGTAGACCCAGCTTTATGCAAATGCTTATTACTGCACTTTTCAAATGGTGAAGTATTTTAGAAACCGAGTTCAATGCTTTAGAAGCAACGCATGTTGATATATGAGAAAAGCCTATCCCATGAAAACGAAATTCTTGAATTGTTACGATGTAGAAGCTTTTAAGCGCCACATCAGTCTTTTATGTTTTAAAGAGTTCCTGAAATTCTTTTATTGTAAATCACCAATATGGCTTTAACTCTAGTGTCTAGTAGGAATGAAAATAAACTAGGTTTATAAATTTGCAATGTAGTGCAACCTAGGTTGTTTCGGAACTAGTGATTAGACAAGTGAACTATGACTTAGGTGACTCTAATTAACACTAAATGGGGCTAAAATTGGGATGTATACTTAACTAAATGCAAACACTGGAACAACTAAACCACTAGAAGTCTAAGAGATATGCAAATTGGCTAGGGGTGATGAGTAAGCGCGAATGCAATGCAATTGAATGTGTGATTTGATTTTCAATTTTTTTTTAAAAAAAGAAATCCAAATACAAATCTAAACTAATCCACTTGACATCTTTGTCCTCATTAAAATTCTAAGATTAAAAGTGGAGGAAGGGCTCAAAAAGAAGTGTCACTTGTCGACTTTGGTTTTTATCACCTTGCACTTTGGAATGATCAATTTTCTTTTCTTTAACCTCCACCATTGAATCCTTTGAATGAGATATGTTTAAATCCTGGCCCTTGATTTGCTAAAAATGGTGCCACCTCTTCATATTGTAAGAATTATTTTGCAGAGATTTTCATTTAATCTTAGCTTTTAATCTTCACTCTTGATTTCTCAGTTGGTATCCCTTGCATAGTAGAACAATGTTGGGAATGAGATAGAGAGGGAGAAAGCAAAATGAGAGAAAAAGATAGAGAAGAGAGGGAGACGAGAGAACTAGGAGAGAAATTCTATTCCATTCAACTGATTATCATTCTCATAACCTAATTACGTTCTATCCAACCCCTCATATTTATAAGGCTAGGGATCCATTAACTAACTCTAACTGATTATAATTTCTAACCAACAATTTTATTACAAGTATTTATAAATACCCCCTCCCAAGAGTCCCTTTCTCGACGTAGCCTAATCACTAGAGTAAATGAGCTATTATAGCAAATTGTTATAATTGAAAGTTGTAGTGAAATTTGTGAGTCACCAATGCAGATCAAAGAGATAGAATATAACGCTCTTTTTTTTTTATGAAAGAATGCTATGTTTTTTATTGAGTATACAAGGTACGAATACAATATATATACATTGAACAACTCGCAGCCTTACACTAATTAGACATTGAATAACATTTCAAACTTGTCACCCTACGATTCTTGCACTATTGTGCATCAACTTTTCTTCGAAGTTTAATTGTTTGTGGCTTGACTTTGTTGGTGGTGGTGCTAGTTAGAGTAGTGGTTCCAATACAACATTTCTCTTCCTGCTTTGTTGAAAATTAGTGTACTCCAAGTTTTGTAGCATGTGTTTATTATTATTCCTATGAGTAGGTCGACCTCCCATGTATGAAGCATGAACCATGCTATTCATGGTATTGTAACAATATGACTCTTGGTTTCAACACATTCTTGAATTGTGATGCTTCTTAGTATTGTGTTTTTACTTGTTGTTTCTGTCAACATGTCCAGAATATTGTAAGCCGTGATCAAATTCAATTCGAAAAAAGTTTGTGAAGGTATTCATCATTTGTTGGTTTGGCTCAGTGTTTTATATTGAAATTCTTGTTGTTGCTCAAATTAGCATTGTATTGAATTGCTTGGAAACAAAATTCTTGGATTGTGCTTTAAGTGTCGTTGTGGTCACATTCATTACAATATCATTAGTCTCTTAGAGTGTATTGAGTTAACTTGTTATTGCTGCTATTACTGGATTCAAATTTTTGGAACTTCTTTGGCTAGATTAGTAAAAGTATTTGCTGTTATAGATGGTTCATGAACTCTCTTAATTGTTGTCATGCCATTTCAGGTTTAAACATAGTGAACAGTGACATATGGCATCTACAAGTCGGCCTACAAAGGAAAAGTCCACCAAAATGTACCCTAATAATGGGTACATTTTGTTTCGCAGCGAGTTCATCAAAGACAACAAATTCACTGACTTCAATGTCATGAATACGGAGTCCTCAAAGGCATGGAAGACTTTGAGTGTAGATGAGAAGAAAAAAATACTCGGATAGAGCCATAGAAGCAACGCATGAGAAGAAGAAAGGGACTAACACCGCATCTTTAACCTCACGGTGCTCGATGAATAAATTTTCCAAGCTTGTAGCATACGTGAACTCCGATAAAACCCTAAAAGCTAAGGTCCAGCAGTTAGGATTTGGAGAGTTGCTTCATATCAAAAGTCAAAAATTTCCGCGGGAAATGTTAGTGCGGATAATGAGAGCTTATGATCCCCCAACCAATCAATTCAGAATAAGGGGGAAGACACGTGAAATAGATGGAAAAGATGTGGCTCAGTTGCTTGGGGTGCCACATAAAGGGGACGAGGTAAAAATGAACGTGAGCGACACAGATCCATTTCTTCAGCAACTAAGAAAAGAGTATGGGAAAATGAAGTATGACGACGTACTAAACGTCATAACTTCAGGGGAGTCGGGTGACAAGTTTGAAATGTTATTCATGATGCACATGTTGGGGACTTTTCTCGCTCCTACATCAAGCACAACTCCTGCTGAGAAGTTGCTGAAGGTGTTAACCTCGACCATCAATGGCTTTGCCCGCTTCGATTGGGCCACATACATTGCCAAGGACATCCAAAAAGAGCTCGCTGATTACGTGAATGCGATAAGAGGAAACAACAATTGCAACTCCTATGTTGGAGGGTGCATATACATGTTGTTGGTAAGTTTTATGAGTTGTTTTGTGTTAATATTTTTTGGTCATAATTTTTAAATGTTTAAATTTGTTGTTGCAGTTATTTTTTGCGGCGTTTTCATTGGGAAAGCCAGTACAACATGTAGGCAAGAGTCCAGTTGAGTTCTGGACCAAAGAAAAGGTCATGGAGATGATCGACATAGAGAGGAAGAGCAACATGGGACTGTTGTATGACAAAAAAGCCGGTAACTGAAAGACTTGGCTATCACCCAAGAGGGGGGGTGAATTGGGTGTTTGATTAAAAACTAAGAACTTTAAGAACTTTTCTTAACTTCCTGGAAATAGTTTGAATGTCAATAATAATTTATAAAGTGATAAGCAATCATTCAAACATATATGCTGGAATGTAAGAGATAAGGGAAGAGAATATGCAAACTGTGATTTATACTGGTTCGGCCCAATCATTGACTTACGTCCAGTCCCCAAGCTCCACTTGAGAATTTCAATCCACTATCTTCTTTCAACTTGATTACACGTTCTGTACTTGAAGTAAACCCCTCACTAGGATTGACTGATAATTTAATATTTTATACACTTATTTTTGTCTCTTGAATAATAATTTAGGACCCTTTAGCTAATAAATAATGGCTTTTATGTTTATTTGGGCCTTGGGCCTTTTATTGCATTTTAGCCATTTTTAATAATAAAATCTCAGTTTTGTGTTGCTTCACTATTTCTACCATAACTCTTGAACCAGACATCGGATTTGCCTCATTTTTGTCTCATATTTCAGACGATTCAGAGAGCTACAATTGTTATGAAGACAAAAAGTGAAAATTCGGTCAAGAGGGCGGTCGATTTTGGAGCCCAAGTCGGATGTACAAATCTGGATTTATTTTGGACCCGAATTTTGTAATTTAAGTCCAGTTTTATTTTATTTCTGTTTTGGGCTAAAACTATGAGAGCCCATTTCGTTTTAGGTTATTTTTAAGTAAGGCAGCTGCCACAAATAGATTCATTCACGTTTTTACCCTATTAGTGGATCAAAAACACAAGTTTCAAATTCTCTCAGTTGTTCTTCATCCGTTCTTGAGTTCTTCGTGTTCGTCATGAACTTCTTCATTTCTGCTCCATTTTCGTTCTGCATAGCCATGCTGGGCTAAGCTTCGGTGATTAGCCCACGGATTAAGGATTCCACTATCCAGAGGACTCGCTCTTAACGGTAACAAATTCGGTTCTGTTTTGTAATTTCGGATTCGATTTGCATTCGGATTGGGTGTTAGATTTAATGCCCAGATTGAGAAATCCCAAGGACTTAATTCGAACTGGGTTTGAGTGTTTTATGTGCAATCGTACAGTGACACGCCGCTATTCGGATAAACGCTAAACGATCGTTTAGTTGAGGGAATTTCTGGACGAACGCAGAGATTTCGGTTCGTCGAGAATCAATCACGAGTTTGTTCAATTGTTTTTCGTCCAAGGAAGGAAGTTGGTGGAATTCGAAATCCTGGGTTAATCTTACGTTTATCTGTTTAATCTTCGTTTCATTCTGTTTCTATTTCTATTAGTTTTCATTTTAATCTGTAACCAAAAACCCCATTATTCTTATTTCTGTTTGGCTATTATTGTTGTTAATCGAACTTGCTGCAAATTCGTTGGGGAAACGACCCAGGTTCCTATCACTACAAATCATTTTGAACTTGGTTTATTTTGGAAGACACGACAAAAATCTTTCCAAAAATGGCGCCGCTGCCGAGGAATTTGCATCGGTTTGATTAGTAACAGTATTGTAAATAGCTTAGTTTAGGTGGTTCGGGTGGTCAGACAGAAATTTCTCGACTCCGATCACTCAAACCAGGTCTTATTCACAAGGAATTGGGTGTTTTAAGCAAAAGTCACTTCCTACGAGGAAGTGAGGTCTCACTCATTTTCCCCAAATTCCAACGTTTAGACCATTTTTTTCATTGTTTTAGGTTCTGCTTTTTTGATTTCCATCAGGACTATTTTTTTTAGTATCTCTGATTGAGTTGAAATTTGGTACAATGATAGAAAATGGCGAATCGTTAGACCCCCTTTGAAAATGTCCCATTTTCCAAGGGCTATCCTCCGTTTCGCCAAATTCCATCGTTTAGGCCACTTTTTCAATTTTTTGAAGTTTTTTTTATTCCATTTTTGAGTCCGCCAATAGTCTAGGAGTTGCCCTGTCCAAGTCCCAAAAATTTTAAAAATCATTTGATACTGTTTCTGGACTTGTTTTGGTCAATTTCTAGCATAGGTTTTTGATTTTGTGTGTTTTGTCTCTGTGTCTCTTGGTGTTTTTCCACTTTTCACCACCTCTTGTGGCATTTTCGTAATTCTGATTTTCTGGTGGCATTTCGGTAATTCTGAGTATTTGCCAATTCTGCTTTGTGTATATGTTGCATGAGTACCAGGAATACTACTAATCCAGAAGATTTGTTGCCATTTGATCTGAAATAGAAAGAACAATTCTTATTTGCTAGAAGAGTTGTTAGGCTAAGTCATAAGATTAATACCGAACTGGATACTCAATTAGAGTCGATTCGGCCATTCGATTGTGTCCATTACGTTGATATTTCGATTGTGCTTCGATAGTATTTCGATAGTCTTGTTGTGTTCACTTGATTCTAGTAGCAACTTTGCTAACTCGGACATTATGGCGGGAGAGCGGGAAAATCATCATACTTTGAAGGAATTGGGTGCACTGATGTTAATTATCAACCCTTGTGCATCCAATATCGTAACCTTGCTGCTAACTTTGAGCTGAAATCTGGTCTAATACACTTGTTGCCTAAGTTTCATGGTCTTGCAGGTGAGTGCCTCATTAAGTATTTGAAGGAATTCCATGTAGTGTGCAGCACTATGAAACCACATGCCATTGATGAAGATCATATCAAGCTGAGAGCTTTTCCTTTCTCATTGGAAGGTGGAGCCAAGGATTGGTTCTTTGTACCTTGACCCTCATCTATTGGGAGCTGGGTGATATTCGAGAGGTTATTTAGGAGAAATATTTCCCTTCCTCAAGAGCAACTGCAATCAAGAAGGAAATTGGTAACATTAAACAAGTCATTGGGAGACTATGCATGAGTATTGGGAGAGGTTCAAAAGGTTATGTGCAAGTTTGTCCACACCATCGGATATCTGAAAAAGACTTGATCAACTCTTTCTATGATGGTCTATCACCGGTAGACAAAGGGTTGGTGGATGCTTCTAGCGGTGGGGCTATGAGTAACAAGACACTGAAGAAGCCCGAGACTTGATATCCATTATGGCGAGATAACTCTCGGCGGTTTGGCACGAGCCAATAGTACTCTGTTTACCATATTCAAGCTCCAGTCCGAGTATGATTCTCGGAGATTAGAGACTAGACTTGATGATCGACCTCCCTTGTGAGGCGGTGGCGTGACACGAGCAGATGCAGTCTTCCCCTTCTCGGCATGGGTACTCTTGTGGTTTTGTTCGACCCTTATCATTCTACCGACTCTTGCCCTACCTTGCATGATCCTACTTACCAAGATCGGTCGGTAGCTGCGGTGGGTGTTTTTCAGGAAGGCCACAATACCAACGAGAATAATGCCTTCTCCAACACTTATAATCTGGTTGGAGAAATCACCCCAACTTTTCTTTGGAACCAAAATCGAACCGAGCAACCAATACCAAAATCGAGAATCAAAGTAAACCGGTATCGCGAGTGCAGGAATTACCATCGAGGCCGTACGGACCACGAGACTTTCCAGCAACGATCTGCACCCCCTTTGCCTTTGCAAGCACCACCTCCTCGACCGACCATATGTCCACCTCCACGGGCGGCACAACAGCGAGGCTAGTAGTAGTGGTGGTGGTTCCTCACTTGAAGATATGATGAAGCAATTTGTCACAGCCAATATGCGGTTCCAAAAGCAAGCGATACTTCCATTCGAGTTTGCAAACACAGATTGGGCAATTGGCAACATCATTGAACCGGCTTCAACCTCGGGGATCCAATTCCCTTCCCTCACAAACAATTCCCAATCCTAAGGGAAATGTGAGTGCTATATCACTACGATGCGGCAAGCAATTGGAGGAACCTAAGCAAGGCTGCAGATGTGACTTCCACATCGAAAACGAGTCAGAAATGTGAAGATTGACTCACGAAAAGAAAAAGGCAATGCGGCAAGGTGAAGAGGAAGACATTCCTATTCCTCTTCCTTTCCCTCGAGAGCGATTCGGTCAAGAAGTTGGCGGATAAAGCACAAGAGAAGGATATACTTGAGACATTCGAAGAGTAGAGATCAACATTCCTCTCTTAGATGCAGTCAAACAAATTCCTAAATATGCCAAGTTTACGAAGGAGTTGTGCACCAACAAGGCGGCGAAGGGAAATGAGCGAGTGAGCTTGAACAGAATGTCTCAGCACTCATCCAGCCTACCATGCCTCGTAAATGCAAGGATCCAGGGACATTTTCTATCCCTTGCCTTATTGGTAATTATAGATTTGATGATTGCATGCTAGATTTAGGTGCTTCTATTAATGTCATGCCTGCATCTGTTTATAGATCTCTTGGTCTTGGTCCCTTGCGTCCAAGCGGTGTCATTGTTCGGTTAGCTAATAGGAGTAATGCCCATCCTTCGGTTTAGTTGAAGATGTATTAGTCAAAGTTAATGAATTGATATTCCCTGCTGATTTTTACATCTTGGATATGGAGGGTGAGTCTCCTAGTAGTAGGTCACCAATCATTCTAGGGAGACCTTTCATGAAAACAGCTAGGACTAAGATAGATGTGCATTACGGTACTCTTTCTATGGAGTTTGGTGATATATCTCGTGAATTTCAATATCTTTGATGCCATGAAATATCCTAGGGAAGAGCATTCTGTTTTTTACGTATTGATGTGATTGATGATCTTTGTGGATGATGTTCTTAATGGTTGGTGTCTTGATTATCCTTATTTTTCATCGAGAGTTATACCCCGTTTGTGCATGCGATGATAATGAATGGTGCTCTGTTTGCACTAATTTGGTTAAGGCGCATTGTTTGGTGATTCGATTTGCTTGATGATTCTACATTACTTGTAGACTCGATATTGATTCGAGTTTGAGCTTCATCCCGATCCTAACGTGCATCCCGATTCGATTTTGATGAGCTTACTTCGATTTTGATGAAGCGAATTATGATGTTAACCTTGAGTTTGTATAGACACAGTCCTTACGCTTGTGCTTCTTTGAATATGGTTTCGGTATTCCCGGTGTGATGACATCAGAGTTGTTGCAACAACCACCCAAGCTTCTCCCCTCCATTGAGCAACCGCCCAAACTAGAGTTGAAATCCCTTCCAAACCATCTGAAGTATGCATTTATGGAGGTGAATGAGCAGTTGCCAGTCATTGTGGCAAATAATCTTATGCCAGATCAAGAAGAGAAGCTGCTAAGCTTATTGAGGGCGAACAAGAAAGCCATTGGGTGGACATTGGCTGACATAGTTGGCATTAGCCCTTCTATGTGCATGCATCGGATTCTATTGGAAGAGGACTCTAAGCCGGTGAGGCAACCCCGGATACGCCTTAATCCTCTTATCCTTGATGTGGTGAAGAAAGAAGTCACTAAGCACGCAAGTGGCATCATCTATCCCATTTCTGATAGCCAGTGGGTTAGTCCAGTCCAGGTGGTTCCGAAGAAATCCGGAGTCACTGTGGTAGCCAATCAAAAGAATGAGCTTATTCCTACTCGAGTTCAGAATAGTTGGAGAGTTTGCATTGACTATAGAAGACTCAACCAAGCCACTCGCAAAGATCATTACCCTCTACCCTTCATTGATCAGATGTTAGAGCGATTGGTGGTAAGTCTCATTACGCTTCTTGGATGGCTACTCTGGATACTTCCGGATCCATATTGCTCCCGAGGATCGGAGAAGACGACCTTCACATGCCCCTTTGGGACATATGCTTACCGGAGGATGCCTTTTGGCCTCTGCAATGCACTGGCACCTTTCGGCGTTGCATGGTGAGTATTTTCTACGAGTTCCTAGAGGACTACATGGAGGTTTTCATGGATGATTTCTTTGTATATGGGTCGATTTTGATGCATGCTTAGCTAATTTGTCTAGAGTCTTGCATAGGTGTATTGAATCTAATCTTGTCTTTGAATTATGAAAAGTGTCACTTTATGGTTGAGTCAGGCATAGTCTTGGGACACATAGTGTCTAGGAAAGGGAATGAGGTAGACCCTACTAAGAT
Source organism: Acacia pycnantha (assembly GCA_025563575.1). Taxonomy (NCBI): domain Eukaryota; kingdom Viridiplantae; phylum Streptophyta; class Magnoliopsida; order Fabales; family Fabaceae; genus Acacia; species Acacia pycnantha. The sequence goes on along the minus strand of JAMWYP010000002.1, from coordinate 1,746,391 downwards.
CGATGTTATTACTGCTTTGCCTTACACCGCACGTGCGGGAAGTTCGCTCTTTTCTTGGTCATGCGAGGTTTCTATCGACGTTTCATTCGAGATTTCAGCAAGGCTGCTCAACCCTTGTCCAACCTTCTGCATAAGGACACTGACTTTGTCTTTGATGATGCGTGCAAGGCGGCCTTCGATCACTTGAAGTGTTGCCTGACCACAGCCCCAATGATTCAGCCCCCTGATTGGCTCCTCCCTTTTGAGTTAATGTGCGATGCTTCCAACTATGCGGTTGGTGCTATCTTAGCACAGCGGGTTGATAGAGCCTCCCATGTCATTGCATATGCTTCAAAAACTTTGGATTCTGCTCAGTCTAATTACACCACTACTGAGAAGGAGTTGTTGGCTATTGTATTTGCCTTCGATAAGTTGTTCATATCTGCTAGCTAGTAGAGTCATTGTTTTCTCTGACCATGCAGCTTTAAAGTTTCTTTTGAAAAAGGCAGATGCTAAGCCACGACTCATCCGATGGATGTTATTGCTCCAAGAGTTTGATGTTGAGATTCGAGACAGAAGTGGAGCGCAAAACCGGGTAGCCGACCACTTGAGTCGCATCACCCATTCTCCTCTCACCCTCTTCTATTCGGGATGATTTCACGATGAGCAGCTTCTACAGTGCAAGTTAAGATCCCATGGTATCTTGATCTAGTTAACTACTTGGTAGTGGTGTTTTTCCTGTAGACTCCACTAGGGCCCAAACCTTAAAATTGAAAAGTGAGTCTAAATACTATGTTTGGGATGACCCTTATACGTGGAAATTTTGTAGTGACCAAGTAGTTAGGAGATGTGTGCATGATCATGAGTTTCACTCTATATTGCATTTTGCTCATGCTTCTGCCTGTGGTGGTCACTTTGGACCCCAAAGAACTGCTAGGAAAGTGTTAGAATGTGGATTATTTTGGCCTTCCCTGTTTCATGATGCCCATTTGTTTTGCAAATATGTGATAAGCGTCGGAGGGCGGAGTATTTCCGTAGGCCTGAGATGCCCCAAAACCCTATATTGTTTTGTGAGATCTTTGATGTTTGGGGTATTGATTTTATGGTTCCATTTCCTGCTTCATATTGTTACACTTACATATTCTTTGTTGTTGATTATGTTTGAAATGGGTTGAGGCGAAAGCCACCGGACTAATGATTCTTACGTGGTGGTGGACTTTGTTAGGCCTAACATTTTCTGCGCAGTTTGGCATTCCTAGAGCTATTATCAGTTATCAGGGTTCCCATTTTTGCAATCGAAGCATGGGTACCTTGCTACGCAAGTATGGAGTGCTTCACAAGGTTTCCTGACATACCATCCTTAGACCAATGGTCAAGTGAAGTCTCCAATAGAGAGATTAAGCAAATCCTTGAGAAGATCATCAACTCTACCGGAAAGATTGGAGTAAGCGACTAGATGATGCTTTGTGGGCATATCGCACCGCCTACAAGACTCGATTGGGATGTCTCCCTATCGGATTGTCTTTGGTAAGGCATGTCATCTTCGGTTGAGTTGGAGCATCAAGCCTATTGGGCTATTAAGCAATGCAACATGGATTTGGCTAAGTCAGGGATTGAGAGGAAGCTGCAGTTGCAAGAGTTAGATGAGCTTAGATTGGATGCCTATGAAAGCTCACGGTTGTATAAGGAAAAGACTAAGGCATTCCATGATAAGCATATTCGAGGAAAGAATTTTACGTGGGCGGAAAGTTCTTCTATTTAATTCCGTCTGAAGTTTATGCACAGTAGCTTCGATCTAAGTGGGATGGCCCTTTTGTGATAACTAACATATTTCCATTTGGTCTTTGTTGAGCTATGTGATCCACCCACGGAGACGGACTTTTAAGGTCAATGGGCATCGCCTCAAGCCATTTCATGAGGGATCCCACAGCGCCTGAGGAAGCGAAGATTCTCCTCATTGATGCCACTTATCCTCCATAAACCCTTGGGGAGTATTCTTCTTTCTTCTCCCTCCCTCTCTTTTATTTGTTTTCCTTTTCTACTTTGCTTTTTGAAAATAAATACTTTCTTTCTAATGGTTGCTACATATTATGAACTAGGACATTTTGGTTTTAATGGATCATTCTGTTTGAGTCGGAACTCTTGACTCTTCGATTACAAGTCTTGGTAGTTGATTTGATGTTGTTGATTACCTAAGTTGGTATTGACCTTGTGAGGTTTTGGGCCTGCATGAATGTAATTAATCTTTTTCCATTCTTTCTTTCATGTGTGCATCTCTCATGATTTGTGTTCTCTAGAACTTGCTCCTTTTCTTTTTGAAACTACATTTTTCACTTACATGCATAGGTATGATGGAAGCTTGTTTTCTTTCTTTTATTTTCCCCACTTTGGCCAAATAGCTTTTCCCTTGCATTATGATTCCTTTGCTAGCCCATTTGTGCCTTTTGACCCATTCTTTTCTAAGCCACATTACAAGCCTAAGCGTACAACCATTTTATTCCGCACCTTGAAAATTTATTGAGCATTGGTTTCACCTTGTTTTGTGTTTAAGTGTGGGGGTTGCTCAGGAGAGCAACAGTTTAAGTGTGGGGGGGAGATATTTGATTTTGTCATTGTAATTACATATACAATGAAAGAAAAGAAAGGAAAGAACAAAAAAAAAATCAATCAAAAGAAAAGAGAAGAAAAGAAAAAATAAAATAAAAAAAAATACATAAAAAAAAAAGAAAGAGATATAAACAAAAAGAAAAAAAAGGGGTTCATACATAGAAAGAATGATTGCGCTAATCAGTGCTCTATTTCATTTCTTTGGTGCTTAGCCTCTCATTCCATACTATTACCTACCTTCACCCTAGCCCCATTACAACCTTTAATTACAAGCTCTCTTGATTTGTGCATGTATGTGTTATGAGTAGTGGAGACGTAGAAGTTGAGCAAGCTTATGGTAGAACAAATTTCTTGAGTAGAATTTGAGCGATACACTTATTTACCTTAAACACTTGAGACTGATTGATTGAGCGCATCATTTGAGAGATCATCTTTTGTGATTAGCATCATTGATTGACACTACCATGAATTGTAATTTGAGATGAAGGGGTTTTGGTCTTGAATGATTGGTCTTTTGAAGCTTTGTGTCCCTTGATTCAATTTTTGCATTGTTAGCAATTATTAGTAAAGAAGAGTTTTTCCTTTAGGTCTTTCTCTTTGAATTTTGCTCGGGAGTGCAAAAAGATAAGTGTGGGGGAATTTGATAATTGAATATTTTATACACTTATTTTTGTCTCTTGAATAATAATTTAGGACCCTTTAGCTAATAAATAATGGCTCTTATGTTTATTTGGGCCTTGGGCCTTTTATTGCATTTTAGCCATTTTTAATAATAAAATCCCAGTTTTGTGTTGCTTCACTATTTCTACCATAACTCTTGAACCAGACATTGTATTTGCCTCATTTTTGTCTCATATTTCAGATGATTCAGAGAGCTACAATTGTTATGAAGACGTAAAGAGCAAATTCGGTCAAGAGGGCGGTCGATTTTGGAGCCCAAGTCGGATGTACAAATCTGGATTTATTTTGGACCCGAATTTTGTAATTTAAGTCCAGTTTTATTTTATTTCTGTTTTGGGCTAAAACTATGAGAGCCCATTTCGTTTTAGGTTATTTTTAAGTAAGGCAGCTGCCACAAACAGATTCATTCACGTTTTTACCCTATTAGTGGATCAAAAACACAAGTTTCAAATTCTCTCAGTTGTTCTTCATCCGTTCTTCGAGTTCTTCGTGTTCGTCATGAACTTCTTCATTTCTGCTCCATTTTCGTTCTGCTGTTTTGTAATTTCGGATTCGATTTGCATTCGGATTGGGTGTTAGATTTAATGCCCAGATTGAGAAATCCCAAGGACTTAATTCGAATTGGGTTTGAGTGTTTTCTGTGCGATCGTACAGTGACATGCCGCTGTTCGGATAAACGCTAAACGATCGTTTAGTTTAGGGAATTTCTGGACGAACGCAGAGATTTCGGTTCGTCCAGAATCAATCACGAGTTTGTTCAATTCTATTTTTCGTCCAAGGAAGGAAGTTGGTGGAATTCGAAATCCTGGGTTAATCTTCTGTTTATCTGTTTAATCTTCGTTTCATTCTGTTTCTATTTCTATTAGTTTTCGTTTTAATCTGTTAACCAAAAACCCCCATTGTTACTGTTCTGTTTGGCTATTATTGTTGTTAATCGAACTTGCTGCAAATTCGTTGCGGAAACGACCCAGGTTCCTATCACTAAAAATCATTTTGAACTTGGTTTATTTTGGAAGACACGGCAAAAATCTTTCCATTGACTCCCCCTTACAAACTATAATCAATACACCTGTTTGATTACACACTCTGCACTCGAAGTAATCCTCTCACTAGGATTTACTCCCCTTACAAGCTGTAATCAACACAATGTGTTTCCCACTCAAGATCACCCAATCTTGAGTAACTCTAAGGTAGAATGATAGGATGTTTACAATGATTCTTCTCTCTCAGAAGTGTATGGATAAATACTGAAGTACAATACAAAAAATTTTACTCTCTATGATATATAGACATTGAAAATCAGAGAGTAAAGGATAAGCAGATCAGAGTAATAGCATGTTGAAGAGGTAGACTTGTTTCTCTGCTTGTTGTCTTTGTTTGAAGACTTGTATGCAGCTCTATATATAGCGGCAAATCTTCATATGACCGTTGCTTCTCAATTCTGCATTGTCTCCATTCGAATTTCTAGCTGTTGTGGTCATGGATGGGGAATATAGCCGTTGGGTCATAATGTTTCTTGATTTTCCGATGATTGCTCTGCATTGAAGATCATTGAATGCCTTTTATTGATTTGTGCAACAAATCATTCTGAGTAAAAGTTGTAGCAATTGTTTCCAAATGAGGGAATTCATTATTTTGACTGATCCTCTGTTTGAATTGACTTTAAAGCAAATTCAAATCTGTCATAATAGAAACTTTGAATGATGAATCCGTTGAGGCTTCTATTTCATCGTCTGAATGTTTGAATGTATTGGGGAACATCACAGACGAGCATTTGTTCAAGTTCCTTGTTGAAATCTGTCATCTTTCCCATTTCTGAAAATGTGCAGCAAAGTTCATCTTCACATTTTTTATAGATCTTGATTTCTGTCAAGATTGATGTTCTCTCAAGTTTTAATAATCTAAAACATGTACACAAATGATATAAATAATGTTAAGAAGAAGTATAAGTCATTTGGGTAATCATGTGATTAAGAAATGAGACTTTCGGAATGATGATTTTCTGCATCAGGGACGTGAACTCGAGTTTGCATAAGTAGGCTCGAGTTTGGTTCTCTCCAAAACCATATTTTGCTCTCTGTCTTGTCTAAACTCGAGGGTGTAACTTATAGGCTCGAGTTTGGATGATTTTCGTGACCTGGTAGCTCTCTGTAACCCACGAACTCGAGTCTGCCAACTAATAGGCTCGAGTTTGGATGATTTTCGCGACCTGGTAGCTCTCTGTAACCCGCGAACTCGAGTCTGCCAACTAATAGGCTCGAGTTTGCTTCTCTTTATAGCAAATTGTGGAACACCCAGAACAGAGTGTCTACTTTAGGGGGCCATATCTCCCTGGTATGAACTCCGTTTTGGTTGGTTCAACTATTGATTGGAAAGCCCTTTGAGTCTAATTTCCAATGCCACCGATTTCAGCTCAATTGGATTCTCCGTTTGTGAGATACACTCAAAACATTGAAGGTTGGTCATTTGTGTGACGTTGATTTCACTGTCAACTTCATAAATCCATAGCTCATTCATATTAACTCATTTTGGCTTGAATTATATATCAACATGACGCCTTGGGAGTCTAGTTTTATATGCCACTAGTTTCACCTCAATCCGATCTCTGGTTTATGAGATATCATTGAATTACCAGACGTCGCCCAAGTGAAACACTGAACAGATGCTGAAATGCTGAAGACCGCTGCAAGCTCGAGTTTGCCAACTTATAGGCTCGAGTTTGGAGTTCCAAACCTAAGGTTTAAGTTCTAAGCTCGAGTTTTCCTTGTCCAGAAGTGCCAGAGTTGCTGAGGACATTACAGGCTCAAGTTTTCTAGTTATGGGCTCGAGTTTGGAGTTCCAAACCTGAGGTTTAAGTTCTAAGCTCCAGTTTCCCTTGTCCAGAGTTGCTGAGGACATTACAAGCTCGAGTTTGCAAGTTATGAACTCGAGTTTGCTGATCCTGGAACTGATTTTTGATGGTTTTAACTCTGAATTGATTCGTTCCAGCTTCCATATGATCTTGGAGACTTGTAGCATCAATATAAGAACTTGAATAAAGATATTCCATTGCATTGCAAGTTCTTCCTTCTTCAATTTCTTTTCTCCTTCTAGATTATCCCCCAAAATCATTTGATAACTTCTTGCTTTATGATATTCCCATTATATTGTGCAAGAGCTTCCTTCTTCAATCTTGATTATTCTCCATCAATAAAGTATACTCCATTGTAGCTCAAATATGATGAAGCTTCATTCCAACTTCTGTTTGATCATAGAGACTTCAAGTTCTTCTTTCTTTAGTCTCCTTTCTTGATCATTCTCCATTATTAAACTTTGCATCTACATTAAATATAAGAATTAATCAAAGTAGAAGATAAATGTAGTATGCAACCATTTTGCTCTTTAGAATGACATCTATACAAGACATCATCAAAACTAATCAAAACCAACAATAACGACAAGGCTAACAAGTACACGTCGAAAACGAATTTTGTGGCTTCTTTAGACCCAGTAAGTGCTTCCACTAATGACCCTTAATTCATCCTTTAGAATTTTGTTAATGACATGTGGTAAATTGTCTCATGATTAGGTTTTAAAGGACTTGCATGGAAATTTGATGGGTATAACCAACGATAGCCACAAAAGGCTTGTTGCTGCTGTGGAAGATGAGTTGCGAAAGGCACAAGAGCACATTGAAAGGCAGCGAAAGCAGGAAGGCGGTGAAGCTGATGATGATGCCGATGATGTAGATGATAATGGCCAACATTTGGATTCGGATGATGAAGGCGAAGAAGGTGATGGTGATCATCATGATGATGGAGAATCTGGTTATGACGATGACAAAGCTCCAGGAACGCCAATCGGCATTGATGAATCTGATGGGGGAAGTCCCATTGGAGAAGGAGGGACCAAAGGCGAACAATCCATTGTCCCATACCAAGTTCACCAACAATATGCACCAAGGAGGTCACATAGGCTGAAGATGGAAAAAAATATGTCGCCGTGGACGTTGACGAAGCCAGTGAAGCGCCCAAGGAAGGCGAAAGAAGAGAAGGCAATATTCTTCGACCTTATCTCCGGAAGCTGCACCAATGAGGAGAGTGAGCAGTAAGTGATCATAAAAGTTATTTTCAAGGAATTCTCAATATGAAACGATGTTTTGTCTGCATTTGTGTATGTTTGATGACGTTGTTTCTCATTTACAGGAATCTCATTCAAAAAGACGATGAAGATCTAACTCGAGAGCAGCTTCAGACACTAGGACGTAGGAATAAATTAAGCAACCGGGTAGGTACTAAAAAACAAAAAATCTCAATACAACGTTTTGAACCCCGCTTATTGAAGTGTTTACACATGTAGGTTATGTCTGTTGTATGCAAAACGCTTATGGCAGATATGCAAAAGGAGGGCCAAGTAAGGAGGCTCATTTTCAGTGCTGATCATATGGTTAGTCTACAATATTGGACCTTGATAATTTAGTTGTCATTCAGATATGTATACATGACTTGTCTGTGTTTGGTGATTATGTAGAGCTTATTTGTAACAAAACCGTCGAGCTGGAAAGTTGCTGAGTGGGAATACCTACTATTGCCCCAACATATAGGTTACAACATTGGTGATTGTGATATGATAATGGGACCCATCTTGGTTAAGGAGCACTGGTTTTGCGTTGCCCTAGATCCAAGCACGATGAGTTTTTATGTGCTAGATTCGATGAACAACAAGGTCTACACGAGTAAAAAGAAGCAAACCGCATTTGTAAATCCCCAGTCAACAGCGATAAAAAAATTGTAAGTTATACACATTAATGTTTGACAAACCATTGACTCAACACTTATTTACTGCATTTCTGTTGTTTACAGAGGGAACGTTTTGAAGAGATCATAGAACTTGTGAAACCAAATGACAAACGCGGCAAGATGGAAAGAACAGAAATTATTTGGCCACATGTTCCACAACAACCAAATTTGTGAGTGTCATTGTGTGGCAAGATCATGAATTTTAGGTTGTTGAATTTTTGTTAATTCTGGCGTTTCTGTGTTATGTAGGCAAGAATGTGGCATTCATGTGTTGATCTGGTTGCACAACTGGAGTCCTAGTGAGAGTAATCAGTATGGTGATGATGAGGTAAATGAGTTTAGATGCAACCTGATGTGGTGGCTTGTGAACCATGAGTTGAATAAAGCTACAGAAGATGCATTGTGACTCCTGGCCCCTCCAACGACCCACAGAAAGAAAAGAAAGACCTGAGCATGATTGTTGTGACTGATTTTGTAAATCATTTTGACGCTTAGTTCTTAGGATAGAACCCAATCTCTGTATGTATGTGGGGCTCTACATAAATGTATGGGTAGTCATCAATTTTGTTGTGCTAGATGTTTGTAAATCAGGGATGTCAAGTTCACTGACATATAGGGGATTAACAAAATCTATTTATACATAACAAATTTTTGTGTAATAGTCCATGCATCCATACATGAACTTGGCATAGTGCAATGCATAAATAAATAAATACATCTGACACACAGAACAGCAGGTCCACATTTGTAAAGCAATGCCTCATGAATGAGAAATCCAGATGTCGACTTAGTTACATATAGATAAAGGAATGGAACAATTGGAGTTTAAATGTGATGCATACTTCACCCACAAAATGAGACATCAAATCAATTACCACAAATGTAATCATTAATCAAGTATATCAGTTTATTGGTGCAACAAAACAGTAAATAAGGGAAATTTAATATCAAATAAACTACTCAAATGGAAGATACTAACTGAAATAGACACAAGAACTTCATGCATTATTACAAGTAGAGCATCGATAATTACCATTAGAGCATCGATAATTACCATTGGAGCATCGAGATTTACCACTGATGTTTTTGGATTTTTCATTGTTGCCCAGGAAATAGACACAAGAACTTCATGCATTATTACAAGTAGAGCATCTAGAATTACCATTAGAGCCTCGATAATTACCATTGGAGCATCAAGATTTACCACTGATTTTTTTGGTTTTTTCATTGTTGCCCAGGAAATAGACACAAGAACTTCATGCATTATTACAAGTAGAGCATCTAGAATTACCATTAGAGCATCGTGATTTACCATTTGAGCATTGAGATTTACCACTGATTTTTTTGGTTTTTTCATTGTTGCCCAGGAAATAGACACAAGAACTTCATGGATTATTACAAGTAGAGCATCTAGAATTACCATTAGAGCATCAATAATTACCATTGGAGCATCGAGATTTACCACTAATTTTTTTGGTTTTTTCATTGTTGCCCAGGAAATAGACACAAGAACTTCATGCATTATTACAAGTAGGGCATCTAGAATTACCATTAGAGAATCGTCATTTACCATTGGAGCATCGAGATTTACCACTGATTTTTTTGGTTTTTTCATTGTTGCCCAGGAAATAGACACAAGAACTTCATGCATTATTACAAGTAGAGAATCGATAATTACCATTAGAGCATCGATAATTACCATTGGAGCATCATTTTTTCATTGTTGCCTAGGAAATAGACACAAGAACTTCATGCATTATTACAAGTACAGCATCTAGAATTACCATTAGAGCATCGATAATTACCATTGGAGCATCAAGATTTACCACTGATTTTTTTTGTTTTTTCATTGTTGCCCAGGAAATAGACACAAGAACTTCATGCATTATTACAAGTAGAGCATCTAGAATTACCATTAGAGCATCGTCATTTACCATTGGAGCATCGAGATTTACCACAGATTTTTTTGGTTTTTAATTGTTGCCCAGGAACTAGACACAAGAACTTCATGCATTATTACAAGTAGAGCATTGATAATTACCATTAGAGCATCAATAATTACCATTGGAGCATCGAGAATTACCATTGGAGCATCGAGATTTACCACTGATTTTTTTGGTGTTTTCATTGTTGCCCAGGAAATAGACACAAGAACTTCATGCATTATTACAAGTAGAGCATCTAGAATTACCATTAGAGCATCAATAATTACCATTGGAGCATCGAGATTTACCACTTATTTTTGGTTTTTTCATTGTTTCCCAGGAAATAGACACAAGAACTTCTTGCATTATTACAAGTAGAGCATCTAGAATTACCATAAGAGCATCGATAATTACCATTGGAGCATCAAGATTTACCACTGATTTTTTTGGTTTTTTCATTGTTGCCTAGGAAATAGACACAAGAACTTCATGCATTATTACAAGTAGAGCATCGATAATTACCATTAGAGCATCGAGAATTACCATTGGCGCATCGAGATTTACCACTGATTTTTTTGGTTTTTTCATTGTTGCCCAGGAAATAGACACAAGAACTTCATGCATTATTACAAGTAAAGCATCGATAATTACCATTAGAGCATCGAGAATTACGATTGGAGCATCGAGACTTACTACTGATTTTTTTGTTTTTCATTGTTGCCCAGGAAATAAACACAAGAACTTCATGTATTATTACAAGTAGAGCATCGAGAATTACCATTAAAGCATCGAGAATTACCATTGGAGCATCGAGATTTACCACTGATTTTTTTGGTGTTTTCATTGTTGCCCAGGAAATAGACACAAGAACTTCATGCATTATTACAAGTTGAGCATCTAGAATTACCATTAGAGCATCAATAATTACCATTGGAGCATCGAGATTTACCACTTATTTTTTTGGTTTTTTCATTGTTTCCCAGGAAATAGACACAAGAACTTCTTGCATTATTACAAGTAGAGCATCTAGAATTACCATTAGAGCATCGATAATTACCATTGGAGCATCGAGATTTACCACTGATTTTTTTGGTTTTTCATTGTTGCCTAGGAAATAGACACAAGAACTTCATGCATTATTACAAGTAGAGCATCGAGAATTACCATTGGAGCATCGAGATTTACCACTGATTTTTTTGGTTTTTTCATTGTTGCCCAGGAAATAGACACAAGAACTTCATGCATTATTACAAGTAGAGCATCGATAATTGCCATTTTTTCATTGTTCCCAGGAAATAGACACAAGAACTTCATGCATTATTACAAGTAGAGCATCGATAATTACCATTAGAGCATCGATAATTACCATTAGAGCATCGATAATTACCATTGGAGCATCGAGATTTACCATTGGAGCATCAAGATTTACCACTGATTTTTGGGTTTTTCATTGTTGCCCAGGAAATAGACACAAGAACTTCATGCATTATTACAAGTAGCGCATCTAGAATTACCATTAGAGCATCGATATTTACCATTGGAGCATCGAGATTTACCACTGATGTTTTTGGTTTTTCATTGTTGCCCAGGAAATAGACACAAGAACTTCATGCATTATTACAAGTAGAGCATCTAGAATTACCATTAGAGCATCGATAATTACCATTGGAGCATCTAGATTTACCACTGATTTTTTTGGTTTTTTCATTGTTCCCAGGAAATAGACACAAGAACTTCATGCATTATTACAAGTAGAGCATCGATAATTACCATTAGAGCATCGATAATTACCATTAGAGCATCGATAATTACCATTGGAGCATCGTCATTTACCATTGGAGCATCGAGATTTACCACTGATTTTTTTGGTTTTTAATTGTTGCCCAGGAAATAGACACAAGAACTTCATTCATTATTACAAGTAGAGCATTGATAATTACCATTAGAGCATCAATAATTACCATTGGAGCATCGAGAATTACCATTGGAGCATCGAGATTTACCACTGCTTTTTTTGGTGTTTTCATTGTTGCCCAGGAAATAGACACAAGAACTTCATGCATTATTACAAGTAGAGCATCTAGAATTACCATTAGAGCATCCATAATTACCATTGGAGCATCGAGATTTACCACTTATTTTTTTGGTTTTTTCATTGTTTCCCAGGCAATAGACACAAGAACTTCATGCATTATTACAAGTAGAGCATCTAGAATTACCATTAGAGCATCGTCATTTACCATTGGAGCATCGAGTTTTACCACTGATTTTTTTGGTTTTTTCATTGTTATCCAGGAAATAGACACAAGAACTTCATGCATTATTACAAATAGAGCATCGATAATTACCATTAGAGCATCGATAATTACCATTGGAGCATCAAGATTTACCACAGTATTTTTTTGGTTTTTTCATTGTTGCCCAGGAAATAGACACAAGAACTTCATGCATTATTACAAGTAGCGCATCTAGAATTACCATTAGAGCATCGATAATTACCATTGGAGCATCGAGATTTACCACTGATGTTTTTGGTTTTTCATTGTTGCCCAGGAAATAGACACAAGAACTTCATGCATTATTACAAGTAGAGCATCTAGAATTACCATTAGAGCATCGATAATTACCATTGGAGCATCTAGATTTACCACTGATTTTTTTGGTTTTTTCATTGTTCCCAGGAAATAGACACAAGAACTTCATGCATTATTACAAGTAGAGCATCGATAATTACCATTAGAGCATCGATAATTACCATTAGAGCATCGATAATTACCATTGGAGCATCGAGATTTACCATTGGAGCATCAAGATTTACCACTGATTTTTTTGGTTTTTTCATTGTTGCCCAGGAAATAGACACAAGAACTTCATGCATTATTACAAGTAGAGAATCGATAATTACCATTAGAGCATCGATAATTACCATTGGAGCATCAAGATTTACCACTGCTTTTTTTGGTTTTTTCATTGTTGCCTAGGAAATAGACACAAGAACTTCATGCATTATTACAAGTACAGCATCTAGAATTACCATTAGAGCATCGATAATTACCATTGGAGCATCAAGATTTACCACTGATTTTTTTTGTTTTTTCATTGTTGCCCAGGAAATAGACACAAGAACTTCATGCATTATTACAAGTAGAGCATCTAGAATTACCATTAGAGCATCGTCATTTACCATTGGAGCATCGAGATTTACCACAGATTTTTGGTTTTTAATTGTTGCCCAGGAACTAGACACAAGAACTTCATGCATTATTACAAGTAGAGCATTGATAATTACCATTAGAGCATCAATAATTACCATTGGAGCATCGAGAATTACCATTGGAGCATCGAGATTTACCACTGATTTTTTGGTGTTTTCATTGTTGCCCAGGAAATAGACACAAGAACTTCATGCATTATTACAAGTAGAGCATCTAGAATTACCATTAGAGCATCAATAATTACCATTGGAGCATCGAGATTTACCACTTATTTTTTTGGTTTTTTCATTGTTTCCCAGGAAATAGACACAAGAACTTCTTGCATTATTACAAGTAGAGCATCTAGAATTACCATAAGAGCATCGATAATTACCATTGGAGCATCAAGATTTACCACTGATTTTTTTGGTTTTTTCATTGTTGCCTAGGAAATAGACACAAGAACTTCATGCATTATTACAAGTAGAGCATCGATAATTACCATTAGAGCATCGAGAATTACCATTGGCGCATCGAGATTTACCACTGATTTTTTTGGTTTTTTCATTGTTGCCCAGGAAATAGACACAAGAACTTCATGCATTATTACAAGTAAAGCATCGATAATTACCATTAGAGCATCGAGAATTACGATTGGAGCATCGAGACTTACTACTGATTTTTTTGGTTTTTTCATTGTTGCCCAGGAAATAAACACAAGAACTTCATGTATTATTACAAGTAGAGCATCGAGAATTACCATTAAAGCATCGAGAATTACCATTGGAGCATCGAGATTTACCACTGATTTTTTTGGTGTTTTCATTGTTGCCCAGAAATAGACACAAGAACTTCATGCATTATTACAAGTTGAGCATCTAGAATTACCATTAGAGCATCAATAATTACCATTGGAGCATCGAGATTTACCACTTATTTTTGGTTTTTTCATTGTTTCCCAGGAAATAGACACAAGAACTTCTTGCATTATTACAAGTAGAGCATCTAGAATTACCATTAGAGCATCGATAATTACCATTGGAGCATCGAGATTTACCACTGATTTTTTTGGTTTTTTCATTGTTGCCTAGGAAATAGACACAAGAACTTCATGCATTATTACAAGTAGAGCATCGAGAATTACCATTGGAGCATCGAGATTTACCACTGATTTTTTTGGTTTTTTCATTGTTGCCCAGGAAATAGACACAAGAACTTCATGCATTATTACAAGTAGAGCATCGATAATTGCCATTAGAGCATCGATAATTGCCATTGGAGCATCAAGATTTACCACTGATTTTTTTGGTTTTTTCATTGTTGCCCAGGAAATGGACACAAGAACTTCATGCATTATTACAAGTAGAGCATCTAGAATTACCATTAGAGCATCGATAATTACCATTGGTGCATCTAGATTTACCACTGATTTTTGGTTTTTTCATTGTTCCCAGGAAATAGACACAAGAACTTCATGCATTATTACAAGTAGAGCATCGATAATTACCATTAGAGCATCGATAATTACCATTAGAGCATCGATAATTACCATTGGAGCATCGAGATTTACCATTGGAGCATCAAGATTTACCACTGATTTTTTTGGTTTTTCATTGTTGCCCGGAAATAGACACAAGAACTTCATGCATTATTACAAGTAGCGCATCTAGAATTACCATTAGAGCATCGATATTTACCATTGGAGCATCGAGATTTACCACTGATGTTTTTGGTTTTCATTGTTGCCCGGAAATAGACACAAGAACTTCATGCATTATTACAAGTAGAGCATCTAGAATTACCATTAGAGCATCGATAATTACCATTGGAGCATCTAGATTTACCACTGATTTTTTGGTTTTTCATTGTTCCCAGGAAATAGACACAAGAACTTCATGCATTATTACAAGTAGAGCATCGATAATTACCATAGGAAATAGACACAAGAACTTCATTCATTATTACAAGTAGAGCATTGATAATTACCATTAGAGCATCAATAATTACCATTGGAGCATCGAGAATTACCATTGGAGCATCGAGATTTACCACTGCTTTTTTGGTGTTTTCATTGTTGCCCAGGAAATAGACACAAGAACTTCATGCATTATTACAAGTAGAGCATCTAGAATTACCATTAGAGCATCCATAATTACCATTGGAGCATCGAGATTTACCACTTATTTTTTTGGTTTTTTCATTGTTTCCCAGGCAATAGACACAAGAACTTCATGCATTATTACAAGTAGAGCATCTAGAATTACCATTAGAGCATCGTCATTTACCATTGGAGCATCGAGTTTTACCACTGATTTTTTTGGTTTTTTCATTGTTATCCAGGAAATAGACACAAGAACTTCATGCATTATTACAAATAGAGCATCGATAATTACCATTAGAGCATCGATAATTACCATTGGAGCATCAAGATTTACCACAGTATTTTTTGGTTTTTTCATTGTTGCCCGGAAATAGACACAAGAACTTCATGCATTATTACAAGTAGCGCATCTAGAATTACCATTAGAGCATCGATAATTACCATTGGAGCATCGAGATTTACCACTGATGTTTTTGGTTTTTCATTGTTGCCCAGGAAATGGACACAAGAACTTCATGCATTATTACAAGTAGAGCATCTAGAATTACCATTAGAGCATCGATAATTACCATTGGAGCATCTAGATTTACCACTGATTTTTTTGGTTTTTTCATTGTTCCCAGGAAATAGACACAAGAACTTCATGCATTATTACAAGTAGAGCATCGATAATTACCATTAGAGCATCGATAATTACCATTAGAGCATCGATAATTACCATTGGAGCATCGAGATTTACCATTGGAGCATCAAGATTTACCACTGATTTTTTTGGTTTTTTCATTGTTGCCCAG
Source organism: Acacia pycnantha (assembly GCA_025563575.1). Classification (NCBI taxonomy): domain Eukaryota; kingdom Viridiplantae; phylum Streptophyta; class Magnoliopsida; order Fabales; family Fabaceae; genus Acacia; species Acacia pycnantha. Next base: position 1,730,332 of record JAMWYP010000002.1, on the reverse strand, counting down.
GAAATAGACACAAGAACTTCATGCATTATTACAAGTAGCGCATCTAGAATTACCATTAGAGCATCGATATTTACCATTGGAGCATCGAGATTTACCACTGATGTTTTTGGTTTTTCATTGTTGCCCAGGAAATAGACACAAGAACTTCATGCATTATTACAAGTAGAGCATCTAGAATTACCATTAGAGCATCGATAATTACCATTGGAGCATCTAGATTTACCACTGATTTTTTGGTTTTTTCATTGTTCCCAGGAAATAGACACAAGAACTTCATGCATTATTACAAGTAGAGCATCGATAATTACCATTAGAGCATCGATAATTACCATTAGAGCATCGATAATTACCATTGGAGCATCGAGAATTACCATTGGAGCATCGAGATTTACCACTGATTTTTTTGGTGTTTTCATTGTTGCCCAGGAAATAGACACAAGAACTTCATGCATTATTACAAGTAGAGCATCTAGAATTACCATTAGAGGATCAATAATTACCATTGGAGCATCGAGATTTACCACTTATTTTTTAGTTTTTTCATTGTTTCCCAAGAAATAGACACAAGAACTTCATGCATTATTACAAGTAGAGCATCTAGAATTACCATTAGAGCATCGTCATTTACCATTGGAGCATCGAGTTTTACCACTGATTTTTTTGGTTTTTTCATTGTTGCCCAGGAAATAGACACAAGAACTTCATGCATTATTACAAATAGAGCATCGATAATTACCATTAGAGCATCGATAATTACCATTGGAGCATCAAGATTTACCACTGATTTTTTTGGTTTTTTCATTGTTGCCCAGGAAATAGACACGAGAACTTCATGCATTATTACAAGTAGAGCATCTAGAATTACCATTAGAGCATCGAGAATTACCATTGGAGCATCAAGATTTACCACTAATTTTTTTGGTTTTTTCATGGTTGGCCAGGAAATAGACACAAGAAATTCATGCATTATTACAAGTAGAGCATCTAGAATTACCATTAGAGCATCGATAATTACCATTGGAGCATCGAGATTTACCACTGATTTTTTTGGTTTTTTCATTGTTGCCGAGGAAATAGACACAAGAACTTCATGCATTATTACAAGTAGATTATCGATAATTACCATTAGAGCATCGAGAATTACCATTGGAGCATCGAGATTGACCACTGATTTTTTTGGTTTTTTCATTGTTGCCCAGGAAATAGACACATGAACTTCATGCATTATTACAAGTAGAGCATCGATAATTGCCATTAGAGCATCGATAATTACCATTGGAGCATCGAGATTTACCACTGATTTTTTTGGTGTTTTCATTGTTGCCCAGGAAATAGACACAAGAACTTCATGCATTATTACAAGTAGAGCATCGATAATTATCATTAGATCTTCGAGAATTACCATTGGAGCATCGAGATTTAGTACTGATTTTTTTTGGTTTTTTCATTGTTTCCCAGGAAATAGACACAAGAACTTCATGCATTATTACAAGTAGAGCATCGATAATTACCATTAGAGCATCGATAATTACCATTGGAGCATCGAGATTTACCACTATTTTTTTTTTCATTGTTCCCCAGGAAATAGACACAAGAACTTCATGTATTATTACAAGTAGAGCATCGATAATTACCATTAAAGCATCGAGGATTACCATTGGAGCATCGAGATTTACCACTGATTTTTTTGGTTTTTTCTTTGTTGCCCAGGAAATAGACACAAGAACTTCATGTATTATTACAAGTAGAGCATGTGGATTAGTTATAAAAATACATATGAAGCTGAAAGAAGTATGATACAAAAAAGGATAACTGCAATTGCAAATCTGCAACAGATAGTCTCTTACAAATCCAAGCAAACACAATTTTTTCCAAATGATCCTTCCCATAAACATAACTACAATTACAGAGTCTCCAACACCATATTGTCATTGTGGCATTGATAAGTACAGAATTGGCATTTACAAAAAGTTCTAATGGGTTGACAACATGTACAAAATATAGTGAAATGACAAGTGAACATTACAATTCCACATTGACGTAATGTTTCCGTGTCAATCCAACGCATGAAGACATTCTATGCCATTTACACTAATTACATCTTGAGTGATCCTATACGTATTATAGCCCTTCTGTCCAAAAATAAGTGAAGGGATCCAAGTCAGTGTATATATACCAAAAGATGACTTCTAAAATATATACCAAAAGATGACTTCTAACATATTTACCCCACAACCCCAATACATGCACAAATTAAGCTGGGTTTGGATTTTTACAGGTTCTTGTTATGTGTCCTGTTTCATGGCAATGGCCGCAATGGTAAATCTTCTTGTTGCGAAATTGTGACTCCACCCTTACAACTCTTGGCCTTCCCGGTGGACGACGTGTCTTAGGAGGTGCTAGTAACACTTGCCTTCCTATGTCATATAGGCGAATGTCATTTGGGTCTGGCATGTCTATTGTCACAACCGGAATCATGGTTCGTGTATAAATGGTCTTTTGAGCTGTTATCGTTAGGCATTCATCAACATAACTATACACATTACCATGAACACCCTTGATGGCTGCACACACATGAGGACAAGGAATACCAGACATTTGCCATGCTTTACATGTGCACTCGCGCAAGTGCAACTCAACCTTTTGGGCCCCACTTGCTGTCCGGACCTGCACCCTTCCTCCTCCATATATCTGAACATCCATGTATTCAGCCCTTGCCACATTCTCCAGCACTTGTTGTTCGATGTTCGGGCCAACACCATTTTTCCACTTACTCATTACCATGCTTGCTGCATACATCTTCTTTGCAACTTACTCTCGGTGCTCGTGTATAAGTTGGGTCACATTATGATGTATTTCCTTTACCATCCAAGCATTGAAGGACTCAGCAAGGTTTGTGGTAATTTTATCCCACAGTTTAAATGGGAACTTGCTCATGGCCCATCTGTCAACATCACCATGATGGATCAGCCACTCAAATGCTTGGTGATTGAAAAGCCTCATTTGTTCCATCGCAGCTTCGAAGTCACAATCAAGTCTTGCATACGCAATTGCATCAAGTAATTGAAGTGCGGTTTGCCTTTGTTGCCCACATATCGTCCTCCTTCCGCTATTCAATTTAATCATTTGGGAGCTAAAGTTCTCCTTAATATGCCTATAGCAGTATGCATGTCTATGAGACCCGAACACTCCTCGGACAGTTGCGATTATTGCATTGTGCCGGTCTGAGACAATTGTAATCTGTAATCCTCCAAGTGTCCTCTTCACCATTTCAAGGAACCATGACCAGTCCTCTATTGTCTCTCCATGGACAATAGCAATAGCAAACGGCAATAACTCATTGTTTGCATCGAAGGCAGATGCTGACAGCAGAGTCCCCTTATATGGTCCACTTAAGTGGCTTCCATCAATGTACAAAACAGGTCTGGCACCAGCAATGAACCCCTCTATACAACAACCATACGCTATAAATACACGCTCAAAGATGTTGCTCCCACTAGCGACCCATTCAGCCACAGTCTTCTCATCAGTTTCCTTCAACCTATCACATATCCATGGTATTAACATGTATGTCTGTTCCTTTCTACTGTGAATTTCCTCCATGGCCTTGTCCTTTGCCCGATATGCTTGCTTATATGTCAAGTACACACCAAACTCTCTTTGCAAACTGTTCCTTATATCAGTCGGACGCTTGTCTGTGTGATTTCTAACCTCTTCAAGAATAATTGTACTTGTCAAGGCAGCACTTCGAGCATGTTTCACCTCAAGATTGTCTTGTGCTGTATGATGATGGTCTTCGGTGTATCTTGTCACACGTAAGAAAGGATTGCTCTTCCCAATCGACCTTGCAGATATCCTCCATGGACAATCTTCAACCTTACATTTAACATACACACAGTCCCTTGAATTCTTCAAATATGTGTACTCAAATTTGTGGGCAATACTAAACTTGTGCAGCACCTTCTTGAACTCATCCGAATTTGCAAATTTTTGATTCACTCCTATGAACAAGTCCTTCCACTTCTTAGAGTTCATCTCTGGCATCGGTGTTGGTGTGCTCTGACTTGCACAAGGAAGGCTCAAAAGAGGTCATCCAATGCACTCATTGTTTGCATAATCATCACACAATCTGTGTGACATTGGCTCCTCAATGTAAGCCATTTTCTCTGGGGTGCCCTCGAATTTATGAACCCTGCATAGATAATGACAACTTTTATCTAAATATTACCAACAACCCTATATGACATTATTACTGCTCTACCTACACTAACTATGACATACCTTTGTTGATCATCCATTTCCCTAGCTGAAAAATGAGTACCTTTACATCCCACATAGACATGTGCACTTCTTTCATTATAATTAAACAGATTTTCCATTTCGTAATCATCAACCATGTCTACTAAGATGTTTTCATCAAAGCTTAAAGTGTATTTAATGTGACACCCATGACCATCTATACCAAATCATTGTCCTATTATTACCCTCAATTCTTCAAGTTTCATCCCCTCCTTCAACGGTTTTACCCTCACACTCCCACCATTATTTTTAACTTCACTTTCACCATTGGCTACAAACTCCCCCCAACATGGAAAAAACAAATTAGTGACTTTGAAGAAGGTGTTGCTGCCATGTTTGATGTCATCTTGCATTCTAACCTGTAACAAAAAATTAATATTTCATCACAATGTTAATGGTGTATCATAATTGTAATTACAAGTTCAAAAATTACTACTTCCTCCAATATTAATGGTTTTCACAAAGTCTGCAATGATTTTCACAAATTTTACAATGGTTATTACAAGAACTTCGTTGATGAAGATGAATGTTACATGAAACTATAATGTCGTCTTTCTTTTTCCAGCTGCATAAAGTTAAAAAACTTACCTAAAAGTCACTTTGGATGATAAATTGATTTTGTGATAGGAACAGGCATTGATTTCAAAAGAGTCATCAATGAGTAGACCCTTTAAGAGTGTTTGTTGCGCATTTAGAAGTAAATGAAGGAGTAGCCATTGATTACTAGTAGAGGTCATATTCCAATTTAGGCTCTCACCGTTCATGTGAGACCTAATTAAATCTTTTTATCAATGAGTTATTATCAATCACAAACCTACAATGAATGCAGAAGCCAAGTTAATAATTGTTAGCAAGCCACATGACATTATCTGCTACTCCTATGTCATAGCATTATCCTTTGGTTTATGAATTAAATAAGAATGAGAACATAAACATATGTACATTAAATAATCATAAATGCTTGCTTTTAATTATGCAGTATTATAAGAAAAAGTAATGCAAACAGGTTCACAGTTATTTATGCTTAAAGGCTGAAACTTTGCTATAAGTAGGAGCGTAGAGTAAGCCAAATTTTCTTTCTGCTGCATTATGGCTTTCTGATTCTGTACCTTGCTACTCTCTCTCTCTTCATTACACTCCCTCCACTCTTTTTCCTCCTAGTTCACGCCCAAACGCCTGCTCTCTATCTCTATAAAAAGCCAAGCAAATAAGGGTCAAGACTCAAACTCTGCTATTTATCTATTAAACCTTCTTATTTCATTCACCATCACTGTCTTAATATATTTCTGCTCAAGATTGTTCGCTATGGAAGATGGGTTCCTGCTGTTCTGTTCGCAGAAGCAAAAAAAAGAAGCATGTTTTTGTAGACAAAAATGAATCAGAGCTCAAAGAAGTAGAATCAGAGTTCAAAGAAGTAAAATCAGAGCTCAAAGTCCTAACTAAGTACAGTACTAAGTGGAATCTTTTTATCCTTCCTTGCTGATTCAATCAAGGAGTGAAACATAAAAATCGAAACAGGTACCTCTTCTTTCTGCTCGATCTCGACGAAGCTGGAGCGGCGTCGTACACGGCGGAGGAAGCGGCATCGACGGCGTCGACGGCGGCAGGAGCGGTGGTGTGGAGTGGGTGACGCTGAAGAACACAATGCAGGGTGTGAATCGGGAATGAAAATGGTGGATCTGTCTTCATAGTTAATTAAAGGGCAGTCTGGTCTTTTCCCACGAAATTGCATAACCCTCAAAAGTCCTTATCACCTCTAAGTCTTTTTGCAAATTCGGAGGACTTCTGAGGGTTTTGCAAATTCATTTGGTATTTATCTGGAATTTTCCCTATGTAAAACCCTATAATTAGTGGTTTATGGCTAAAATTAGTATAAAATATATTTTCTAATTATTGGAAAAATATTAAGAAAAATATATGAGATTAAGTAATTTTAAGCCTAAAAACATATATGGACCAATAGGGAAATTTTGTGAAAAAAATTATATAAAAAAATTATTAAATAATTAAAATATTTAATATTAATTAAAAATAAATAAAAATAAAAAGGTGACAGCCAAAATTTTGAGGAAAGATAGGATAAGGATGAAAAAAAAAATATCATGATATTTATAATATAATATTAATATAAATTGTGATATTTTGTGAAAAAGCAAATAGGATAAATGACCACCGATAGAGATTAAATACTATCTAGAAAACCATGAACAAGGTTTCTAAAGTCAGAGTATTTTATAGACAAGTGAATTTTTATCTCGGAGTAGGCTGTCTCCGAAGTTATTTCCGTAACCGAAAAAGGTAATACTAGACTGACTAAGCCATAACTTTAAATCCAAGAATAAGTTGGTAAACATCTGGGCATTTTATGAATCAGTGGATTTTTGCCCCTAAGATGTTGTTACCCGAAGTGATTTCTGCAACCGAAGGCAGATATCCAAAATCTTCAGCGGAACCGATGACACCCTGAATGGGATCAAAAATTTATTTGACCCAAGTATTTTGAAAGAGGAAAAAAAGATCTTCAGTGGTATATCCCCGGAATTTTGAGATTTTGTAAGATTACGTGATTAGGACACCGAACAGGGAACTTATCGGTAGGAAACTTCTCAAGCAAGTTGATGACATCATTGGCATGACATCTGTAACATCCCGTTTTCACAAGCAGTATAAAATTTTTTTTTCATCAACCATCATTTGTAAACATCAGAGTAGAGCAACGGAGCAATTGAGTAACTGATATGTATATATAAAGTGCCGTAAGTCTGGCTGGCTATTTAAAACAGCGGTACAGTAACCGAGTGTCTTAAAAGTGAAGTACAAAAGGCTTCCGCCGAAACAACAAACAAAAGTCTTCAGCCGGAACTTCTGTGCAGCTGCTTGTCTCTCTCCTCGGTCCTCCGGAACCTGACGCTATGTTAAGGGCTGAGATCCAGCGCACCGGATCTCAGGTAACGGTTAACCTCATGTTTATGTATATAGACAATAGACATTAACAATACTAACATCTCTCTATCACAACCCATGCATATGTATTGCCCCCAGCATGCAGACAGATTGCACCCAGCATACAGACAGATTGCACCCAGCATACAAACATATCCTCTAATCACTATATGCACTCAAACAGTATAACACCTCTACACACACATACCACATATATGCATACCATAAACATCAGAGTTAGTGTTACAGTACGCGAACGTACCTTCGTTAACGATATACGGTATTTCTGTCGGAATACGGTACGTCAGTAGGTCAAAACGTAATCAGGGATATCCTCTTTTTGCTTGCTTTTAGATTTTGTGAAACTCATTTTGAGTCTAGTTTCATATAAAACTGGTTTCACTTCATTTAGTGGTGCATCATGTGAGATAGATCCAGAAAGCTAAACCTACACTGAAATGGCTTCAGAATTTTCAGCGTCAACTTTCAAAAGCTATATCTCTTTGTTCTGAACTCCTTTGAGGTTTCTTCCAAATTATATGAAATGAATTTTGAGTCTAGTTTCATATGAAACTAGTTTCACTCCATTTGAATATGTAGTTTGTGAGATACATCCAAAACATTGAACCTGTGTATGGTATGTGGTGAAACTTCCACTGTCAAATTCTGAAATTTTCTCTTTCATCCAAAATCCTTTGAGCCTGATTCTAGTGTCTATGTGACACATTGAAAGTATAGTTTCATATGAAAGTAGTTTAATCTCAATCGGATATGTGGTTTGAGAGATATTATCGAATAATCGAACGTCACCCATGAAAAATATGAAACAGAGTTTGAGCAGCTGCTACAGTGAATCCAAAAATGTATTGTACACTCGAGTGTACAGTGCCACACTCCAGTGTAAGGCTAAATTGGCATTTTGGAGATTCGTGGTACTAAACTGTCATTTCTGAAATTCAAGCCAAACTACCTTGCATTTTTCAATTTTAATCCAATTTCTTCCTTCTTCTTCCTCTTAATCAATCCAACTCAAATAACTTCTTTATTAATCTTCTTCTTGATCACTCTCCATAATTGAATTTCAGATCTTCTAATCTTTGAATCTACATTAAATACAAGAATTAGTCAATGTAAGAGATAAATATATTATGTAAACTTTTTGCTCTCAATATTTTCCATCTATATTTGACATCATTAAAACTAATCATATCTAACAATTTGTATAGTATGGGAAGTGATACGTGCATATTTTATAATTAAATGAGTATCAATTCTGAGATATATTGGATTAAATTTATTACTATTGTATATATCTTGTAGGAGTTATTAGCTGATTGAGAAAGAAGCAGAAAAACGAAATCAATTTGAATCAATTGTGTGATATGAGAGAGTGGATTACAAAATATTTGGAAGTGATTGGAGATCTCAAAAGGATATTGCATATCCTTTATTCAAGACAGGATCAGATCACGGCCCAAGTCAGCCTAAGGGAATTTCTATATAAAGAACAAGGGAGATACACACTTGAGACCAGAGAAACAAGACGCAGAAGCAACAAAAAGCACGGAAGAAAGAAAATAACATCCTTATGCTCTCTAAATTTCGGTATTTACCAAAGGTTTAGAGAGAAAGGATGAAGGAAGAAAAGCACGAGACGGCTGAAGGAAGAAAGAGAACGCAAGAACAATTCGATTTTCATCTCTCTTCTTCTATTTTGTTAACCTAGCCATGCTTGGCTAGTCTTCTTTAGTAGTTAGGCAAGGATGAACCCTATGCGAATTTGAGTATTTGTTTGAATTCTCGATTGAACGTTATTTACCATGATTGAATGAATTATCTTTGCTTAAAGCTTTCTTAAAGATTGATCACCTTTTAGATTGTTCATAGGTTGGTGTATGACAATAGAGATGTTGGTGCATTTAACTAGAACCGGTAATTCGTCATAGAGTTGCATGACCTAGACATAGGCTTACGAGTTTATGCGATCTCATAATTCTGGTTTAAATACATTGATATTTCCAAAACAATACTAAGACATTAGGTTGTTTTCAAAGATAACGGACTAAGGTAGCGTCAAGACATTGGGACTTAGTCTAATTTTAGAGAATTGATCGTCAATCATGGGAAATAATAGTCAATTAGGGATTTAATTCAAATACTTGGAGGCACATAGGGGGATTTCTATGCCCTAGCTGCGTTTTTCTCTATTGATTATCTTTTCTAAACAATCGCTCTTGAGATTCTTAATCTTGAATGCTTGTTCTTGATTAAATTCTTTAAAATTCTGTTTGGTTACAACTCACCCCCTATTACTCATTGATCCAACTAAAGCTGAAATAATGAATTAGTGGTTGGAGTACTATTCCTCGTGGAACAATCTTTTTGTCACTACTTTATTACTTGTAACGATCGGTGTACTTGCCGAAGTCGCTATCAGGAAATATGTCAGCTAATGAATGATGGATCATTATTGTAATTATTGATTATTTACACTTTGAATTCAATGATGTATGAGTTTCTGAAAGTCACCTAGCTTTTCAAATTTTTATTTGCATGCATAAATGATTATTTTCAAAAACACGATTTGTCCCTAATGAATAAATTATAGTATTGTTGCGGAACATAATGTTTACTTCCATTAAAGTAACATGTTAGTAAGAATAACTAATATAGTGGTACATGGAAGGGAATATGCCAATTTAATAGCATAGAATCGCCATGACTCAAGTTGGTTTTTTTTTTCCTGATCATGATGTATGATGAGGTCAATGTACCTTTAGCCTTATATATGCGCATTATGATGAACTTTCATTAAATCATGAAGGGATACTTTATGACATGAGCCAAGTGGGAGAATGTAAAATATTTATGTGTCTCGTGTATAAAAGAAGTGTTATTTTAAATGAGAAAAGGGAAAAAAGATAATATTGGTATGGGAGTTATTGGAAGTCATAAAGAGACGATTGTTGATCGATACAGTTATTAGAAAGGGAAAAGGCATATACGTTCAAAAAAAGAGGAATATATAGAGAACATAAGAGGCCTTCAGAGGTTACCGTGAAAGTTGTATCACATCCTATCACAAGAATATACAAGAAGAGAGAAGGTCAATTGAAAAAGTTTTCCATCGCTAAAGATCTTCCGCAATTATGGATAAAGGTTAGTACATTTAATTCTATTGAATGTGAAAACATGATATTTTAAGATCCTTAAGAATTGTGTTCTTATATGAAAATATATGAAATAGAGAACACAGATTTATGTTTTACAACAATGAGAAAGAAAGAATAATCAGCAAATGAAAAGAAAAAAACAGAGGTGGAGAGGAAACTCTGTGCAATAATCTGAAAGGCAAAGAAAACTAAGACTCCTTCACGTAAACATACCAGCACAAAGAGGAAGAATGAAAGGAAGAAAAGGTAGATTCCAGGAGCCCACTCATCAACGATGCTAGGAGTTAAAAAGATTGTGATTCCAAAAAGGGAAAACAATTTCAGCGTTTTGGGGCAGCAAACAGAGGTGCCGATGGACAGATGGCGACATATGGTCGGCGACGACGAAAGGGAAGGGTGAAGGGACAAAGTCGAGCAATGGGGGCTGGGGTTTTTGGGTTCCAAGGTGGCGAAGCTTCTCCTACTCAAACGGTGAAGTCGCACGACTTGAATTTTTTTTGATGTCTCACGTTTTTTTTAAACACATATAAGGGTATTTTGGTAATTTCCGCTGAGCTTTGGCAAATATAAAATTTACACATTGCCTTAATGAGGATTCAAATCCAAAATCCAAGGGACCTTTGACCTTTCTCAAAACCATCAAGCTACAAGTTTTATCTCAACATTTAACTACAATAAATAGTAAATATATATAATTAGCTTATAATGGTATAATTTAATTAATTCATTTTTTCTTGAGCCATTACACAAATATAGATTTTTTTTTTTTGGAAGTAGAAATGATCATTAAAATTTATGACCCATCAATTTATATAAGAGTTTTCAATTTGTTAAAGGGTCTCAAAGTGATAGCACAAATTGGATTGAAATCCATGATTGTATGTGTGAAACACTTGAGCTTACAAGTGAAAGATAGGTTATTTACCTACTACATATTGGTATGTCTTTGAAATACAAAAATAAAGAAAGTATACTTATATGACTCATACTTGCAGAGGAGATTGTTCGAATATAAGTGTGAGTAAATATTGAAAAGCTCTACTTATATATTTCATCACAAAGCCTATTGATCTCCCAAAAATGGATGTCACATTAAGGTTTTGAATCAATCTGTTATAGAAATTAAAAAGTTTACTATTGGTTAAGCAACATGCTACAATAAACCATAAGTTTACTGACTCAAATAACGACTTGTTTGATCATCTGAATCATACGTATGATCCAACAAATTATTAAATATTATGTATTGACATCTATTGAAGAATCAAAAGATTCTTCATAAATAGCCAACATATTATATAATTCAAAAAAAATTATGTGCTGCTCGTTCTCGAAGAAAATTGATTATAAGGATATCACTAATTGTGATTTGAAATGGATCTCTACACTTCTAGAAATATATCAAACTCATATATATGGGTCCATTTAAATAGCATATAAACCATACAAGTGTTTTAATATATCCATTTATAAGATGGTTACATGTGATATTACTATTAGTTTGCAATCTAAAGTTTGCAAGAATGTTTGAATAAATCATTATGTTAAGCACACAATTTTCAAATTATATGATCCAAAAATCATTTATTGAAGCCTCTATAAATAGTTAGATCAATGCTTTTAGAACAAAATTTTGTATTTCAATGTTGGCATATTTGATCTTAGATATTGCAATACTTATACAAGCTAACAAAATTCTCCTAGTAAAATTGGCTTTTGGTCAGGAGTCATACATATTCCATCTTCAAAAAGCTTGAATGTGCAATGCTTATTCCAATTAATCCACCACAATGCACACATATAGCTATTGAAAGAAAATTGGGATATATGTTGGATAAGGAACTCCTACTTATTTGTCTCTAAATGAAACAAATAGATTTTAGAGACTTGTGGTGCATGATTCGCCAATTATCATTTGATAATGTTTTCCTAACATGAGGGGGAGAAATTGAATAGATGGAAAAGAGAACTCATGGAATGCAATATTACCATTAAGTATAGATCCTCAAATATAGAAGTATGAATCAAAAGTTCACCAGGCTTTGCATTCATGAAATATTATAAAATATATGCTAGATGGAACTACTGACCTAAATGGGAGTTACTAAATCTCATATTCCAGCTAAGAATGTTCCAATCAATATAAATGAAAGTGAGACATGCCCGAAATATGAGAAAATCACTCGGTTCCTAATAAAAATATTATGGATAAAGTGAATCATATAATTAAAAGGATCATATTAAGGAGCCATTTACTCCAGAAGAGTGTCGAGACATAACTTATTGCAAAAACCTCAAGAGATGTTCAGGTGCTTGAAAAATTATATAGATCTTAATAAGTTATGTCACAATAGGAAAAATAGAACCGAAAAGATTTATTTGTCAACAATAGTTTTGTAAATGATATCACATGATCAAACGAGTATCTTATATAAAGATATGTCATAAGAAGTAGACATAAAACTGATTGACCAAAAGGAAAAGTAAAAAATAGAAAAAAGTTGCAATAAAAATATGATTATATTGTGACAGTTAAGGACCTAAAGTCCAAACACTAGAAAATATAACAGTATTGTGGGATATATGAATATTTATGTGAAAATAAATATTTTCACAAACCTAATGATGATTATGATGATACATATGATTTGTGGTCGATACAATCACTAGTGCAAAAAAGGGATTTAAGACCGCCTCATTTAGAGCGGATCATCGACTCCCCGGTCTTAAAGGTGTGACCGGTGGCAGTTTTGTAAATAAAAAGAACTTCATATACAATGAAGGGCTATAAGACCGCCTCATTTAGAGCGGATAAACGAAGCACCGGTCTTAATGGTGTGACCGATGGCAGTTTTGTAAATAAAAAGAACTTCTTACACAATGAAGGACGCCTCATTAAGACCGGACTAAGTATCGACCGGTCCTAAATCTGTGACCGGTGGCAAATTTGTAAATATAAAAAACTTCTTATTCTGATCAATTTTTCATAGATCTTATCCAGACCTGTTAAAATAAAAACCGGTCTTAAAAATGTTAATAAAAAAATTGAAATATCAATTACTTTTATGGAGAAATCTCATCAAGGCAGACTTGTATTTTCTATACTCCAAAATAATACGGAAAAATATAAATATAAAGGTATTAAAGTTTTAAGACCGAACATATATAATAGCCGGTCTTAAAACTTTGACTTTTAAGACCGGACTTAAAATTTGTCCTAAGTACTAAAGTTTAAATAAAAAATTAATAAATGTTAAGACCATAGTTACAGAATGACCGGTCTTAAAAGTTAGACTTTTAAGACCGGACAAAAGTTTTGGCCGGTACTAAAGTTTGAATAAAAAATTAATTAATTTTAAGACCGGACATATAAAAAGACCGGTCTTAAAGGTTATCTTTTAAGACCGTATATAGGTATTTGTCCGGTCTTAAAAATGAGGCGCCAAATAAACGTTACTTCGCGCGGAAGCTTTTGTCACTCTCACTGAAGAACCCCTGTTAACGTTGCGAAACCCTTCTGTTGCATTACCTCTCTTCCTCGCCCGCGTCACCGTTAGCCTCTGTTACTCCCTCATTTTCTCGGGCATTCCTCTCTTACTTGTCTTGAAAATGAACGGTGAAAACGATTCCACTCGTGTTCCCGAAACTACAGATCTTGGTTTGATCGGTGAGGGTCGGACGAACGAACCCTCTTCATCTCACATTGAGCCTCCTCAGCGCCGTGCACGCCGTGGTAGAAGCGGCACACGAATGATGGAAGTATCCCTTAGTCGAATTCGGGACGAAGGTCGAGATTCTTTTTGATGAAAATTTGCAACCTGTCGGTCCTAATAAAAGCACATATACTAGTTTTGTTGGCGTTCTAGTACGCAGCAAGGTTAGCATTTTGACAGATGAGTGGAAAAATGTGGACCGAAAAACAATAAAGGATCCTATGTGGGACACTATCCGGCTTACATTCACCGTCCCTGATTCTGAGAAGTTGAAAGACTCAATATTGTCTTATTGTGCTGAGCGGTTCGGGAAGTTTAAGACCTTCGGCTAACACTTATATTTTTGCCGAGGAGAAGCCCGACCATCAACCCCGGGACAAGTACAAATTTCTTGATGAACAAACTTGGCAACAATTTGTTCGAAGCGGACCACGTAATGGTTTCGGTGCAAGTAGTTAGTTAGTTATTCTAATATGTGTAGGAACCATTTATGATAAATGAATGAATTGACTGAGTTGGCAGCATTTATGCAACTCCCTTTCCTTTGGTTTTCCCAATTTCTTCTACAATGCTACATCTTCCTTAAGTAAAATGTTGAAACTTGATGAAGTGAATTTGACTAATGTTTGACGTTCATATCAAGCAGAAGTTCTCTAATTTCTGTTAGTGACATGGCTGGAATTCATAATTGATATATAGTTGTTTTCAATCCCGATTCACGTAAAATAAGGGAAAAATATCGAGATTGGGAGAAAGAATGATTGCCCACACAGGCTTCTCGCGGCGGATATGAAAAGGCCGAAAGAGAGTTGATGGCACCAAACGGAAGAGATTGGAAGATGAAGCTGAATCCAATCCTTCTACGGTAGTTGACCAGCCGCCATCTCCAATACGTCGCGAGGAGCTGTGGTTGTATATTCGGCAAAAGCCAAGCGGCGCCTACACGAGTGAAAAACTCGTGTAGTTGCTGAACGAATTGTAAGTATCGATATTGTTATCGTTTACTTACTAAACATGTTTCATCACTAAGCTTCTCGTTATCTGTATCTTACAGAAAGATCTTAAAAAGAAAGAAGCAGAGGGATCTTTTGCGTCGGACGGGAGGAATGATGTTCTGACCGCTGCGACCAGAAAACCAGATCACTCGGGGCGTGTAAGGGGGATTGGAGGACGGGTAGGCCTAAAGCAATACTTTGGTAAATCCAAACGCCACAGACAAAGTATGGTTACCCGGGAGGAGATGGATCAGACGCTTGCCAAATTAAGTGAGGAATCAGCGGCGAAAGATGCTGCATTGAGGATGTTTCAATCTGAGATGAGCAAGATGAAGGAGGAGATGGAGAAAATGAAGTTCCTCCTGAGCTCTCGGCCAGAGACCAGTGTGGATCCCTTGACACCTTCACTGCACCTATGCAGCAGCAGAGCACTAGAGGAGATGCATTGTTGGACAGTCGAGCAACCTTGTCATCCGTATGTGGAGGATCGTGATGGTCATAGACAATTGGTCAGTTGAAAAGGTGATCTTTGATGCACCTGTCCCTCTCCCAACTGATGAGCTGAAGCTTGTGAGTGATGTCAAGGGAACCTTCATCTCTTGGCCAGTGAAGCTTGTAGATGTCTCTAATCCTCCTCAAGCTCCACCCCCTCATCAAGCTCCACCCCCTCCTCAATCTCCATCCCCTCCTCAATCTCCATCCCCTCCTCAATCTCCATCCCCTCCTCAAGTTCCATCCCCTACTGCTAACGTGACGGCCAAGGAAAAAATAAAAGATTTGGTAGCCAAAAATGGTTTAAAGATAAATCGTGTCCCGTCGATGAAGTAATAGGCATCCCAAATCCTGAACCGGTTTACTTTGATAATGAAGATGTAGAGTCCATGCTGCTTCCTGGAAAGCAGGTTACTAGTGCATGTGTTCAAATATTTATGAAGTATGGAATTGAGACAGGAGTACATATCAAAGAGGTTGTGTCAAGTGCCAAGAAAGGTGTATTTGTTTCCATACTGGCTCGGGTACATATATATCACAATTCTTGTCTGCAATTCACTTAATTATCCTACATATATATATATATATATATCACTGATACTTTACTACTGTGAATTTTCAGCAACCACTGGCAGTTGGTCGTCATGAACATGGAGTCGCATTATGTTATCTTCTTATGCTTCATTCACCCATCACTTGTGTTGAAGCAGATCATCAACGAGTAAGAATGTCATTTTGATTGTCTTGTCTCAAATCTCTTTTGTGAAATTTCAGTGAACATTACTGATAAATTTGTGATTTTGATGATAGTGGCATGAAGACCTTCCAAGTTGATGTAAAAAAAAGCGTGGGGTTCAGATCACAGATCGTAAATGGCACAAAATTAAGGTTAGTACATATTTGGACATGGCATAATTGCCTTCTGAAGTTGGTCAGTAAGCTATATATGCTCTTATATATTTATTGTTATTTTTAGACCCGTCGGCAACCGCAAGAATTGAACTTATGTGGCCCGTACGTCATGAAACACATATATGATATTGTGACGGAGGGAAGACTAAATTCACTTTAAAGGTAAAATGTTATGGCTGAATTCAGTCACTGATGGCTTAATGTTACATATGAAAGATGCACGTAATAATATGTTATTTCTGTTTCTGTCTTTGATGTTACAGAGGTTTTCCTGTCCAAAGCCTTTTTCTGATGATGAAGTGGAGCACATACGCGATGTGTTTTGTAAATATCTGTATAAATTGGTCTTAGAAAATAATATATGATGCTGTAGCAACAATAGCCTTCTGTACATACATTTGTTTATTTTTTCGAATGGCTAATTCATTCATTTGTAAATATAACGCAATGTAATTCAATAATAAATTTGTTTATTTTTTCGAACAATTTGTGTGTGTCCATTTTGGGTTTCTGAATGAATAGGATGGTTGATAAAGCTATTTAGTGCTTGAAATTTGAGGTATAGGAGGATGTTGAAAATGAGCCAGAAGAGGCTCTGAAAAGTATTCGCGACTTTTAGGACCGTATATTTGTTAAAAGTACGGTCCTAAAGGTCTTCGTCCATTTTAAGACCGTATATTTAACAAATATCCGGTCCTAAAAGTCTTCGTCTAAAAAATAATGGTAGAGACTTTTAGGACCGTATATATGTCAAATATCCGATCCTAAAAGTCTAGAAAATATACGGCTAAAATATTAGGACCGTATATTTGTTAGTTGTCAGGTCTTAAAAGTCTTCGTTTATTTAATTGCCGAAACCTTTAGGACCGTATATTTGTTAGATGTCTGCTCCTAAATTTAAATTTTAAAATAAGGCTTAATATTTAGGACCGGGGATTTATTATATGTCCGGTCCTAATAGTCAAGACTTCATTTTTATAATATGCCGAAACCTTTAGGACCGTATAATTGTTAGTTGTCCGCTCCTAACTTTAAATTTTAAAATAAGGCTTAATTTTTAGGACCGAGGATTTATTATACGTCCGGTCCTAATATTCTTCATTTAAATAGAGTTGGTGACTCGATTTTCAAACATATCGTTAGGGTTCAAGGCAACCATGTTTCTGGCGTTCTTCTCAAGTTTTGTGCTTCGTTGTCCTCGTTTCTACTTTTCTGGTTGTGAAGATCATCATCGGTGTCCCTTTTCTTTTTGTCGGAAAAAGAAAGAAGATAACGAAAAGGACACTGAAAATGTTCACGACAGGAAAAGTACAGGGGACGACAACGATGGTCCAAACTTGAGAATAGTCGTCACTCTGTTTGTTTTTATTCGAAAAGGTAAATAATGTTTTTTGTTTTGTTTTGTATGGTCGCAACCGTTAACTTTATTCTGCAACTTTTTAAGATTGATCACCACGAAGAGGACAATGTTTTGTTTGTTCTTGTTGTCGGAGAAAAAGAACATAAAGTTAAAGACAAACAAGGAAGGCGATTGGGAAATAAAATTTTTTTAATAATATTTTTTCTCTTTGCCTTGTGAGGCGAAGACAAAAAAATAAAAATAAAAACTTAAAAATTTCTAATCCTCCCCATCGTTGTCGGAGGGGAGGGAGGGTCTGAGACGTCGTCATCGAGGTATGGTACTCAACGTCATTGGCGTCGAGTACCGCGTTCGCCTTGTTGTTGACGGCGTGATAGACCTGAAACAAGATTGGCCCAAGCGTCGGTCTATATGATCGACGCGGCTATCAGTGCTCCAAGCATCGCCAGAGGTTCGGGTTCGGAGGCAACGGAGGAGGATATGGAGGTGCCTCAGGATTTCGCCCAGCAGGAGGACCTCGTCGTAGTGGAGAAGCCATTACGGTAGAGGTTCTAGGAGGAGATGGAGATGAATGTGAAGAAAGTAACAACGGGTTTAAATAGAGAACCCATCCTGAAGAATGTGAAACGCCGGAAACATTAACGAGGAGACGCATATTTGCTCAGAATACGAGGAGACGCCTAGTTGGGAAGTTTATGTGGAAGCCGAAGAGACTCTGAAATTCATTTCAACATGGGGAAGGGACTCTTCTTTTTGAAAAGAATGAACTTTTAATACCGGATACTGTGTAAGATCCGTTCTTAAAAGTAATATTTTTTAACCAAAAATTCTTACTTGAAAAAAATAAATTGAAATATATAATAAGAAATGAGTTTTAGGACCGGATACAAAGTAAAATATAGGTCCTAAATGATTTTTAGGACCGGATATATGATAAAAGGACGGTCTTAAAAGTAATTGAATTAAAAATTAGTTTTAGGACCGGATACAAGATAAAATTTCGGTCTTAAAAGTTTGTTAAAAGTAAATGACTATTAGGACCGGATATTTTGAACAAATACGCTCTTAAAGTAGAAACATTAAATTCATTATATACCAATTGACGAATTCATCATCGATGTTTATCTCTCCTGCTATCTCGTCCTTATATACTCCACACACTACCTCTTTGTCCTTGTTAACTCCTCACTTCCTAGCTCCCTGCCCCAACTTCTCCAATCCTCAAACCATGGATAGATACAAGCAAACTGCTCCTAGGGGTGCATACACGCCTCAAGCTCGTGCCATGGTTAGATCATTATATGGTGCGCCTCCTCCAACGAAAGTGCGTCGTATTGTTTCCGAAGACTCTTGGGTCGTTGGACCAGTTGTTATTTCTTCGGATGATGAAGAGATTCCTCATGCCGCCCCCCCCTCGATCCTTCTGCCGATCCTGTCCCTTCTGAGTTCATCCGTCATCTTAAAGCTGGCCATGCAGATGTTCGTAATCCCCTCTCCAACTCGAACCCCTCTCCGCTCTCCTGTAATGATCCATTCATATTACGGGTGGAGAGAATAAGACAACAACTTGCTGATATCCGGCGGGAAATTAATGCTCTTCACGCCGAAATCGCCGAGGTTGTTCGTCAGATTCTTGTGGATGATAATATTCAGCTTGTTTTTCTTTTGTTTTTTTGTTGTTGTGTATATATTCTGAAGTAATGTTTTTTTTTGCTCGGAATATTCTGAAGTAATGTAAGAAATTAAGAACACTGTATGAATTTTTTGGTTGTTCTCCAGTAATTCATTAAAGAAACTTATTCTCCAATTTTGCTTTATTTTAATGATTTAATATTGCAATCACCAAGGCCATTAAGACCGGACATTTTATAAGTAACAGATCTAAAGAGTATTTGAATTTTAGGACCGGATGTTATATAAACCTCCGGTCTTAAAACTTAAAAGACTAATAAAAGTTTAGGACCGGATACTTTTAAAACTCACTCTCTGGTTCCTTAGCTAAACGTCTATAGACGAAGCTGTAAGAGATGTTTTGGTTAAAACTTTATTATTTTCCAGCTTATCGGTCTTGGTTTTCATGGGTTTAACGAAATCGGTGTAATGTTGTTATGGGTATTCTCTGTTGTTAATGAATATTGTTTTTTGAAGATTATATTTTCACTTTAGACCTACCCAACTAACCAACAAGTGTTTTTAGGTTACTCTTGCTGTCTTGTCTGCAACATCAACGTTTGTGAGCGGAGAAGTAAGACGACTCAGCAAACGCATTTGAATTTATATGCTACAGGTTAGTCCACAAGACCTTCATCCCCTGCATTTAATTTCCTCGTCTTGCATTTATTTTGGTTCTTAGATTCACTATGATGCATTTATGACCAAAAGTGATTCTTAATTTGTTATGCATTTAATGGGCAAGTTCCTCCGTAAAAGTGATTCTTTGAGACAATATTTGCATTTGGAGTTGGCTTATTTTATATGCAAGTTTCAATTTTTCGGATTATGTAGGATCAATGATTTTCGTCTATAATATATAGGAATTCTACTATGGATCACAGTTGGATAGATGCTTTACGAACGAGTGTTGAATATCGAATGGGGTTAGGGAATTTATAGAATTTGCTAAACAAAATGCCCATGATGATGGGGGGAAGTATTATTGCCCTTGTTTAAAATGTTTGAATGAGTGTCGACTATGTCCTGAAGTTATACACACACATTTAATTTGTCACGGATTTTGTAAGACTTATACAGTATGGGTATGGCATGGTGAACAAGTGCCATCAAGTGGGAAAAAACATGGGAAGTGGCATTTGATGATAATGACACGGATATGGATGATCGCATAGAGGACATTATCCGTGATGTAGGAGAAGAGGCTTTTGAGCGATCACATGCATATGGTAATATGTGCGGTGATGCGAGACATCGCTATACCGTGGGTGTAAAAATACCAATTGTTGAACGCGTATCGACATGGATGGAGCGACAAGAGTTTTTCGAATTGCTTGAGGCTTTGAAGGACATGCTTCCGAATGATAACGTGTTGCCGCATCGCTACTATGATGCTAAGAAGATACTTTGTCCACTGGGGATGGAATACAAAAAGATTCATGCATGCCCGAATGATTGTGTATTGTATAGAAAAGAGTTTGAAGAGAAGTAGAGTTGTCCGATATGTGAAACCCCATGGTACAAGTCAGATAAGGGGCCTGCAAAAGTGTTGTGGTATCTTCCAATCATACCAAGGTTCAAGCGGTTGTTTGCGAATGAAAATGATGCAAAAATCTGAGGTGGCATGCAGATGAGAGGATTTCGGATGGACGGCTTCGACATCCGGCCGATTCTTCTCAATGGAAGAAGATCGATCAATTATTTCCGAACTTCGGCGAAGAACCTAGGAACCTCAGGCTTGCCCTTAGCACGGATGGCATGAATCCCTATGGAAGCCTTAGCAGCATACATAGCTCATGGCTTGTACTCCTGATTGTTTACAACTTATCTCCTATGTTATGCATGAAACGAAAGTACATCATGCTGTCTATGTTGATTTCGGGACCAAAACAACCCGGAAATGACATAGATGTTTACCTGGAGCCCTTGATCGAAGACTTGAAGGAGTTGTGGGAAGAAGGTGACGATGTTTTTGACTCTTTCAAGAAGGAGGTCTTTAAAATGAGAGCCATGATATTTTGTACTATAAACGACTTCCCAAAGATATGGGAACTTGTCGAGTATAGTGTAAAAGGCCATAAAGCATGTCCGGTTTGTGAAGAAGGCACATGCTACCATCAACTTCAACATGGAAGAAAGACGGTGTATCTTGGACATAGGAGATTTCTTAAACGGGGCCACCCATATCGTCGATTAAAGAAGGCCTTTTTTGGTGGCCAAGAGTATGAAGAAGCTCTGGTGGCATTGACTGGGGAGCAAGTGTATGAAAAGGTTAAAAATATCAATGTCATCTTCGGTAAGCCTGGAAAGAGTAGAAAAGAAACAAATATATGGAAGAAGAGATCTGTATTCTTTGATCTTCCCTATTGGCGCAATCTTGATGTGAGACACCGTATTGATGTCATGCATGTGGAGAAGAACGTATGTGATAGTATTGTGGGCACGCTTCTCAACATACAAGGTAGTTCGAAGGATGGTGTGAAGGCAAGATTGGATTTGCAAGCAATGGGAATACGCGAAGACTTGCATCCAAGGCCATATGGGAAGAGAACTTATTGTCCCAGGCTTCTCATACTTTGTCTAAGGATGAGAAACGAAGCTTTGTGAGTGTTTACATGGCACAAAAGTTCCCTCTGGGTATTCTTCAAATTTTAAGAGGCTTGTCTCGATGAAGGACTTGAAATTAGTAGGCCAAAAGTCTCATGACTGTCATGTCTTGATGCAACACTACTCCCAGTAGCTATTCGAGGGATTGCCGAATATGATCTTCGGGTCGTTTTGACTAGACTTTGTTTCTTCTTCAATGCGGTTTGTAGTAAAGTTTTCAAGATTGAAAAGTTGGATGAATTGGAGAATGAATGATATCTTATCTTGTGCCACCTTGAAAAGCTTTTTGTTCCTTCATTTTTGACATCATGGTTCATCTCATTGTTCATCTAGTGAGGAGATAAAGTTGTGCGGCCCTATCCATTTACGGTGGATGTACCCTATTGAAAGATCTATGAAATTCCTAAAAGGGTATGTGAAGAACGCGTGCTCGCGCCAGAAGCATCAATTGTTCAGAAATATGTTTCTGAAGAGGCCATGGAATTTTGTCAAAATTATTTGGCCAAAGTAAGACATATTGGGCTTCTAAAACGTCAGCATGCTGAAGGGGGTAGACGTGGGGCTTCGGTAAAGAGTGTGGATCCTGATGAATTGTCACAAGTCCACTTATACATCTTGAATAATGTTGATGAAGTTCAAGCCAGCATATCTGCACATAATGAGGCTGTAAGGAAATAAAACCATCGAATGACCGAACGAAGGTTGATTAGGGAGCATAACAGAACTTTTGCAAAATGGTTCAAACAAAAGGTCGAGGGATCTGAATGTGTTTCTGACACAATGAAATGGTTAGCACGTGGTCCCGAGGTTGAAGTCATAAGTTGGAATTCGTATGTGATCAATGGTTATACATTTTACATGAAGTCCCTAGATGATAGGAGCACGTCCCGAACAGTGGTGTTATGTTAGAGGTGAATCTATGCACTTCTCCGATTCGAAAGACAAGAGGCCTAAATTGGCAGTCATGCCATATTATGGGGTTATTGAAGAGATTTGGGAGGTGGACTATGTCAAAGTTAGATTTCCCATCTTCAAATGCAAGTGGGTTAATGTCAATAATGGTGTTCAGATCGATCGGCTAGGATTTACTTTAGTCGATGCCAATAGTAGAAGTTTTGGAGATGAACCTTTTATTATGGCGGACCATGCGAAACAAGTGTTCTATATCACCGATCAAGAAAATAAAATGTGGTCTGTAGCTCTCCAAGGAAAGAGGGTCATTGATATTGATAACTGACTATGAATTTGTTCTTGTTTTGTTTTTGTGGCAGGATCCGATTCAAAGGGGCATGTTATAAAAGAGGATGCATGTTACATTGTTGGGTGGGAAACAGATGAAGGCATGGTGAATAATATATTGGACTACATGTATGTTGATTTACGTCTTTGTATTGTAACTCATTGTGATTGTAATTAGTTATATATCTTAGCTTATTGTATAAATTACTTTAGCTCTTGTAGACTTAAGGCCCTGTTTTGGATGGTGGATTTTTGTGTGGGATCTGGTCTAATATTACTATTTTTAGGACCGGGTTTATTTTTGTCCGGTCTTAATATTCGGATCTTTTAAGAGCGGTCTAGTTTTTGTCCGGTATTAAAGTTTGAGTTTTAGGACCGAACAAAAAATATTTCAGATCTATTTAGTACGAATTTTAAGATCGAAGGTTTAAAATGTCCGGTCTTAAAGAAACTCTTTAAGACCGGTTCTAAGTCCAGTCTTAATAGGGAGACTTTTAATACCGCCTGGAACA
This sequence comes from Acacia pycnantha, assembly GCA_025563575.1. NCBI lineage: Eukaryota > Viridiplantae > Streptophyta > Magnoliopsida > Fabales > Fabaceae > Acacia > Acacia pycnantha. The sequence continues at coordinate 1,706,416 of JAMWYP010000002.1, read as the reverse complement.
AGACCTGTCGCGGGTCCGCTCCTAATATACCTGTTTCGTCCGGTCTTAAAATCCTTTTTTCCACTAGTGAATAATTTTGCATATATTTTAAGTCTAGCAGTGTATGAAAGAAAAATTATGTGTCTATTATATATTATTATATATAGCCTATACATAATATAGCTCACTAAATAGTGAAGTTTATATAATAATTCTTAAAGGATCCAAAATGCCAGAAGCACATGTCCAAAGAGGATTTTGCTTGCAAAATATATATTGAATTTCATATTCTAGAAGTACCTTGTATTTATGAGAATATTTAGATATCATGTTAATATTATATTCATTATGATTTTATTGGTAAAATTTAGTTCTTGTAGGTACACTGTGGATAGTGAAAGTAAGATTTGGTGAGTTTTAGATTAATTTTCTTTTATTGTTTCAATAGTGAATAGCATAAATGTCAAATATATTAATATTGTAACATATCTAGATATGTCAGAAGAATACATTTTAACAGAACATTTGGTGATAATGCATCATACATAATCTAACAGCTAAAAGGTAGATATGCTTGAAAAGACATTGGAAGTGGTGTTGTCATCAAGGGAAGTAAAACTGATGTTATCAAGAGGGAGGAGTCAATACACGTTATACTTTTTTTCCCTTATCTAGGTTTTGTCTCAATGGGTTTTCCTAAAAATATTTTTAATGAGGCAGCACCGAATAATGTATAAATAAATGACGTATTCATTTTCTTTAATTAGATTTTTGTTCCAATGAGTTTTTCCTAGTTAAAGCTTTTAATGAAGGACATTCATTATGGACATCTAATGGGAGTGTTATGAACATTAATTATGTGAATGTCCATTGACTCATATCATAGTTAGCATTTATAAATACATTGTTGAGAAACTAAAAGGTCATATAGTATTAATTGTACCATTTATTGTATATTAATTGGAACCCTTGGTAGTGATTCTTGGATGCCTATAAATAGAGGTCTTGTACAAAGCATTGTAATAGCAAGAAACATAAGTAAATGAGAATTGCTCCCCTTCTTTCTCTCTCCCCATTTTCTCTCTGTCTTCTCTATCTTTTATCCCATATCTCTTTTATTTTCACAATACTTTTAATATTTTTACTATTAATTTTTTCTTATTAAAAAGCTCCGAGCAATTGGGTAAAGGATTAAACTGGGCCTGCTTGGAGATCATTTGTTTTTAGAAGCCCCAACACCTCAACCTACTCATCTCTTTTAAGGTTTTTATTTTGTTTTTGTTTACATGTTTCTGCTAGTTGATGTAGTTTGTTTTAGTTGTTTAGGTCCAGTTGGATTTCCATGTTTATTGTAACACCCGTAATTTTCATATAAATTGGTCAAGAAAATATATGAATATTTCATCAAGTAGTAGTAGTCAATGATATTTATTTTTCTGACAGGACATATTAATTATGGAAAATAATGTGGAATTATTCAGAAAATGTGGTTTATAAATTTGGTTACAAATAAATTGATATGACAATATCAAAAAAGGCAAAAATATATTTTTTTCCCTCATTATTCTTATATTTTTCGACCAATAAAAGGAAGGGAAAATTTTGATGAAAAATTAGTGGAGTTTCAATATAAGTCTAAATTGTCTTTGAAAGGTGGACATTAGATAAGACTTATAACACAAAATATTTTCTCCATATTTTTCAAAGAGGAAAAATAAATAAATAATAAATAAATTTGTTTGTTTCCAATTTTCCCCAAAGAAACCGCCGGTTGTGAGTAAGCAAAGAAGTAGTTGGTGCACAGGACGCAAGGCAAAAGTTTAAACACAATTTTTTTTTTCTACATTCTCCATGCGCCGGCTATAGGTGTACTTGGAGGGGGCTATGTGAAGAGATGGATGAGACAAAACTTAATTCATTGAGGGAGGAGGAGTACACGTTGAATGAAGTAGGAAGGAACAGAGAGAGAAAATAATAATAATAATTTAATAATAATCTTTCTCTAATTTTTTTTAATGCCGATTATATTAGACGTGAGGAAGAAAGAGAATAGGAGATGGGATAAGGCATTGGATATTACTAAAAAATCTCTCTCTTATTTCCTCAAGATGCGCCGGACCTGTGAGGATGAGAGATTAGATGAAATGAAAAAAAAATTCTGAAAATCTTTTCAAAGACCGCCGGACAAGAAAGAGTAAAAGAATTCCCCATATTTTTCTAGAGAAATAGAGAGAGATCAAGAGGTAATTAGATCAGCTGAAGAGATCTATTTAAGGGGCTCACCTTCACCCATTTTCTTTGTTGGCGAGGTGGGGAGGCTGAGAAGAAGAAAGTAATTAAAGATTAAGAAGAAGACATAAGGTGAGCCAAACAACACGTCCTAAAGGAAGGTAAGGACTTTGAATACATATTCCACCATTTTCTACTTTCGTTTTTGGAAGTTAAAATTTTGAAGGAAAACTCCTTCCTTGTTCTGCGAAGATGAAGGACGAAAAGAAGGAAGAAGAAACATTGAGGATCAAGGTTCGAGCTAGGGGAATACCAAAATCAAGTAAGTCATAGTTTTATTTACTACCTTATAAATTCATGATTGCCAAGTCAATAATGGGAGTATCCTGCGTTTTGTTCATAAAAAAGGGTTGAATAAAGATGTCAAACTTAAAGATTTAAAGACTTGGAAGAAGGATTATTGTGATATAAGAAAAATTGAATTTAAGAAAATGAATTTTATTGTGCAATTAAAAATATGAGTTGGCTGGCCTCAAAGGACATGAGAAAGTATGTTTGGTTGATGCTTGTAGTGCTCTCTACGTGTTCAAGCAGGGAGTGGTATAGGTTTGAAATATTTAAGAAAGTTGATTGTTGGAGACGAAAGTTTGGTTTTGCAATCTAGGTTGTGCGTTTTGACTAGCCTCTAGAACATGATAAACTGATTCATTGATGGCGTGAAACTGATTCCTTGTTGGAGTGTTTAATGCCTTTCACGTGTTCAAAATAGGATTTTAGTATCAAATTGAGAGATTTTTGTTAGGTTGAAGAAGGCTTATTTTTTTAAGTCAATAAATAAATATTCGAAAGAGGAGTTACTTATATTTATATTTTGGTTATTTTATGATCACTTTGATTTTGTGCACCCATAGAAAAATTATACTGATAATTTTGATTCACTATCAGGTAGTAACCTTAATCCTTATATGCCTTGTGTTACTTTGTATGTTTGTTTTTCCATGATTGTGGACCCCGTGTCTCCTGAAAAGGGACATGCGTTTGTGTGCATTTAGTGTGGTCTGGGTTCGTAGCCCGACTACTGTGTTTTTCCTAGCGCTATGAATCCGGGGCTTGCTTTGTTGAGCAGTCCTGCGTTTGTTTAGGACATGTAGTCCTTCTGCAGTTAACACGGTATACTTGGTATGTTGTATTTGTGTTACTGCGCGTTTGTTACTGAATGCCTTTAATTGGTGTTTTCCTAATTATGGTTACATATATACACTGTTTATTCATTTCATATGAGATTAATTATTACTCTGGGATTCATTTTTGAATCCCAGATTTTTGTAAAGCTTCAGTAAGTACTACGAGGGCTGTATCTGGAGAGAGGGGTAAGACTGCTGAGCAGGAGTAGTTGGAGTTGGTGGCGGAGGAAGATTATTTTGTTATTTATTTTGTGTTTGGATAATTGTATATTATTTTGGCATTTTTGGGCACTAGTGGATGACTGTATATCTAATCCTTCGAGGATTATATTTTGCTACTTACTTTTAATTATACCAGTATTGTTTGAAATCTAACCAGGAAATGCTCTACCGCGATAAGACTCTGATGCATGTTAATAAATAGTAATTACAGGATATATGATAATTATTAAAAGGAAGTCCCTCTATCCGCCACCTGAAAGGGCGAGGCCGGTAGGGGCATAGGCGGATCTTTTAAGGGACAAGGGGGGACCATGGCCCCCCCAAAAAAAAATTTGTTTAGAATTTTTCTTAAAAAAATTTTAATATAATGTGAAATTAAATTTTTGGCCCCCCCCCCCAATTTTTTCCCCTCTTTTTATATCTTTGGGGCTTATAATTCAAGTTGTGTTCTATGTGGAGTCTTATATGATTTATGTTAATCTTGTCATTTTTTTTATATTTCATTCTAATTACCTGAAATTTTTAGCTTATTAGTAAAATTTATTTTTGTGGTGTATTATTTAGTATGCTTTTACCCATTTTACACTACACATGTGGATGAAGTTTATTGATTTTTCATTCTAAACCTCAACCTCTTACCTTCCAATGGTGTGGTGTTCAATTACATGAAGTCTATGGTTGAACCAAAGATTCACAATCACATAAATTAAAGTCTCTTGCCTTCCAATGTTTGTGGTGTATTTTTTTATATTATTTTCTTTTCTTGTTTATATTATTTTATTTTTTAATGCATATAAAACTTTCCTTTTAAAAAAAAAAAAAATTTGGGGGCGCTGCCCCCGAACCCCCGAATCCCCCCACCACTATTTGGCCCCCCCAAACTTTTGTCCCAAGCTCCGCCCCTGGGTAGGGGTGTTACATTTATTCTCTTTAGCAAGTTATTCGCAGGTGGAGGCATTAAGGTGTGAAGTCTCACGGAGTTCCTCCTTAGTCTTATGGTTAGGTTTCAGTATCTTGTGAGATACCCTTACCCTTAGTAGCAATCTTGAATCGTTTATGCTAAGTGCCATTTCAGGTGCAAAGGGTCCAACTTTGCTATTCGTAATTCTGAGCTTCATACTTCATGCATGCAATATCAACACTAGTTTAGAGTGGCTTTAATATTCTGGTTTAAGTATTATGTTGCCTCTGTTGGTGAATTGTTTCTAGTTTTATTTTTGTGTTAAATATGTGTTGTAGGTTTTTATGATTGTATTGTTTTTTTATATGAAAAAAACATTTAGCAAATTAGGTCTCAATGGCTCACTAGGCTAGATCATGCATCCCTGCTTAAAGAGCTCTTACAGATCACACGCCAATAAGATCCTAACATCAACAACAAGATTTAAATTTATGGCCTTGTGAGTCATGATTATAATGTTGGACTGCTTGTTTATAGAGACTGATAGGCCTTGATTAGGCATTCTCAGCTTTTCTAACTTCTTCGCTAAGTTCTCCAATAACATGGAGGTCAAGTTTTTTGCATTCTTGATCAACCCCTCCTTTTAGAAGAGAGGTGGAGTTTGATGTGCTTGTCTTTCTATGATCTCTGTTGGGATTAAATGGAACAGAGTACAGCTTTAATAATAGAAGAAAAGAATTTCTCACCACCTCAATAATGTCACCACGACCAGACCACCACCTTCTCCGTCAGCTACCACACTATCGCCGGTCAACAACCCGAGACAGATAATCACATCCTTAAAACAAATTAAACATCCACCAAAAGCAGATTTCTCATGTAGCACAGCCTTTTGTTTTACCAAAAAATGGGAAAAACGGGGAAGAAAACACTCCAATAATTTTGTATATATTTTAAGATTCGCAGTGTATGAAAGAAAAATTACGTGTCTATTAGATATTATTACATATGGCTCACTAAATAATGAAGTTTACACAAGAATTCTTAAAGGATCGAAAATGCCAGAGGCATGTCCAAAGATATTTTTGCATGCAAAATATGTATTAAATTTCATATTCTAGAAGTCCCTTATGTTTATAAGAATATTTAGAAATCATGTTAATATTGTATTCATTATGATTTTATTGGTAAAATTTGGTTCTTGCAAGTACACAGTGGATAATGAAAGTAAGATTTGGTGATTTTAGAATAATTTTCTTTTAGTATTTCAATAGTGAATAAGATAAATGTTGAATATATCAATATATATATAATAACACATCCCTTCAAGCCATTCAAAAATGGCTTAGCAATGGCTCAAGACACAAAACACTATTCATAAGCCATCCAAAATTCACTCTGGCTTTGGATCGGCTCACTATGTTATATTACATGCTTTTTCATTTTTAATTACAGAATTCAATTTCCCTTATTTCCTTTTTTTTTGCACGGGAATTTCCTTTCTTGACAAGGCTCAACTCAAGACCCAAAATACATTGTTTTTTCCTTTTTCAAAGTATAACATTAATGGATGAAATATTACATGTTTTTTTCATTTTTAATTACTGAATTCCATTTCCCTTGTTTCCTTTTTTTTTTTGCACGGGAATTTCCCTTCTTGACAAGGCTCAACTCAAGACCAAAAATACATTGCTTTTTCCTTTTTCAAAGTATAACATTAATGGATGAAATATTACATGCTTTTTCATTTTTAATTACTAAATTCCATTTCCCTTATTTCCTTTTTTTTGCACGGGAATTTCCCTTCTTGACAAGGCTCAACTCAAGACCCAAAATACATTGCTTTTTCCGTTTTCAAAGTATAACATTAATGAATGAAATATTAGATGCTTTTTCATTTTGGGTTACAGAATTTCATTTCCCTTATTTCCTTTTTTTTGCTCGGACATTTCCCTTCTTGCCAAGGCTCAACTCAAGACCCAAAATACATTGTTTTTTTCCTTTTTCAAAGTATAACATTAATGGATGAAATATTACATGCTTTTTCCTTTTGGGTTACAGAATTCCATTTCCCTTATTTCCTTTTTTTTGCTCGGACATTTCCCTTCTTGCCAAGGCTCAACTCAAGACCCAAAATACATTTTTTTTCCTTTTTCAAATTATAATATTAATGGATGAAATGCTACATGATTTTTCCTTTTTCATTACAGAATTTCATTTCCCTTCTTTCCTTTTTTTGGGTCGGACATTTCCCTTCTTGTCAAGACTCAACTCAAGACCCAAAAGACATTGATTTTTCCAATTTCAAAGTATAACATTAATGGATGAAATATTACATGCTTTTTCCTTTTTAATTACAGAATTCCATTAAAATAAATTGTTAAAATAAAAGTGAATCGGCAGTGTGGAGAGCAATGGTGAAGAAGCACCCTGAAGGTGTGTGAAGCGAGCCAGCATTTCCTCACTTAGAGGAAGATCGTCGTCGGACGCGGCCCATCGTTATCCGCTCTTCAGCAAGTATTGAAGACGGTTCGAACCCTAGGGCTCTATCTTCTCGCAAATTCTGGTGAGGTTGATTTTTTCAATTTGGCTTTGAAGCATGTTGTAGTAGCACGAGGAAGAAGCACCCTAAAGTGTGAGCATCATATAGCATTGATTTCTCTGGAATTCTATTTTTCTTGATATTTTGATTTCTCTGCATTTTCGGCCTCTTTCTATTTTTCTGGATATGTGAGCATCCTTTCGTTCATTTACATTCCATAAACACTCACTACCTAAAAAGATGGTTCCGAATGAAGAAGCGGTTCTGATATTAACAGCAGTACAACAACGAGAAGAAGACATTTTTTTAATGACCTTTGCATCTCAGAAACGAACTTATGAATTGATGGTTTTGTTTTATAGCTGCGTGTCATCCTCGATTCATGTGATTATAAAGGGGTGCGATCAACATTCAATGAATTAAAGGGATTTAGCATTCTCTACTGCATCTTCATTAACTTGCTTTGCCATTTTTCTTAATTAGTTTTTTATATAAGCACTTGGTTTATTGGTACTCATTCATGTTGGATAAATTGAATTTATTTGATTTTCTGAACTTGAGCTTTTAACCTTGGAGGCAATATGTGCACTCTAAAAGGTTTATGCATAGAAAAAAAGATCAATTCTCCTCCTCCTTTACATTATACTTTTCGATGAGATTAATTATTTGGTGCATGTTTTATCACATCAAGGTTCAATTTTTATTGGTTGTGCCTTATCACTCCTTTTTATGATCTATATGTTGGTTCTGATTAGATTTGATGATGTCTTATATAGATGCCATTAAGAGCAAAAAGATTGTATATTATACTTATCTTCTACATTGACTAAGTACAATATATTTGATGTAGATTAGTCCAAGATTAATTATAGAGATTAATCAAGAAAGAAGAACTTGCTCCATGAGAAGAGATTAATGATGTGAAGTTTAATGATGGAGATTAATCAAGATGAGATTTGGAAGAATGAAGAACTTGCTGAATATAATGAGAATATCATTATTCATGTTCCTAGATTAATACTAGAAGTCTCCACGGTGATATGGAAGTTGGAACGACTCAATTCGGGCTTAAAATGATTAAAAATGAGCTTCGGGATGAATTGCCTTGAACTTCCGTCAATACCCGAGTGTCCAACATCCATTCGCAAGTATCGGGCTTCAATTCTTGAGTATGACACTTCAATACTCGAGTATGGGACTTGGCTACTCGAGTATGGTGCATAAACAACTGCTTCGTGCTTAAATCCCGACAATACCCGAGTATGGATCAACAATACTCGAGTATGACTCTGATCAGCTCTGTTCTACGTTCAGCTTCGGGCGACCTCTGGTAGTTTGACAATATCTCCCAAAACAGAGATCTGATTTAGATGAAACCAATTTTTTTGGCAACTAGACTTCCAAGAGGTCCTAGTCGCACAAGATTCAAGTCCAACGGAGGTCAGATGAGAGAGCTATGAATTGTTGAAAATGAGAGTGACATCACCGTCACATTCCTGACCAAGGCTCAATGTTTTGGGTATATCTCACAAACTAGAAATCCAATTGAGGTGAAACCGGTGCCATTTGAAAGTAGACTCAAAGGGCTTTCCAACAAGACTTGAACCGATCAAATCGGAGTTCATACCAGGAATTTATGATCGTCGAAAGTAGACACTCACACAGGATAAGTTATACCCGAGTATGACATTCACATACTCGAGTATTGTGGAGAAAACCGATTCGCAGACTGTCAAGATATCGATCATGATTTTGATATTCAATTCAATTTAATATACTCTTTAATGATTTGATTCCTAACCATTGACCTCAGTGATTTGTGAATACTAATATTAAAGTGCAGGATTATGAGGAATCAAATTGGGCAATTCGATTTACGCGTTTTGAGAATATCTCTGCAAAAATGGAAGTTATCAACAAATTGATGCAGGAATAATGAAGCAGGACGAGTGAAATTCATACACAGCAAAACGAATTCATTGCTAACATTATGACCATTATGATATTGCCAAAGAATCCTCAAACGAATTGAAGTGTGATCATGCGAGAGAAATGGAAAGATTTTTGAATTCAAATGGTGGAGCTCCTCAACGGACACCTTCATCCAACCAAGTATAAATAGAGGAAGGGATCACCAGTTGAAACTCACCCAAGCACACAGCAAAGAAATCACACGAAACAGAAATAAACTCTGCAAGAGATTAGTTCCGCTAAGCTCTTGTAAAGATACTTTCTGAATACTTTCAGACAATACTTTCGAATACAAAGTGTGTAATCAAGCGGGTGTATCAATTACAACTTGTAAGGGGGAGTGGAGTCTGAGAGTGAGAGGACCATCCTTCGTTTACAAAGTGTGTAATTGTTCTTGAAAGATAGTAGAATCCCAGAGTGTGTCTGGGGACCGGACGTAGGTCAAGGATTAGGACCGAACCAGTATAAATTGCCTTGTGTCCATCTCCTTCTTCCTCCTTTGCTATTTTTGTTTAACTTGCAAGAAAATTTAATATCCCCAATTCACCCCCCCTCTTGGTAATATTCCGGCTTTCATTTGGTATCAGAGCCTGGTTTCTCAGTTGGGCTTAACATCCCGAGATAAGATCATGGAAGGAATATTACCTGAAATTGCTCTCAGTCAAAAGGAGTATTCCCGCATCTGCAATCTATCTACTGCCAAGGAGATGAGGAAAGTCTTAGAAACTTCATACGAAGGAATCTCCGGCATAGAAGAAGAAGAAATTACCAATATATGTTTGGTTGCGTAAGAGGAACATTCGGATAGCGACAAAGAGGTATGTGATTCGAACCCACTTATGATGAGTTACTTTCAATATAATGATTTACATTCTGCATTGAAAAAGATTGCAAAAGAACTTATTACTACCGAAAGGAAAACAAACCGCTTAAACAACAAACAAAGAATTCACCATCAACTTCTTGTGAAAATTCGGTTTACCCAAATTGCCCTGATAATGATGCAAAGCCCACTTATGATGAATTGTTTGTTGAATACAATCTTGTTCAAAATGAGTTTGAAAAACTTGCTGAAAAATATATTGTTTTGAAAAAGAAGAATACAACTCTTGAACAAACAAGTAGAAAATCTCTCTACCCCGAAAATAACATTTGTGATGAATGCCTTATTTTGAAGAAAAAGAATGAGTGTCTTACAAAAACTCTTGAGAAATTCACAAAAGGTAGTGAAATGCTAAATGTTATTTTGAAAGCTCAAAGGTTTACTAATGACCGATCAGGCATAGGATATAATCCTACTTTTGATAAAAAGAAAGGTAAAAAGAAAAATGGTGGAAAATATTATTTAAATTATTTTCAGAAATCAGTTCATACCTCAAATCCATTTGCTCATTGTAATTACTGTAACCGAAAGGGACATAGTACTTCATCTTGCCTTCATAGGAGTGATAGAAGAGATAAACCTGTTGGTAACTATCAATGGGTACCAAAGGGAACTTATGTTTTCCCTAAGGTTCAAACTAACAATGAAGGACCCAAGTATAAGTGGGTACCAAAATGTCCATCTATTGCCTTGTGTGTGCAGACTAAATTCAAAAATAATAGACACAAAGGTGCAGAGAAGATGAGGAATCAAAGAGTTTCTTATGAACCAAAAAGGAGATCCTCTCAAGTGCCAAGCAAAAGACACATGAAGTCTATACCCTTTAAGAGAACTTTGCAGAAACCCATCGAAAGACATAAGAGGCAATGGGTAAGCAAAATTGATCCCCCAAGTATCTAAGGTAAAAGGCATACAATGATAAAACCTCATCTCCTATCATCTGAAATATTCATTGAGGTTTTACTTTTGTAGCTTTAGAAATGAGCATTGCAAACTATTTTGAAATCATTTTTTTATCCCTTAAAAATCCACTTAGTAAGTTTATAAAGAGATTGCAATACTCAATAGTTTAATTCTTTATGCATACATGATGATTTGAAAAGAAAGTATCTCTTTTATGCATAAAATCATGCTTAGTTCATTATGTTCAATTATGTTAAATTAATGATATTCATAAGATCATGCAAATTTTGGTTCCTACAAGCTAACGTTGATTGGATCCAAGTAAGGTTGGATACCAAGAAAGAAAAAGACTTATATGTTTTTAGGATGAGACAAAGCTTCTCAAGAATGCAACATAGAGAAATAATTCAAGTCTTGAGGAAGCTAAATAGGCTATGCTTGATGTTAATGGTGAAAGGAGACGTCTACATCAATCTACCTTAATCAAACAAGCTTTTACAAGGACAAAGGGAATTACGGTGATATCTAACTCTTACCCTATTCTATGCTTATATGAGATTAATATTTGGGTAATGAATAATTGTCCATTATTGCATTCCATTAGCAATCAATTAGTTATGACCTTTCAAAATGTTTTTTAGATTGCTAAATGGACCAAAAGTGAATCTGTCCATTACTTTCTGATTTCATGTTTTTGAAATGTACAATTCTAAAAATGGTTTGATTCACCTTGTTTTGTGAAAATGCAAACAAACATTTTGAAATATTCATACTTTGAGGGCATTCAAATGATGTTTCAAATTGGAAGTTAATGTTGTATACTGACTAATGAGATATGCTTCAAATTTGTTTAAAATAAACATTTTCTATCCCTCACATATTCATCTTTAGAATTCAATGTATTGATTGAACTGTCTAGTTTCACTCTTGAACTAGTTGGACTTCATATCTATTAAGTTATTCATATAACAGTTTCAAGCCTATCTTCAAGAAAAGAATTCGATTTATGAATCTGTTACGCTTAATTCATAAATTTTTCAAAGGCCTAGTTATTCCCAGCTTTATAAATGTTTATTAGTGCATTGAATGATAATGCATTAACATTTAATGGAATAATTAACCTACTAGGATAATCTTCTGAAAGCCAAATCATTTGGATTAATATGTACTTCATCTTTCAAGAATCATGGTATTCTCTTAGTTGCTCAAGTACATCAAAGCATTTGTCTTCCATCCTTATTTTGAGTAACTGTATTCATAGTCTTGCCTTGATCATTCATTTCTAATTCTAAGATGCAAGATTATCTTCTGGTCAATAGCAAAGTCATTGTGCTTACATATGTTTTTGTTGTGCTAAGAATGTTTCTTTAGTACTCTCCTTCATGACTTTTGCTTTTGAGAAAAATTCTTCTACATGCTAACTGCAATGTTCAACATGTTCTCTAATCAAGCATACTGATATATTCAAACTATTGACTTTCGTTTTTAGTATGCACTGATTTTCAAATATACTTCAAAATGAATCTTTCACTCATGAAAGTTTTGATGCATTATTTTAGTTTGAAAGAACATTCAAGATTTGAAACAATCTGCATGTTTCATTATCATTTTTGAAATTTTAATCTTATCCATGGATTACATGAGATTCATTTCAATGACATCTTTTCTACTTAAAGTGTATTTCCAAATTGTCATTGAGGAATAACATTCTTGACATGATTATTACCCTCTGGAATCATTGGCCTAAACTTATTTGATTTGATAAAATTATGCTTTTTGATCTTTGAAGTGTTTTGCTCTTTGCTCAAATATTATATAGTTAAATTATAATAGCACAAGAGTTGTTGTGATTAATCTTATGTGCATTCAAAGAGATATTGGGTAGCAAGGAGTGTCTAGTACTTTGTTTTGCAGGATGTTCAACAAGTAGCTTTGATCTTGCTAATACCCGAGTATATGTAGCAATACTCAAGTAATATCGGGATTTTCATATCATTAGCAAGGGAAATAGACCAATACTTGAGTATCCTGGATTCATACTTGAGTACTGACGAACTAAGGAAGCTATTGCTGATGGATCATACTCAAGTAGGTAAGTGCGATACTTGAGTACTGTACACTATCATCTTCAAAAATCATCCCTGAATCATCAACCTGATGCTTAATGATCAATTTGCACATCATATAAATTCAAGTGTTCACAATACACACTTGAAATGAGGTATTTCAGTACTTACACTAGTGCAAAAAAGGGCTTTAAGACTGCCTCATTTGGAGCGGATAATCGACGCACCGGTCTTAAAGGTGTGACCGGTGGCAGTTTTGTAAATAAAAAGAACTTCTTAAACAATGAAGGGCTATAAGACCGCCTCATTTAGAGCGGATAATCGAAGCACCGGTCTTAATGGTGTGACCGGTGGCAGTTTTGTAAATAAAAAGAACTTCTTACACAATGAAGGACGCCTCATTAAGATCGGACTAATTATCGACCGGTCCTAAATATGTGACCGGTGGCATATTTGTAAATATAAAGAACTTCTTATTCGATCAATTTTCATAGATCTTATCCACACTGTTAAAATAACAACCGGCCTTAAAAATGTTAATAAAAAAATTGAAATATCAAATACTTCAGACTTATATTTTCTACACTCCAAAATAATACGGAAAAATATAAATATAAAGGTATTAAAGTTTTAAGACCGAACATATATAAAAGCCGGTCTTAAAACTTTGATTTTTAAGACCGAACTTAAAATTTGTCTGGTACTAAAGTTTAAATAAAAAAGTAATAAATGTTAAGACCATTGTTACAGAATGACCGGTCTTAAAAGTAAGACTTTTAAGACCGGACAAAAAATTTGGCCGGTACTAAAGTTTGAATAAAAATTAATTAATTTTAAGACCGGACATATATAGAGATCGGTCTTAAAGGTTATCTTTTAAGACCGTATATGTGTATTTGTCCGGTCTTAAAAATGAAGCGCCAAACGTTAACTTCGCGCGGACGCTTTTGTCACTCTCACACTCTCACTGAAGAACCCTTGTTCACGTTGCGAAACCCTTCCTGTTCCATTACCTCTCTTCCTCGCCCCACGTACCGTTAGCCTCTGTTACTCCCTCATTTTCTCAGGCATTCCTCTCTACTTGTCTTGAAAATGAACGGTGAAAACGATTCCACTCGTGTTCTTGAAACTCCAGATCTTGGTTTGACCGGGAGGGTCGGACAAACGAACCCTCTTCATCTCACATTGAGCCTCCTCGGCGCCGTGCACGCCGTGGTAGAAGCGGCACACGAATGATGGAAGTATCCCTTAGTCGAATACTGGGACGAAGCTCGAGATTCATTTTGATGAAAATTTGCAACCTTTCGGTCCTAATAAAAGCACATATACTAGTTTTGTCGGCGCTCTAGTACGCAGCAAGGTTAGCATTTTGGTGATGAGTGGAAAAATGTGGACCAAAAAACAATAAAGGATCCTATGTGGGACACTATCCGGCTTACATTCACCGTCCCTGAGTCTGAGAAGTTCAAAGACTCAACATTGTCTTATTGTGCTAAGCGGTTCAGGAAGTTTAAGACCTTTTCGGCTAACACTTATATTTTTGCCGAGGAGAAGCGACCATCAACCACAGGACAAGTACAAATTTATTGATGAACAAACTTGGCAACAATTTGTTCGAAGCGGACCACTCTGAAGCTCGGTGAGTTATATTTAGTTTTGTTTGCACTTTTGTTTGCTTATTAACTGTGAGGATATGTGAATGTTATTGTGTACATCTAATCTGTTAGTTAAATGGTTTGGTGTGTGAATAGAAGTATACATTTGCTGCCTTTGTCCTGCATGAGAGGAGCATGTCCTAGTTCCATGCAAGTTTGATATGTAAAGCGTGTAATGGCCATGGTTAGACGTTCTTTGTTAGTTAGTTAGTTATTCTAATATGTGTAGGAACCATTTATGATGAATGAATGAATTGACCGAGTTGGCAGCATTTACGCAACTCCCTTTCCTTTGGTTTTCCCAATTTCTTCTACAATGCTACATCTTCCTTAAGTAAAATGTTGAAACTTGATGAAGTGAATTTGACTAATGTTTGACGTTCATATCAAGCAGAAATTCTCTAATTTCTGTTAGTGACATGGCTGGAATTCATAATTGATATATAGTTGTTTTCAATCCTGATTCACAGAAAATAAGGGAAAAATATCAGGAGATTGGGAGAAAGAATGATTGCCCACACAGGGCTTCTCGCGGCGGATATGAAAAGGCCGAAAAGATTTGATGGCGGCCAAACGGAAGAGATTAGAAGATGAAGCTGAATCCAATCCTTCTACGGTAGTTGACCGGCCGCCATCTCCAATACGTCGCGAGGAGCTCGGTTGTATATTCGGCAAAAGCCAAGCGGCGCCTACACGAGTGAAAAACTCGTGTAGTTGCTGAAGCAATTGTAAGTATCGATATTGTTATTTTTACTTACTAAACATGTTTCATCACTAAGCTTCTCGTTATCCGTATCTTACGGGAAGATCTTAAAAAGAAAGAGGCGAGAGGGATCTTTTGCGTCGGACGGAGGAATGATGTTCGCCGCTGCGACCGGAAAACCAGATCACGCGGGCGTGTAAGGGGATTGGAGGACGGGTAGGCCTAAAGCAATACTTTGGTAAATCCAAACGCCACGAGACAAAGTATGGTTACCCGGGAGGAGATGGATCGACGCTGGCCAAATTAAGTGAGGAATCGCGGCGAAAGATGCTACATTGAGGATGTTTCAATCGAGATGAGCAAGATGAAGGAGGAGATGGAGAAAATGAAGTTCCTCCCGAGCTCTCGGCCGAGAGACCAGTGTGGATCCCTTGACACCTTGGTGAACCTATGCGAAGAGAGCACTAGAGGAGCTGCATTGTTGGACGATCGAGTCGAGCAACCTTGTCATCGTATGTGGAGGATCGTGATGGTCATAGACAATTGGTTGCTAAAGGGACTGCCCACAACTTGGGATCAACTGTACACCACGAACAAATGGTCGATGATGAAGTCGAGTGTCGGTTGAAGAGGTGATCTTTGATGCACTGTCCCTCTCCCAACCGATGAGTGAAGGTTGTGAGTGATGTCAAGGGAACCTTCATCTCTTGGCCGGTGAAGCTTGTAGATGTCTCTACTCCTCCTCAAGCTCCACCCCTCCTCAAGCTCCACCCCCTCCTCAAGCTCCACCCCCTCCTCAAGCTTCATCCCCTACCGCTAACTTGACGGCCAAGGAAAAATAAAAGATTTGGTAGCCAAAAATGGTTTAAAGATAAATCGTGGCCTGTCAATGAAGTAGTAGGCCTCCCTCATCCTCAACCGCTTTTAGTTGATAATGAAGATGTAGAGTCCATGCCGCTTCGGAGCTGAGGTTACTAGTGCATGTGTTCAACTATTTATGAAGTAAGTATCTTCTTCCTTGATTACATAATTGAAATGCACCGTTTAGACACACATATATACATATATACTAATTCCCTCATCGATGTCATTCTTGTAGGTGCATGCACGGAAACCGGTTCAAGAGGCGAGAATTTCGGATTTTGGATTCTTGTGCCCGGTGTATGCAAGCACAACACTACCTCTGGAATTGAGACAGAGTACATATCAAATAGGTTGTGTAAAGTGCAAAGAAAGGTGTACTTGTTTCCACATTGGCTCGGGTATACATATATACTTGTGCGCAATTCACTTAATATAATTATGCTACATATATATATATCACCGAGATACTTTCTCTTTGTGAATTTTCAGCAACCACCGGCGGTTGGTCGTCATGAACATGGAGTTCCATTATGTTATCTTCTTATGCTCCACTCACGCCGATCCATCGACTACGTTGAAGCCGATGATCACCAAGTAAGAATGTCATTTTGATTGTCTTGTCTGAAAATCTGTTGTGAATTTTCGGTGAACATTACCGATAAATTTCTGATTTTGATGATAGTGCCATGAAGACCTTCCGTGTTGAGGTAAAAAAGCGTGGTGCTCACTCACGATCCTAAATGGCACAAAATTAAGGTTAGTACATAATTGGACATGACATAATTGCCTTCGAAGTTGGTCGATAAGCTATATATGCTCTTATATATATTTATTGTTATTTTTAGACCCGTCGGCAACCGGAACGATCGAACTTATGTGGCCGTACGTCATGAAACACTTATATGATATTGTGACGGAGGAAACACTAAAGTCACTTTAAGGGTAAGATGTTATGGCTGAATTCGATCACGATGGCTTAATGTTACATATGAAATATGCACATAATATGTTAATTCTGTTTGTCTTTGATGTTACGAGGTTTGCTGTGAAGAGCCATTTGATGATGATGAAATCGAGCACATACGCGAGGTTTTTGTGAATATCTGTATGAACTAGTCTTAGAAAATCCAAGTCAAGACAATAATTAATGTCCTAAATTAATTCATTTGTAAATAATATATGATCTCAGTAGCAACAATAGCCTTCTGTACATTTGTTTATTTTTTCGACTAGCTAATTCATTCATTTGTAAATATAGCAATGTAATTCAATAATAAATTTGTTTATTTTTTCGAACAATTTGTGTGTGTCCATTTTGGGTTTCTGAATGAATGGGATGGTGGATAAAGCTATTTAGTGCTTGAAATTTGAGGTACAGGCGGATGTTGAAAATGAGCCGAGATGAGGCTCGAAAAGTATTCGCGACTTTTAGGACCGTATATTTTTTAAATGTGCGGTCCTAAAGGTCTTCGTCCATTTTAAGACCGTATATTTAACAAATATCCGGTCCTAAAAGTCTTCGTCTAATTCTAAAAATTTGGGTAGAGACTTTTAGGACCGTATATTTGTTAAAAGTACGGTCCTAAAGGTCTTCGTCCATTTTAAGACCGTATATTTAACAAATATCCGGTCCTAAAAGTCTTCGTCTAATTCTAAAAATTTGGGTAGAGACTTTTAGGACCGTATATTTGTTAAAAGTACGGTCCTAAAAGTATAGAAAATATACGGCTAAATTATTAGGACCGTTTATTTGTTAGTAGTCAGGTCTTAAAAGTCTTCATTTTATTTAATAGATTGCCGAAACCTTTAGGACCGTATATTTGTTAATTGTCCGCTCCTAACTTTAAATTTGAAAATAAGGCTTAATTTTTAGGACCGAGGAATTTTATACGTCCGGTCCTAATATTCTTCATTTAAATAGAGTTGGTGACTCGATTTTCAAACATATCGTTAGGGTTCAAGGCAACCATGTTTCTGGCATTCTTCTCAAGTTTTGTGCTTCGTTGTTCTCGTTTCTACTTTTCTGGATGTGAAGAACGTCATCGGTGTCCCTTTTCTTTTGTCGGAAAAGAAAGAAGATAACGAAACGACATCGAAAATTTTCATCACATCCGGAAAAGTAGAGGGGAAGACAACGATGGTCCAAACTTGAGAATAGTCGTCACTCTGTTTGTTTTTATTCGAAAAAGGTAAATAATGTTTTTTTGTTTTGTTTTGTATGGTCGCAATCTGTTAACTTTATTACGCAAATTTTTAAGATTGATCACCACGAATAGGACAATGTTTTGTTTGTTCTTGTTGTTGGAGAAAAAAGAACATAAAGTTAAAGACAAACAAGGAAGGCGATTGGGAAATAAAAATTTTATTTAATAATTTTTTTTTTCTGCTGCCTCGTGAGGCAGCAGTACAAAAAAAAAATTAAAAATTTCTAATCCTCCCCATCGTTGTCGGAGGGGAGGGAAGGGTCGGAGACGTCGTCATCAGAGATATGGTACTCAACGTCATTGGCGTCGAGTACCGCGTCCAGCTTGCTGTTGACGGCGTGATAGACCTGAAAAGTTGGCCCAAGCGTCGGTCTATATGAGCGACGCGGGCTATCAGGTGCTGCAGCATTTGTTGGAAGTTCGGGTTCGGAGGCAACGGAGGAGGATATGGAGGTGCCTCTCGCCCAAAGACGAGGACCTCGTCGTGGTGGAGGAGCCATTACGGTGGAGGTTGTAGGAGGAGATGGAGATGAATGTGAAGAAAGTAAAGTAACAACGGGTTTAAATAGAGAACCCATCCCGAAGAATGTGAAACTTAGGAAACATTAACGAGGAGACGCATATTTGCTCTGAATTCATTTCAACAATGGGGAAGGACTCTTGAAAAGAATGAACTTTCATTTCAACAATGAGTTTTAGGACCGGATATTTGATAAAAGGACGGTCTTAAAAGTAATTGAATTAAAAATTAGTTTTAGGACCGGATACCAAGTAATATATCGGTCTTAAATGAGTTTTAGGACCGGATATTTGATAAAAGGACGGTCTTAAAAGTAATTGAATTAAAATTAGGACCGGATATAAGATAAAAGTCCGGTCTTAAAAGTTTGTATAAAAGTAAATTGACGAATTCATCATCGACGTTTATCTCTCCCGCCATCTGTCTTTATATACTCCACACACTACCTCCTCTTTGTCCTTGTTAACTCCTCACTTCCTAGCTCGCCCCAACTTCTCAAAATCCTCAAACCATGGTTAGATACAAGCAAACCGCTCGTAGGGGTGCATACACGCCTCACTCTCGTGCCATGGCTAGATCATTATATGGTGCGCCTCCTCCAAATGGTGCGCCATATTGTTTCCGAAGACTCTCGGGTCGTTGGACCCATTGTTATTTCTTCGGATGATGAAGAGATTGCTCATGCCGCACCCCCTCGATCCTTCTCGCCGATCCTTTTCTTGCCGAGTTCAACCGTCATCTTGAAGCGGCCATGCAGATGTTCGTAATCCCCTCTCCAACCTGTTGGCCCCAGGCGCGCCTACCTCGACCCCTCTCCGCTCTCCGTAATGATCCATTCATATTGCGGGTGGAGAGAATAAGACAACAACTTGCCGATCTCCGTGGGAAATTAATGCTCTTCACGCCGAAATCGCCGAGGTTGTTCAATGATTCTTGTGGATGATAATATTCAGCTTGTTTTTCATTTGTGTTTTTGTTGTTGTGTATATATTCTCAAGTAATGTAAGAAACATTAAGAACACCGTATGAATTTTTGGCTCTTCTCCAAGAATTCATTAAAGAAACTTATTCTCCAATTTTGCTTTATTTTTTGTCCAAAAAATATCATTTATTTTATTGATTTAATATACCAATCACGAAGGCCATTAAGACCGGACATTTTATTTTATAAGTAACGGATCTAAAGATAATTTGAATTTTAGGACCGGATGTTTTATAAACCTCCGGTCTTAAAACTTAAAAATCTAATAAAATTTTAGGACCGGATAATTTTAAAACTCCGGTCTTAAAATGTTAGTTGTATCTTTAGGATAGGACATTTAATTAATAACCGGTATTAATAAAATCCAAAAAGCTAAATAAGGTATCTTTGTCGCGCGGAAAAATTAAATTTCCCTCTCGAACTCTTGTCGCGCCGAAAGTGAATACTCGGGTTCCGACTCGAAATTTCCTCTCGCCTTCGTCGCCGCTTCGCGTACCTTTCTCGACAATCACTCTCGGTTCCTTAGCTAAACGTCTATAGACGAAGCCGTAAGAGATGTTTCGGTTAAAACTTTATTACTTTCCGACTTATCGTTCTTGGTTTTTCATGGGTTTAACGAAATCGGTGTAATGTTGTTATGGGTATTCTCGTTGTTAACGAATATTGTTTTTTGAAGATTATATTTGCACTTTAGACCTACCCAACTGACCAACAAGTGTTTTTAGGTTACTCTTGCTGTCTTGTCCGCAACATCAACGTTCGTGAGCGGAGAAGTAAGACGACTCAAAAACGCATATGCTACAAAAGTTAGTCCACAAGACCTTCATCCCCGCATTTAATTTCCTCGTCTTGCATTTATTTTGGTTCTTCGATTCACCGTGATGCATTTATGACCAAAAGTAATTCTTAATTCGTCTAAATAATATATAGGAATTCTACTATGGATCACAGTTGGATAGATGCTTTACGAACGAGTATTGAATATCAGAATGGGGTTAGGGAATTTATAGAATTTGCTAAAAAAATGCCCATGATGATGGGGGGAAGTATTATTGCCCTTGTGTAAAATGTTTGAATGAGTGTCGACTATGTCCCGAAGTTATACGCACACATTTAATTTGTCACGGATTTTGTAAGACTTATACAAGTATGGGTATGGCATGGTGAACAAGTGCCATCAAGTGGGAAACAACATGGGAAGTGGCCTTTGATGATAATGACACGGATATGGATGATCGCATAGAGGACATTATCCGTGATGTAGAGAAGAGGCTTTTGAGCGATCACATGCATATGGTAATATGTGCGGTGATGCGAGACACCGCTATACCGTGGGTGTAAAAATACCAATTGTTGAACGCCGTATTGAAATTGGTAAGCTTGAAGGCACGTCATGGATGGAGCGACAAGAGTTTTTCGTAATTGCTTGAGGCTTTGAAGGACATGCTTCCGGATGATAACGTGTTGCCGCATCGCTACTATGATGCTAAGAAGATACTTTGTCCACTGGGGATGGAGTACAAAAAGATCCATGCATGCCCGAATGATTGTGTATTATATAGAAAAGAGTTTGAAGAGAAGCGAGTTGTCCGATGTGTGAAACCCCACGGTACAAGTCGATAAGGGGCCTGCAAAAGTGTTGTGGTATCTTCCAATCATACCAAGGTTCAAGCGGTTGTTTGCGAATGAAAATGATGCAAAAATCAGCTTCGACATCTGGCCGATTCTTCTCAATGGAAGAAGATCGATCAATTATTTCCGAACTTCGGCGCAGAACCTAGGAACCTCAGCTTGCCCTTAGCACGGATGGCATGAATCCCTATGGAAGCCTTAGCAAAGATACATAGCTCATGGCCCGTAGTCCCGATTGTTTACAACTTATCTCCTATGTTATGCATGAAACGAAAGTACATCATGTTTGTCTATGTTGATTTCGGGACCAAAACAACCCGGAAATGACATAGATGTTTACCTAGAGCCCTTGATCGAAGACTTGAAGGAGTTGTGGGAAGAAGGTGTCGATGTTTTTGACTCTTTCAAGAAGGAGGTCTTTAGAATGAGAGCCATGATATTTTGTACTATAAACGACTTCCCAAAGATATGGGAACTTGTCAGGGTATAGTGTAAAAGGCCATAAAGCATGTCCGGTTTGTGAAGAAGGCACATGCTACCATCAACTTCAACATGGAAGAAAGACGGTGTATCTTGGACATAGGAGATTTCTTAGACGGGCCACCCATATCGTCGATTAAAGAAGGCCTTTTTGGTGGCCAAGAGTATGAAGAAGCTCAGGTGGCATTGACTGGGAGCAAGTGTATGAAAAGGTTAAAAATATCGGTGTCATCTTCTGTAAGCTCTGGAAAGAGTAGAAAAGAAACAAATATATGGAAGAAGAGATCTGTATTCTTTGATCTTCCCTATTGGCGCAATCTTGATGTGAGACACCGTATTGATGTCATGCATGTGGAGAAGAACGTATGTGATAGTATTGTGGGCACGCTTCTCAACATACAAGGTAGTTCAAGGATGGTGTGAATGCAAGATTGGATTTGCAAGCAATGGGAATACGCGAAGACTTGCATCCAAGGCCATATGGGAAGAGAACTTATTGTCCCCCGGCTTCTCATACTTTGTCTAAGGATGAGAAACGAAGCTTTGTGAGTGTTTACATGGCACAAAAGTTCCTCGGGGTATTCTTCAAATTTTAAGAGGCTTGTCTCGATGAAGGACTTGAAATTAGTAGGCCAAAAGTCTCATGACTGTCATGTCTTGATGCAACAAACTACTCCCAAGTAGCTATTCGAGGATCGCCGAATATGATCTTCGGGTCGTTTTGACTAGACTTTGTTTCTTCTTCAATGCGGTTTGTAGTAAAGTTTTCAAGATTGAAAAGTTGGATGAATTGGAGAATGAAGGATATCTTATCTTGTGCCACCTTGAAAAGCTTTTTGTTCCTTCATTTTTGACATCATGGTTCATCTCATTGTTCATCTAGTGAGGAGATAAAGTTGTGCGGCCCTATCCATTTACGGTGGATGTACCCTATTGAAAGATCTATGAAATTCCTAAAAGGGTATGTGAAGAACGCGTCACCGCCGAAGCATCAATTGTTCGAAATATGTTTCAAGAGGCCATGGAATTTTGTCAAAATTATTTGGCCAAAGTAAGACATATTGGGCTTCCAAAACGTCAGCATGCTCAAGGGGGTAGACGTGGGGCTTCGGTAAAGAGTGTGGATCGTGATGAATTGTCACAAGTCCACTTATACATCTTGAATAATGTTGATGAAGTTCAAGCCAGCATATCTGCACATAAAGAGGTCAGTAAGGAAAGAGAACCATCGAATGACCGAACAAAGGTTGATTAGGGAGCATAATGTAACTTTTGCAAACTGGTTCAAACAAAAGGTCGAGGGATCTCGAATGTGTTTCGAGACAATGAAATGGTTAGCACGTGGTCCCGAGTTTGATGTCATAAGTTGGAATTCGTATGTGATCAATGGTTATACATTTTACACGAAGTCCCTAGATGATAGGAGCACACCCGAACAGTGGTGTTATGTTAGAGGTGAATCTATGCACTTCTCCGCTCGAAAGACAAGAGGCCTAAATTGGCGGTCATGCCATATTATGGGGTTATTGAAGAGATTTGGGAGGTGGACTATGTCAAAGTTAGATTTCCCATCTTCAAATGCAAGTGGGTTAATGTCAATAATGGTGTTCAGATCGATCGACTAGGATTCACTTTAGTCGATGTCAATAGTAGAAGTTTTGGAGATGAACCTTTTATTATGGCAGATCATGCAAAACAAGTGTTCTATATCACCGATCAAGAAAATAAAATGTGGTCTCGTAGCTCTCCAAGGAAAGAGGGTCATTGATATTGATGAGGAAAGTCATTCAAATTATGGTGATCTTCCCGAGAGTACTCCTTTTACAAGGGGTCTAGGACATGAACGAAGAAGATGAAGCGGATAATGAACCCGGCATAAGAAATGATCATCAAGAAGGGATATGGGAGGATATCACTTTATAAAAGTGTCAATTCATAAGGTAATTAATATTCATATGCAGATTCTTAGAAAACTTTAAGGTTTTAACAATTATTATATGTCGTCTATGTTCTTAATTAAACAATGTCATCATTGAATATGAATTTGTTCTTGTTTTGTTTTTGTGGCGAGGATCCGTTTCAAAGGGGCATGTTATAAAAGAGGATGCATGTTACGTTGTTGGGTGGGAATCAAATGAAGGCATGGTGAATAATATATTGGACTACATTTGTATGTTGAATTACGTGCCGCATGTATTGTAACTCATTGCCTTTGTAATTAGTTATATGTTAGCTTATTGTATAAATTACTTTAGTTGTTTTAGACTTAATTAAGAGGCCATATAACTCATGGTGGATAATATTTGTATTCTTTTTCCCAATTCAATTTATTCATGTTCATAGCTTGTAGCTTAAAGTATATCGATTTTTATGTGCTGTTTTGGATGGTGGATTTGTGTATATATATTGATCAGGAGAACAGAACAGGGAAAGCGGGTCCGGTCCTAATGTACCTTTTTTGTCCGGTCTTAAAAGTCTTTTTTCCACTAGTGTTATTTTAATTAATTAAAATATCTAAGTACTGCATACTTGAGCATTAACTGTTGTTATATATGCAAGTAGTGGGGCAATACTCAAGTATTCAAGTGGAGTACTCAAGTACTGTCAGAATGCCTCTCTGATTTAATGCAGCATTTGACAAAGTTGTGTGTCATTTATTCTTTCAAAAATCATGCTGCACTATTTTGCAGATCTTACAAAAGCTAGCATTGCTTCATCTTTCTCTAGTAATCGTGCGTGCTTGTTATGTATTTTAAAGATCACTGCATCATTTCAAAAAGTGGTTCATTCAATGCAATTCTCTTCTATGTGCATCACTTAAATCAACAAGTATTCTATTCCAATTGGGAAATATGCGTGAATACTGTGTGTCATTCACTTAACAACAAAGTTTTCTTTAATAGTGTCATTTTCCCTAAGAATGCTTTCACTATGCTTAATCTTCATCACATTATTATTTGGTATTACTAGAGAGAATGCATTCATTAAGGGGGAGTTTCACATTAACATGTGTTTTATCTTAAAAAGCTCATCTCCTTGATTTGAAGAAAATTATCTATAAATAATGCTCATCCGCACTCACTATGATTTATTAGTTTTGATGATGAGTTATTATCATATTTCCCTTTCAATACCTTAATTTGAAAATATCATATAGAAAGGGAGATATTTTGATAGTTGAATGCACAAGGCGTGAGGCAATGCATAAAATTAGGAACTGAGATACCATGTAATAGAGGTATCACTACGGAATTACATTTGGTATGTACTAACAAATCTCTTTTGCAAAGAAATTTTTTATGTGGCAGGAGAATCTGTTATGTACTAGGACATTCCTTAATGTGCTACAAAGAGCAACTCTAAATTAAGGAAAGATACTTTGATGATCAATCACTTTGAAGCTACACTAAGCTCTAAAAAGGAGGAGGAAAACTTCTTGATGCTAGCTGCCATATATTCTACAAAGTAGAAGAAAACTTCTTGAAGCCAACTGAGATATATTCAGCAGACGAGCTATATAAAGGATGGAAATGATCTCATACAAGAAGAAAGCAAGCAAATAGCCTTCATTGATCATTCATCAATTTGCAGAACCTACATGAGCATTTCTAAACTCTACCTTTTTATATTCAGTAGAAATTTTGCACATGTTTGGTATCTATATGCTTTAATTGTGAAAGATGTTTTGAAAACCTCTCTAAATTCTCTCAAATTTTTTTTGAATAAAAACATTCCAAATTGCATCATATTTAGAATGAAAATCGGGGAGAGAAAATTGTTGTCTTGATATATGATTAATGAGAGAAGTCATTTCAAACTTATTCTCATATTTGCCTCTCCATCTATATTTCTTCTTTACCTCTATCTTTTTGCTAATGACAAATAAGGGGGAGAGAAAGGCAAGAAAAATATGTGATCTATTATATTTTTATATTCAAACATATTTTTCTTAATGTATTTGCCATCATCAAAAAGGGGGAGGGAAAGGCAAGAAAAATATGTGATCTATTATATTTTTATATTCAAACATATTTTTCTTAATGTATTTGCCATCATCAAAAAGGGGGAGAATGTTGGTTCTGATTAGTTTTGATGATGTCTTATATAGATGCCATTAAGAGCAAAAAGATTGTATATTATACTTATCTTCTACATTGACTAAGTACAATATATTTGATGTAGATTAGTCCAAGATTAATTATAGAGATTAATCAAGAAAGAAGAACTTGCTCCATGAGAAGAGATTAATGATGTGAAGTTTAATGATGGAGATTAATCAAGATGAGATTTGGAAGAATGAAGAACTTGCTGAATATAATGAGAATATCATTATTCATGTTCCTAGATTAATACTAGAAGTCTCCACGGTGATATGGAAGTTGGAACGACTCAATTCGGGCTTAAAATGATTAAAAATGAGCTTCAGGATGAATTGCCTTGAACTTTCGTCAATACCCGAGTGTCCAACATCCATTCGCAAGTATCAGGCTTCAATTCTTGAGTATGACACTTCAATACTCGAGTATGGGACTTGGCTACTCGAGTATGGTGCATAAACAACTGCTTCTGTGCTTAAATCCCGACAATACCCGAGTATGGATCAACAATACTCGAGTATGACTCTGATCAGCTCTGTTCTACGTTCAGCTTCGGGCGACCTCTGGTAGTTTGACAATATCTCCCAAACCAGAGATCTGATTTAGATGAAACCAATTTTGTTGGAAACTAGACTTCCAAGAGGTCCTAGTCGCACAAGATTCAAGTCCAACGGAGGTCAGATGAGAGAGCTATGAATTGTTGAAAATGAGAGTGACATCACCGTCACATTTCTGACCAAGGCTCAATGTTTTGGGTATATCTCACAAACTAGAAATCCAATTGAGGTGAAACCGGTGCCATTTGAAAGTAGACTCAAAGGGATTTCCAACAAGACTTGAACCGATCAAATCGGAGTTCATACCAGGAATTTATGATCGTCGAAAGTAGACACTCACACAGGATAAGTTATACCCGAGTATGACATTCACATACTCGAGTATTGACGGAGAAAACCAGTTCGCACCTGTCAAGATATCGATCATGATTTTGATATTCAATTCAATTTAATATACTCTTTAATGATTTGATTCCTAACCATTGACCTCAGTGATTTGTGAATACTAATATTAAAGTGCAGGATTATGAGGAATCAAATTGGGCAATTCGATTTACGCGTTTTGAGAATATCTCGCAAAAATGGAAGTTATCAACAAATTGATGCAGGAATAATGAAGCAGACGAGTGAAATTCATACACAGCAAAACGAATTCATTGCTAACATTATGACCATTATGATATTGCCAAAGAATCCTCAAACGAATTGAAGTGTGATCATGCAGAGAAATGGAAAGATTTTTGAATTCAAATGGTGGAGCTCCTCAACGGACACCTTCATCCAACCAAGATAAATAGAGGAAGGGATCACCAGTTGAAACTCACCCAAGCACACAGCAAAGAAATCACACGAAACAGAAATAAACTCGCAAGAGATTAGTTCCGCTAAGCTCTTGTAAAGATATGGACGTAGGTCAAGGATTAGGACCGAACCAATATAAATTGCCTTGTGTCCATCTCCTTCTTCCTCCTTTGCTATTTTTGTTTAACTTGCAAGAAAATTTAATATCCCCAATTCACCCCCCCCCCCTCTTGGTAATATTCCGGCTTTCACTATATTACTATCTAATAATGTTTTTTTTTTAAATAAAGTATTTAATCCTTAACATTAATTCTCTGCATCTGCAGTTAAGTTGCAGATTTTGGCCTCATCTAAATTATCTAAATTATGGTGATTTCATCTTTGATAGAAAGGTAAAGGTTATCTGAAGATATTACATTTAAAACTTTGACTGCTCTAGGAATATTTTTTTCTTGGCTGAACCAATTCTCAAACTTCTATACAGGGCATTCTGTCTTCTGTTTATCTTGATGAGGAAACTTTACATGGTTGGAAAAAGCTCACTATTCTTTTTCACAAAATGAATGAATTTCCAACTCCCAATCCTATTACACAGTTTGCTTTTTCTACATTCAGTAGAATGTCGACTAGTGAGGACCAAGGTATTCATGTTTCCCAATATTGAACTCAAGTATCACTTCCTAGGGTTGTAATTTCCAAATCTGTAACCAAGGTTATTCTTTTGGAAGAGTATCCACAGGCACCCGCTATCAAGGATACATTCATATCATTTGACAAATGGGGCAAAGGCATTGCATTTGTTAATGAATTTAATTTAGGGAGATATTGGCCGGTAAATATAACTTCTCTTTTGTCTCTTTGGTTGTATTTTGTTTGTGATTAGATTGCATGGCTATATATAGTTTGTTTTTTATATTTATGACTGCTTTCCTCTTGAAGTATTTATATATATATATAGATTTTTTTTTTTTTTGGTAATAGTCGAAAGGACCTCAGCGCAACCTCTACGTTCCAGCTCCACTCCTTAAGGAAGGGGATAATACCCTGGTATGGCTAAGTAGGAGCTATTATTTGTCTTCAATATAGATATATTCAATCAGAATTATTTTACAAATTAGAGTATTTTATGGAAATTCATCTGTCTTCTTTTATTCAGCTTGAAATCTTGTGTTTTTTTTGGGAGTAAATTGATGCACATGTTATACTTGATTTTTTTTTTTTTGGTCAACAAAGTTATATTTGAGTTGGAATCTCTAAACCCCGAACTTGTGGTACACTCGGTCAATGAGCCAGACTTCACTTGTGGCTCAACCTCAAGTCAAAGGTAAGAATCATGGGTCCAAA
Organism: Acacia pycnantha; assembly: GCA_025563575.1. Taxonomy (NCBI): domain Eukaryota; kingdom Viridiplantae; phylum Streptophyta; class Magnoliopsida; order Fabales; family Fabaceae; genus Acacia; species Acacia pycnantha. The sequence goes on along the minus strand of JAMWYP010000002.1, from coordinate 1,677,697 downwards.
CTACTCCAAACCCAATGTGAGGGGACTATTTAGTTCAGTTAAAAAAAACCACATATGATAAGTGTAATAAATGGATGATAGTATCTTTGAAAGGATCTTCACACTGTTGCATTTGATGGATTTATTTGTCAGATTTAATGGTTTCTTTTTATTTGTCAGGTTTCATTTATCAGCGGAAAGAAGGAGAACAATAAGGTAGAGGAAGGAAAAAAAAAGCACGTAAAAGACACAAGTATAAATAAAGAGACAAGGCTACAGTCAAATTTTGCAGTTACTAAATTTGACCCTATGGTAAAAGACAGGAAGAAAGAAGCTTTCATTAAAGAAGTATAGAGGCTTTGACCAAAAAGAAAAGAAAAGAAAGAAGTATAGAAGCAATGAAGTTTTAATTACCAAATGGATAAGACTTAGAATTGAACCACTTTTGTGAATATTTTTTTATTGATAGTAAAGTTAGAGAAATTACCAACTCGAAATCGGTGCTCTTTGACAAAAATGAGTCTTTTGACAAAAGCACACTTTATCCTTCAGACGGCAAAGAAAGGAAATGGCACAGGAATGCCATAAATGCAAAAGATAAAGGAAAAATTAAATTAAAAGGGAAAGTTATTAAAAGGAAATGGCACATGTTACTCTGAATTGATTAGAGGATATCATTGATTAACATTGTTGAGGTTTCATTTCTAATCGGTAGTAATTCGTTGATAGTGATGTTTTAATATTCGTTAAAGACAAGAAAATTATATCACTTTGAAAGTAAAATATGTTTGAGTAACCTATGAAATACTATCATCCGTGCAACGCACGGGGGGAGTAAAAGCTCGTTGATATTGTAACATATCTAGATATGTTAGAGGATTACATTTTAATAGAATATGTAGTGACAATGCATCATCCATAGTTTGGTGGCTAAAAAGAAGATATATATGAAAAGACATTGGAAGTGATGTTGTCATCAAGAGGAACAAAACTGATGTTATCAAGAGAATTGATACTCTATTTCCCTTATCTAGGTTTTATCCCAATGAGTTTTTCTAGAAATGTTTTTAATGAGGAAGCGAACAAATGATGTACTTATTTTCTTTGATTAGATTTTTGTCCCAATGGGTTTTTCCTAGTTGAAGCTTTTAATAAAAGACATTCATTATGGACATCAAAGAGAGTGTTATGAATATTAATTATGTGGATGTTCATTAACTCATGTTATAGTCAGAATTTATAAATACGTTGTTGAGAAACTAAAAGGTTGTTTAATAATACCAAGGGTTATATAGTATTAATTGTGCCATTTATTATATATTAATTGTGATCCTTAGTGACTTTTTGATACCTATAAATAAAGGCCTTATACAAAGCATTGTAATCACAAGAAACATAAGTAAATGAGAATTACTTCCCCTCCTTTTTCTCTCCCCATGTTCTGTCTATCCTCTTCCTCTTCTCTATCTTATATCCCATATCTCTTTTATTTTCACAATACTTTTAATATTTTTACTATAATTTTTTTCTTATTAAAAAGCTCCGAGCAATTGGGTAAGGGATATAACTGGGCCTTCTTGGAGATCATTTGTTTTTAGAAGCCCCAATACCTCAACCTACTCATCTCTTTAAGGTTTTTATTTTGTTTTTGTTTACTTGTTTCTGTTAGTTGATGTGGTTTGTTTTAGGTCGAGTTGGATTTCCATGTTTATTTCTTTAGCAAGTTATTCGCAGGTGGAGGCATTAAGGTGTGAAGTCTCATGGAGTTCTCCTTGGTCTTATGGTTTGGTTTCAGTATCTTGTGAGATACCCTTACCCTTAGTAGCAATCTTGAATCGTTTATGCTAAGTGCCATTTCAGGTGCAAAGGATCCAACTTTGCTATGATTGTAATAAGATCCTAACATCAACAACAGGATTCAAATTTATGGCCTTGGGAGTCATGATTGTAATGTTGGACTGCTTGTTTAGAGACTGATAGGCCTTGATTAGGCATTCTCGGCTTTGCTAACTTCGTAGCAAAGTTCTCCAATAACATGGAGGACAACTTTTGCATTCTTGATCAACCTCTCCTTTGAGAAGAGAGGTGGAGTTTGATGTGCTTGTCTTTGTATGATCTCTGTTGGGGTTGAATGAAATGGAGTCTAGCTTTAATAATAGAAGAAAAGAATAATCGCTCACCACCACAATAATGTCACCACGACCAGACCACCACCTTCTCCGTCAGCTACCACACTCTCACCGGTCAACAACCCGAGACAGAAAATCACATTTTTAAAACAAATTAAACATCCACCCAAAACAGATTTCTCATGCGCCTTTTGTTCTACAAAAAAATGGAAAAAAACGGGGGAAAAACACTCCAACCTGTCAAAGAATCATGGACGGTATTAGAACGGCCATCACCCCCATGGAAAACCAAAGCTAACCACCATGACTATAACATATACGGAAGCTAGACAATCCTAAGATCATGATTTTGGACCATGAACTGAGGAATAAATTGAGTTATGAAACACATTTGCAAATGGAGGAGAGCACGACGCCAAAAAAAGAAAAATGCGAGCCATTGTGCAAAATGTAGCGTGAGTGTAGTAGTGAGAAGAAGAACGGATTCTGGAATGTTCCTCCAGCAGAGTATAGAGTGACCCTATTAGAAGATCTTAGGCTTCCATTAGTCAGTCCCTCCACGTTTTCCTCCCACCCCTTTTCATTCGAAAGAAAGAGAATGGATGCCATGAACAGTAGCCCAATTTCATGGGGGCGGTGATGGAAACCGATCCTGAAACTTTTGATGGAATAGAATTCTACAGGGAATATGATTCCCTCATACCAAACACTTCAAAACTTGGATTCTAATTCTATTTCCATTTCCTTTAACCCAATTCTCATGTACCAAAGCTCACCAAAACAAGAACATCTAATATTTCCCAGATGTATAGCTTTTCCAATAATCTACCACCAACATCATGTCAATCAAAATATTTTTTTGACTTTAGATTACAATTAGAAGGGGAAGCATATAAACCAGCAGCATCAAAATAACAGCAAACAACTTTAAAAATACTGATAGAAGATCAACAACTAACTATATGTGCCAAATTCCGGCGTCATCTCAATCCAATACTTGGGTATATATTGGTGTTCTAATTAACCACAGCAGGCTGATTTCTGGGCGGCTTCACCGCCACCGGCTGCCGCGTCTGGTTGATTTATCCTGATTGTCTGAGGCTGAGCCACCACAGAAAATACACAAAACAATATTTACATAGTTGGCCTTTCAGCCAAAAGAAAAAAGATATACCACAAGTCTAATGTCAGGCAATATAGAAAGTGTGTAGACTTGTTCACGGTGCATCTATAACTGTCCAAGGGTCCATTTGAAGGAGGAAACTTAAGGTATTTAGACTTATATACTTTATATATTATTTTCCAACAAGTGGATTTTAATGTTTTCATAAAAAATAAAGTATTAATAGCAAGAGTATTTTAGAAGATAAACAATGGGTATAAACATACACATGTCCTAGCTCGACCATAAACAAGTACTTCCTCAGGTCTTTACTATAAAAGCTATTTAACTAATTTGGTTAGATTAAATAAATTGGTTAATTTGAACAAATGTGGCAAGATATCCCTACTTAACATTAGATTATACATCATTTTATACATTATGCAAATTAGTTTTAGGAAAAACAAAAAATATAGGAGACATAATGAATTGAGATTTTATATCTTGGACCCCTCCAAATATTAGGGGCTGGAGGTAGTACTCTAAAAATGTGAAGGTTAGGCACCTAAGGTTTTTTCTTTCAGAGCTTTCGGAGAAAAGTGAAATATATATATATATATATATATATATATATATATATATATATATATATATATATATATATATATATATATATATATTTTGCAATGTTTATTTTGTCTTTGTTATCATTAGTCAACAGTATTTATTACTTGTTATTATTTTCAAAAGGATATAATGATCATTCTTAGCCATGAAATCAATTTTTTCATTTGGCTTTTGTTTGTATTTCTTTCCATTCCATGTACCAAATCAGGTTTGTAACAGAAATACCTCAACTCTAGTGTCAGTGTCTGCAAGCCTTTGCTTGATGTCTCTTGCTATTGAAAAGAAAACCTCTTCCACATTCATGTTTGTCTTTGCACTCTACAAGCATGTTTCAAGACAAATATAACAGATTCACAAGCATTTTAAGTAGATCTTGGTAAACAACTAGAAGTTGCTGCTACTCACAGTTTCAAAGAACTTGATACCATACTCATCAGCAAGAGCTTGACCTTTTGAGGTAGGCACAACCTATAAGAATACAAGGAACACAAGGAATATCATTTGTCAACATAAATAGAAAACAGCAATCTCATACAGATTCAAGCTCAATCAGACAAAAAAGATATTATGAGGTCATTTGCTTAGCGAAGGATCCCTGCTTCTAAGTCACAAGGAACTGTCTAAAGCAGACTTTCCCAGAAAACAAATTGAAGGCCGAGCATGGAAACCTTATTGAGAAAGTCATGCACCAGCTAGTTGCTAAATTAATTATATCATAACAAAGAATGAAGTTTTGGAAGGTGAATAGAAAAAGGAATATGATGGATACTTGATAGTATAGGATACTAAGTCCCACATTGAAAGTATAGGATGCTCAATGAAGTACTTAAGTGGTTCAGTTCTCCCACCTCAGCAACTAACTTTTGAGGCAGGGTTCCCCATCCTCACTTAGGTACCCATCAGAATACCGTATATACATGCATACCCTTTTACTTTCATCCATATCAGCCTTGTTGCCCACAAGGATCTTGTTTACATTGTCAGACGCATGCTGTTCAATGTTGCGAATCCAATTCCTAATATCTGAAGAAAAATGAAAGCTGTATAAGAATCAAAAGAAAGGGAAATGATGGAAATAAAAAACAATTTGATGGGGCAAATATAGCTGAATTGAAAAGTACAAGAAATACTCCGAAAAATACGAGCGAATAAATCCATCATACCAAAAGGAAAAAGAATTGTTAAAACATTTATAAATTCAAATGTAGAAAGAAAGGGAAGAGAGTAGTACTATTAAAAGATGCTTCATCAGTAACATCATAGACCAGTAAGATGCCCATGGCACCACGGTAATAAGCTGCAGAAGCGTATAAAATAGTAAGAGACCTCCATCGCATCAAATAGAATATTATTAAACCAGACCATAACTATAACTCAAATTACTGTAGAAATTGAAAACATTTATTAGACAATTTTAAATGGTTTGTTAAACTAAAGAGGTTCAGCTTTGTATTAAGCGGTCTCCTTACCCTTTAATCACTTTATTTATAAAAAAAAAATGATGCCAAAGCCCAATATTTACATCCATCCAAGAGAAACAGTCCTTCAAAACCAGTGCTTCTAAGTAGATTACGACAATTACACAAAAATCATCTTGCCCTCTTGATCACCAAGTGTGCAAGGGTGTCAGCTTGCATATTTGCCTCTCTAACAATATGTTCTATGGTAACATTCATTGCCTGTTTGACCCAAATTTTGATGGCTAAGACAGTAGAGCAAGCAGATCTAACTTAATCACTTAATGTAAAGTATTCTTTCTTCAACCTTCTTGACTGGTTCTAAAACAAGTATATTCTATGACAAATTCTCAGATTCCAAGACTTGGTCAAAGCCAGAAACTGACAACTCATTATATAAGAAGCACTTATTTCAGACAAATAATAATTGAAGTTATTGGCTAAAAAAATCAAAAGTTGTTTTGCCTTATATATACAAATTCAATTAATATGTTTAAATTAATAAAATAAATTCCTCTGATTATAGTTCACCAATCTCCATGGAAGAAATTATTAGTCTCATGAAAATCTCCCAACCTTGGAAGCTTCTCTCCTGTACTAGTACATTTCAATCATTCTAGTTATATATATAAAGCCTGGCAACTATGACAGCATTGCAACTTGTAGACCCAAAACTGGAACATGTGCGGGTATAAGAATCTAATATTTCCCTCTACCAGAACCTGACATCAATGTGATAGCCTAATGCATTATGCAACATAAGAAGTGATGTTTATTAGGTAGTTATTATGTAAAAATGTTATTATTATTTTGGAATTAAGACTTGTGAACCATGTTGTAAAGGAGAAAACACATACCTGTGGTGATAGTTCGAAATCTCTCCTGACCAGCTGTGTCCCAGATTTGCATCTTAATGCGTTTGCCATCAAGTTCAATGGTTCTTATTTTAAAATCAATCCTGTTGAATAAAGTATCACATTAAGAACTTCAATATTTCAGCAGAGAAATTTGCTCTCACAAAGCACAAGTATCAATGTGGACACATACACATAGACAATTTGGTGTTACCCAACAATGAACAAATGTTTATATTAAATATGAGCTTTTCTAAGTAACTATACACCATATAACACTGCATTAAGTCCAGTCCAACCATGCAATGTTTTCCAAGACATATTAAAAGGAAATAAGAAGAGTGGTTTGACAAGCTTTGATAATTACTTTGTAGTTTGTAGTGAATGGAAACATTGATATGAACATTGAAATATCCTGAACGAAAGGTAAAAGGTATCAAAGTTTTTAATAGAGATAATATATAAGTTTCTACAAATACTCACCCAATAGTTGTGATAAAACTGGTGGTAAAGGAACCATCAGAAAACCGCAAAAGCAGACAACTCTTCCCCACACCTGCAACAGTTCAAGTCAGAAGGCTAAATAATCAAAAGACAAACTCAAGTAACTAAAACAGAGCACTATAAGAAGCAGAAATACCCGATTACTTGAATTCTCACACCAAAACACAAAAAATAAATGATAACTTCATTAGGAGAATATGGACTTGGATCCCCTCAATTTGGGATGTTAACCATCAGATTGAGATAAATTCATGTTGAAAACCATTTATTCATTTTTTTAAAAAAATAAATTTGTAACTACCTCCTCAACAACATTAGATCACAATCTGATGGTAAATTTGTCTCAATTGAGGGGAACCAAATACAAAGAAGATACATTAAGAGGTGCAGAAAAGGCATGATGGTATCAACAGAGAAAGAAGGATCTTAGGATTAGAAATTTATCAGCAAACTACCGAGGCCCTCATAAGAATAAGGCCAAAAGAGTAAATGCAACTCAATAAAAAAAATGCAATCACTTTTCAGCAATAAAAAATGACATTTGAAGTTTGAACAAGATTGTCTCTTGCTGGCTGTGTATACCCACTCAAATCCCATGTAAATAAGCAGATATTCTCCAAACTAGACAGAATAGAAATATCCTGATATACAAGATAAGAACCATAAAAGAAACATATATTTCAAATATCTGCAATTCAACCATCTCCATTAAATGCTGGTCCAGACTCCCAGCTGAAACCAGGGGCCAAAATAGTAACTACAAAAGCTTAACTTCTCCTCTAACTATTAAACAAAGCAGTACAATTCAAATTGTTAATGCTGGACCAATTCAACCATGATCATAGTATTAGGGTTAATGGATCTTTAAATGACAAAGTTCTACCTTTTCAGGCATTTTATTTTCAGATGCCCAGAATCAACAGAAAGGCATTGCCAGCTGGTTAACTAAGTCACAATAACAGTCAACAATTACTTCCACAATTTCTCCAGAAAATTATATCCAGCTATTATTTGTTCTAAATACTCACCACCGATTTTGCAAATAGGATAGTCAGAGAAGAGAAAGGCAAAAGTTAAAAGTCTAAACAACTAAGGATATGTACAAAAAGCCTTATGTCCGATACGACTGCTATGTTTTTGAAAATTTAATTAAAACGAATACTCCTAAATGTGCAGTTTAGCGATCTCATGGAGAAATAATGGCTCCAACAGTTAAGGCTTAAAAATTCAAAAATATAAAAATCAACCGACCCTCCCTTAACCAGACGATTGGAAGGGTGAAATCATAATTTAAGCAATATAAAGACATAAAGCGAGACAAAATCATCATTTGAAACCGCATAGAATACTTCCTAACATAATCGATCGGTATCACCTTCCATTTCTACACAAACCAATTATGGTAAACCCCAACTAAAACATAAAAGAACAATGAAGCAGGATTAATATCTGGAAATTCAACCACCCATTTGCTTTCCTTCGAATTCCTAGCAAAAGAAAAAAAAAATGGAGATAGGGAAGCAATAACAAACCACTGTCGCCTATAAGAAGAAGCTTAATGAGGTAATCGTAATCGGCACGAGCCCGTGCAGGTGGCGCTGCCATCGATAATTATTTCTGAACAGAAATTGAAAATCCTCACGCAAGAGTCTCCGTCAATCCCTTTACGCAGATACGTAACGGTGTCAAAATTAAATCGGGTAAAAGAGATCACAAGCGAAAAAAAAAAGGAGGATTGAAATGATACCTTTGGCGAAAGGTTACCAAGTCGTCGTTGGCGACATGGGAAGAGATCAGAGAGAGCGTTGCTTCAAAGAATGATTCTTGATTGCTTTTAAGAATCATTGAAATGTCTCTAATCTTCTCTCATGTTTAGTTGTTTTAAATTTGTTTCATTTATTTAACTATTTTATTACGTAGTTTCATCAATATTTTCAATTTAAATTTAAAATTAATTCAAATGCCTCATGTTTCCACTTGGTTTTCTTATAGTTTAATCTAAGTTAATTTTCTTATTGATAAATATACTCTCTTAAATAATCAAAACAAAAGAATGACCCATTTAGTGAAAAATGTATTTGGGTTAATAAATGCTATTTGGATTAAAATGTTGGGAAAAGTCAAATTAAATGTATTTGAAATACCAAAATATACATTCAGAATTACACTATTACCAAATTATTAATCAAGCTATGAGGCTCAATCAAAACTTTTTTTTTTAATATTGTTAAAAAATGAGAATATCCTCTGCAGTTAAATAGAAAAATGGGTAAAGGTGCAATTTTACACATGAAGTTTATCCCCGGGAGCACCTAGCACTACGAACTTTTTTTTGGAGCAAAAGTACACACGAAGTTATGTTTTGGGAGCTCCCAGCACCACGGGCGTTAGTTGACCGTTAACTTGGATGGAAGTGAACAGTAACATGGGTGAAATTACACTTTTACCCTTAGTTTTAGTTGAAATTATCCTTTTCAACTAAGTTTTTTTTTTTAAAAACTAAAACTAAAACTAAAATTACCCCCCGATGGGCCCCACCACCGGCTCCCCACCGCCAGCGGCCGGTGGTGGGTGCCGGCGACCGGCCGCCCGAGGGGGTATTTTTTGTTTTTTATTTATTTAAAATTAAGGGTAAAAGGGTACTTTTTATTTAAAACTAAGGGCAAAATGGTAATTTTCTTTGTTTTTTACTTACCATCAGCGTCCACGTCAGCGTGTTAGTCCAAACAAGCGTCACGTCAGCGTTCCATTTAAGTTAACGGTCAACTAACGCTCGTGGTGCTGGGCGCTCCCAAAACATAATTTCGTGTGTACTTTTGCTCCAGAAAAAAGTTCGTGGTGCTGAGCGCTCTCGGGGGTAAACTTCATTCTTCAGGCTGAGCATCGAGCAGGGGTCTCGCCCTGCCCAGCCCTACCCTACCCATGCCCACCCCTAATGGCAAGCCACCACTTCAGTTATCGTTTCTCCTTGAGCATGCGGCCTCCCTGTGTTTTGGTTGTGTTAAGTTCCAGGTCGGTGTTTGAATCTATTCCACGTCAGCCAATCGGTTTCATATTCTCGCGTGAGCTTGATCAGTGATTGTTAGTTCACAACCGTGCAAACATGTTTGGGGTTTGGCAGTTCAGGCTGCTCGCTTGCTATGGGAATGTTACGGATTGGCTTTTGAATTGTATGTTATTGTTCGTGTGTCACTTGAGTTGTATGCTTGTTCTTTCTCTGTCTATGGTCGATGGAGTTCGTTCTCTGTCTGCCACATCTCTCCTCCCACAGGAAGCTTTAAACCAATAGGAGAAGTATGATAATATGATCAATCTCAATCATACGTAATATGTCCATAAATCTAGTTATGACTTATTCACAATATGACAGCTCAGAAGTGGATTTGTTGAAGAAAAAGTGTGGGAAAATTCCAAAAAATACCTCTTCAATTCCTAAAACCCCAAAATGTCACTTGAGCATGCAAACAGATAGATAAGGGAGAGGATATGAATGGGATTTTAAAGTGATAGTGTTTTTACAAAATTGCCCCTCACTTACTACATTTGTTAAAAGTAGTAGCAAACGGTGTTGTTATTGAAATGATAAATGTCCTTACTAATTTTTTCATTCATGTTACAAGTATACTTAGTAATCACTTACTACACTTGTAATGTGAAAAACAACATTTGTAAATGTATATTTCATTTCAATAACGTTTTTAACAAATGTACACTACTATAGAATTGTTGATATATAACCGTTATTAGCAATCCTATTAAATCATGGTTTCGAACCTTCCTATATGTGGGCACTATATATGCTCAACGCAAATAGATTACGATTTCAAACTGTGATTTATTTAATATATCTATTATAATGGTTATAATATAACACTAGTTATATATTGAGGCTTGCTGAGACTATAATATGCACAATGCTATAAAAATAAATGATTGGCACACGTAAACAACCGTTATAATTTATAGTTAATTAATGCTTGCATAATATATAACAGTCTCATTTTGACAATCATTATTTATTCAATAACATTCATAATGATTTGTTATGTAAGAACCGTGACCTTTAATAATAATAAATGATTGTCTCATATATATACAACTCTTATTTATTTAGTAACATAAATAACAGTTTGTAAATAAGAACCATGAACATTTATAATACATAACGCTTTTCATATAATAACCGTAATGTATGGATGTAAGATTTTTTTTCAAGTGAGAGTTTCTGAGGCATAACTCGTTTGTATATAATATAATAGTACCTCCCATGATAAGTTGTCATGCAATTTAGGATGGATTAAGACATTCCAGGCTTTGTGAGAAGAATTGATGACAATTATTGATGTACATTTGTGATAATGTAACTGTTGACCTATAATTGTGTCTCTTTATAGGAATTAAGCCTAAAAAGAAAAGGCTTATGAGAAAAAACAAATATCCTTATTGGAAAGAGTGCATGGGGTATGCTAGCACTTGAGGTACTCAAGGGTTAGCATACCCCTTGCGCCCTTTCCTATTGGGATATTCGCTCTCTCTCTTTTTCTTTTTTGAATTTTCCTTTGCTTTCCCAGCTTAATTACTGAAGAGATACAAGATATATGTGAACAATTGCATTATTAGATATGTAAGTCAGTGTGATTAATTCTAGCCACAAAGCCTATAAAATATTTTATCCCAAATACGATGAAAGAGGTAAGTTTTCATTGGAAAGGGTTTCGTAAGTTTTTTTTTTTTTTTGATAAAAAAAGGTTTTGGAGGGGTTCGACATCAGTCCCCCACCAAGGCCAGGGCACGGCCCCGGGCTCTTTGAGCACTTAATAGGGACTTACGAGATCGCCTACCAAAGGAGTCTCAGCGGCGGCAGCGGGAATCGAACACACATCCCTTTGAGACTTGACCAAATCTCTTACCATCTATGCCAACTCTCTTTGGCAAGGGTTTCGCAAGTTGTCGAGCCAAAAGAGCGTGTTTCTATAAATTGGTGTCCATGCAATTTGCGATGATTGGATTTGCGAAACTTGTTATTATGAGAATGAAATTTTATCATTCTTAAATGAAAATTTTTCACAAATCCAGTCATGTGAATTCCTATATTTTTTTTTTAACAACATGTGAATTCCTATATTGACAACTAGAGAAAATATCATGTGAATGAGGAAAAAGCTTGTGGAGGAATGTTTAGGGTTTCACGGGTTATCAAGCAGAATAGGCGTGTCCTTGCAAATTAGTCTCTATGGAACTCGTGAAAATTGGACATGCAACATGTCATAATGAAAATGATGGAATTTCAATGAAATTGTATCATTCTCTTATGACAAGTTTCGTACATCCAATCTTCGTTCATAGCATATATTGGAAATCAAATCAGAGAGAATATCATGATGAAGAGCTTGTGGAGGAAGAGCTCTCTGCAAGGGTATATATAGGTGAGTTTAATTACAGATTTATGAAAAATAATTACCTTAAATCAGAGTAGTTGGGGAAAAGGTAGTTGGGTGATAGATCGTTTGAAAGATTACATCACGATTGTTTAGAACTGTCATTTTGTGATTCAACAAATGACGATTAATAATTACAACAATTATGTTTTTGTTTTTGCTAATACAAGAGTGGAAGATAATCATTTGTAATTGTTACATGATGGTTTGTTGTAAGAATCCTCATTGTTGTATTTAAAAAAAATGACGGTTATTAGCTACAGTTGTTATATTTATGTTTTTGCGAATTTCGCCTCTCAATACATAATGATGCATATATATGTTCTAATGACTTCCTCCTTGACATACATGATGTTTATTCACTGAAACCGTTATTTATTAAGTGTTATGTATGCACAAATCTGTAGTAGTGATAATTTTGTAAAAGCGCCAATACTTCAAAACCTCTTATTTCTACTTTTTTTTCCCTATTTTTTTTCTTTGTTGTTGTTGTTTTTTTTTTTTTTTTTTTTGTATTCACATAACTTTTTGGAGATTTTAAAGTTCATGGGGTATTTTTTGAGGATTTTCTCAAAAAAGTTAAACTTTTCATATAATCTTGAAATTCTCCGTTAAAAAATTCAAAGTTAAGCATCATACTTCTTTTATAGTACTGATATACCACTTTGGTCCTATTTATAAGTCCATTTTGATCAAATAAATGATATTATGACAATTTTACTCATATTAATTGAACACATGAATTAATAATTTATTCCATATGAATAATAATGGTACTTGACTTCTGAAACATGTCACTTTCCTCCTCCAATGATCACCTGCTTTTTTCATCCATTAATTTATTTCATTGTCTCTCCCTCTACCCCCCCCCCCCCCACTTTTTCATTTCCCATGCATGTCCAGTTGGAATCACATTTTCGACTGCTAATCCTCAAATTTTAAATTTATTTCATTGTCCCCCCCTTTCATTTCCCATTCATGCATCCCGTTGGAATGACTTTTTTTACTGTTGATTCTCAAATTTTACTCATCTTTTCCATGGCTTTTCGATAAAAATGGAGGAGTCTATTACAAGAGAAGAACTATATGGCTGGGTTGTGATGGATTCAATAGACGTTGGCGACTCTGATTTGCTGTTTGATCTGCCAAAATTAGAAGACGTGAAACAAGTGAACTGCGGTGAAGATATGAATAGTGACTCATTTCATTTAGTTGTTGAAGATTCACTTGAGCGTGAAGAGGGGTGAGTTAGTCGGATTGACTTGAACCAGCTACTAGAGGAGGAGGAAGTTCAGTCAATGATGACAAGCATGGTAGATGGTTCTAGTGAAACCATGTCACTCAGGAGAGATGGTTGTGAAATCGATCTTAACAAATATCTCGAAGAAGAATGCGATGAATCACATAGCAATTGGTATAATGAAATTATGGAGCTTTTCTTCTTCAAAGTTTTTAATATGTACTGGAGTTTTCTTCTAACTATCATGTATTTTACGAATATTACTTGAAGAAATACACCATATCACTTAATAAATCAATAGTTATAAAAAAAAGTTGTAAAGAAAAACAGTCTTTAATCCCACAATACATTATCATCCATAAACTATTTCTCCTAAGTTTGCCAACATTGCTTGTACTATTGATGAATCACACTCCAATTGATATGGGAGTCCTCCTTCTCCTTGTACCACACGTGAGGACCAATAAGGGGGGTTATACTTATTTTGAGCCTTTAGCCTTCATAATTTCCATAATAGTTGCTTGCAAAGTTAGGAATATTTTGTTTGTTTGGAAAGAGGAAAGCCTTTCATAAGAATTTGTGATAGCAACAATGAGTTCTTCCATACTCTTGGGTGATTCTTTGTATTGTAATGCTTGAATCGCATTAAAGTAACCAAGATCTAACACATTTAAGTTCGGAGAGTTTGGGGGTTGAGACATTAAGTGAATGTCAAATCCACATTCACAAACAACCCAACGAAACTCTTCATCGTTATCATCTAGGTGGCATGGAGCATTATCTTGTTGAATGAAAATTGTTTCTCCTACAACATTACTTGGCCATTTGGCTTTTATTACAGGCAATACCTTGTTGCATAGAAAGTTTCTACATACTTCTTATTAATTGAAGAAATTGGCTTTGCTACAAAGTACCTGCATCTCTATTAACACTCATTCTCTTTGTCGGTTCATAAGTTACCAAAGGGAAGACGCTAGTCTTTTCAGAGAATGTTTCATTTCCTTCATCATCAAATCTTGGTCTAGCCAATGCAAGTAAGAACTTTTTTTTTTTTTGTCAATGTAGTTCTTATTTTTACATGTCCTATGTGAGTCTTCCTTAGTTGCTCCCAAGTAATATTTGTCTTTCATTTTGGTCATGTAAAACCATTTTTCATTTAAATGTATGATATGCATTGATTTAAAGGTAGGACAATGTGGTATGCTATGATCTTCAAGTATAGATAAGCAAAACTTCAACCAAGAAATCATGTTTTCATCTTTTAGAAAGGGCTTGATTGTATTGGTGTGACACCGTATGACATTGGCCTTCATCAATCTTATAAGTGATGTTTTATTTATCTGTACTACAAATAATGGAGACCTAAGTGTGGTTTGAGGTCAAATAGGGACCTCACGTAAGTATTCCTCATCCAATTCAACTCTCTTCCATCCACAATTTTTGGTCTTCCTATGTGATGCTTCATTTGTTGCCTTCATTCTATACCATATTCGCCTAACACTTTTTGTGCAAATTGAGAACATTGAAAACACCTTGCCAAATGTCCCCAGCTCTACCTTCTCATTTGATGAGATAGAGTTGGCCAAGGTATTACTTTTTATTTGCCTATGTTCATTTGTTAAAAAATTTCTTCACTTTGTTGGTGGTTGACTTGAAGCTCCATCTTCATATTCTCCTGTTTTCATTTAAAGCAAAATAACACTTGCATTCAAATGATAGTAATATCTTCAACTATGTAAAGTATGTTATGGTTATATACATGATTGCTTGATATCATTTTTTAATGTTGAGAATGACATTTTGACCCAAAAAAATGTTGAGAATGACAAAATCATATCAAACTAGTATAATACCAGTATATCTATAATGGATAGTATGGTATTACCTTTAGCCTTGTTTTATGAAATTGAGGTGGTGCATATATTATATTATTCTTATTTCACAGTAGAATATGTAACACCCCACTGTTCTAAGCCCAAAACAGAGTGACATCTTCACCTATTATATATTCTGATGTAGTATTTAATAAAAATTTAAACCACTACGTCAGATTTGATATTGGAAATGAAAGTCCTTTTTATAAAGAGTTCAAAATAATATTATAGTTCGAATAGGCTTTTCTGAAAGATTTAAAAACCTTTGAAAACCTTTTATTAGTGATTCAAACTTATCATTAACAATGCATCATACTAAATCATTCATTATGATTTGGACTTGTTATGTACGTGCCCGTCACTGCAGTAATAGTTAACAACATATATATATCTTTTCTACTTCTACTACATAATCATATTTATCTAATTAAAAATATACATCTCAGTAGCCCTACACGGCTATCTCAAAATATTAACTAAGTCATAAGGAAATAGTAAAACCCACATACAAAAGTGAAACTAAATGTTTCAACTGCATCTTCAACACCACCTTCTTCTCAAAATCAAGCAATTACTACACCCTTGCTTCTTCCTCCTTGCTTACTAGACTGCCCACGTCCTGGATTTAAGGAAGGTTCTGAGATTCAAATGAATGAATCCCAGAGTAATAGATCAATCTCAAATTCTAAGTATTTGCAATATATATGTAAATCAACCAAACAGAGTAGTCCATACAGTATATAAAGCATTCAAATTCAAATTCAAGTATTACATTCCATATGCAGCTTGTAATACAAGTGTTTATTCAATGATTTTCAAATACGTTAGCGCAAGAAAATTCATTTCAGGTAATTCAATACCAAAAATACTGAATGCACTAAACCCTACCTAGTCACCGGGAAGCTAGCCCCATGGTCGACCTTTCCGCCTAATCGAGCCACGAGTAGTGCTGACCCATAAGGCAAGACATACAAATATGACATACACAAACATATATAGCTATGCAAAGAATGTGAGATTAAAGTTACTATCTGTTGGTCTTACCGACACAACCCCTTCCACTAGATTCTTATCACTACGCTTATCCTTTAGGCACGAGCAATTCTCAGGTCCTATAATTAATATTTACATATAGAGATGGGTCACTAATCAATTCAATCTTAATAACATAATTAAGATTTAGCTCCTTTAGACCCACCCCAAAATACTTATCCTTTAGTATTCTTATGACTAGGAATGTATACCAATTGGGACATATTTAATTAGATACTATTCTCTATGAAATAAATGTTATCTCAGCTATTTAACTTTTCAATATATCCAAATGAACCTTTACTTTGAAAGTTACACACAATTCATAACTTGTATGGCTATTTTAAGACTTATAAAAAATTCAGCCTTTAACTTTTATGAGAATTTGGAAAATTTATAACTTGACCGATATAACTCCAAATCGAGTGATTTCAATTTCTACTTACTCCTTGATAAGTCTATTTTCATAAATAAAGTCACCAAATTGATATATGGCTGAAAAAATTCCCAAATTTTGAAAAACATAACCAATGTCTAGAATTTTCCAGATTTCTTGACTAATATTTGAAAAATCATAACTCCTTATATACTTATCAATATAAAGTTCTTGGAATCATTTAAAAGATTATCAGGTCAACTATAACTATATGCTCACAAAATTTCAGGGTCAAAAGAGGTCATTTACCTAGGTTTTGACTTGCTCAAAGATTATTGTTCTAACTGAAAGTTTCAGTTTTCAGAATCTCCCTAGCTTATGATTTCATGCATATGACTCATTCTCACACATGCATGTTTCCTAATTCCTTAATAATTCAGTACTCCTTATTTCCAGAGAACCCATAAAGGCGTAACAAGTAGAGCTGACTCAGCTGAGGTTCAGTCGTCACCAAAACAGAACCATAAACACATGCATATATATATCAATGCAACCTTCCCCAATGATTCATACTCGTGCCTCGAAACAGCAAGCTTCTGATTTATCAATAACAAATCAGAACCTACAAACACATGCATGCATCACTTAAGCTTCAAACTTCCTTTGATTCAGTTCCCTAAAATAGAGACCCATTATGCAGAAATCACGGAAGCTACAAGGATGAGGTTCAAATTAAAGACTCACCTAAACCAGAAACCAAACTTGCTTGCGATGATCGGCTTCTACTTCTTCTTCTTCCGGCAACTCGTGCTCTCTCAGCGTTTCTCAGCTCCCAATTCACACTCTCTGTTTCTGCAGATGTCTGTGCCGAATGGGAATAATTAAATGGGAGAGGTGAATATGGGGGTGTGTGTCTCCGTGTTTGTCCGAAATGACGTGGAGAAATAAGGGAAATAGAGGAGTAGGTGCATGTTGGGAGTGAGGTGGCGGAAGATGGGGAATTTGGTGTGGTGAGCTAGGTCCAGATCCTCTCATTGGCATTTTCTCATTGTCTCTCATTAGCTTTAAATCTGGACCATACATTTAATATAAAGTGTCCATACCAACAACCTCATTAAGTCAAATCAATGATTTCGATTGGATGAGGAGAAACTTAGCTAATGAGAGAATCCTCTTCGGTGAGCTATTGAAAGGAGAATGAAAGAGGGATAAGGTGGCGGAAATATAATGGAAGGAAGAGTGAGCATTTGTTTGACCGGTGGAAATAGGCGTATAGGAGGGAATTGGGTTGGATAGTGTGTGTGTGTGTATTATGTATATTGGGCTGGAGACAATTAAATGAGTGTATGTTTTGGCCCAAATGATTATTTAGTTAAATGTTGGAGAAAAGGCTGTGTGGTATAAATGGGCCTAGTGAATTAATGAATGGAGTATATTTTTTTTTGATATGAATGAAGGGAGTATATTTTTTTTGATATGAATGAAGGGAGTATATGTTCGTTGGTGATTTTGCGGGCCGAAGGAAATGAAGAATGAACTATATAATGAGAAGTAAGTAGAAGATGAAATACTAGGTGGTTGGTCCAGCAGAATGTGGCGATGGATTCTCTTAAGAAGTCTAGGGTTCGAGTTGCGGTAATGTACTTGTAGTCCGCCTTGTGTGGAGCTACCACTGTTGGGAGGGTCGTCCTTGCCACTGCAGAACTCGAATATGGATTAGTCAGAACTGAAGGTCCTGATGAACTGGGTGGGATACCAAAAAGTAGAAGATGAAATGGGTTGTGGTTATGTAGGCCCAAAAAAATGAAAAGAATGTCATTGGGCTTGAGTGTGTGTGTAATGTTTAGGCTTTGCATTGGTCCAACTTCACTTCTGAATTCTTACCACAGGCACCTCTTACATTCCAATATATAATTCTATTGTCAGCCATAAAGACACAAATTATTAAAATAAAGAACCAAATCAGAAGGTAAATTAAGCCCAATTGAACCATCAGTCCTGGCCCATCGGTTCACCAGCACCCCCCATTAGCTCTTCCAATGTCTCAGGCACAAAATCCTCTTCAGACCCCATCGTAGCAGACTGGGCCCAAAACCGACCCACCAGGCCATCTGGAGGACTAACGGACTGAGGCCCAAGTTGCAAAGGGTCCGACTCCAATTCGCTGGTGACTAAGCCGTCGGGATGCTCACCAAGTGCCAGCTCCTGATCGGTCACCATCAGCAAATTATCCCCTTCTTTGACTTTTCCACCCTTCTGCAAACCCTGCACATCCGTCCCAGTCACCATCAACAACTCTTCCCCCTCTTTTACACCTTTGTCCTCTTGCACACTCTGCACACTCATCTTCCCCTCATCTCCACTCACTCTGTCTCGATTTCTCTTTTGTTTCCCCTGTTCCCAATGACCTGAAACAGTGTTGTCCCTTTCCCCTGCCACAATTTTCGCCTTCGCATGCTTCTTCCTCCTAGCCCCAGCTTTCCCGTTGGATTTTCGTACGATCGCATCCTCCCTCGGTTCTCCCCCAGATTTTGCCTCGAAGATAGTCACAGCCCCTTTTTGCTCCGCCACCTTCATCGCCGGCCCTTTCTGCTCCACCATGCCACTCATCTTCCCCACGTCATCCCCCAACACATTGAATCTCGAGCCCGTAGCCTGGACAGGATCAACCGGCTGTTTATCGATGTTTCCCTTCTTCCTCCGATTGGGCTTTTGAACCACCCGCCAGGTATCCTAACTGTGACGATTAACCTCCTGTTGCTGAGGTCTTTCCAGTTTAGTCTCCGACGAAATACTGTCCTCAGAAACCCCTTCCTTAAACACTTGTTTAATCGACTTATCTCCAGATTTGCAATGCTCCGCAAGGTGTCCATAGATGCCACAATTTGTGCAAAGCCAATGTAACCCCTCATACTCCAAAACATATTTCTTCCCATCCAAGGTGAACCCAGACGTTAGCTGTTTACTCAAATCGACAAGAACACAAATCCGAGCAAAATGCCCTCTAAGCTGACTAGAGGTATGAATATCTATTTTAATAATCTCTCCAATCCTATTCCCAATCCAAGTCAAAGCTTTTCGGTCATAGTACTCTAGAGTAACATTGGGCATTCTAACCCAGACTGCCACTTTATTTATGGATGCAGTCATTGGTTGGAATGCTGGCTCCCAAGGTCTCACGGTCAAATAATGGTCGAACAGCATCCAGGGGCCTCCAGTAAGGGCATGGAGATAATCTTCTTTGTTAGTAAGTTTCACTACAAAGAAACCATTCCCAATATTTATTAGACTAATCACCCCTCGTTTAGCCCATAGTTTCTGAAGAACTGACAACAGTATTTTGTAGCCAATGTTCCTCCCTAAGAGCTTCACGATGACAGATTGTTTCCAAGGCTTGTATAGCCGTTTTTTCATTTTCTCAGAAAAAACAAACGTTGGGAAGTTTCTGTTCTCCTCTTCTGAAATCACACACAGAGGTTCAGAGTCCTCAGTGTCTGACTCAATAGAGTCATTATCCGAAACCGCTTCATTGGACAATAATACATCTTCCTCGTGGGTGCCATGATCTGTCTCATTCTGTTTAAGCCCCTGTAGCTTCTCAGCAAAGCTTGATCCAGGAGCCCCCTTCTCCCATTACTTTTGGCTACTCGAACCCAAACTAGGCCACTCACTATCTTTGTATAAAGTAGTTGCATTCTTAAGTTTCTTGGAGCTCCTAGTGAGAAGATCATCTTCTTCTAGTGAACGTGAAGCCAGAGCAGCGTTTTTCTTGCTGATCACCAACGCCATCGTCCTTCGTGGAATTCGCAGTGCTTTCAACACGCCACACTTGTCTCTCCTACAAAACGGCACTGTTGTTTGCTTGCGGCGGTCAACACGCCACACTTGACCATGCATGCATTTCTTGTAGCAATCTGGTTTTGAAAGCTAGAGAGTTGCTAGCCTTGGATTGGCAGGTTGATGTTCGTGTTATTCCGAGAGATTTTAATTGTATTGCTGATGCTTTAGCTAAAAGAGGCATTTCCTCTTCTGATGTTTTCAATGTGTGCCCTTCTTTTCTGAGGAATTGGGTAGACCGTGAGTGTTTGGGAGTTAATCCCCCTATTGTGTAACCTTTTATTTTAATATAGGCTTTCAGCCATCCTTTATATCAAAAAAAAAAAAAAACTTCACTTCTGAATTTGTAGTGACAAAACTTCTATTTTACCCTTATTACTTGATTATCAAATAAATTCCCAAAATATATCCTTAATTTCAAATAAAGATCTTTCTCAATTGATTTATTTAGGTCATAATTATTCCCTAACTATTTATCTTTAATGTACGAGAAAATATGCCTTAAATTCCAATAATTAATTTTTAAAATAACTAAAACCAATTTTCCACAATTCATCTCATCTCATATTTTTAATTTCCTAAATCCAAAATTTAGGATGTCACAGAATATATTTTTTCCTTATGCTTTCTTCCTGAATATCACGGTATGACTTTTTACAAAGGATTGATGATTTTTTTTTTCTAGATGGACTGATGATTCATATCAATAAACATGGGGGGACTAATTTTTTTCCTTTTTGCTTCTTCTTTGTTCTTCTGATAAGGTAATTACTGGCCAAAAATATTGATTATGATAATAGCTTTACTTATGCTTTCCATATGTTTTCTTTCTAAATATCATGGTATAACCTTCTCCAATGGATCGATGATTTTTTTATATAAAAAATTTATTGTTGTTAGGACCTATTCAATGACCCCACTAATCCCATTCCCCCAGAGCAATTTATGTGGTAGTTGATTGAGGTGACTTGACAAGGTACCTCGAATCAAAACTCAAGAGTCCTTTGGTGCATTATTGCACAATTGTCATACTTGCCTTCTAGTGTTTTTTTCTTACTTCAATATTGGGTGCATCATACCTCTATCAGAAAGGTTGAATTCGTCTAATGCAGTTTCCCCTGCTTGTGTCCCTCTGTTATGTTCTTCCTCAAACTCCAGGTGTCTCACACCTCTTTTTGAAAGGTTGAAGTCGTCTGATGTAGTTTCACCTGCTTGTGTCCCTCTGTTTTGTTCTTCCTCAAAGTCCAGGCCTTTGTCCACACCATGTTCAGTTAAGAATTCGTCGTCCACAGTTGTGTTTAGGTGTCTTTCATCTTGGTCACTGAAGGCAGTCGGATCATTTCCTATGTGGCAATCCAAGGATGGATTTTTTATGCTACTATCGGATGGAGCTTCAACCAAGTATGGGCTGTGTGTCATGAGAATACCATTGTTATTGTCATCATCGCACAACACTTCTTTGTTCAAGTCTGGTAAGAACGATTTCGTTTTCTCTGTTACCACTTCACAATAACAAAGCATGTTTGCATCATCCAGCACTGCTGCATCTTCCTCTCAGGAACTTGAGGGAATGATTAAGTTCACAGACTCATCCGTTTGAACATCCGAGCATGGCAACAAGTTTTAGTCGAGCAACGCTTGCATTTGGTCTTTTATGGGATAAAGTGTTGAATCTGGATTACCTCTCAAACTGCCTGTTCATATTTCCTCTTGGTTCATCCCTTATAAACTCTACTTGCTTCTTGCTTGGGTGACTTTTTAAAATTTTCATTAGCTGCCACTTTTTTCCAGAATTTTTACACTCAAATGGCGCCACAATATGATTTACATTGAGAGGGGAGTGAGGAGGTGTTGCTACGTTATCATATAGTTTTTTTCCCCTTTAAATTGGCTATCCATGTTGGAAAGAGAAAATGATGAGAGAGATTTGACAATAAATTTTAAAAGGTAATCATTCATAAATTAAGGTAAAGTTGGAAGCTTGCTCTATAATAATTGAGATACCTATATCTCTTTGGTATGTAATATTTGGTCAAAATAGACTTATAAATAAGACCATAGTAGTAGGGCTTAAGGTGCAAGTCTTCCATGAACTATTCACGAATGTGCTCTTGGCACTATAATCTTCACTTGCATGTAAAAATACACATGAAGTTTTTAAAATAGTGCAAAAATGTTACGATCGTCGTTAAGTCAACGAACATTAATTATTTAACAAACAATCCACACATGCGTCTCACAGCATTTTTGCTCCCTGTGACCTTGTCTGCCACTGCGGGTCTTCTATAAGACGTAATGGTTGCATGATCCTCTCCTTTTATTTTGTTTTTTTTTCACCAACAGTGAATGTTAGTTGACTTAATGGTCGTAACATTTTTGCACAATTGTGGAAACTTCATGTCTATTTTTGCACCATTTTCTTGATTAACATGTTTCCTAAACAATCAACCTTAGTTGATTTAACGGCCATAACATTTTTTCACCAAGTTCTTTTGAACCCAAAAAAAGTTTATGTTTGACACACATTAAGTAAAAGTTTATGGGCAAATTTGTACTCTTCCCCTTTTTTCCTATCTAATGCCTATCAAAGTGAGCTCAATGCTTTTACTTGATCAATGTATTATATATCTAATTACAATTATTTTATGATAGTGAAAAGTAATAAAAACTCAAGATCTCATTTAGTGAGACGAATATATTAATTGTTGGAGTTGCGGTGTGTGTTAAAAAAAGTTCCACATTGCTTAAGATTGAGGACGTTTTACACATGCTAACATGTGAATTTAACCATGTGAATTTAGGTTAAAAATGCTGGAAAACAAAGAGTCTATGAAACTGACAATTGGAGCTTTTACGTGTTGTGTTTGGTAAACCAAAGCACTACTTTTATCACGCTATTTTCTTTCTTGAATTGAAGGGGTAAACACTAATGACATCAAAGCTACAAGCGAGATCATACATGCTTCTTTCACTTGTAAGAGAGTTATCATGCCCCTAAGTTACGAGGCCATCAGTTTCATCACGCTATTTTCACAAATCAAATTTTATATATATATATATATATATATATATATATATATATATATATATATATAACATTAGTGCTAAATGATCAAATATACGATAGAACATTCTTAACTCCTCTTAACAATTGGATTATATATCAATGCTTTTGTTTTGTCAAACTCACATCAAACATCTGTCACCTATAATGGCTATTACATTTAATATATATGCCTTTAATGAAAATGAGAAATATTAACGTAATTGGTTTTATTCAATAAAACATCAGCACCATGAATAGGAGCAAATGCTTTTGAATCATTGTTTCAAGGATAATAGTCGCCGCCTTTGCAAGGACCATCTTCAGAAATCTCCCAAGTTCAAGTATTGCCATCTGTCACTACTAGAAAATGTTAAATTGGCGATTTCCGTTGCAAATTATGCCTATTTTTGCGACAGAAAGCATATTTGACGCAACAAGGAGTGGAGAGTTTTGCGACGAAAACTGTATTCTGTCACAAACGTAAATGCTTTGCGACGAAATAACTTTTCCGTCGCAAAAAGGTGTCAAAACTGACACCTTTTTGCGACGGAATTGGGTTTCCATCGCAAAAAGGGCCAGCATTTTGCAACCAATGCCCATGCCGTCGCAAAAAAGTGTAATTTTTTACACCTTTTTGCAACAGGACATATTTCCATCGCAAAAAGGCGTAAAAAATGACGCCTTTTTGTGACGAAATTGGGTTTCTATTGCAAAAGGCGCTAGCGTTTTGTGACGGAACATTTTTCCGTCGCAAAAAGATGTCAAAAATGACGCCTTTTGTGACTGATGGGGGAATCTGTCACAAAGTTTGCGACGGAACAGGGTATTCTGTCACAAATGTGGATCTATATGTCCATCAAAACTCAACTGCTCACCTTAGGTATGTTCTTGTCGATTTCGATTTTCCCCTTTTCTATTTTAGGGTCCATTTGGATGGGCTTTTTTGATTAAAAAAAACACTTTTTAATGCAAAAAAAAATGTTTTTAAATTAATTTATGTGTTTAGATTATATTTTTTTAAAAAGTAAAAGTCACAAAAAAAAAGCCAAAATGATGCTTTTTTTAAAAGCTCAAATTTGGAGCTTAAAAAATAAGCACTACAAAAAAAACACTTTTCTTAAAAGCCCATCCAAACGGGCCTTATTCTTTGATTTGGAATCATATATAGATGATCTAGAATAGGGCAAGAATTTTTACACTCCCTACATATTCTATATACCATGGTGATAATACTGTCGCTGACTAATTCAGAGAAATTAAATGTGTCAAGAAAGAGAGAAGAATCCAGGCTTAATGGCTAAACTAGTTGCTATTTTCTTGGTGTTTTTGCTATTATTATTATTATTATTATTATTATTATTATTATTATTGAAAAATAAGAGGGATAGCCCATTATAATGTTCGGATTAGTTGCTAGGATTAGTTCCGGATATCTTGCTGATTATTATTTGATTTAATCGAATTTTGCTTATTCATTTAAAGAATATTTTATACATGGAAGTTTGCAAAACAAGTATTCAATTTATGGATTGCATCTTTTGTGGAAGTTTAGTTTATTTTGGTCAGGTAGTGAAAAGAAGAATGACATTCCCAAGACAACTAATTCAATTTCTCTCTTTTAATTTTTTATTTTGTAATTTTTTATATATATATATATTTTTTTTTTGAGAAATTGAGATTTGCGACGGAATTACTTTTCCATCGTAAATCTGGAATTTTGCGACGGAAAATATTCAGTCGTAAAAGTCAATTTTTGCAACGGAAAAATATTCTGTCACAAAATTCAAGACTTGTGATGGAAACAAATTCCATCGCAAAAATTCCAAATTTGCGACAGAAAAGAAATTCCATCGCAAATCTCAATTTTTGCAATGGAAATCCTGTTCCGTTGCAAATCTTGATTTTTGCGATGATGTTTTCTGCAATGAACGCAAATTCCGTCACAAACAATTTTTGCGACGGGAAAACCCTATTTTGCGACGGATTTTGTTCGTCGTAAATTGGGACTTTTTTTTGTAGTGTGTAGTCATGTGTATGTTTGTATGTATCAAAGTAATGAGCCCTAGAAAATGATTCCCACCTAAAGGAGCAAAAGTACAAGACATTTGGTGTAAACATATTTACTTTTACATTGAACTCAAACATTTTCTTAGATCCTATCCCAAGATCATGATTCTTATCTTTGCACTGAATGATGAAGTCTTGCTCACACTACAAAAGAATTGACTTTCAGTGACGATTGTCGCTGATACTTTTGGTGGCGATATTTTTATGTCGCCGCTGAAAGCACTGAAAGTACCACAGAAACTACGAAGACGAGTGTCGTCACTGAAAGTAGGGTATCGATGGCAACAATTGTCACCGCTGATACTCGTTTTAGCGGCGACAATAAATGTCGCCGCTGATACTTGTTTCAGTAGTGACAAAAGTGTCGCCACTTATAATCTTTTTAGCAGCGATAAAAGTGTCGCCACTGATAATCGTTTTAGCGACGACACAACTATCACCACTGATACATTTATCAGTGGTGACAATTGTCACCGTCGAAAGTGACATTTTTTTTAATGTAAATTGCTAAAATTAAAAATGTGAATTGCTAAAATTAAAACATGTACTGTATAATAAAGATCAGAAGAAATTTGAAACTAACAATATATTAATTAGCAATAGTACTAACACAATTCTTTAAAATTAATATCAAATATTTAAATTGTCTAAACAAAGTCTAAAAGTTGTCCATAGGAAAGATCAAATATTTAAAATTAACTTCTGCATTCTGTTAACTCTTTCTTGTTTCCTATTTCTTGAAATTTCCAGAAAAGCAAATGTCATGCAAAAAGTCAAGACACATGTCCAAGTCGGAATGTTTATGAATTAAAATCAATTTTTTTAAGGAAAGTTTTAAATGCATTAAAAAATAAAAGAATATAAACACCGTGTTGATGAAATAGCCTGATGGATTGACACTCTGGACTAATAGATGTTAAGAACAGGTCGTTGAGACTAACCTAGAGGTATTGTATATTTGAGTGAACCATGTTACTAGGGGAAAAAGTATTTTATATTGTATTTCAAATAGAAGATGCCTACCTTCATATTCATGTATTAGTTAGCTTAAGTTCACAAAGATATAAAAAAATAAAACTTAGATTTAGCTGCTTCATGATTGTCAGACTACTCGAAATAGATAGCTCCATTTTTTTACCCAAGCAGTTTTATCTGAAACAAACTCATTACTGAGAAATAAAATCCATAAAGAATTTAAAAAAGTAGAATTGCCTAGAATTGGATCAATCTCCCACCCTTCAAGCTGCAGCGAATGCCACAAGTCAAGCATCAGATGAGCCGCAGTTCCACCACCATGAAAGATTTAAAAGCAATGTAGTATTACTTGAGAAGGAACATATGGATTTGTAAATATCATTGACTAAATTTTGTAAAATGTCTGAAATCATAAAAACAAATGAATTACCAAACCTAAGATAGCGATGGGACCTTTGGAACTATAGGCGGAAAGCTAGCAAACTCATCCTGGTTGATGGAAACATAAACATCAATAAAAAAATGGGCAACCAAAAAGAAAAACACACATGCATAATAAGAAATAAACTCGTTCGCATTAATTAAGTTATAGATATCAGAAGTGATAAGATTGACAAACATAGCTAACAATGCAAAAATATTGATTTAATCAGTGAACATCATACGCGTAATTAAATACTAAATACTAAAATAAAGAAGGAAAACTAACATAACTAGTAGGATTCTGTCCATTTTTGCTCCTTATAAAGAATGCTATGGATGTTGTCTGCAACAAAAGAAGAAAAACTTGGTTAGATTATTCATCATTAAGTAGAATTCGAATTAATATTTGTCCACTTGCTTTCTTTCTAAGGTTCAGTTGCAGCAAATTTAGTAGCCCCGTTTTGATTGCTCTCAGATGGAGAGCATCCATACAATTCGAAGTACATAAAACTCTGAAAAAGTAAAACACACAGAGAGAGGGAGGGGAAAATACGATCAAAATCGAGAAGGAGAACTCGAGATTTGGGAGTGTCGACAATCAATATGTCATTGTAATCACTTTTCATAACAGTCAGCACTTGAAAGCTTTCTTCTTCCTCTGGTTCGATGTCTTGGGCAGGAACCGAAGTGGAAGAGAACTTAGCATTGGCCTTAACTTGGTGATTACAGAGAAAAGTGGAGAAATTTCCAGAGTGAAGTCTGATGGAGTGAATTGCAGAAATGGGAAAAGTGAAGTAGGGCGTTTCTTCAACAATTACATCAATGCTCGGGGTAAAAGTTTAACACTACATTTAAACTATACTGTTCATACCAAGAAGAATCATCTGTTCAAAGCCAATACCAAAGCTTGAATGCTTCACAATCCCTTACCGCCTCAGGTCAAGGTACCACTCATATGGCTCCAGAGGCAGACCCATCTCCTTTATTCTGCAATACCAAAAATGTGAAATAATGAAGTCATCTAATCAGGCACATACTATTAGAATATCTTAATTTATCTAAGGACTCTCAAAACCCTCAACCAAAAACAAAGAAAAGAAATCACGGCAGAGCTCCAATTAGAGCAGAGCTCCGATTCCCTTTCTGGTTTGAAATCACGGCCACACACATCGCTCACAGTCACGACTCTTTGAAGAACGACGGAAGATTCGATGGAGGTCGGCGACAGCGAGATGATGGTGGTGGTGATTATCGCTCTATCAGGATTCTCAGGAGAGGACGGAGAAATCACAGAGGAGCGGTTGAACCGAACCAAGGTTAGGTTAGGTTTTTTCTTCTAAGAAGAAATGAAGATCAATATGAGCAGTCGAGAAGCAAATCACAAGAGAAAGATTTTGGCAGGAAATATTTTTAGGGGGAAAAAAAAGGGAGAATCACACACAGGTCCCAAGGATGACAAAAAAATACAATGAGGTCCCAACAAGAATTCACATTACACAAAAGTCCCTAGGGACTTCTGTGTAATTATATGTGAATGTAAAATGACCATTATGGACAACGGAAATTTACAATGAGACAAAGTATAAATTTACAACTGAAAAGTATAGATTTACAACAAATTTTAAAACCATCGTTTTTTTCCATTTGACTTCGAGAGGCTATTTACAACACACAAAGTATAAATTTACAACTGAAAAAGTATAGATTTACAACAAATTTTAAAACCATCGTTTTTTTCCATTTTGACTTCCAGAGGCTATTTACAACACACAAAGTATAAATTTACAACAGAAAAAGTATAGATTTACTACAAATTTGAAAACCACCGTTTTTTTCCATTTTGACTTCCAGAGGCTATTTACAACACACAAAGTATAAATTTACAACTGAAAAGTATAGATTTACAACAAATTTGAAAACCACCGTTTTTCCATTTTGACTTCCGAGGCTAACAAAGTATAAATTTACAACTGAAAAAGTATAGATTTACAACAAATTTTAAAACCATCGTTTTTTCCATTTTGACTTCCAGAGGCTATTTAGAGAATTTTGACAGCAATATAATTTCATATAATTTCAAAGTATTAAGTTGTATGAGTAAGTGGCTATTTGCACCCACTCCTTATGTATATATATACAACCCAACCCATTGCTTTCTATTTACAAGTCTTCTTCTACAATCGTATCTTTCCAACGCGTTTCGCCTGCCAGTTGGATTCTCGCTGTCTTCGTCGTCATCTTCACTGACGAACCGGTCCTCTCGGCGAGCAACTTGCTTGATGAGGTTGCTGCAAATCCTTCATCTCCATACACGTGAAGTTTAAGATCGCTCCTTGTTGCGTGAAACAGTGAGTTTTTATTTGCACCTTGTCGTAGCTTTGGAATTCACCAATCCTGGAAACCTCCAAGTTCCATTGGAGTAGAAGAAGGAGAGAAGAAAGAGAGAAGAAAAAGGGAGGGAGGAGAGAGAGAAATCATGGCGGAGAGAGACAGGAGAGAGGAGTAGAAGAATGAGAGAGGAAAGAGAGAAGAAAAAGGGAGGGAGGAGAGAGACAGGAGGGAGGGAGGGAAGGTCAAAATGGTAGTTTTACATTCACAAATAATTACAACCAGGTCCCTTGGGACTTTTGTGTAATTTCATGATTTTAAGGGACTTTATTGTGATTAATTCCCTTCCTTGGGACCTGTGTGTAATTCTCCAAAAAAAAAAGCTTCTGGCGGGAATCAGCCCAAATTTTTAAAAAAGAGTAAGTTTTGACTTTATAATTGGAGAGGGAACATGAAATTTTTTTTGGAGGGAATAAGATTTTCCACAGACATAAGTAAAATAATTAAATTTATGTTTTATTAAAGACTAATTAAATAAAATCTATTTATTAAATAAATTTAGAGACTAATTAAACAATTTATTAAATAAAAATTTTAAAAAATATAAGTAATTATTGAAATCAATTTATTAAAATTATTAAATTAAATTTAGTTTTTTTAATTATGGTTATATAATATATAAAATACATAATACACTATTAAAATAGATACAATTGAGGGGAATCTATCTGCTCAAATTTTTATTTTTTTTGCACGTCTTAAATTCCATTGCTATTTTGATATTTTTCCAGTAGAAGTAATACTCTAGATATAATTATAAGCATTACTCCCTCCAGTCCTAATTATAGAAGCAAATTTTAGAGTTGGTTTTGGTCCTAATTATAAGGGAAAGTTTTAACTTTTGTCATTTTTTTCCTATAATACCCCTATTTATACTTGCATTTGTTATGCCCAATTAAATAGATACTCTCTTGATAGAAAAAAATTTCCTTTATATATATGTGTTGATAAAATTTTACAGCACATATATATATGTTACGACTTTTTATAAGATTCATTACAATATGTCTCCCCACTCGTTTATCAGGTATCAACGATAAACGATTAAATGAAAAAATTATTAGACGATTGAAAATTAAGAAATACAAGTGTCGTTGTCCTTAATTTAATTAATTCGCAATAAAAAGAGTTAACATTTGGGGAAAAATTCACAGTAATAATTAAGTATTTCCTTTTATAATTAGTTTGACCAGAGTAGTTTATAGAAAATATTATTATGGTGTTTTAGAAAATACATATCATATGATATGCAATTCAACTAATTTTGCTTATGTAATTTGTAATTTTCAGAGGGTATTTTTGGAAAATACACATAATTAACTAATTTAACTTCATTCCTTAATCTCCCTAAATTCTGGTAATTTGCTCCTATAATTAGGACCGGATGGAGTATTTCTTAATAGAAAACGCAACTATATTAAGTTACAAAATATTTTATCACCTGCTTTGAATATATCAGAATCTTATCAAATTCTTTCCTCTCAGCAAAAGCAGCAACAACTTTTGGTATAGCTCTGGCTTTAATATATATTTTCAATGCAAGATCATTGTCCACAATCTGCATTATAATGCATGTCTCACAAGATCAGGAATACAAGGGAAAAGACATGCACAAAGTTAAATTAAATTAAGTATATTAACATATATCATGAAAATAGATAGTTCTATACCATATATCACTAATGTAATGTAAGTCTATTAACCTTACGTATGTTGTTCATTGGGATTATAAATTACTCAATATTACTACTTTTTTATCCAATTAATGGTAATGATGTTGGAATGATACAAAGAACTAAATTAAATTAAGTAAATGTTGTAGTCCTCGAATAATCATCACAAATAAGGCCCCTTTTTTAATTATTATTATTATACTAATTATTATTAGTATAAGCAGATTTAAAATAGAAATATACTTACCTATAATTAAACATCTGGGCCCATTTACTTTGCACAAAACTCGAAATTAAATGTAAGAGCTCATTAGTAGGTTTATTTTACTTGTGCTATCAACAACGACATACATAGTTCATCAAGTATACATTTGAGAGAATGTATATTTATGTGATCAATGATTTTTATGGAAATCGTTATATTTATATGTAATTTATTAAATTTCAATGTGGTCAGTGGTCAGTTAAATTGCATAAAAAAATGTTTGGTGAAATATGTTAGTAATTATGATAGTCTGGATTCGGAAATAATGTTAGAGTGGAAAGAATAGATTTTGTTTAAGTGTCAATGAATATATATAATGGTTAAAATGGGAAATAATGAATTAATACAAGCAAACCTTAATTTACTTATGTATTAACTAAGTATACATGTAATAAGAGGTATTATATATTGTTACATACTCATGAATAGTACTATCTCTTATAGTATACATCATAGGTCTTTTAATGTTATAGAAAAATTGATAACACGTGGCTTGGATGATATGTAGAATCTAAGCAAATATTTAGTTGCATTATATATAGTTCATGAAGCACACAATTTATTGTACATATTTTAAACCTCTCTCTCTCTCTCTCTCTCTCTCTCTCTCTCTCTCTCTCTCTCTCTCTCTCTCTCTCTATATATATATATATATATATATATATATATATATATTGAAGAAAATCAATATATATATTCCACGAAAGCTTTAACATTTGCTCCATTCCTCTCACTCTCTCATGCACAACACATTATCTCTCAAACTAACGTTATCTCACAATAATATGAAGAATTAATTTATTTATTCATAAGAAATTACATCAATAAACATATTTATTGTATAAATATCACAAGTCCAAAAAAAATTTGAAAAATTGCACATAACACTTTCAGCGGCGACACTAAGTCGCCACCGAAACACCCTTCGGCGGCGACAAATGAGAGTCGCGTTGAAAGTATTGACTTTTAGCGTCGACATTTAATGTCACCACTGAAAGTTAGACCTTCAGCGACGACAACAGAATGTCGCCACTGATTGTCACACTTTCAGTGGTGACAAAATATGTCGCCGCCGAAAGTCAATACTTTCAACGGCAACACTAGTGTCGCCGCTGAAAGTCTAACTTTCAACGGTGACTTTTAAAGTCGCTCCCAAAAGTGGTCGTTGAAAGTCATTTTTTTGTAGTGTCATCAGATAATTTGTTACTGATTTGCACTTTTACTTTTAAGAGACCGGACTTGCCACCTTTTGGCAATATTATATTGTAACAAGTATGACTAGCTACAGTAGAATCAAAGATTTGATATATGGAGCTATGTCTCTGTTTTTTCAGATGATGATGCAACAAGATATCATACTCCACATATATGCCTCCCTTTTTATAGATCAATAATAATATTAATAATTCCTAAGTAATTTTATGAGTATTGATACTAATTTGGATATGCAATTAATGTCTTTAACAATTTTATTCTTTTAAATTTGAATTTATTGTATAGGATTTCAAGAGCCTCAACATTTAGTTACAGGATGAATGTCTTTTTTATTCATGCATGCACTAGTGGAAAAAAGGCTTTTAAGACCGGACAAAAAAGGTACATTAGGACCGGACCCGCGAGCAGTCTTGTTCCAGGCGGTATTAAAAGTCGACCTTTAAGACCGGACTTTTACACGGTCTTAAAGATTTTCTTTAAGACCGGACATTTTAAACCTTCGGTCTTAAAAGTCGTACTAAATAAATCGAAATATTTTTGGTTCGGACCTAAAACTCAAACTTTAAGACCGGATGAAAGTCGACCGCTCTTAAAGATCCAAATATTAAGACCGGACAAATATCAATCCGGTCCTAAAGATAGCGGACTCTAAGACCGGAGGAATAATTACCGGTCTTAAAAGACTGACTTTCAAGACCGGATTGTTTCAATGGACCGGTCTTAAAAGACCAACTTTTAAGACCGGCTTAACACCTTTAAGAGCGGTGTTATATATACATCCGGTCTTAATATTTGAACATTTAAGACCGTATTTTTATTTGCAATCTAAATTTTCCCGTATTTTTCCCTGTTTTGTTCTTCTGATCAATATATATACACAAATCCACCATACAAAACAGCACATAAAAGTCGATATACTTTAAGCTACAAGCTATGAACATGAATAAATTGAATTGGGAAAAAGAATACAAATATTATCCACCATGAGTTATATGGCCTCTTAATTAAGTCTAAAACAACTAAAGTAATTTATAAAATAAGCTAACATATAACTAATTACAAAGGCAATGAGTTACAATACATGCGGCACGTAATTCAACATACAAATGTAGTCCAATATATTATTCACCATGCCTTCATTTGATTCCCACCCAACAACGTAACATGCATCCTCTTTTATAACATGCCCCTTTGAAACGGATCCGCCACAAAAACAAAACAAGAACAAATTCATATTCAATGATGACATTGTTTAATTAAGAACATAGACGACATATAATAATTGTTAAAACCTTAAAGTTTTCTAAGAATACGCATATGAATATTAATTACCTTATGAATTGACACTTTTATAAAGTGATATCCTCCCTTATCCCTTCTTGATGATCATTTCTTATGCGGGTTCATTATCCGCTTCATCTTCTTCGTTCATGTCGGTAGACCCCTTGTAAAGGAGTACTCTCGGGAAGATCACCATAATTTGAATGACTTTCCTCATCAATATCAATGACCCTCTTTCCTTGGAGAGCTACGAGACCACATTTTATTTTCTTGATCGGTGATATAGAACACTTGTTTTGCATGATCTCGCCATAATAAAAGGTTCATCTCCAAAACTTCTACTATTGACATCGACTAAAGTGAATCCTAGTCGATCGATCCGAACACCATTATTGACATTAACCCACTTGCATTTGAAGATGGGAAATCTAACTTTGACATAGTCCACCTCCCAAATCTCTTCAATAACCCCATAATATGGCATGACGCCAATTTAGGCCTCTTGTCTTTCGAAGCGGAGAAGTGCATAGATTCGGCCTCTAACATAACACCACCGTTACGGGTGTGCTCCTATCATCTAGGGACTTCGTGTAAAATGTATAACCATTGATCACATACGAATTCCAACTTATGACATCAAACTCGGGACCACGTGCTAACCATTTCATTGTCTCGAAACACATTCGAGATCCCTCGACCTTTTGTTTGAACCGATTTGCAAAAGTTACATTATGCTCCCTAATCAACCTTTGTTCGGTCATTCGATGGTTCTCTTTCCTTACTGCCTCTTTATGTGCGAGATATGCTGGCTTGAACTTCATCAACATTATTCAAGATGTATAAGTGGACTTGTGACAATTCATCACGATCCACACTCTTTACCGAAGCCCCACGTCTACCCCCTTCACATCTTGACGTTTTGGAAGCCCAATATGTCTTACTTTGGACAAATAATTTTGACAAAATTCCATGGCCTCTTGAAACATATTTCGAACAATTGATGCTTCAGGCGATGCGCGTTCTTCACATACCCTTTTAGGAATTTCATAGATCTTTCAATAGGGTACATCCACAGTAAATGGATAGGGCCGCACAACTTTATCTCCTCGCTAGATGAACAATGAGATGAACCATGATGTCAAAAAATGAAGGAACAAAAAGCTTTTCAAGGTGGCACAAGATAAGATATCCTTCATTCTCCAATTCATCCAACTTTTCAATCTTGAAAACTTTACTACAAACCGCATTGAAGAAGAAACAAAGTCTAGTCAAAACGACCGAAGATCATATTCGGCGATCCTCGAATAGCTCTTGGGAGTAGTTGTTGCATCAAGACATGACAGTCATGAGACTTTTGGCCTACTAATCTCAAGTCCTTCATCGAGACAAGCCTCTTAAAATTTGAAGAATACCCGAGGGAACTTTTGTGCCATGTAAACACTCACAAAGCTTCGTTTCTCATCCTTAGACAAAGTATGAGAAGCCGGGGACAATAAGTTCTCTTCCCATATGGCCTTGGATGCAAGTCTTCGCGTATTCCCATTGCTTGCAAATCCAATCTTGCCTTCACACCATCCTTCGAACTACCTTGTATGTTGAGAAGCGTGCCCACAATACTATCACATACGTTCTTCTCCACATGCATGACATCAATACGGTGTCTCACATCAAGATTGCGCCAATAGGGAAGATCAAAGAATACAGAAAAAAGGCCTTCTTTAATCGACGATATGGGTGGCCCCGTCTAAGAAATCTCCTATGTCCAAGATACACCGTCTTTCTTCCATGTTGAAGTTGATGGTAGCATGTGCCTTCTTCACAAACCGGACATGCTTTATGGCCTTTTACACTATACCACGACAAGTTCCCATATCTTTGGGAAGTCGTTTATAGTACAAAATATCATGGCTCTCATTCTAAAGACCTCCTTCTTGAAAGAGTCAAAAACATCGACACCTTCTTCCCACAACTCCTTCAAGTCTTCGATCAAGGGCTCTAGGTAAACATCTATGTCATTTCCGGGTTGTTTTGGTCCCGAAATCAACATAGACTGACATGATGTACTTTCGTTTCATGCATAACATAGGAGATAAGTTGTAAACAATCGGGACTACGGGCCATGCGGGTTTCACACATCGGACAACTCTGCTTCTCTTCAAACTCTTTTCTATATAATACACAATCATTCGGGCATGCATGGATCTTTTTGTACTCCATCCCCAGTGGACAAAGTATCTTCTTAGCATCATAGTAGCGATGCGGCAACACGTTATCATCCGGAAGCATGTCCTTCAAAGCCTCAAGCAATTCGAAAAACTCTTGTCGCTCCATCCATGACGTGCCTTCAAGCTTACCAATTTCAATACGGCGTTCAACAATTGGTATTTTTACACCACGGTATAGCGGTGTCTACGCATCACTGCACATATTACCATATGCATGTGATCGCTCAAAAGCCTCTTCTCCTACATCACGGATAATGTCCTCTATGCGATCATCCATATCCGTGTCATTATCATCAAAGGCCACTTCCCATGTTGTTTCCCACTTGATGGCACTTGTTCACCATGCCATACCCATACCGTATAAGTCTTACAAAATCCGTGACAAATTAAATGTGTGCGTATAACTTCGGGACATAGTCGACACTCATTCAAACATTTCACACAAGGGCAATAATACTTCCCCATCATCATGGGCATTTTTTTAGCAAATTCTATAAATTCCCTAACCCCATTTCGATATTCAATACTCGTTCGTAAAGCATCTATCCAAGCGTGATCCATAGTAGAATTCCTATATATTATTTAGACGAATTAAGAATTACATTTGGTCATAAATGCATCACGGTGAATCGAATAACCAAAATAAATGCAAGACGAGGAAATTAAATGCGGGGATGAAGGTCTTGTGGACTAACTTTGTAGCATATGCGTTTCTTTGAGTCGTCTTACTTCTCCGCTCACGAACGTTGATGTTGCGAGACAAGACAACAAGAGTAACCTAAAAACACTTGTTGGTCGGTTGGGTAGGTCTAAAGTGCAAATATAATCTTCAAAAAACAATATTCGTTAACAACAGAGAATACCCATAACAACATTACACCGATTTCGTTAAACCCATGAAAAACCAATAACGATAAGTGGAAAGTAATAAAGTTTTAACCGAAACATCTCTTACGGCTTCGTCTATAGACGTTTAGCTAAGGAACCAGAGAGTGATTGTCGAGAAAGGTACGCGAAGCGACGAAGGCGAGAGGGAAATTTCGAGTCGGAACACGAGTATTCACTTTCGGCGCGACAAGAGTTCAGAGAGGGAAATTTAATTTTTCCGCGCGACAAAGATACCTTATTTAGCTTTTTGGATTTTATTAATACCGGTTATTAATTAAATGTCCGGTCCTAAAGATACAACTAACATTTTAAGACCGGAATTTTAAAATTATCCATTCCTAAAATTTTATTAGATTTTTAATTTTTAAGACCGGATGTTTTTAAAACATCCGGTCCTAAAATTCAAATTATCTTTAGATCCGTTACTTATAAAATAAAATGTCCGGTCTTAATGGCCTTCGTGATTGGTATATTAAATCAATAAAATAAATGATATTTTTGGACAAAAATAAAGCAAAATTGGAGAATAAGTTTCTTTAATGAATTCTTGGAGAAGAGCCAAAAATTCATACGGTGTTCTTAATGTTTCTTACATTACTTGAGAATATATACACAACAACAAAAACACAAATGAAAAACAAGCTGAATATTATCATCCACAAGAATCGATGAACAACCTCGGCGATTTCGGCGTGAAGAGCATTAATTTCCGCATGGAGATCGGCAAGTTGTTGTCTTATTCTCTCCACCCGCAATATGAATGGATCATTACGGGAGAGCGGAGAGGGGTCGAGGTAGGCGCGCTGGGGCCAACGAGGTTGGAGAGGGGATTACGAACATCCGCATGGCCGGCTTCAAGATGACGGTTGAACTCGGCAAGAAAAGGATCGGAGAAGGATCGAGGGGTGCGGCATGAGCAATCTCTTCATCATCCGAAGAAATAACAATGGGTCCAACGACCGAGAGTCTTCGGAAACAATACGGCCTTGCACCATTTGGAGGAGCGCACCATATAATGATCTAGCCATGGCACGAGAGTGAGGCGTGTATGCACCCTACGAGCGGTTTGCTTGTATCTAACCATGGTTTGAGGATTTTGAGAAGTTGGGGCGAGCTAGGAAGTGAGGAGTTAACAAGGACAAAGAGGAGGTAGTGTGTGGAGTATATAAAGACGGATGGCGGGAGAGATAAACGTCGATGATGAATTCGTCAAATTACTTTTATACAAACTTTTAAGACCGGACTTTTATCTTATATCCGGTCCTAATTTTAATTCAATTACTTTTAAGACCGTCCTTTTATCAAATATCCGGTCCTAAAACTCATTTAAGACCGATATATTACTTGGTATCCGGTCCTAAAACTAATTTTAATTCAATTACTTTTAAGACCGTCCTTTTATCAAATATCCGGTCCTAAAACTCATTGTTGAAATGAAAGTTCATTCTTTTCAAGAGTCCCTTCCCCATTGTTGAAATGAATTCGAGTCTCTTCGGCTTCCACATAAACTTCCCAACTAGGCGTCTCCTCGTATTCGAGCAAATATGCGTCTCCTCGTTAATGTTTAGGCGTTTCACATTCTTCGGGATGGGTTCTCTATTTAAACCCGTTGTTACTTTCTTAACATTCATCTCCATCTCCTCCTAGAACCTCCACCGTAATGGCTTCTCCACCACGACGAGGTCCTCCTTCGGGCGAAATCCCGAGGCACCTCCATATCCTCCTCCGTTGCCTCCGAAACCGAACTTCGGGAGATCTTTGGAGCACTGATAGCCCGCGTCGATCATATAGACCGAAGCTTGGGCAAGCTGTTTCAGTCTATCACGCCGTCAACAACAAGTGAAAGCGGTACTCGACGCCAATGACGTTGAGTACCATACCTCGATGACGACGTCTCCAGGCCATTCCCTCCCTCCGACAACGATGGGGAGGATTAGAATTTTTAAGTTTTTTTTGTTTGCTTTGCCTTATGAGGCGTGAAAAAAAAATTATTAAATAAAATTTTTATTTCCCAATCGCCTTCCTTGTTTGTCTTTAACTTTATGTTCTTTTTCTCCGACAACAAGAACAAACAAAACATTGTCCTATTCGTGGTGATCAATCTTAAAAATTTGAGAATAAAGTTAACAGATTGCGACCATACAAAACAAAACAAAAAAACATTATTTACCTTTTTTCGAATAAAAACAAACAGAGTGACGACTATTCTCAAGTTTGGACCATCGTTGTCTTCCCCTCTACTTTTCCGGATGTGATGAAAATTTTCAGTGTCGTTTTCGTTATCTTCTTTCTTTTTCCGACAAAAGAAAAGGGACACCGATGGCGTTCTTCACATCCGTAAAAGTAGAAACGAGAACAACGAAGCACAAAACTTGAGAAGAACGCCGAAACATGGTTGCCTTGAACCCTAACGATATGTCTGAAAATCGAGTCACCAACTCTATTTAAATGAAGAATATTAGGACCGGACGTATAAAATTCCTCAGTCCTAAAAATTAAGCTTTATTTTAAAATTTAAAGTTAGGAGCGGACAACTAACAAATATACGGTCCTAAAGGTTTCGGCAATCTTTTAAATAAAATGAAGACTTTTAAGACCTGACTACTAACAAATAAACGGTCCTAATAATTTAGCCGTATATTTTCTATACTTTTAGGACCGTACTTTTAACAAATATAAGGTCCTAAAAGTCTCTACCCAAATTTTTAGAATTAGACGAAGACTTTTAGGACCGGATATTTGTTAAATATACGGTCTTAAAATGGACGAGACCTTTAGGACCGTACTTTTAACAAATATACGGTCCTAAAAGTCTCTATCCATATTTTTAGAATTAGACGAAGACTTTTAGGACCGGATATTTGTTAAATATACGGTCTTAAAATGGACAAAGACCTTTAGGACCGTACTTTTAACAAATATACGGTCCTAAAAGTCTCTACCCAAATTTTTTAGAATTAGACGAAGACTTTTAGGACCGGATATTTGTTAAATATACGGTCTTAAAATGGACGAAGACCTTTAGGACCGCACTTTTAAAAAATACGGTCCTAAAAGTCGCGAATACTTTTCGTGAGCCTCATCGGCTCATTTTCAACATCCTTTGTACCTCAAATTTCAAGCACTAAATAGCTTTATCCACCATCCCATTCATTCAGAAACCCAAAATGGACACACACAAATTGTTCGAAAAAATAAACAAATTTATTATTGAATTACATTGCTATATTTACAAATGAATTAATTAGCTAGTCGAAAAAATAAACATATGTACAGAAGGCTATTGTTGCTACAACATCATATATTATTTACAAATGAATTAATTTAGGACATTAATTATTGTCTTGACTTGGATTTTCTAAGACTAGTTTATACGAGATATTCACAAAAACCTCGCGTATGTGCTCGATTTCATCATCATCAAATGGCTCTTCACGGGCAAACCTCTGTAACATCAAAGACAGAAATGAATTAACATATTATGTGCATATTTCATATGTAACATTAAGCCATCGATGATGAATTCAGCCATAACATCTTACCCTTAAAGTGACTTTAGTGTTTCCCTTCGTCACAATATCATATAAGTGTTTCATGACGTACGGGCCACATAAGTTCGATCGTTTCGGTTGCCGACGGGTCTAAAAATAACAATAAATATATATAAGAGCATATATAGCTTCTTGACCAACTTGAAGGCAATTATGTCATGTCCAATTATGTACTAACCTTAATTTTGTGCCATTTAGGATCCGTGAGCTGAGCACCACGCTTTTTTACATCAACACGGAAGGTCTTCATGGCACTATCATCAAAATCGAAATTTATCGGTAATGTTCCTGAAAATTCACAACAGAGATTTCGAGACAAGACGATCAAAATGACATTCTTACTTGTTGATCATCGGTTGCAACGTAGTCGATGGATCGTTGTGAGTGGAGCATAAGAAGATAACATAATGCAACTCCATGTTCATGATGACCAACCGCCGATGGTTGCTGAAAATTCACAGCGATAAAGTACTCGGTGATATATATATATGTAGCATAATTATATTAAGTGAATTGCGAGACAAGTATATATGTATACCCGAGCCAGTGTGGAAACAAGTACACCTTTCTTTGCACTTTACACAACCTATTTGATATGTACTCTGTCTCAATTCCAGAGGTAGTGTTGTGCTTGCATACACCGGGCACAAGAATCCAAAATCCGAAATTCGCCTCTTGAACCAGTTTCTCGTGCATGCACCTACAAGAATGACATCGATGAGGGAATTAGTATATATGTATATATGTGTGTCTAAACGGTGCATTTCAATTATGTAATCAAGGAAGAAGATACTTACTTCATAAATAGTTGAACACATGCACTAGTAACCTCGGCTCGAGGAGCGGCATGGACTCTACATCTTCATTATCAACTAAAAGCGGTTGAGGATGAGGAGGCCTACTACTTCATTGACAGGCCACGATTTATCTTTAAACCAATTTTTGGCTACCAAATCTTTTATTTTTTTTGGGAGAGGGACAGTGCATCAAAGATCACCTCTTCAAGCGACACTCGACTTCATCATCGACCATTTGTTCGTGGTGTACGGTTGATCCCAAATTGTGGACAGTCCCTTTAGCAACCAATTGTCTATGACCATCACGATCCTCCACATACAGATGACAAGGTTGCTCTGACTCTGACTGTCCAACAATGCAGCTCCCTCTAGTGCTCTCTGCTGCATAGGTTCACTGAAGGTGTCAAGGGATCCACACTGGTCTCGGCCGAGAGCTCGGGAGGAACTTCATTTTCTCCATCTCCTCCTTCATCTTGCTCATCTCAGATTGAAACATCCTCAATGTAGCATCTTTCACCGGCGATTCCTCACTTAATTTGGCGGCGTCGATCCATCTCCTCCCGGGTAACCATACTTTGTCTCGTGGCGTTTGGATTTACCAAAGTATTGCTTTAGGCCTACCCGTCCTCCAATCCCCTTACACGCCCGCGTGATCTGGTTTCCGGTCGCGGCGGTCAGAACATCATTCCTCCCGTCCGACGCAAAAGATCCCTCTGCCTCCTTCTTTTTAAGATCTTCTGTAAGATACGGATAACGAGAAGCTTAGTGATGAAACATGTTTAGTAAGTAAAAATAACAATATCAATACTTACAATTCGTTTAAGCAACTACACGAGTTTTTCACTCGTGTAGGTGCCGCTTGGCTTTTGCCGAATATACAACCGAGCTCCTCACGACGTATTGGAGATGGCGGCTGGTCAACTACCGTAGAAGGATTGGATTCAACTTCATCTTCCAATCTCTTCCGTTTGGTCGCCATCAAATCTTTTTCGGCCTTTTCATATCCGCCGCGAGAAGCCCCTGTGTGGGCAATCATTCTTTCTCCCAATCTCCGATATTTTTCCCTTATTTTACGTGAATCGGGATTGAAAACAACTATATATCAATTATGAATTCCAGCCATGTCACTAACGAAATTAGAGAACTTCTGCTTGATATGAACGTCAAACATTAGTCAAATTCACTTCATCAAGTTTCAACATTTTACTTAAGGAAGATGTAGCATTGTAGAAGAAATTGGGAAAACCAAAGGAAAGGGAGTTGCGAAATGCTGCCAACTCGGTCAATTCATTCATTCATCATAAATGGTTCCTACACATATTAGAATAACTAACTAACTAACAACAACGTCTAACCATGGCCATTACAGTTTACATATCAAACTTGCATGGAACTAGGACATGCTCCTCTCATGCAGGACAAAGGCAGCAAATGTATACTTCTATTCACACACCAAACCATTTAACTAACAGGATTAGATGTACACAATAACATTCACATATCCTCACAGGTTAATAAGCAAACAAAAGTGCAAACAAAACTAAATATAACTCACCGAGCTTCGGGAGTGGTCCGCTTCGAACAAATTGTTGCCAAGTTTGTTCATCAATAAATTTGTACTTGTCCCGGGGTTGATGGTCGGGCTTCTCCTCGGCAAAAATATAAGTGTTAGCCGAAAGGTCTTAAACTTCCTGAACCGCTCAGCACAATAAGACAATGTTGAGTCTTTGAACTTCTCAGACTCAGGGACGGTGAATGTAAGCCGGATAGTGTCCCACATAGGATCCTTTATTGTTTTTTGGTCCACATTTTTCCACTCATCAGTCAAAATGCTAACCTTGCTGCGTACTAGAACGCCGACAAAACTAGTATATGTGCTTTTATTAGGACCGAAAGGTTGCAAATTTTCATCAAAATGAATCTCGATCTTCGTCCCGGTATTCCGACTAAGGGATACTTCCATCATTCGTGTGCCGCTTCTACCACGGCGTGCACGGCGCGAGGAGGCTCAATGTGAGATGAAGAGGGTTCGTTTGTCCGACCCTCCCGGTCAAACCAAGATCGGAGTTTCAAGAACACGAGTGGAATCGTTTTCACCGTTCATTTTCAAGACAAGAAGAGAGGAATGCACGAGAAAATGAGGGAGTAACAGAGGCTAACGGTGCGCGGGCGAGGAAGAGAGGTAATGGAACAGGAAGGGTTTCGCAACGTGAACGGGG
Organism: Acacia pycnantha; assembly: GCA_025563575.1. Classification (NCBI taxonomy): domain Eukaryota; kingdom Viridiplantae; phylum Streptophyta; class Magnoliopsida; order Fabales; family Fabaceae; genus Acacia; species Acacia pycnantha. The sequence goes on along the minus strand of JAMWYP010000002.1, from coordinate 1,634,235 downwards.
TTCTTCGGTGAGAGTATGAGAGTGACAATGTGAGAGTGACAAAAGCTTCCGCGTGAAGTTAACGTTTGGCGCTTCATTTTTAAGACAGGACAAATACACATATACGGTCTTAAAAGATAACCTTTAAGACCGATCTCTATATATGTCGGTCTTAAAATTAATTAATTTTTATTCAAACTTTAGTACCGGCCAAATTTTTGGTCCGTTCTTAAAAGTCTAACTTTTAAGACCGGTCATTCTGTAACTATGGTCTTAACATTTATTACTTTTTTATTTAAACTTTATTACAGGACAAATTTTAAGTTCGGTCTTAAAAATCAAAGTTTTAAGACCGGCTTTTATATAAGTTCGGTCTTAAAACTTTAATACCTTTATATTTATATTTTTCCGTATTATTTTGGAGTGTAGAAAATATAAGTCGCCTTGATGAGATTTCTACATAAAAGTATTTGATATTTCAATTTTTTTATTAACATTTTTAAGGCCGGTTGTTATTTTAACAGTGCGGATAAGATCTATGAAAAATTGATCGAATAAGAAGTTCTTTATATTTACAAATATGCCACCGGTCACATATTTAGGACCGGTCGATAATTAGTCCGGTCTTAATGAGGCGTCCTTCATTGTGTAAGAAGTTCTTTTTATTTACAAACTGCCACCGGTCACACCATTAAGACCGGTGCTTCATTTATCCGCTCTAAATGAGGCGGTCTTATAGCCCTTCATTGTTTAAGAAGTTCTTTTTATTTACAAAACTGCCACCGGTCACACCTTTAAGACCGGTGCGTCGATTATCCGCTCCAAATGAGGCAGTCTTAAAGCCCTTTTTTGCACTAGTGATGCATTTAGAGAGACATAATATGTGTGGGGTCCATCATAATTTTATGTCCATTGTCCCTCATTTCTATCTTTTTTTTCACAATATTCCTTCCAATTCTCTTTTTGATGCACTCGAGTATAATTGTAAAAAATCAAAGCAATAAAGGTATCTCGCTTTGAGTGTGTTCTGTGAACACTCGAACTCAATTGAGAGTGGCTTTGAATATCATATGAGTGTCAGATACTCTACTCGAGTGGAAGTCCTTTCTTGACATTCTTACTTCTTCCTCTCTATATGTAAGACTATTCAGCTTTTCCAATCTCTTAGCATTCAAGTGTATTTGTTCTGTACTTCGAGTGTACACTTTGTATTATGATGTTCTTTAGCATTCCGTCAGCATTTCAAGTGCCAATTGTCCTCACTCAAGTATTCTTTTTCTTCACTTCGAGTGCATGTGAGTTAACTCCTTTCTCACGCCCTGGTGTTTCTACACTTTGAGTGCTTGTAGGTTGCACTCAAGTGTCTCACTCAAGTGTTACATTTTCACACTTCGAGTACCTACAATGTTAAATTCACATAAATATCTCAATACTCGAGTTACAATTGTATCTCCACTCGAGTGCCACACTCAAGTATGCTTTTTCTTCACTCGAGTGTTTGCCAATGATGATGTTGAGTCTTCTTCAGTTGCTCATCACTCGAGTGCTTGAAGCCCTCACTCGAGTACACCACTCGAGTGCTTAGTATTGCACTTTGAGTGTTGCTTGAATTAAGGTAGCTTTTGTAGGCATCCTCTTGATGACACTCGAGTTCTAGATGTTTCACTTGAGTGAAAGCCTTTAACTTTCACTGTCACTTGAGTGACATTGCAAGTGATTCCTTATCTATTTGACTTTGTTTTTCAACGAATGAGCAAAGGATCTTGCAAAACAAAATATTAGGAACTCTGATGCTTAAATTAGTGATTAAATCATCAAAACATACTTAAAATGAATAGTATATGAAGAATATTACTTACAATTCATTGTGATTTACCATTCCCAATTCTCGTCTTATATAAAGGAATTGTTCTTTCGCTAACGACTTTATGAAGATATCAGCCAATTGAAGATGGGTAGGAATGAACATCACTTTAATGTCTTTCCTTTGAACATGATCTCTGATGAAGTGATGTCTTACATCAATATGCTTGATTATTGAATGTTGAACATGATTTTTGGCCAAGCTTATTGTACTCGTGTTATCACAGAGAATTGGAATCTCCTTAAAATAGATACCTAGATCTTGAAGTTGTTGTTTTAGCTATAGCACTTGAGCACAACAGAGCTGAGGAACTGACATTGTTCGCTGATTCTATCAGTTTTGTATCCACTATGATCTTAATCTTAGTAAGAAATGAGATATTTATTACCTCCTTTTGGATACAAAATTCCAAGTTTTGCTATGTCGGCACAATATCTTAATATCCTTTTTACCATCTCGGCATGTGATTCTTTTAGAGCGAATTGATACCTTGCACACATCCCTACACTAAATTGGATGTCTGGCCCACTAGCAGTTAGATAGATCAATAAGTCGATCATTCCTCTGTACTTGATTATGTTAAAATCTGGCCCTTTAACATCAACGTCCAGTAGTATCGTTGAGCTATTGGTGTATTAGCTCAATTGCAATGATCTACTCCATATTTTTTGAGGAGCTCTTTGAGATATCTGGTTTGGGAAATAAATATCTCATTCTTCTTCTACTATATTTGAAGCCCGAGAAAAAAAAATTCAATTCTCCCATCATAGACATTTCAAATTCTCCTGACATAATCTTAGAAATTCTTAGCAGAGAGAATCATTAGTATAACTAAATACAATATCATCAATGTAAATTTGCACAATTAATAAATCATTTTTCTTGTGCTTGATGAAAATTTTGTGTCAACATTTCCTCTAACATATTCTTGTTCTATGAAGAATTTTCTCAGTCTTTCATACCAAGCTCAAGAAGCTTATTTGAGACCATAAAGAGCCTTCTTAAGTCTAAAAACATGATCGAGTTTGGACACATCTTCAAAACCAAGGGGTTGTTCAAAGTAAACTTATTCCATAATGAATCCATTTAGAAAAGGACTCATAACATCCATTTGATAGAGCTTGAATCCTTTGATGTACGAAAGGCTATGAGTACTCGGTCCGTCGTGGAAAGCAACGAACCGGGTATGGTCTGTAGTGGCTCGGTTCCTGAGAGGCCAAGGTCTCTCAATTTTCTGCATCTCGGTCAATGCTACCTCCCTCCAGAGCTGGGAGCGGGGGACATTTAAAGGGGTATATTTGTCATACTTACTCCTCGCATCAGATTTTGCATTGGGGGATTTACTGTCTGGGTTTCTTCCCCGACGGTCTTGTTTGCGGCCCTCGGACTGGTTCTTGTCCCTCGGAGGTGTCTTCCTATCCTGTTCCCTCTGAGGAGCATTTGCTAGGCGCATTTTCTCCATTTCCAGATATTTCTTCGATCGCGTTATAAAGTCGTTCAGGTTCTTGGGAGGTTCCTTAAAAAATGATTCGGCTAGCCGAGATTCACTATTGAGGCCGGTGGCTATCAAGTGTACGTGTACCACTTCCTTTAATCCGCGCACTTGTAAGGTCGCGTCCCTAAATCGATCCAGATAACTTTGGAGTGTCTCCCCATGTCGCTGCTTAATTTTGTCCAAAGTGTATTGCGACTTCGGTTGTTCTTTGTTGGTTGCAAAATTCAACTCAAATGCCTCCGCCAGCTCAAAATTTATCGACCTCACAGGCAAGGTATGAAGCCATTTTAATGTCGCTCCTTTGAGCGTTGCAGCAAAGATTCAGGTGATGACAGGCTCCCTGAGTCTTCTCACGAACATAACTACCTCGAAATTTTCGACGTGGGTAGTCGGGTCTTGGGTTCCATCATATTTAGTGAGGTCGGCCAGATCGAAATTGTCCGGGTAAGGCGTGTTGAAAATATCATCTGAGAAAGGGCTGGTATTGTCCTACCCGATGTACCTTCTCCGTGGTACCGCTATTGCTGGACACCGTGGAGGTCTGCCTCCTCGGTTCTCATTCTCTCGATCCAAATTCTTGTCAGGGTACCGCGGGCTCTTGCCTCGGCCGTTCTCCGACCTGTCCTTCCCCTGTCGATCGCGCAAAGTTTCTCCATCTCGGTCCTTTTCTCGGGTTCTACCGTCCCGGCCCTCCTTGGAGGACGCGGACTCCCTCTGCTTTAGACGTTCTTCAAGTCGCTGCATGTGCAGGGAGGTTCGGTTTTTCGAGGTCTCCATACGTCTAAGCATTGAGCTCAGAGTGTTTTGTAGGAAGAGAATGTCTGGGTGTCTGACTGGGAAAGCTTCCGGGATTGGGTTCTGCGGTCCTTGGTGGACGTCTGTTTGTTTAGGGTTTCATGCTGCCGAGGACTCCGTGTCTGACGGGTCGTCGACTAGGTGCCCATTATTGTGGGCGGAGTTGATTGGTTCGTCGTACCGCAACGGTGAGTTCTAATCTTCCCCTGCATGTCCATTATCGTGGACGAGGTTGACCGGATCCTCAGCATGTTGTTGCTACCGCGACAGTTGGTTAGGCAGCGGTGCTGTCTCTGCCTGCCTTTGGCTTGTACTTCTTGTATTAACCCTCATTGGTCACGGGGATCGAAATTTATGGTCCTCACAGACGGCGCCACTGTTCTCGTATAGAACAAAGATATCCAGCCTGATGGGCTGGTGCTTTGATATTGGATCAAAGGTCTCTTCCTGAATGCCTATGAGGAAAGCACCCAGGAGAAAGTAGGATCACTGTACACAACCAGGCTCTTCGCTAAGGGGGTGGGGTGTGTGCACAGTGTGACTATATGTAAATAGAGATTAGAACGTGTGTACCTTAGGGTTTGACCTCAGTATTTATAGAGTGTACCTTAGGTAGGATATTCTGGGCCTCACGTGATCTCCGGCCCCAGGATCCTAACTACCCAATCATATCCGAAGACACTCCTTGATTATGTGGGAGTTAGGATCCTCCTTGATATTAGATAGGATCGGGTGTGCCTTATCTCTACAGTTGGGCCTTACCGTTATTGGGCCTTGTACAGGTCCGTAACAATTCCCAATTGAGATCTTTAAAAGAAACAAATATAATACTATAATTATAAATATAAATGTGCAAATGTTCAAATTTAGGAGAACTAATCAACCGAAAAAATAGGGATTCCAATAAATTAATTATGACTTTTTAAATTAATAATGGGGAGGCAGATAGAAAATGTTAAGTAAATATTTAATTCAATATTTTAATTCTTCAGTTTGAGATTTTTAAAAGGAATGAATATAATACTAAAATTATTAATATAAATATGTGCAAATGTTCAAATTTAGGGGAACTATCTTAACTAAATAAAAGTAAAGTAGTAAATTACATGTCCTTAGCCGACACGTCAACGAAATTGTTGGGTCAAAAGTTCAAAACATTAAAATAAAAAATAATAATAATGAGAGGCAGTTTTGAAAAATAGATAATGGGGAAGGTAGTTACACAAACAATTGAAAAAATAAGGATTCCAACAAAATAAATTACAAATTTTTGAATTACTCATCTGAACTATATAAAGGTAGAACAATAAGTATCTTTCTATTCGACACGTCAGCAAAATTGCACACTCAAGTCATTAAAATAAAATAATAATAATAATAATAATAATGAGAGGCTGTTATGAAAGAAAGATAATAAGAAAGGTAGTTACACAATCAATTGAAAAAATAGGGATTCCAATAAATTAATTACGACTTTTAGAATTACAAAAATAACCAGAGTCGAGCCTTGGAGCGTAAGAGTAACTGATTCCCATTAAAACGATAACCAGAGTGTAATACAGTGTTGATACAGCATCCTATTGTTCTCATAGGTAATTACGTAAAACGATAAAGTGACAACTCCGTCTCAGAGCTCACTCGTGCTACATGCCCTCCAACAATGAGCTTACTCGTGCAGCTTGCCTCGATCTCCGATCCGTGGTCCTCCTAACCCTGAAGCTATAGCTGAGATTCAATTTATCGAATTGAATCTCAGGTAACGGTTAACCTTATGCTCAAATAAAACAGTATAGGGAATGACAGATATTCATGACATAACAGCTATGATCAATATAATGACAGTACATAAGCGTAAAGCAGTATGTAAGCCCCATAAAGTGCATGCACTATTCACCGGTGCCACGATGTACGGTCGTGTCCTCGGCGCTAGGAAAACTCTAACGGTATTACTACATCTATAACCCGTGTGGCTGTATGTATAATCGGTAACCCTGAGCAGAGTCTCTAGCAGTGAATGTATCTCGGTGACTCCTAACAGAATCTCTATCCGTGAATGTACCTATCACATATATGTATATGAGCAGCACTAGATTAGTGTTACAGTACGCGAACGTACCTTCGTTGATGTACGTAGATGTTTTTTACGGAAACTGTACTTTTTTACGGAAAAACGTGAAATGTCCAACAGCGGCTCGTCGGACAGCGTATCGACAGTAGATCAAAGTTTCTGATGTCCTATAAGAGTAATATCACTTTCATTAGTGATTTGACACTATAACTGGCATTTTAGGTAAAAATTATCATTTTGCCCCTATGCCCCTAATTGGCGGAATTTCGCCAGCACTTCGTTACTCTTACAAATTTTCTTCCCGAAATTTCGCGAACTTGACGCAATTATGATTTTCGAAATTCTAGACTAAAATAGCCCTATCATATGATATCTAATCATACTTTGAAAAATAAAGGCTACTCTAGCATTACTACTCTAACTATTGAAAGAACTACGAAGATTTCAACTTTCGGGGACTCAATCCCTACTATGTTTTTACCTCGTCAAGCATATTTTTCAATGCAATGAGGCCTAAAAATCAATAGTAGGAATCTCACTCCCTACTTGCTAAAACTATCTAACAATTCTACTAACTACGAACTAAAGACTAAAGACTAAAGTGAAAGACTTACCGTTGAAGACTTCGCGAGAATTTTCCCCAGAGCTTCTCTCTCTACTTTCTCACTCAAGGATTTCGGCCAAGAGGAGTGGAATTTGGTGTGAGAATTTTGAAGAGGGAGCATGTCCTATTTATAGAATTTTGGAGGGACAAGGTTGGAATTTTTGAAGTTGTTTCCAACCTTGGAAAATCAACATGAAATTGGTGTAAAATCCTTGGCCATGGGAGGGGGCTGGTCGACATTGAGGGCTGGTGTGGCAGCAAGGGAGTGGTCCAAAAATGATGCATAAACTTGCTTTATGCCCGGTCTAATGGAATTTCCCCGATCGGTACCCGATTCGCGTGATTTCGGAAAAATCTCAAACTTCAGGATTTACAACTTTGAAACCATTTCCTCACTCATTAGAAATGTCCAAATTAACCTAAATTTTGATTCCATATAGGGCTCCAACAGTCCAGTTGAAGTTTCCTCGAAAAACGTGTCCGATCGCGTCCGGTTTCAGAACGCATTTCTGAAATTACCAACTTCTTCAGAAAAATTCACTGATTCCAAATATGTCAAAATAAATTCAAACTCATGCCTAGATGTTGAGTTAGAATTTATTTTCTCTATATCCAAAAATATACCTATATGCATTTTCCCTATTTTGTTTTATTAGGAAATGCACAAACGACTTCAGAATTTACTTAGTAAGAGTCTAACGGAAGACAAAATTCCACTGATCATTATTTTTCCCTGACTTTGGAAATCTCATTCCTAAATCTCTAGATAGGATCCGTTTCCTAATTTCTAAATTACTATTCACACTTTTTACTTTAATTAAATTATAATACTATAATATTATCAACTTGCATATATATCTTTTACATATATATATATATATATATATATATATATATATATATATATATATATATATATATATATATATATATATTTCTCTTTTCTTGGGTCCAATATTTCGGCTGACCCTTTATTTAATTTAATAAATATTTATTTTTTTATTAAATTAATTATTTAATCATTTATTTATTTACTTTTTCCCAAAAATTCCACAAAATTACCTAATTGGTCCATTCTTGTATTTAGGCCTAAAAATACCTAAACTCAACTATTTTTCTCCAAAATTTCCAATTAATTAATAAACATGTTTTTACTAATTTTAAGCCAATAACCACTAATTTTAGGGTTTCATATAATTATTCATGAATTTTCCTTGCTTATGCTTAAGTAATTAGCCCAATATTACTTAATTACTTAATTATCACTTGTTGATAATTTTCTTAATTAGAATGTCTTCTTTCCTCATAACTTTTACACTGACATCTTTGTTTTCATGTCTCTTGCATTAACATTAGCATTTCCATGCCTCCTACATTATTCTATAGTTATAAGGGTATTATGGTCTTTTTATTACTTTTTGAACATTCTTATACAATTTCTCCAAGTTCATAATTTATTAAATTATCATAATTAGATATAATATATTCTCCTAATTCACTTGGCCATTTTACTGCCTTTTAGAATTTTTCATAATTTTTCTAAGTTAATTACCCTTTCCAGGGGTATTTTTGTCATTTTGGCACTTTGGCCCTTAAACTCTCTAATTTCCTACAGAAATTTACTTAGAACAATAGACTATATTTCCACGAGTCTTACGATCATAATTTCACTTATGAGAAATAACCCATTTATTTATCAAAATATAATATTTCAGATAAATAAATATGCGGGTATTACATTTCTTCCCCCCTTAAACAAAATTTCGTCCTCGAAATTTGTACTCGACCATCTAAACTTTGTACTATCTAAACTCCGTCCCACTCGGACTTTGGACTATACGCGTCGGATCTTTACTTTGTCTGCCAGTCGCCCTTCTTGGTGATCAGGAATTCGCCTCGGTTTATCCATAAAGATCTTATCATTTCGTACTTTGATATATAATGTGTCTCCGTGGTTCCCACACACCGCGGTTAACACTACAAATACCAAAATGGATACCAAAAATGTCCCCATGGTTCCTATGCCCCATGGTAACATAAGATTTCTCCTACATAATGACTTGATCACGGTCGAATACAACTTGAGAAAACGTTCTGGAAGTCTAACCATGTTCGAGAATAAGGCTATCTAATAGTGACTGGTTTGTTTTCAACGAATACTTGAATGATCTCCTGAAATGATCTCACGAAATGCGAACTACATTCGCCCTTGAAGTGTTCTATTGACACCGGCTTCGAAGGATATATGATCACCACAAGATCCTAACGATCCTTTGTGATTTGGACAAACTATTTAGAAATGTGATCAATCATATCCAATCTAGAAAATTTCTGCCCCGGCAATTCCGTTGACCAACTTAAGTGTAGAGCAGCATGTATAATTGGTGACCCTAAACGATGTCTCTTTCCCATATGTATAATTGGTGACTCTAGCAGAATCTCCATCCGAGTCGGTGACCCTAGACAGAGCCTCCATCCGAGTCGGTGACCTTAAACAGAGCCTCTATCCGCTTGTTACTTATTTTCTACGTCGCTGCTAGTTTTGGTTCACCACCGGTGGTGTTCGAGTGTAAGGCAATCTTGACAAGATGCCGGAATTAGATAATGGGGTTGATCATTGATCTGGAAAGTGGGTATTTGTTTTCGAATAGTTTCCTATTCAACTTATAGTAGTTGATGCTACATTGAAAACTCGAGTCTCTCATTCGAGTGGTAGATTGCTAGTTGAGCTTTGCGATCCTCAGGCGATCTATTACTTTGAACACCTTCTCTAATCGCTTGACCAACCCTCTCGCCATGTCTAGCTTTCCTCGAAAGGTTGGTGGCTTCAGCTTACAAAACTGGTTAACCCAGTATTGAGTTTTTTCTCTCCTCTCCTGTGTCGTGGAGGTGATCGGGATCTCTCAGACTCATTTATCTTCCTCATCTTCTTCAGCGTTCCTTCCTAGAAACGGGTACGGAAATACGTATCAGAAATTTTTATACATGAGTCAAATCGCATGTACGTATCGTTATTGGTCTCGGAGTTTCATGAATTGTCGGGGTTTTGTCTTTCTCTCGTAACTCTGATTTACGAGCGTTGCGTCTCCTTTTCCCGGGGTATAGGGCGTACGGATTTCTATCTCTGCCCATCACTACATTACACCAAGGTCATATCAGTACTCATTTTCAAAACGTGCTCAAAGTTTAAAAGGCTTGAGAACCTAACTCCGTTATCCGAACAGAATGGCCAGGTAAGTGTCTACCATGGGGGCCTCACCGACTTATACGGCGACTCAATGGCTTACCCACGTAGACTAACCGTGCCTTAGGCACCAAACTGTTCGTGGTAACATAGTTAAATTCATGCCAGAATGTCATGCTCTGATACCATAATTTGTAACATCCCAATTCCAGTGCCAATTTTTTTTTTTAAAAAAAATCAGAGTCGAGCCTTGGAGCGTAAGAGTAACTGATTCCCATTAAAACGATAACCAGAGTGTAATACAGTGTTGATACAGCATCCTATTGTTCTCATAGGTAATTACGTAAAACGATAAAGTGACAACTCCGTCTCAGAGCTCACTCGTGCTACATGCCCTCCAACAATGAGCTTACTCGTGCAGCTTGCCTCGATCTCCGATCCGTGGTCCTCCTAACCCTGAAGCTATAGCTGAGATTCAATTTATCGAATTGAATCTCAGGTAACGGTTAACCTTATGCTCAAATAAAACAGTATAGGGAATGACAGATATTCATGACATAACAACTATGATCAATATAATGACAGTACATAAGCGTAAAGCAGTATGTAAGCCCCATAAAGTGCATGCACTATTCACCAGTGCCACGATGTACAGTCGTGTCCTCAGCGCTAGGAAAACTCTAACGGTATTACTACATCTATAACCCGTGTGAAACTGTATGTATAATCGGTAACCCTCAACAGAGTCTCTAACCGTGAATGTATCTCGGTGACTCCTAACAGAATCTCTATCCGTGAATGTACCTATCACATATATGTATATGAGCAGCACTAGATTAGTGTTACAGTACGCGAACGTACCTTCGTTGATGTACGTAGATGTTTTTGACGGAAACTGTACTTTTTACGGAAAAACGTGAAATGTCCAACAGCGGCTCGTCGGACAGCGTATCGGCAGCAGATCAGAGTTTCTGATGTCCTATAAGAGTAATATCACTTTCATTAGTGATTTGACACTATAACTGGCATTTTAGGTAAAAATTATCATTTTGCCCCTATGCCCCTAATTGGCGGAATTTCGCCAGCACTTCGTTACTCTTACAAATTTTCTTCCCGAAATTTCGCCAGAACTTCGACGCAATTATGATTTTCAAAATTCTAGACTAAAATAGCCCTATCATATGATATCTAATCATACTTTGAAAAATAAATGCTACTCTAGCATTACTACTCTAACTATTGAAAGAACTACGAAGATTTCAACTTTCGGGGACTCAATCCCTACTATGTTTTTACCTCGTCAAGCATATTTTTCAATGCAATGAGGCCTAAAAATCAATAGTAGGAATCTCACTCCCTACTTGCTAAAACTATCTAACAATTCTACTAACTACCGAACTAAAGACTAAAGACTAAAGACTGAAAGACTTACCCGTTGAAGACTTCTGCAGAATTTTCCCCAGAGCTTCTCTCTCTACTTTCTCACTCAAGGATTTCGGCCAAGAGGAGTGGAATTTGGTGTGAGAATTTTGAAGAGGGAGCATGTCCTATTTATAGAATTTTGGAGGGACAAGGTTGGAATTTTTGAAGTTGTTTCCAACCTTGGAAAATCAACATGAAATTGGTGTAAAATCCTTGGCCATGGGAGGGGGCTGGTCGACATTGAGGGCTGGTGTGGCAGCAAGGGAGTGGTCCAAAAATGATGCATAAACTTGCTTTATGCCCGGTCTAATGGAATTTCCCCGATCGGTACCCGATTCGCGTGATTTCGGAAAAATCTCAAACTTCAGGATTTACAACTTTGAAACCATTTCCTCACTCATTAGAAATGTCCAAATTAACCTAAATTTTGATTCCATATAGGGCTCCAACAGTCCAGTTGAAGTTTCCTCGAAAAACGTTCCGATCGAGTCCGGTTTCAGAATGCATTTCTGAAATTACCAACTTCTTCAGAAAAATTCACTGATTCCAAATATGTCAAAATAAATTCAAACTCATGCCTAGATGTTGAGTTAGAATTTATTTTCTCTATATCCAAAAATATACCTATATGCATTTTTCCCTATTTTGTTTTATTAGGAAATGCACAAACGACTTCAGAATTTACTTAGTAAGAGTCTAACGGAAGACAAAATTCCACTGATCATTATTTTTCCCTGACTTTGGAAATATCATTCCTAGATCTCTAGATAGGATCCGTTTCTTAATTTCTAAATTACTATTCACACTTTTTACTTTAATTAAATTATAATACTATAATATTATCAACTTGCATATATATCTTTTACATATATATATATATATATATATATATATATATATATATATATATATATATATATATTTATTTATTTATTTATTTATTTATTTATTTATTTATTTTTCTCTTTTCTTGGGTCCAATATTTCGGCTGACCCTTTATTTAATTTAATAAATATTTATTTTTTATTAAATTAATTATTTAATCATTTATTTATTTACTTTTTCCCAAAAATTCCACAAAATTACCTAATTGGTCCATTCTTGTATTTAGGCCTAAAAATACCTAAACTCAACTATTTTTCTCCAAAATTTCCAATTAATTAATAAACATGTTTTTACTAATTTTAAGCCAATAACCACTAATTTTAGGGTTTCATATAATTATTCATGAATTTTCCTTGCTTATGCTTAAGTAATTAGCCCAATATTACTTAATTACTTAATTATCACTTGTTGATAATTTTCTTAATTAGAATGTCTTCTTTCCTCATAACTTTTACACTGACATCTTTGTTTTCATGTCTCTTGCATTAACATTAGCATTTCCATGTCTCCTACATTATTCTATAGTTATAAGGGTATTATGGTCTTTTTATTACTTTTTGAACATTCTTATACAATTTCTCCAAGTTCATAATTTATTAAATTATCATAATTAGAGATAATATATTCTCCTAATTCACTTGGCCATTTTACTGCCTTTTAGAATTTTTCATAATTTTTCTAAGTTAATTACCCTTTCCAGGGGTATTTTTGTCATTGTGGCACTTTGGCTCTTAAACTCTCTAATTTCCTACAGAAATTTACTTAGAACAATAGACTATATTTCCACGAGTCTTACGATCATAATTTCACTTATGAGAAATAACCCATTTATTTATCAAAATATAATATTTCAGATAAATAAATATGCGGGTATTACAATAATAATGAGAGGCCGTTATGAAAGAAAATAGTTACACAATCAATAGAAAAAATAGGATTCCAGTAAATTAATTACAACTTTTTGAATTACTAAAAAAAACTAATGAGAGGCCGTTATGAAAGATAGATAATGGGGAAGATATTTTACAATATTTTGTAAATTAATAATGGGGGAGGTAGATACAAAATACTAAGTAAATAGGGATAGGATATTGCCACTACCAATTTTGGTCACTATCATTTTTTCACCGTTAAATCATAATCTCAATAGGAAAGATAAATAATAAAGGTAGATTAGTGTAAATGTTCAAATTTAGGGGAACTAATCAATAGAAAAAAATAGGGATTCCAATAAATTAATTATGGTGTTTTAAATTAATAATGGTGAGATTGATACAAAAAGTTAATTAAATATTTAATTTAATATTTTGATTATTCCCATTGAGATCTTAAAAAAAATAATATAACACTATAATTATAAATATAAATATGTGCAAATATTTAAATTTAGGAGAACTAATCAACAGAAAAAATAGGGATTCCAATAAATTAATTATGACTTTTTGAATTAATAATGGGGAAGCAGATAGAAAATGTTAAGTAAAAATTTGATTTAATAATTTAATTATTCCCTTTGAGATTTTTGTTGTTGTGTTTGTAAGATATATATTTCAAATATATTTAAAAAAAAAAATATTTAAATCAAGATACAACCTGTTTTGCAGTGAGCTGCGAGTTAGTAGTTTGGATTAGAAAAAGATCGCTTCAGAACAAGCTGACATATTTGCCAACCCAATCTTCCATTTTTTGGCATACTGGAGGATTGAGCTCGTGAGCTGAATCCATATCATTACTTTTGAATGAACTAGTGTGATATTATTTCTGGGAATTGAAAGAAAAATTGGCCCACCATGTTTCAAACAAAATAGTAGATTCATCGGTTCACCTTTTTATTTCAGTCAATGCCATGAATGAACTGTCTCGTCATTTAACCATATTATTCATTTTCAGGAAGTCCTTTATCAGACAAGGTGAAGGAACAAGTAAAGAGCAATAAAACAAAAAGGGAAAAATAAAGAGAAAGATTTCCAAAAAAGAAAAAATGAAATGATAATTTGACAAGAAAAAAAGTAGTTCAACAATAACAATAGTTTAATTTAACTGTAGTAATACAGATGGCAACTCATCAGTTATTAGTTGACAAAACATTTGTTGCATTATTTAAGGAATCTATGTTATTTAAACATTAAACAAGATGATTAATTAAAGGATCAGTTCCAATATGATTATTGACTGCCATTTGTTGACAATTATTTCTAAACGAATATAAAATTTGAAATGCATTTGATAAATGCAACCTCCACCGTATAATTAAATTACAGTAAAATAACATGACCACCTTTCTATTTTATTTTAATTATACAAACCTCCCATATAATTTGAAAATATATATTTTAGTCCAAATCATTAACACCGTTAGAAAACAAATTCTTGAAATTTATTTTTTAATTAAAAATCATATCATAATAAATATATTTTATAATTTCCCCCTCATAATACCAAATCCCGAATTTTTATTTCAACATTAATATTTTATTAGTAATCTATTTAACATTTTTACTATATTGAAAAAAAATTTAAGTACTTCTTAACAAAAAATTTTGTAATTTTTTTAATAAAAATATGTTTAAATGTATATTATAGCTAGTCAACGTGTGTATTCAAAATATTAATTACACCACAAGTAAATTTAATAAATAAATGAGATTAAATTAAAAAATAATAATTTATAATAATGATAAAAAATGTAAACTTAATTTTTTTTTATTTCATATAAAGATATGTGATTAAATGATTATTAAGTGATATTTATATTAATAAGGGGTATTTTTGTAAGAATTACGAGTGAATGTTGTGATTTAACCATCAACTAACAGTTGGGTGGATGGAAATTAAATATCAAAACTAGATGGGATGTCTATATAATTTATATTAAATAGAGGGGATGTTGATGTATTTTAGTGATTAAATTATATAACCTTAGTTACTTGTATATATGACTATGATATAATTAAATCAATGGCTGGATAAAACTCAGTCGGTTTCAAACTAAGAATTATAGACAACAATAAGTGTGGCACACTGATACTACATTGATCGTAAACTTAGATCCAACACTACAAGTTTATAACCCTTTGATCGACTAATTAATGGAAAGAGGATCATAACAAAACTTATGTTCTTATAAATTATATCTATTGATTAAGTCCAACTTTCAATCATCTTCAATCAAATGGTTCCTCTCTGCGTGAGAGTGAGAATTTCATTTTTCTCTCCCATTGCATGATGTTCCTTTGAAGGCGATGAGTGTGGACAATCTTCGTTGCTTTAGTACGAATTTTGGAAGGCTGGTACGGTGATGATAGAGGATCCGGACTGTATTATACTCTTTTTAATCCTTATTACTTCAGGTGAAGAAAAATCCTTTTTTACAAGAACCTCCTACATATATCATAATATAACATTTTTTATTTAAACATTATTTTTTTCTACTTAGTATTTCTAACAAACTATAAAACTTCCTAAGTACAAATTTAATTAATTAAACTTCTCTAACTAGTGACTTTAATCAAAGATATTTTTGATATTTTTTAAGAAATAACTAATTTTAACTAACTTTAATTAAGGAATCTATGCTATTTAAACATTAAACAAGATGATTAATTAAAGGGTCAGTTCCAATATGATTATTGGCGGTCATTTCTTGACAACTAGTTTTGAACGAACATAAAATTTTAAATACATTTGATAAATACAACCTCTCGATCGCACAATTAACTATATAACCTTAGTTGCGTGCATATCATGATATAATTAAATCAATGGCTGGACAAAACTCAGTCGGTTTCAAACTATGAATTATAGACAAGCATAAGTGTGATACAGTGATACGTTCCTGCAGGTGTGGCAAGGAAAGTTGATTCAATATATGAACGTAAACTTAAACACAACATTGTGAGTTTATAACCCTTTGATCGAGTAATTAATGGACAGAGGATCATAACAAAACATATTTCTATTTGCTTCTAAATTATATCTATTAAGTTCAACTTCCAATTCTTCAATCGGATGGTTCCTCTCCACGTGAGTGTGAGAGTTTCATTTTTGTCTCCGTGTGAGCGTGAGGGTTTTGTTTGTATCTGAGTGATACTGCCACCGCTTCTCAGTGGCATGTGAGTGAGAGATTCGCCATCGCTTCTCGGTGTGATTCGAGGTGATGGAACAGATTGGAGGTGAGTCGGTGGTGGAAGCGAGTTCTCTAGTATGGAAGGAGGAAGAGAGTAGGTCTTCAACTAAATCTTTATTGATAGGGAAAGTGTTAACGAAGAAGAACTTCGACAATAGTACGGTCTTATCAGCAATGCAAAAGGCATGGAACATGGAGGAAAAGGTGATAAAAGATCCTAATTCTTCTTATCAATTGCCAAAAGAGTTATGGAAGTTAGCATGGAAATTAGGGGAGAGCTGAGGGTACTCTCAAAATCTGTAAAGAATAAAAAGTGAAAAGAGCAATAGCATGCCCCAACTGTTTTGAAGCCAGAATAAAACAACCAAACAAATGAAAGCATAAAATAAAAATAGAGATTAAGGAATCCATAAAGAAAACCGAAAAATCAAAGGAAAACCCTTCAAAGTCCGAGCTTGAAGACCCAAAGCTTCAACCACCAAACACTTCATCTTGCACAGTTTACCTACAACGAAGGACGATGAACGGTGAAAACGCCTCTGGTCCAACGACGAAAGGCAACGAGAGGTGAAGAACTATCAAAAGCTCCAAACTTTAAATATAACCTCTCAAGCTTTCTCATCTCTTGCTCATACTCATCAACTTCAGCAAGCTTTTGGTTATCAACCAGCTTTGAGGCTCTTTCGATCGCATCCTCAATCTTCTTCCTATCTCTAGCAAAAAGCCCTGATCCAATCTTCCCATTATTTATACCAGTCCTAATTTTGTATATATGGTCCTCCAAGGCATTCTTTGCTTTAGCTTTCTTCTTGTACCTCACATCATCAGCCTTGTATATCTCAGCTTCTTTTACCATCCTGTCAATCTCTTCTTTTGATAGTCTTCCTTTTCTATTGGTTATTGTTATCCCATTCTCGTTCCCTGTTTTAGCTTCCTTGGCAGAGACTTTTAAGATCCCATTC
Organism: Acacia pycnantha; assembly: GCA_025563575.1. Classification (NCBI taxonomy): domain Eukaryota; kingdom Viridiplantae; phylum Streptophyta; class Magnoliopsida; order Fabales; family Fabaceae; genus Acacia; species Acacia pycnantha. Next base: position 1,616,851 of record JAMWYP010000002.1, on the reverse strand, counting down.
TCATCAATGGAAAAGCAAACTTTGAAACTAGGAACACACCTTGGTTGTGGGGGAATGGTTACGTTAAACGCATCCAACAAGTTGTTATCATTAGGTCTTGTTCGCTCACCTTGGAAAATGGAAAACGACACCACTGTTTGGTTGTCAACTGCAGTGGTTACCATTGACGACATTGATGTAGGAATGCTAGTGTTCCTTGGAATTACTACTTTCATGAGGTCACCATGTACCTTAATGCCTAAGGACAATGGGGTGACATCTCTCAAGACAATGTCCTGTAAATTTTCATTTCTTTGCCCACTTAATATAGCAGCTTGAACAGCAGCACCATAAGCAACAGCCTCATCAGGGTTGATGCTCCTGCATAGCTCCTTCCCATTAAATAAGTCCTGTAATAGCTGTTGGATTTTAGGAATTCTTGTAGACCCACCAACCAGAACAACCTCATCAATACTCCTCTTGTCCATCTTGGCATCCAAAAGACACTTCTCTGCAATTTCTAAACATTTTGTGAAGTAGTCCTTGTTCAATTCCTCAAACCTAACACGAGTGATTGTTGAATAAAAATCAATGCCTTCATATAAAGCATCAACCTCAATGGTTGTCTCAACCATAGAAGAGGATGAGAGTGTTCTTTTTGCCCTCTCACAAGCAGTTCTCAACCTCCTAAGGGCCTTTGGATTCCCATTGATATCCTTTTTTTGCTTCCTCTTCAATTCTTCCACAAAGTAGTTGACCATTTTGTTGTCGAAGTCCTCTCCTCCAAGGTGTGTGTCACCGTCAACTGCTTTAACGTTGAAGTCACCCTTATTAATTGTGACAACAGACACATCAAAGGTACCACCGCCCAGATCAAATACAAAAATGTTTCTCTCTAGGTTATATATGCCTTTTTTGTCAAGACCATATGCAATTGCTCCAGCAGTGGGCTCGTTAATTATTCGCAATACATTAAGCCCAGCAATTGCGGCTGCATCCTTGGTTGCTTGGCGTTGAGAGTCATTGAAATAAGCAGGCACAGTGACAACTGCATCCTTAACTGTTGAACCAAGATAAGTCTCTGCAATCTCATGCATCTTCGCTAATACCATGGATGAGATTTCCTCTGGTAGAAATTGTCTTTCCTCGGATTTAAATTTTACAACAATCTTGGGCTTATCATCAACACCGCCAATGACCTTAAATGGCCAAAGGTTTATATCACTTTCAACATGAGAATCACTAAACCTCCTACCAATTAACCTCTTCGCATCTGCAAAATGTTAATCATTGTAAGTGTAAATAAGAATAAATAACCATAAGTACAACATAAGATCCTACAAAAGAAAAAAAGTTTAACGGTAGAAGTGATCAACTTGCATGAAAGAGAGCATAAATGAACTTAAAAAAATGAAAAACATTATCAGAAAAAAATATTTTATTTATTTATTTTACATTCTTTGAAGCTTTTTCCCAAGTTCATATTAGTAATTAAAGGAAAGATAAAAATATATATGAAAGGAGAATTACCAAACACAGTGTTAATAGGGTTAAGTGCAGCATGGTTCTTGGCGGCATCACCAACCATCCTTTGAGTATCAGTGAAGGCAACATAAGACGGAGTTGTTCTATTTCCTTGGTCATTCATGATAATATCTACTCGACCATGCTGCCACACTGCAACACACGAGTATGTGGTTCCAAGATCGATTCCAATGGCCAGTTTCTGATGTGATCTATCACCCATCATTTTTCTTTCAAAGTCAATGGAGTTTTGGGAGTCTTAGCCTGACAAGAAAGTGTTTGTAGAGATCGGTAAGCTAATTAGCATGGTCAGCAAGTTACCAATCAAATCATTTTAGCATAAACTAGAGAACACAATGGCCATCAATTACAGCTCCACATAGCACATATAAAGAAACAAAACCAGAAAAAATAGCTCAATCTATTAAAGTAAATGGTATCCAAAATTAAAGCAAAATGAGGGAACTCTCACCTCTATTTTGCTGTAACTCCTCCCTATGTTTCGTAGAGTTATGTTTCAAATTGCAGCCCAATTTATCAATCTACAACAACATAATCAAATCCGAACAAACTCAAGTCATCAGCAAGCAATAAAGAAACTATCTTATATGCAGCAGGGGTAATGCAACAAAGCTCATATCTATGTGAGGTAACTACAACTTTCAGAATGGTGAGACTTGGACCAATAACTTCTATGTTAAACCTCTTGGTATCAAGAGTACTATTTGCAACCAAAAGAAGAAAACTTAGCAGTTCCAAGAACTTGAATTTTTTTTAATCCCTGTCGCACAGTCTACCAATATGCATGCATTACTTTTTGACAATCAACCCCCAACACCAAAATGCACAATGTTCAAGTGGAGAGCAATGAGATGATTGAACTACATGATTAATAATTACTAATAATGAATAATATTATAATAAAGATTTGTTTTTCATAATGAAATCTAGAAAAAGATGAAAAACGACTAAAGATAATCTCAATAGATGAAAACAACGATTCATATACATTGAACAAAACCCTCCAAATAACAGGATAACTTCAATTAATCATCCAAATAACAGAATCAAAGTAGATTGCAATTATGTTCAGTCTAAACACCATCCAAGTTTTAAGAACCAACGAACAATGATTATCAGGTATGCCTCAAGGAGAAGGGTAATTAAGTCACATTTGATGGTGATACTTCCTAGATATTTATATACCCTCGTTTTTCATAGTTCAATTTTTTTTTCTACTTTTGAAAATAAAATTTTAAAAACTTATTATATTTATATTCTTATTAAAAGTAATCTTAACTATATAAAAGTATAGTAGTAAGCATCTCCCTAGCCGATACATCAGCAAAATTGCAAGCTCAAAACATTAAAATAAATAATAATAATAATAATAAGAGTCGGATATGAAAGATCGATAATGGAGAAGGTAATTATACCATCAATAGAAAAAATAGGGATTTTAATAAATTAATTATGAATTTTTGAATTACAAAAATAAAAAATAATAATAATGAGAGGCCGTTATGAAAAATAGATAATGCAGAAGGTAGTTACACAATCAATAGAAAAGTGGGATTCCAATAAATTAATTACCACTTTTTGAATTACTAAAATAAATAATAATAATACTAATAATAATAATAATAATGAGACGCCATTATGAAATATAGATAATAGGGAAGGTAGTTACAGAATGTTTTATAAATTAATAATGAGAGAGGAAGATACAAAATAGTAACTAAATATTTAATTTAATACTTTGATTATTCACTTTGAGATCCTTAAAAGGATTGAATATAATACTATAATTATAAATATCAATGTGGGCAAATGTTCAAATTTAGGGGAACTATCTTAACTATATAAAAGTAAAACAGTAAACATCTCCTTAGCAGTTGTCGTCAACGAAATTGCTAGCACAAAACATTAAAATAAAAAATAATAATAATGAGAGGCCAGAGACAATTATTATATTAGATTTTATATATATATATATATATATATATATATATATATATATATATATATATATATATATAATTGTAGCAGGAGACAATAAGTTAATTTTTAATATGTGTGCGCAGGAAAAAGGCTACTGCGAGGTCTTGAACCCATAATCACATGAACAGTATGAAATCTTGAGAGATGAATTGATTATGAAGAATAAAAAGACGAACAGAACTACAGGAGGTACTAGTGGGATCATGAAGGGATTATAATATGTATACATGTTTTTCTCACATATGCATTCGGCAGATTTGTAAGACACACATACGAAAACATGCGTTGGAGGTGGGTTGGGATGAGAGAAAAGGACGAACACAGTGAATCTAGTGATTGATTTGACTAGAAAAATGACTATCTATTAACAATGAAGAGAAACGAGAGAAAGAACGTACCTAAACCAAAATCAAAAGGTTGTGCGACGCCTGTGATCTTAAGGGACGAAGAACTAAGATATTTATAAGGTAGAGAATTAGGTTTGACCCTCTCATAAAAATAGTGTTATTATTATCATTATTATTTTTAAAATTAATATCTATTTATTATTTTTCTATTATCTCTTTCTTTCTTTCTACTCTACGCTCACGCCCTCCTTTCCGAACTTAGTAATATACTATAATATCTGAAGAGCTAGGTGATGATAATTGATCCCGATACATTTTATTCATCAGATTTTACATAATTATATACAGTAAGAATATTATATTCTAGATCCTAATATCTAGAGATTATAACCAGAATAATAATTACAAAATAATTTATAAAATTCAAATTTCCATAATCTTCTAATCATATCATAAAATCTCTCTAACTACCAAGATATACCCTGTGTTGGGCTTCCAACAATATTATATAATATTTAATATATGGCATATAATATATTATTATATCATATAATTATTTTCTGTCTTATCTCTTCTTCTTCTTTTTAGATATAGATTAGATTTAATGAATATATTTCCCCTACATATTTTATTCTTCTTATTATTCTTATCAATATCATTTATCATTGTTAATTAATCAACTTTAATAAAAAAATTGATTATATTTATTTATTATTATTTTCAACTCTGAATTTTTATACTTCTAGATCTTCTCTAAACACAGATTACTTAATAAATCATATCCTAACAGTACTTAATTACTATTAGAAAATTTGAGATGTTACAATTGCACAACTTATCCTTAACAAAAGTCATTATAAGCAAAGGTTCGATGCAAAGAAACACCACCGTAGAATCGATGAGAGAAACAGAGAGAGGCGAGAGAGAGAGTGAGCGTTCGAAGCACCCGGATGGCAACGGGAGAGGGCGTGGCGATGGAGATGGTGGCAGAGGAGGTTGTGATAAGAGCAATCTCCCTGGTGGGGAGCAGTTTGTGTTCGGAAGTGGGAGTGGCATGGGGAACCAACGTAAGCCAAACCAGGAGGATTATGGGGGTGTTCAGAGACAAGTTTCGCAGTCGTACCGGGAAAAGCTTTTGTCTCCGGGTGGCCTTGGTTTTCTAGTTAGCCATGGGGAAGCGGATGACATTGTGAGCGGCTGGAAGGGATTTTTTGCTAGGCAGCGTGGGGAGTCGGAAGCTGGGTTTGGCGGGGAAGATGGCAACGTAAGTGGTGATGACATGGGTGATTCGCAGAACAGTAAATACCCAGTTCTATCTATAACGTCGGAACAATATACATCCTGGTGCAAACCTTGGATGAATTCATTGATAATCAAGGTTCTAGGCTTGTCGGTGCCAAAACATCTGCTCAGTGATAGAGTCCGGAGGATGTGGAAGCCCAAGCAAATGCTGAAGGTGGTGCCGTTGAGTAACGAGTATTACATAGTATCGTTTTCTAGCAAGGAGGATCGTGACTATGCGTTCTATGAAGGACCTTGGATGATTGATGACCACTACATCCTAGTACAACGGTGGAGGCCCAACTTCAACCCCAGGAAGGCAGACGACCAGAAGAAAGTTGCAGTATGGATTAGGATTCCTGATCTACCCCTGGAGTTTTGCACGGTGGAATCTCTGGGCATGATTGGCAATATGATTGGAAAGATCATTAAGATTGATAGGTCTACGTCTATATACGATAAGGGTGAATTTGCCCGTATTTGTGTGGAAATAGACCTTCAAAAACCCCTCTTACCAGCCTTCACAGTATTCAGTGAGCACAAGCAATTGGTGTATGAAGGGTTACACCTGGTTTGCTTCTCTGTATGGCCATGCAATGGAGTCGTGTGGGCTAAGTGTGCCCGAGATGAATGAAGAAGGAAGGGATCAGGGTTGCAATCAGAAATGGAGTTCGGATGGTCTAATCGGAAAAGAGGCGGAGAAGGTTTCTGTCGAAAACAGCAGTCATGGTGTGCAGGAGCAGGTGGGACCAGAAACTAGGAGGGAAAGTAATCAGAAGGGATCGGCGGAGGGGGTGACGGAAGGGAAGACAGTCCAGCAGATTCCGACGGTATCACCGGCGACGACCTTGAAACAGAATGGTTGTATTCATAGCGACCATTTAGGGCCTCTGATGGTTATTAGCCGAGATTGGCGCCGCGGTTCACATGGGACCGTTGGAAGCAAGGATCAGGCGAAGATTGTAGGAGTGGCGAAGATTGTGGGAGTGGATCAACGAAGCTCGGTTATGGCGCAGGAGAAGGGGAGGAAGGAGATAAATAAGGCTGAGGTGAAGGGATTGGGCGTGGGTTTTCAGAAACGTGATCAATTGGAGGGAGTAAAGTCCGGATCGGTCAAAAAGGCTAATGTTGACTCTGAAAAATTTAATTCTGAATGGATTGTAGTAGGTTCAAAACGGAAGAAGGAGGATAAGCCTAAAACCTATGGGAAGGAAAATCGTCTAGGTGGCAGGCCCAAATTTAAGGCAAGGGAGATAAGTAAGAGTGCAGGCCCATTTATGGAAATAAAAAATGCTTTCAATTCCCTTCTAGAGGCTAGCCCATGTGAGGTGCCTGTCTCCAATTCTCTCCCTCATGCGCACATGGAGCCTAGCTCATCGGTAGAGGTGCCACCATCAAATGTTCTTGTTGCAAGCATTGGAATGGAAACCGAGGCAGGTGTGGATGATGTGGATATGGTCGGGAACCATGCGGAGTTGACGGACTTGCCACTTGTGGAGGTCAATGTGGATAATATCTTGGGCCATGGTTTAAGGCCCGCCCATTCTACCAAGTCCCAATGAATTTTATGATTTGGAATTCAAGGGGTACTGGAAAGAGATTTTGCCGTGTCTCCCAAAATAAACCAAGTTCGATTAATGATTTGCAGAATTAGGGAACCTGGGTCGTTTCCCAACGAACTTACAGCGGGTTTGATTAACAACAACAGTGAAACATAATGGTAAAATTGGGGGTTTTAGGGTTTTATGATTCAGCAGATTAAAACGAAATAAATTGAAATAAACGAACTATGTAGAAACAGATAGAAAAACGTTGATAGACTTAAGCAGATTAAAAGCGACCAACCCAACGATCGATTCCGAATCATGCATCATTGAACGAAATATAACTAATCACGTTTGGTTCGGATGAATCGAAATCTCGCATTCATCCGGAGAATCCCTCACCTAGACGATCGCCTAGAATTTATCCGAGCAGTGGCGTCTCACTGTGCAATCGCACAAACAACACTAAAACCTAGTCCGAATTTAGTCATTGGGATGAACCAAACCGAATATTAAATCTAATATTCGAACTATTTTAATTCGAATCCGATAAGATGAAAACAGAATTGATTAAATTACCGATTAGGCACAAGTTCTCTGGACGAATCATGGAATCCTCATCGTTGGGTCAATCACAGGGGGTTTAGCCGAGCATGGCTGGAAAAACTGAAGAAAAGATGAAGAACGCGAGAAACCCTAAGAACATGCGAAAATCGGTAGAGAGAATTTGCATAAAATCGTGAAACCCTAATGTCAAAATCCTGAATTCGTGAATGCCTACTGTCTTTGGCGGCTGCCTTACTTAAAAATAACCTAAAATGAAAGTGGGCCCTAATAGTTTTAGCCCAAAACATAAATAAAATAAAACTGGACTTAAATTACAAAATTCGGGTCCAAATAATATCCAGAATTGTGCATCCTACTTCGGCTCCAAAATCGACTGCCCTCTTGACCGAATTGGCTCTTGATGTCTTCATAACAATTGTAGCTCTCTAAATCATCTGAAATATGAGACAAAAATGAGGCAAATCTGATGTCTGGTTCAAGAGTTTGGTAGAAATAGTGAAGTAAGACAAAACTGGAATTTTATTATTAAAAATGGCTAAAATGCAATAAAAGGCCCAAGGCCCAAATAAACATAAAAGCCATTATTTATTAGATAAAGGGTCCTAAGTTATTACTCAAGAGACAAAAATAAGTGTATAAAATATTCAATTATCAAATTCTCCCACACTTATCTTTTTGCACTCCTGAGCAAAATCTAAAGAAAAAAAGACTAAAAGGAAAAACTCTTATTTACTAATAATTGCTACAATGCAAAAATTGAATCAAGGGACAAAAAGTTCCAAAAGACCAATCAATCAAGACCTAAATCCCTTCATCTCAAATTACAATTCATGGCGGTCTCAATCAATGATGCGATCACAAAAGATGGTCTCACAAATGATGCGCTCAATCAATCAGTCTCTCAAGTGTTTAAGGTAAATAAGTGTATCGCTCAAATTCTACTCAAGAAAATTGTTCTACCATAAGCTTGCTCAACTTCTACGTCTCCACTACTCACAACACATACATGCACAAATCAAGAGAGCTTGTAATTAAAGGTTGTAATGGGGCTAGGGTGAAGGTAGGTAATAGTATGGAATGAGAGACTAAGCACCAAAGAAATCAAAAGGAAGAGCACTGATTAACACAATCATTCTCTATGTATGAAACTTTTATTCTACTAATGTATCCATTTCTTTCTATGTATTTTCTTTTCTTCTCTTTTCTCTCTCTTTTCTCTCTCTTTTTTTTTTTCTTTTTTTCTTTTTTTTTTACTTTTCTTTCATTGTATACGTAATTACAATGTCAAAATCAAATATCTCCCCCCCATACTTAAACTGTTGCACTCCTGAGCAACCCCCACACTTAAACACAAAACAAGTTGAAACCAATGCTCAATAAATCTTCAAGGTGCGGAATAAAATGGTTTTACGCTTAGGCTTGTAATGTGGCTTAGAAAAGAATGGGTCAAAAGGCACAAAGGGGCTAGCAAGGGAATCATAATGCAAGGGAAAGCTATTTGGCCAAAGTGAGGACAATAAAAGAAAGAAAACAAGCTTCCATCATACTTATGCACGTAAGTGAAAATGTAGTTTCAAAAGAAAAGGAGCAAGTTCTAGAGAACAAAAATCATGAGAGATGCACACATGAAAGAAAGAATGGCAAAAGATGAATTCCATTCATGCAGGCCCAAAACCTCACAAGGTCAATACCAACTTAGGCAATCAACAACATCAAATCAACTACCAAGACTTGTAATCGAAGAGTCAAGAATTGTAGACCAAACAGAATGATCCATTAAAGCCAAAATGTCCACGTTCATGATATGTAGCAATCATAGAAAGAGAGACTTCTTTTTTTTTTTCAAAAAGCAAAGCAAGGTAAAAAAAAATGAACAAACAAAAGAGAAAGAGGGAGAAGAAAGAAGAATACTCCCCAAGGGTTTATGGAGAGTAGGTGGCATCAATGAGGTTTATGGAGGATAGGTGGCATCAATGAGGAGAGTCTCTGCTTCCTCAGGCTGCTGTGGGGATCCCTCATGAAATGGCTTGAGGCGATGCCCATTGACCTTAAAGGTTCTTCCTGTGGGTGAATCACATAGCTCAACAACACCAAAAGGAAATATGTTAGTGATCACGAAAGGGCCATCCCACTTAGATCGAAGCTACTGTGCATAAACTTCGAGACGGAATTAAATAGAAGAACTTTCGGCCCACAGAGAACTCCTTCCTCAGGATATGCTTATCATGGAATGCCTTAGTCTTCTCCTTGTACAACCGTGAACTCTCATAGGCAGCCAATCTAAGCTCATCTAACTCTTGCAAGCTGCAGCTTCCTCTCCATCCTGCATCGAGCCAAATCCATGTTACACTGCTTAATGGCCCAATAGGCTTGATGCTCCAACTCAACCGGAAGATGACATGCCTTACCAAAGACAAGCCGATAAGGAGACATCCCAATCGGAGTCTTGTCAGCGGTGCGATATGCCCACAAAGCATCATCTAGTCGCTTACTCCAATCTTTCCGGGTAGAGTTAAGAGTCTTCTGAAGGATTTTCTTAATCTCTCGATTTGAGACTTCAGCTTGACCATTGGTCTGAGGATGGTAGGCTGTGGAAACCTTGTGTAGCACTCCATACTTGCGTAACAAGGCACCCATGCTTCGATTGCAAAAATGGGAACCCTGGTCACTGATAATGGCTCTAGGAATGCCAAACCCGAGAAAATGTTAGACCTAACAAAGTCCACCACCACGAAGAATCATTAGTCCGGTGGCTTTCGCCTCAACCCATTTCGAAACATAATCAACAAACAAAGAATATGTAAGTGTAACCATATGAAGCAGGAAATGGACCCATAAAATCAATACCCCAAACATCAAAGATCTCACAAAACAATATAGGGTTTTGGGGCATCTCATGCCTACTGGAAATACTCCCTGCTCTCTGACAGTTATCCCATGACTTACAAAACATATGGGAATCATGAAACAAGGAAGGCCAAAATAATCCACTGTCTAACACTTTCCTAGCAGTTCTTTGGGGTCCAAAGTGACCACCACAGGCAGAAGCATGAGCAAAATGTGAAAGACTTGGCTATCACCCAAGAGGGGGGGTGAATTGGGTGTTTGATTAAAAACTTAGAACTTTAAGAACTTTTCTTCACTTTCTGGAAATAGTTTGAATGTCAATAATAATTTATAAAGTGATAAGCAATCATTCAAACATATATGCTTGGAATGTAAAAGATAAGGGAAGAGAATATGCAAACGATGATTTATCTTGGTTCGGCCCAATCCTTGACCTACGTCCGGTCCCAAGCTCTACTTGAGAATTTCAATCCACTATCTTCTTTCAACTTGATTACACGTTCGTACTTGAAGTAAACCCCTTACTAGGATTGACTCCCCTTACAAACCGTAATCAATACACTGTTTGATTACACACTCGTACTCAAGTAATCCTCTCACTAGGATTCACTCCCTTACAAGCCGTAATCAACACAATGTGTTTCCCACTCAAGATCACCCAATCTTGAGTAACTCATGAATATAAAGATATGAAGTACAATACAAAACATTTCACTCTTTATGATATATAGACATTGAAAAACAGAGAGTAAATGATATAAAGATCAGAGTATTAGCATGTTGAAGATGTAAGCTTGTTCTCTGCGTTTTCTGTCTTCAATCTGTCTTCTATTTATAGACAACTGAATTCACTTCATTTGAAGCATTTGTCTGTTGAAAAATATTACCGTTATGAACAGTAACCGTTGCATATCCATTCAGATTTGAATCCATTCGAAATTTCTAGCTGTTGGGAGCATTTATGATGGATATAGCTGTTGGGAATAATTCTGATTCGAATCCATTCGAAATTCTAGCTGTTGGGAACATTTATGCATAATTCCCATTTCGCATAATCTTTATTAGTTGGAGACTTTCTCGTTGGAGCGTCTGAATATTTGCCCATGATGCGGTGTTTCCTAAAATAGATTTAACAAATCATGTCTCGTTGCTTTTCGACCGTTTGAGGATAATTATCCTCCTTTCCGACAAGTTGCCCATTTTGCTTCGTTTCCTCAAGTTTCGATTGGATTCAGTCCTCTTTCGTGTTTCGAAAATCTGCAGCAAGTTCATCTTCTAGATCTTGATTTCTATCAAGATTGATGTTCTCTCAAGCTTTAATAATCGAAACATGTACACAAATGATATAAATAATGTTAAGAAGAAGTATAAGTCATTTGGGTAATCATGTGGATGTTCTTTGATGAGAAACGAGACTTTCGAAATGCTGTTTTTCTGAATCGGGGTCATGAACTCGAGCTTGGATAAGTAGGCTCGAGTTTGCAAGGGTCAGGTTCAGCTTCTGCAAGATGCAAACCAGAGGTTCAGAGCAAACTCTAGAGTTTGTAACATTTTTCAGCATCTAGGCTCGAGTCTATAATTATAGGCTCGAGTTTGGGTCTCTTCAAAATCATCTTTTGCTTTCTGTCTTGCCTAGGCTCGAGTTTGTCACTTATAGGCTCGAGTTTGGATGATTTTCGCGACACAGTAGCTCTCTGTAACCCGCGAACTCGAGCCTGCCAACTAATAGGCTCGAGTTTGCTTCTCCTGCTAGCAAACCTCCAACATCCTGGAAATACGGTCCACTTTCGAGGGCTATATCTCCCTGGTATGAACTCTGTTTTAGTTGTTTAAACTATCGATGGAAATCCCTTTGAGTCTACTTTCCAATGCCACCGATTTCAGCTCAATTGGATTCTCCATTTGTGAGATAAACTCAAAACATTGAAGGTTGGTCATTTGTGTGACGTGGATTTCACTGTCAACTTCATAAATTCATTACTCCTTCATCTGAACTCCTTTTGGCTTGAATTATATATCTAAATGACGCATTGGGATTCTAGTTTCATATGCCACTGGTTTCACCTCAATCCGATCTCTAGTTTAGGAGATATCATTGAATTACCACATGTCGCCCGAGTGAATCGTGGAACAGAGTAGCTGAAATGTTGAACACCGCTGTAAGCTCGAGTTTGCCAACTAATAGGCTCGAGTTTGCCTTGTCCAGAGACACCAGAAATGCTGAAGACACTACAGGCTCGAGTTTGCTAATTATGGGCTCGAGTTTGGAGTTCCAAACTGCAGGTTTGTGTTCTAAGCTCGAGTTTGGCTTGTCCAGAGGCGCCAGAGTTGCTGAGGACATTACAGGCTCGAGTTTGCAAGTTATGAACTCGAGTTTGCTCATCCTGGAACTGATTTTTGATGGTTTAAACTCTGAATTGATCCGTTCCAGCTTCCATATGATCTTGGATACTTCTAGCATCAATATAAGAACTTGAATAAAGATATTCCATTGCATTGCAAGTTCTTCCTTCTTCAATTTCTTCTCTCCTTCTAGATTATCCCCCAAAATCATTTGATAACCTCTTGCTTCCTTAATATTATGATATTCCCATTATATTGTGCAAGAGCTTCTTTCTTCAATCAACATTCTCCATTATTTAAACTTTGCATCTACATTAAATATAAGAATTAGTCAAAGTAGAAGATAAATGTAGTATGCAACCTTTTTGCTCTTAAGAATGGTATCTATATAAGACATCATCAAAACTAATCAAAACCAACAAAATGCAATATAGATTGAAACTCACAATCAGGCACACATCTCCTAACTACTTGGTCACTACAAAATTTCCACAGATAAGGGTCATCCCAAACATAATATTTAGACTCACTTTTCAATTTAAGGGTTTGGGCCCTAGTGGAATCTATAGGAAAAACACCAGGGACCAAATAGTTAACCAGATCAGCATACCATGGAAGCTTATCTAGCTTATCTTGCAGCTGTAGAAGCTGCTCATCAGGGAAATCATCCCGAATAGAAGAGGGGTGAGAGGGAGAATGGGTGAAGCGACTCAAGTGGTCAGCTACCCAGTTTTGTGCTCCACTTCTGTCTCGAATCTCAACATCAAACTCTTGGAGCAACAACATCCACCGAATGAGCCGTGGCTTAGCATCTGCCTTTTTCAACAAGAACTTTAAAGCAGCATGGTCAGAGAAAACAATGACTCTACTAGCTAGCAGATATGACCTAAACTTATCAAAGGCAAATACAATAGCCAACAACTCCTTTTCAGTAGTGGTGTAGTTAGACTGAGCAGAATCCAAAGTCTTGGAGGCATATGCAATGACATGAGATGCTCTGTCTACCCGCTGTGCCAAGATAGCACCAACTGCATAGTTGGAAGCATCGCACATCAACTCAAACGGGAGGCACCAATCAGGAGGCTGGATCACTGGGGTTGTAGTCAGGCAACGCTTCAAATGGTCGAAGGCCGCCTTGCAAGCATCATCAAATACAAAGTCAGTGTCCTTATGCAGAAGGTTGGACAAGGGTCGGGCAGTCTTGCTAAAATCTCGAATGAAACGCCGATAGAAACCTGCATGACCAAGAAAAGAGCGAACTTCCCGCACGAAGCGGGGTAAGGCAAAGCAAGAATGACATCTATCTTAGCAGTGGTCTACCTCAATTCCTTTCCTAGACACTATGTGCCCCAAGACTATACCCGACTCAACCATAAAGTGACACTTCTCATAATTCAGCACAAGATTAGACTCAATGCATCTACGCAAAACTCTAGATATATTAGCTAAGCATGCATCAAAATCAGACCCATATACAGTGAAATCATCCATAAACACCTCCATGCAGTCCTCTAGGAACTCAGAAAATACTCAACATACAACGCTGAAAAGTGCCAGGTGCATTGCAAAGACCAAAAGGCATCCTCCGATAAGCATATGTCCCAAAGGGGCATGTGAAGGTCATCTTCTCCTGATCCTCAGGAGCAATATGGATCTGGAAGTATCCAGAGTAGCCATCCAAGAAGCAAGTAATGAGACTTACCACCAATCGCTCTAACATCTGATCAATGAAGGGTAGAGGGTAATGATCTTTGCGAGTGGCTTGGTTGAGTCTTCTATAGTCAATGCAAACTCTCCAACTATTCGAACTCGAGTAGGAATGAGCTCATTCTTTTGATTGGCTACCACGGTGACTCGGATTTCTTAGGAACCACCGGACTGGACTAACCCACTGGCTATCGAAATGGGATAGATGATGCCGGCTTGCAGGAGCTTAGTGACCTCCTTCTTCACCACATCAAGGATGAGAGGATTGAGGCGTCTCTGGGGTTGCCTCACTGGCTTAGAGTCCTCTTCCAATAGAATCCGATGCATGCACATAGAAGGACTAATGCCAACTATGTCAGCCAATTCCACCCAATGGCTTTCTTGTTCGCCCTCAATAAGCTTAGCAGCTTCTCTTCTTGATCTGGCATAAGATTATTTGCCACAATGACTGGCAATTGCTCATTATCCTCCAGAAATGCATACTTCAAATGGTGCGGAAGGGATTTCAACTCTAGTTTGGGCGGTTGCTCGGTGAGGGGAGAAGCTTGGGTGGTTGTTGCAACAACTCGATGTCATCACACCGGGAATACACGAAACCATATTCAAAGAAGCACAAGCGGAAGGACTGTGTCTATACGGCTCAAGGTTAACATCGAATTCGGTTCATCAAAATCAGAATTAAGCTCATCAAAATCGAATCGGGATGCACGTTAGGATCGGGATGAAGCTCAAACTCGGAATCAATATCGAGTCTACAAGTAATGTAGAATCATCAAGCAAATCAGAATCACCAAACAATGCGGTCTTAACCAAATTAGTGCAAACAGAGCACCATTCATTATCATCGCATGCACAAATGGGGGTATCACTCTCAGATGAAAAATAAGGATAATCAGCACACCAACCATTAAGAACATCATCCACAGCATCATCAATCACATCAATACAGAAGACGGAATGCTCTTCCCTAGGATATTTCATGGCATCAAAGATATTGAAATTCACAGATATATCACCAAACTCCATGGAAAGAGTACCAGAATGCACATCTATCTTAGTCCTAGCTGTTTTCATGAAAGGTCTCCCTAGAATGATTGGTGACCTACTACTAGGAGACTCACCCTCCATATCCAAGATGTAAAAATCAGCGGGAATATCAATTCATTAACTTTGACTAATACATCTTCAATTAAACCGAAGGATGGGCATTACTCCTATTAGCTAACTCGAACAATGACACCAGTTGGACGCAAGGGACCAAGACCAAGAGATCTATAAACGAGATGCGGGCATGACATTAATAGAAGCACCTAAATCTAGCATGCAATCATCAAATCTATAGTTACCAATAAGGCAAGGGATAGAAAATGTCCACAGGTCTTTGCATTTACGAGGCATGGTAGAATTTGGATGAGTCCGACACATTCGATTTAGAATCACTCGTTCATTCCCCTTGATCGCCTCTTGTTGGTGCACAACTCCTTGAAACTTGGCATATTTAGGAATTTGTTTAACTGCATCTAAGAGAGGAATGTTGATCTCTACTCGTCTGAATGTCTCAAGTATATCCTTCTTTTTTGCCTTTTCTGCCAACTTCTTGGATTGAACTGCTCTCTGAGGGAAGGGAAGAGGGATAGGAATGTCTTCCTCTTCACCTTGCTGCACTGCCTTTTTCTTTTCAGAGTCAATGTTCACATTTCCTGACTCGTTTTCTGATGTGGAAGTCACATCTGCAGCTTGCTTAGGTTCCTCCAATTGCTTGCCAGACTGTAGTGATATAGCACTCACATTTCCCTTAGGATTGGGAATTGTTTGTGAAGGGAGGGAGTTGGATCCCTGAGGTTGAAGCTGGTTCAATGATGTTGCCAATTGCCCAATCTGTGTTTGCAAACTCTGAATGGAAGTGTCGGTTCTTGTTGGAACCGCATATTGGCCGTGACAAATTGCTTCATCATATCTTCAAGTGAGGAACCACCACCACTACTACTAGCATCTTTGTTGTGCCGCTGTGAAGGTGGACATATGGCTAGTCGAGGAGGTGGTGCTTGCAAAGGCAAAGGGGTGTAGATGTTGCTGGAAATTCGTGGTGCAGTACGGCCTCTGCTGGTAATTCCCTGTCTCGCGATCTTGGTTACTCTGGTTCGATTTTGATTCCAGTAAAGTTGGGGTGATTTCTCCAACCAGATTGTATGTATTAGAGAAATCATTATTCCGTTGGTATTGTGGCCTTCTGGAAAAACACCCACCTGCAGCTACCGATTAGTCTTGATAGGCGGGATCATGCAAAGTAGGGCAAGAGTCGGTAGAGTGATAAGGGTCGAACAAAACCCACAAGAGTACCCATGCCGAGAAGGGCGGCTGCGCACCGTATGCGTATTCACGCCAATTGCCTCACAAGGGAGGTCAAATCATCAAGTCTCGGTCTCTAATCTCCGAGAATCATCTTGGATTGGGGCTTGAATATGGTAAACAGGAGTACTATTGGCCCTAGTGCCAAACTGGCGAGAGTTATACGCCATAATGGATATCAACTCTCGGGCTTCTTCAGTGTCTTGTTACTCATAGCTCCACCACTAGAGGCATCAACCAACCCTTTGTCTACCGGTGATAGACCATCATAGAAAGAGTTGATCAAGTCTTTTTCAGATATCTGATGGTGTGGACAGCTTGCACATAACCTTTTGAACCTCTCCCAATACTCATGCATAGTCTCCCCAGCGATCTGTTTAATGTTGCCAATCTCCTTCTTGATCGCAGTTGCTCTTGAGGAAGGAAAATATTTCTCTAGGAATATCCTCTGAATATCAGTCCAGCTCCCAATAGATGAGGGCTGAAGGTACAGCAACCAATCCTTGGCTCCACCTTCCAATGAGAAAGGAAAAGCTCTCAACTTGATATGATTTTCATGAATGTCATGTGGCTTCATTGTCTTTGCACACTACATAGAATTCCTTCAAATGCTTAATGGGGCACTCACTGCAAGACCATGAAACTTAGGCAACAAGTGTATTAGACCAGATTTAAGCTCAAAGTTAGCAGCAAGATCAGGATATTGGATGCACAAAGGTTGATAATTAACATCAGGTGCACCCAATTCCTTCAAAGTATGATGATTTCCTGTTCTCCTGCCATAATGTCTGAGTTAGTGGACACAAGACTATCAGAAATACTATCAGAATCACAGTCAGAAAGATCAATAGAATGGACACAATCCGAATGGCCACTATCAGGGTTCAGTTGAGTGTCCAGCTCAGTATTAATCATATGACTTAAGCTTACAACTCTCCTAGCGGCAAGAATTGTTCTCTCTATTTCGGGATCAAATGGCAACAGATCTTACGGATTAGTAGTATTCCTGGTGCTCATGCAACATATACACAAAGCAGAATTGGCAAATACTCAGAATGACAAAGATGCCACCAAAAAATCAGAATTACGAAAATGCCACAAGGGGTGGTAAAAAGTGGAAAAACACTAAGAGACACAAAGACAAAACACACAAAAGAGAAAACCTATGCTAGAAATTGACCTAAACAAGTCCAGAAGCAGTATCAAATGATTTTTAAAATTTTTGGGACTTGGACAGGGCGACTCCTAGACTATTGGGGAACTCAAAAATGGAATAAAAAAACTTCAAAAATTGAAAAAGTGGTCTAAACGATGGAATTTGGCAAAACGGAGGATAGCCCTTGGAAAATGGAACATTTTGGAAGGGGGTCTAATGATTTGCCATCTTCTATCACTGTACCAAATTTCAGCCAAATCAGAGATACCCCGAAAAAATCGCCCTGTTGGAAATCAAAAAATCAGAACTTAAAACAGCGAAAAAAGTGGTCTAAATGTTGGAATTTGGGGAAAATAGGTGAGACCTCACTTCCTATCAGGAAGTGACTCTTGCTTAGAACGCCCAATTCCTTGTGAATAAGATCTGGTTTGAGTGATTAGAGTCAGAAAAATTCCTATCCGACCACCCGAACCACGTAAACCCTAGCTGTTTACAATACTATTACTAATCAAACCGATGCAAATTCCCCGGCAACGGCGCCATTTTTGGAAAGAGATTTTGCGTGTCTCCCAAAATAAACCAAGTTCGATTAATGATTTGCAGAATTAGGGAACCTGGGTCGTTTCCCAACGAACTTGCAACGGGTTTGATTAACAACAACAGTGAAACAGAATGGTAAAATTGGGGGTTTTAGGGTTTTATGATTCACAGATTAAAACGAAATAAATTGAAATAAACGAACTATGTAGAAACATATAGAAAAACGTTGATAGACTTAAGCAGATTAAAAACGACCAACCCAACGATCAGATTCCAGAATCATGCATCATTGAACGAAATATAACTAATCACGTTTGGTTCCGGATGAATCGAAATCTCTGCATTCATCTGGAGAATCCCTCACCTAGACGATCGCCTAGAATTTATCCGAACAGTGGCGTCTCACTGTGCAATCGCACAGCAACACTAAAACCTAGTCCGAATTTAGTCCTTGGGATGAACCAAACCGAATATTAAATCTAATATTCGAACTATTTCCAGAATTCGAATCCGATAAGATGAAAACAAAATTGATTAAATTATGAAGAAAAGATGAAGAACGCGAGAAACCCTAAGAACATGCGAAAATCGGTAGAGAGAATTTGCATAAAATCGTGAAACCCTAATGTCAAAATCCTGAATTCGTGAATGCCTACTGTCTTTGGCGGCTGCCTTACTTAAAAATAACCTTAAACGAAAATGGGCCCTAATAGTTTTAGCCCAAAACATAAATAAAATAAAACTGGACTTAAATTACAAAATTCGGGTCCAAATAATATCCAGAATTGTGCATCCGACTTCGGCTCCAAAATCGACCGCCCTCTTGACCGAATTGGCTCTTGATGTCTTCATAACAATTGTAGCTCTCTAAATCATCTGAAATATGAGATAAAAATGAGGCAAATCCGATGTCTGGTTCAAGAGTTATGGTAGAAATAGTGAAGTAATACAAAACTGGAATTTTATTATTAAAAATGGCTAAAATGCAATAAAAGGCCCAAGGCCCAAATAAACATAAAAGTCATTATTTATTAGATAAAGGGTCCTAAGTTATTACTCAAGAGACAAAAATAAGTGTATAAAATATTCAATTATCAGGTACAGGCTCGAAGGCATTTCCTAGCCTGGTACGGGATCTTAAAACACACTATAAATTGGATTTTTTGGCTATTCTTGAAACTCGTTCGGACGGGCCCAAGACTGAGAAGAAAATTCGCAAACTGGGCTTCAGTAACTATGCCTTCACTGCAGCAGAAGGATATAGTGGGGGAATTTGGTGCCTCTGGGAGGAAGGGTCACTTAAGGTTGAAGTGGTGGAAGAACATAAACAATATTTGCATTTGAGAACTATGAATTCGAATGGTTTGTTTTGGCATTTGACAGTGGTATATGCAAGCCCAAATCAGGTAACCCGTCGCCTTTTGTGGACTGAGTTATTTAGAATTAATGACACTATGCAGGGTCCGTGGTGTATCGGGGGCGACTTCAATGCTACCATCCTTGCTAAGGAAAGGCGCTCTATCGCAGTGTCTAGGATGTCTTCGGATCGGGAGTTCTCTAGGTGGGTAGAAGACATGGAATTAGTGGACCTGGGGTTTGATGGACCGGATTTTACATGGAAGAGAGGAAGTACGGAAGCCCGTCTAGATCGGATCTTTGCGAACTCAGATTGGTGCTCTCGGTTCTCAGAAGCAAAGGTTCTTCATTTGCCACAATTTAAATCAGACCATAAACCATTATTGCTACGCATGGAAGGGTCTCATTCTCCTGTAAAGGGCCAGAGGCCTTTTTGTTTTATTGCTTCTTGGGTTCTACATGAAACCTTCAACGAGTTGGTTAGAAAGGAGTGGGGACGTTCGTCTCAGTGGGTGGGTAATATTGAAAGCTTCACTCATGCATGCCGCCAATGGAACCAGAATGTCTTTGGGAATATCCAGAGACAGAAAAATCAACTCCTACGTAGGATGGATGGGATCAACCGTGTTGTCACCAGGGGCGGTAACTATCCTTTTCTTGAAGAACTCCAGAGGAAGTTATGGCTAGAGCTTGATGAAACATTAACTCAGGAGGCTTTATTATGGGCACAGAAAGGCAGGATCAATTGGTCCCTTGATGGGGACCGCAACACTAGGCTATTTCATGCTCATGCAAATGGTAGAAGGAAGCGTAATAGAATTGATTCCTTGTGTGTAACAGAAGGGGAATGGTGCTTTGATGAGGACCGGATTAAAAGGCATGTGAAGCAGTACTTCTCGAACTTGTTTACTGAAGAGTTAGTGGAGCGACCAACTATCTCTTGTAGCATTTCTTACCCGAAGCTTTTAGATTTCCATAGTCGTGTGTGTCAGCGGGAAGTTGGGAAGCTGAAATCAAGGATGCTTTGTTCAGTATGGGTGCCCTTAAATCGCCAGGTCCGGATGGCTTCAATGCACTGTTCTATCAGCACCAATGGGATACGGTTCGTGCCTCTGTTGTTCAGCTTGTCAAGCAGGTATTTCTATCCCCTGAAAGAATTGGTGATGTTAATGGGACACTCCTTGTCTTGATTCCTAAAAAAGATAACCCGGAGTCATGTAGGGATCTCAGGCCTATTAGCCTTTGTAATGTTATTTACAATTTGGTTACGAAAATTGTGGCCAATCGAATGAAGTGCTTTATGCCCCATATCATCTCCCCTAATCAGTGCAGTTTTGTTCCTGGCCGTCATAGCTCAGATAATATTATTGTTGCTCAGGAAGTAATTCATTCAATGCGAACTATGCGGGGGAAAAAGGGTTACAAGGCTATCAAAATGGATCTGGAAAAGGCTTATGATCGATTGAATTGGAGGTTCCTCCTTCAGTGTATGCAGGAGCTACAACTTCCCAACAACATTATACAGTTGGTGGAGAAGTGTATTAGTACGGCAAATATCCAGCTCTTATGGAATGGGTCTCAAGCAGAGTCGTTCACATCATCACGTGGGGTTAGGCAGGGCGATCCTCTTTCGCCATACTTATTTGTTATATGCATCGAGAAGTTGGCTCACATGATTCAGGAGCGAATGGAGGCAAGGGAGTGGAAGCCTATTCGCCTTACAGCAAAAGGTCCTCCTATCTCTCATTTATTTTTTGCAGATGATATCATTCTTTTTACAGAAGCCTCCCTCCAACAGGCAGAGATGGTTCAGGCTTGTCTGGCACACTTCTGTGCTTGTTCCGGTCTAAAGGTAAGCGTGGCTAAGACTCGAGTTTTCTTCTCCAAGAACATCAACCATACCAGGTCCTCGGAGCTGAGTTCAGTACTTGGGTTCTCTCTAACGTCTGATCTTGGTAAATATCTTGGTGTTCCTCTTCACCATCAACGAGTTAGGAAGGAGTCATTTCAAGGGGTAATTGATAAGGTTAAGGAACGGTTGACTGGGTGGAAAGCTAGCTCACTCTCTCTAGCTGGCAGGCTAACACTCATTTCCTCGGTATCTACCTCCATTCCAGCCTATACTATGCAAACGTCATATCTTCCTACCACGGATTGGGAGGCCTTGGATAAGCAGAATAGATCTTTTTTATGGGGGAGCTCAGCGGAGCAACGGAAGACTCCCCTAGTGGCTTGGGATGAGGTGTGTAAGCCTAAACGGCGAGGGGGACTAGGGTTGCGACATGCAAAGTACCAAAATCAAGCTTTCCATATGAAATTGGGCTGGGGATTGGTTACTCGAAGGGATGACCTTTGGGTTAAGGTTGTTCGTGATAAATACAAATGTGGGGAGGACCTTCTCCCTCACATTGACTCAACACGGCCGGGTTCCAATGTTTGGAAGGGATTAAAGCATACCTGGGCTAAGGTGAGTAGTGGGATTGAAGTTAATAGTGCTAACTCAAATATTAGACGGAAGTGGGAGAGGCATGGGGATTTCACTGTGAAGTCTGCGTACAAAGTCCTTTCAGGGGATATGAGGGACCAGGGGAGAGATTGGGGTCAGTTATGGAAAGTCCGTGCTCCGTATCGATGTAAAACCCTTCTTTGGTTGGTCGCTCGTCAGGGTCTACTCACGAATGCAAGCCGAGTCAAACGAAACTTGACCACGGATCCGAGCTGTCCTCTTTGTGGGGCAGCATTTGAGGATACCCTTCACGTTTTTCGAGATTGTCCTCACTCGAGGTCATTATGGAAGAAGGTGGTGCCTATTGAGTTGTGCCGTAGGTTCTATCATATGGGCCCGTCAGACTGGATATGGTGGAACATTAAAGGAGGGAAGACAACAAGTAAGGAATGGGCATCTCGTTTTGTTATCCTTTGTTGGTGGATTTGGCGACGAAGGAATCTGTTTGTCTTTGAAGGTAAAAACACGCTGAACTCTTCTATTATTGCTAGCACCTGTACTATGATGGATTTCATGACACATACCAACAATCGTCTAGCTGGTCTAAAGCTTCCAGGAGTCAGTTTGACTACCTCTCGGGAGAGCTGGCGTCCCCCTGAGGAAGGATGGGTAAAGGTAAATGTGGATGGAGCTTATTCTAGAGTGAGCTGTAAGCGAGGCTGTGGTGGATTGATTCGGGACTCCTCTGGGAACTTCCTGAAAGGGTTCATGCATCCCATGGTTTCTGGGGATGAACTTTCTGCTGAGATTTGGGCATGTTTCCTAGGTTTGAAGCTTGCTTGGTCTTTAGGGGCTAGGCAAGTATGGTTGGAGACAGACTCTTATGAGTGCCTCGAATTGATTCAATGTGAGCAGGGGAGCAATCATCGAGATTCTTGTATTATCAATGAGGTCAAACTGTTGCTCCAAGCAGATTGGATAACGCAGGTCACATTTGTACGCCGATTAGCGAACTCCGCAGCTGACTTCCTAGCTATAAGACAAGCCTTGAGAAGGACTTGGGCTATTATGAGATTTATCAAGCTCCTTATGAGCTAAGTGACATTTTACGTCAGGATTGTAATGGGTGTAGTACTCTCATAGGTGTTAATTGAGGCGTCCTGTTTTGTATCAAAAAAAGTCATTATAAAAATAAAATAAATAAATAAACGCTCAACACTAGCAGTTGTCACCGGTAAAACGAGTGTCAACGGGTTGGTCATGATTCAAACTAAAAAGTTAGTGTGTAAGTGTGGCTCCGCCACTGATTGGTCATGATTCAAACTTAAGAGATCATACTTGAGGACACAAGTAACACTTAATTGCAAGAATTAATTTCCATATATAATGTGTCCTAATCAATAGCATGTAATATAAAACCAAAAACATTTATCCTTGGAAATCCCAAAAAATAAAACTGTAAAGATTCATAATTTCATGCACAGATGCCACATGAGAGAAAAAAGGACAAGCATTTTTGCAAAAGTAAAAACAAATGACTGTGTATGGGTATTAGAAAATATAACACCAAGTTAATGTAAATATTTTTAAGTTAAAATATGGAATTAATGATGACAAAACACTATTAAGTAGATACTTCAACATAGTTTTATTCTGATGTAGCCATCAGAAAGGTCTAAGGCTGAGTTTAAATTATGATATGTAGATACTGCAGTATTCATTCAACACAAACATGTATAACATGCTACCTCCAGCCGTGGTAAAGTGCAGGCTTCACCATCAACAAGCATGCCATCTGTGGCTCGTAGAAGTAAATCTGATGCACTGGCCACAATCACCAATGATTCTATTCTCTCATGATTCCTCATAAGTTCCACTATTAATTTTACAATCCTCTGGTTGATTCTCCACATCTTCTGGCCAAGGTCATCATCTTTTGCAAGGCTGCAACTCCCTATCCACCTGATAAGCAACAAACCAAGGGAAAAAGCTAAACAAATGAAACCCAAAAAAAAAAAAAATCTTCTATCTGCACTTGTTGACAGCTGCAACAGTGTGACTCCACCACTGGCTGAAATTGTAACATCCCAATTTCAGAGCCAATTTTTTTTTTTTTTAAAACATCAGAGTAGAGCATCGGCGGAATAAAAACATTGAGTAACTGATTATAACAATAACAGTGGCGTATCTGCCTGTTCATAAAGATTAATACGTTATCTGTTTACAATGATATATATGATCATTAAATAACAACTGCCCTACAAGCAAAGTTATTTGTCTGCACTTTAATTGTGTGCCACGATGTACTGTCGTGTCCGTAGCGCTAGGAAAACATGACGGTATTATACTTAATATAACCCGTAAAGCTGTAAGTGATTATCTAAGTTTATTACCTTAGTCACTGTGCATGGCCCGAACGAGTTCCACCCATGGCTTATGAAATTATCCGTACCATATATAAGCAGACTATAAGCATCGAGTTAGTATTACGATGCGCGCGAACGTACCTTCGTTTGATGGTACTTCGGTACTTTGACGAAATGGCACGTTTTACGGAAAACGGCGAAACGTCCAACGGCTCGTCGGACAGTAACGGCAGCAAACTAGGATTTCTGACGTCCTATATCAGTAATATCACCTCTATTAGTGATTTGACAACATAACTGGCATTTTAGGTAAAAATTACCATTTTGCCCCTATACCCCTAATTGGCGGAATTTCGCCAGCACTTCGTTACTCTAGCAAATTTTCTTCCCAAAATTTCGCCAGAACTTCGACGCAATTATGATTCTTGAAAATAATGACTAAAATAGCCCTCCCATATGATACCCTAATCACACTCGAAATTTAAAGGCTATTCTAACATTACTACTATCTTTCGAACTAAAACTAAAGCCCGAAAGACTTACCCGTTGAAGACTTCGCAGAACTTCTCCGAGCTTCTCTCTCTACTTTCTCCCTCTAGGTTTCGGCTAGAAGAAGTGGAATGGTGTGGAAAATGAAGACCCCCCTCATGCCTTTATATAGGAAAAGTTTGGGTTCAATGTGGTAATTCTTCATTCCTAGAGTTGTAATTTTTCCCTTGTCTTTAACCATGTAAAATCAACCAAAATTGGTGTTTAATCCTTGGCCATGGAAAGGGTTTGGTCGACATACAAGGGCTGTGTGGCAGCCTAGGAGTGGTCCAAAAATAATGGCTTATGTTGCTTTATAACCCGGTCTAATAGAATTTCCCCGATCGGTACCCGATTCGCGTGATTTCGGAGAACTTTTAAAATTCTGGATTTACAACTTTGAAGACATGTTCTCTCTTACTAGAAACGTCCAAGTTAACCTAAATTTTGATCCCATATAGGGCTCCAACTGTCCAGTTGAAGTTTTCTCGAAAAACGTGTCCGAACGCGTCCGGTTTCAGAACGCATTTCGAAAATACCAACTTCTTCAGAAAAATTCACTGATTCCAAATATGTCAAAATAAATTCAAACTCATGCCTAGATGTTGAGTTAGAATTGATTTTCCTTATATCCAAAAATATACCTATATGCATTTTTCCCTATTTTGTTTTATTAGGAAATGCACAAACTACTTCTAATTAACTTAGGAAGAGGTCACTTAAAGGTAAAAACCCACTGGTCAATATTTTACCTTGACCCTGGGATTCCTATTCCTAGATCTCTAGATAGGATCCGTTTCTAATTTCTAATTTACTATTCACCCTTTTTTACTTTAATTAATTTTATTATTATTATAATAAAACTTATCAACTAAGTTTTCTTTTATTTTTCACTTTTATATTTTTTTTTTCTTTCTTTCTTGGGGGGTAATTCGGCTGCCCCCCCTTTATTTATTTATTTAATATTTATTTATTTTTATTTAATTATTATTTTTTTTTTCAAAAATTTCACAAAATTACCTAATTGGTCTATTCTTGTATTTAGACTTAAAAATACCTAACCTCAACTATTTTTCTCCAAAATTTCCAATTAATTAGTAAATATATTTTTACTAATTTTAAGCCAATTACCACTAATTTTTGAGTTTTACATAATTATTTCATAATTTCCTTTGCTCAGACTTAAGTAATTAGCTAGAAATTACTTAATCACTTTATTATCATTAGTTGATAATTTTCTTAATTAGAATGTCCCATTACCTCATAATTATAACACTGACATTTCTGTTTCCATGTGTTCTGCAGTATTTTAGAATTTGTGAGGGCATTATAGTCATTACAATACTTTTTGAATATCTTTATTCAATTTCTCCAAGTTTGTAATTTATTAAATTACCCTAATTAGAGATAACATACTCTCATTATTCAAATAATTATTTCACTGACTTTTAGGATTTTTCACAATTTTCCTAAATATTTATGTCCCTTAGGGGCATTTTGGTCATTTGGCACTTTGGCCCTTAATTTCTCTAATTTCCAAGAGATTTTTCCTTAGAAAATAAGATAATTATATCTTATTATTTGATATCCCATATTCACCTACTTTTTATAGGTATAATCTTACCAAATTATGATACATATTTTTGGGGTATTACAGAAATATTGTGTTTTTTTTTTCGAGAGATGAATTTTCTTTTTATCACTTCTTGATCCCGAGGAGAAATTTGTACAACATGAATCAACTTGGTGACATATATATAATGGAAGGTTGACACATGATAGAACGTGGATACTGGTAGCAACTAGAACCAATTTGATCAAAGTAATTTGATCAAAGTAAGC
Organism: Acacia pycnantha; assembly: GCA_025563575.1. NCBI lineage: Eukaryota > Viridiplantae > Streptophyta > Magnoliopsida > Fabales > Fabaceae > Acacia > Acacia pycnantha. The sequence goes on along the minus strand of JAMWYP010000002.1, from coordinate 1,590,128 downwards.
CTATAAGCATACTCCCTCTGGTTCAAAATATAAGAAGCAATTTTATGAGGGGTTCTAGTTTTTTTGTATAAACTACATTTTGGCTTTGTCTCATGATTTAATTCATGTTTTCTAATTTTATCTCTAATTAATTATATGTCTCTCTCCTCTCATTCTCTCCCATCTCCATTCTCACTTACTCTCTTCATAAATAAGGATTTTTTAGAAAAAGGAAGTTATATTTTTTACATATTTATTGTTTTTAACTAATTTCTACCAACTTTTTGAATTTTGAAATTTAGTTATTTGAATCTTATATTTTGAACCGAAGGGTCTTTTTTTTATTATTATTTTTTTTAAAAAAAAACTCGTCTCATCTCACTCTTACCCATTATTCTTCAGCATAATCTCATGTGGCATAATGAAAACAATTTTTGAACTATTACATACAAGAAAACGTCATTAGTTTGAATATGCATAGGCTCCAGGCCATAATAATCAATAACGAGAAAAAGAGAAGAAAAAATTTTCAATATTAAATTTAGCTTCATGGTAAATTCATGAAGATTTAATTTTGAGGTCCAGAATTCAAAACTAAAAAAACGTTTTGATTTTGATTTTTTTTTTTTTTTTTGAGGTACTTTGGCATGTTTTTATCAACATTTGACCAAAGCTTCTTTATGATGTACGTCTAATCTTTAAAAAAAAAAAAAAAACCATTAGTTTTTCAATTTTAGGAAAATATGGGCTATTCAAAATTTCAATTATTTCTAAGTCCTGACTATGCATTTTTTAGCTTTGAATTCAGCTTCTTTTAGCTCCACTTTTCATAGGCCTCATTTTTTATAGGGTGGTAGATAAATTCAAATATTGAATGATTCGTGTGCGTCTATAACTAATAAAACACTGTTTTCATAATGATAGCAATGATTCTTTGTTCATCACATTACTCAAATTGAGGAAGCCTTACAGGATGTTTGATTTGAAGGGAGTGTATGCGAGGGGATTAAGGATATTGACCAAATTACCATTAATGAGAATAAATTTTTTTTTTTGAGAATATATTTTTGGAATATTGAAAAAATTTCATGGATGATCAAATATGAGATAAAAAAAATTTCCCTCCCCTAAAAAGTTTTCAATTAATTCTATGTCCTGACTATCCATTTTTCAATTAATTCCTTTTAAGCTTAATTCCAAGCAAACACTCACAATTCCTATTAATCACAAATATATGCAATTAAGCCAATTATAGTCAATGATAACCGTCAAAATAGCATGATTTATCGTAGTAAAATGGATTAGATGAGCGGTTTAATGCAATTAATTTCTAACTATTGGGGGATAACTTACTGAATTAAGTACCCATGACTACATCTAACTTAAATCCCTATACCTCCTCGCGCTTCACTAGCTCAATTTCACATGTTATCATAATGGTTACGTAATATAATTAATTTTGATTTTATTTAGATCCATATAACAAATAATTCAAGTGTATTCTAAGTAAGAACCACCCCATCAGCTACTAATACCATTTCTTTTTACAAATTCACGGGTTATGAGCATAGTTGTCAAACTCACGAGTTGACTCTCCGAGTTTACCGTTTTTACGTTTTTAACTGACAAAAATGAGTTGAGTCAATGGTAAACTCATGTTAGTTGTAAACTCGGTTAAACTCACGAGTTTATACATCGAGTTTACCATTTTTACGTTTCTAGCTTACAAAACCGTGTTAATTTATTCTTAAACTCGTGTTAACTTTTTTGAATTAATCATGCTCAGCGGCTTTATATAGAAATTTCTTTATTAAATATGATAAATGATGAATATTGATGGATTTAATTTCAATTATTTGGATTTAAAATATATTTAAATCAAATTGTGGTCATATTTATATTTTAATTATTTAATTATACACTAATAATACCTATTTAACAATAAAAGTAAACTCGTAAACGATTCGAGTTCACAATACGAGTTTACGTTATTGTCACGAGTTTGCTTAAACTCATGAGTTTGACAACCTTGGTTATGAGTATAAGGACTCATACCTAATTACCTATGATTGAAAAAAAAAAAAACTACAAAGATCTAATAAAAAGTAAAAAAAATGCACGAACTTAATTAAAAATGAGATAAAATTATAGACGCGCATATTTTTTTTTTTCATCTAAATTAATTTTATAATCTCATGATACCATTGAATACATATTTAAGAAATAAATTATTATTTATTTCCATCATTTTCATTCAATCTATATAGAAAAGAGAAAAGGAAATAAGAGCAGCCAGTTGGTTCCTGAAGACTGGGAGCAAGCGTTGGCACGGAAATAGCATCAAAAGACTCCAAAACTCTCAAAGTCACTTCCCAGCTATCAGAGTTTGCACCTGCAATTCTTTTCTTCTTCAATTTCAGGTCTTTATTCATTGTTCTTAATTATTCTATTGCCGAGATCTTATTTTCGAATTTGAATCATATTACTCTGTATTGGGTTTTTCCTCTTTGAAAACAAATAATCAAGACTCTGAAATTGGTGAGCAGATGATAGATATTCCATTTGACAAATTATATTCAGTTTCTAATTTGCATTTAATTTCTTTGATACACCAATTCTTGTTTTTCATTAATTGAGCATTATTTTGATTCATTATAATCTTTATTCAATCGAGTCTCTTCGTTTCTTACGTTAAGTTTCTGGATCTGGATTCTACTAAGATCTCTAATTGCCATTTAATTACGATTATTATGATCAGAGAAAATTTATGCCTCATAATAACTGTTCTTTCTATCACCTAAACCAAATTATAAGCAAAATCTTACACTGAATCTAATTATTTTTGTAATATTGATCAAAAAGGAAAGTCAGATTCTAAGTTTTGAGAAGATCATGCACCATTATTGTTGAATCTGAGATCCACCACCATGGCATGGTTTAGAGGTAGCTTCAGCATCACAAAACAAGCAATCAAGAAAACTCTTTATTCTCAAGTCAGATCATCAAATTATCTGACAAGAACAACAAGAATCCTTCCATCACAGACAAGCAGATTCTTTCACACCACGGTTTCCAAATCTTCGTCATCGGCGTCTGGAACCAGTTCTCCGGTACCTCGATCCGTCCCGCTTTGTCGGCTAACCGACAGTTTCCTAGACGGAACAAGCAGTGTGTACCTAGAAGAGCTACAAAGAACATGGGAACAAGATCCAAACAGTGTGGATGAATCTTGGGACAATTTCTTCAGAAATTTTGTAGGACAAGCTCCAACATCAGCAGGAATTTCTGGGCAAACAATCCAAGAAAGCATGCAATTGTTATTACTGGTAAGAGCATATCAAGTTGTTGGCCACGTGAAAGCAAAAATTGACCCATTAGGGTTAGTGAAACCAGATCTCCCCATTGAATTAGACCCTTCCTTTTATGGCTTCACTGAATCAGATCTTGATAGAGAATTCTTCGTTGGTGTGTGGAATATGTCCGGCTTCATGTCCGAAAACCGGCCGGTCCAAACCCTAAGAGCAATCCTAACAAGACTTGAACAAGCCTATTGTGGAAGCATAGGGTATGAGTACATGCACATTTCAGATAGAGAGAAATGCAACTGGATGAGAGACAAGATCGAGACCCCCTTAGCGACACAATTCAGCAGCGAACGCCGCGAGGTCATCCTTGACAGGCTGGCATGGAGCACCCTATTTGAGAACTTCCTGGCAACAAAGTGGACATCAGCAAAGAGATTTGGCCTGGAAGGAGGAGAAACCCTAATCCCCGGAATGAAGGAGATGTTTGACCGGGCAGCCGACCTCGGCGTCGATAACATCACGATCGGTATGGCCCACCGGGCAAGACTAAACGTCCTCGGTAACGTAGTTCGCAAGCCAATCCGCCAAATTTTCAGCGAATTTAGCGGTGGACAACCAGAAGATGAAGTAGAATGCTACACAGGAACAGGTGATGTGAAATACCACTTAGGGACATCATATGATCGCCCAACAAGAGGAGGAAAGAGAATACATTTATCACTATTAGCAAACCCTAGCCACTTAGAAGCAGTAAACCCAGTGGTTCTGGGAAAAACTAGGGCAAAACAATACTTCTCGAACGATTCGGACCGAAGCAAGAACATGGGGATACTAATTCATGGGGATGGGAGTTTTGCAGGACAAGGGGTTGTTTATGAGACATTTCATATGAGTGCTCTTCCGAATTACACAACAGGTGGGACTATTCATTTGGTGTTTAATAATCAGGTGGCGTTTACGACGGATCCCAGTTTCGGGAGATCGTCCAAGTATTGTACAGATGTGGCTAAGGCTTTGGATGTTCCAATATTTCATGTGAATGGTGATGATGTTGAAGCAGTTGTCCATGCTTGTCAACTTGCTGCTGACTGGCGTCAGACTTTTCATTCTGATGTTGTTGTTGATTTGGTTTGTTACAGACGATTTGGGCACAATGAAATTGATGAACCTTCTTTCACTCAGCCTAAAATGTACAAGGTTAGGCCATAAACACACGCACATCTTGAAAGATCTTGTTTTTAACCATTTGATTCTCGAAAAATTGTTGAGTTGAAAAATCTCCCATTATTGCAAAATTTATTGTCTAAAGGTAACTGAAATTTTTTTGAGGACCTAGGTGTAACCTATTTTCAGTTGTATACAGAAGATATTTGCACATAGCTAAAGAAGAGCGGCACCTACTCAAAAGATTTTGGTCCTTAAGATACTTTTGGACAATAAATTTTGTAATGGAATTTTTTTTAGCAATTTTCCCTTTTATATAGTACAATAATTCAACTCAACTATTTAATCGTTAAATGTGCAGAAATAATATTGAACGAAGCACTGATCATTGGACCTAGATAAAGCATATGCCAGAAATGTAGGCTAGTGGGTAGCGACTCAAATATTTCCTATTTCTTGGAATGAATATTTAATACCAAGATACTTTTTAGCCATATATGTGCCTCTTATGGACTGAATTGGGTATGAAATTAACATCATTAAATAGGTGAGACATATGCATCTTTTGTGACTGGAAATTGCTTCTTCCTCTTTTTGGCCATATTTCTTTTGGAAAATGTAGGAGAAAATTACTTGTAAGGGCTCAAATAAGACAAAAATTACATTTAAAGTTTTAATTACTCATAAATATACGAAAATATAAAATTAAGAGTTTAGTAACTTCTTTAACGCTCTCAGATATATATTTTTTTTTTCAAAATTTAATCAGTTTTGTTGAATTTTTTGAGCTACAGGTGATCCGGAGTCACCCATCATCTCTGAAGATATATGAGAAGAAGCTTCTGGAATCAGGGGAAGTGACACAAGAAAGCATTCAAAATACATACAATAAGGTCAATTCAATTTTAAATGAAGAATTTATGGCGAGTAAGGGATCTATTTCAAAAAAGAGAGACTGGCTTTCATCTCATTGGTCTGGTTTCAAGTCCCCTGAACACCTTTCACGTATCAGAAACACCGGGTATGTATATTACACACACATGCCCGCACGCACACATGATAACTAATTAATTAGAAATATTGTATAATATTTTATTAAAGAAAATACATAAGATATTTGATGTCGATCTTTTAATTTGTTTGAAAGAAATTATCTGTTAGGAAGTTCAAATATGAAGTAATTATTAGCTGGCCAAATCAATGCGTGTTGCAGACCTTCTCTTCACTCACGACTGATGAGAACAAGTCACAAACTCAAGATTCACGAAGCTGACTTTTCTCTCTCTCCTCTGCTTTTCACTGTTGTAGAGTCACCTATACTTTTTTTTCTTCCCTCCTTCTCCTTGTGTCTGCTAAATTCAATGTTAGTCTAGTTAGACATATGTTTCATGTTGTATATACAGAATCTAAGGTGGTGGGTTATCCTGTTAATAACTTATATGTATGATACAGTTTGCTATAGATTTTAGGTGCACTGATTGGCTAGCTTGAGTCACGTACTGTTCCTTCCAATGCAGTGTGAATCCAGAGATATTGAAAACAGTGGGGAAAGCAATCACGGCGCTGCCGGAGAATTTCACGGCTCACCGAGCAGTGAAGAAGATCTACGAAACACGAGAACAGATGATTGAAACTGGAGAAGGAATAGACTGGGGATTCGCAGAGGCTCTTGCATTTGCAACATTGCTGGCTGAGGGCAACCATGTGAGGCTGAGTGGCCAAGACGTTGAGAGAGGAACGTTCAGTCACCGGCACGCCGTGGTTCACGACCAAGAAACCGGCCAGAACTATTGCCCTCTTGATCATGTCATAGCCAACCAAGATGAGGAAATGTTTACTGTTAGTAACAGTTCACTTTCTGAGTTTGGTGTGTTGGGATTTGAAATGGGGTATTCTATGGAAAACCCTAATTCTCTGGTCATATGGGAGGCTCAGTTTGGAGACTTTGCTAATGGAGCTCAGGTTATTTTTGATAACTTTTTGAGTTCCGGTGAGGCTAAATGGCTCCGTCAGACTGGTCTTGTCGTGCTTCTTCCTCATGGTTTTGATGGTCAAGGTCCTGAGCATTCTAGTGGCAAATTAGAACGCTATCTTCAGGTATGTGTGTGTGTGTATAACTCTCTTGTATTAGATTTTTAAAATTAGGTGTGTGTATATATATTAGATTAGACTTCTCTTTCTATCAAAATAACTTACGGCCATTTGATAGAACTTATCTTAACACCATGTACCTGATAGAACTTTTTAATTTCTTTGCCTTGCAAATTAAATTAGAACGCTATCTTCAGGTACATATATAACTTTCTCCTGTATTAGATTTCTTGAAAAATAGGTATATATTAAATTTGTACTTCTACCAAAACAGCTTATCGACTTATATTAAGATTATATATGCCTTCAGTTTATTCTCCAATTGGATGGTTAGGGACTTTTTAATTTTCTTCCCCTCAGACTCGTAGTTCTTTTAATTTTGAGTCTTTTCATTTTCTTTAATCCTCAAAAATTTTTTTTTTCTTATTGTTTAAACATAAACATAATGGCTCTAATAGATTTTTTTGAAAATTATACACCTCAAATTCTAAAAACAATCTCTCCACTTGCAAGGTAAGGTTGTACGGTATATATTATCAAAAAAAAGGTTGTACGGTACATCTCTAGACCTCACCTAGTGACCCCTAGTGACCACCCCTTTTCTATATATATATATATATATAACGATATGTCTTTTTGTTAAAATAACTTAAGCCTTAATAAAACATACCTTGAATTCATTGTGGGCAGTGGCAGATCTTGTGATAAATATTTGGGAGGCCAAATGTATATTCATTAACTAATTAAAAAAAAAAATATTTGAGGAGGCCAAATATATACTCATTAACTAATTTTTTTAAAAAAAAAAATTGGAGGGGCCAAATGTATAATAAAGGTATTTTAACAAATCTAATAGATAAGATAACACATTATATTAAATAAAATAAAAAATTCTGAACAGATTTTTTTTTTTTTTTTTGGGGCGCCATGGCCCCCATTGTCCTCAGGAAGCTCCACCCCTGATTGTGCGATTAGTCATTGTTATGTAGGGACTTCTTAATATATTTTGACCCCCTAGCTTAAAAGGGAATATAATGATAATGAATGGGTTGGTTGGTTGTTCAATGAAGTTGAGATATAATAATGAATGAATGTGGCAGATGGCGGATGACAATCCATATGTGATACCAGAAATGGATGCAACACTGAGAAAACAAATTCAAAACTGTAATTGGCAGGTCGCCAACGTGACTACTCCTGCTAATTTCTTCCACCTCCTTCGTCGCCAGGTCATTCAATTCATTATAATATAGATAAAATAATTTAATTTCCTTTTAGTTATCGGAGAAATCAAACACATATCTTTATTGTTGTTGTCGTCGCAGATACACAGAGACTTCAGGAAACCACTGATAGTAATGTCACCAAAGAACTTGCTTAGACACAAAGAGTGCAAATCCAACTTATCGGAGTTGGATGATGTTGAGGGACACCCTGGTTTTGATAAACAAGGTACCAGATTCAAGCGTATCATTAAAGATACCCATGTTCACTCCGACCACGAGCCCGGCATTCGGCGGCTCGTCCTCTGCTCCGGCAAGGTCTCTCTCACTTTCATTTCAATCAATTATACTCCCTCGCCGAGTTATATTTTCATTTTATTTACCTGTGGATTAATCCTTTTTTATTTAAATACTCTTATTACTTCTTCAAAATTATAGTAGTATATAAATATGGGTTAAGATGAAAATTTACTCCAGAAGTTTTCGAAAAGGAGCAATGTTACTTAGAATTTATTCAGATTCAATATCACCTAGGAAATTTCAAAATGTAGCAATGTTACTCTACCATAAATTGACAATTAAAAAATGGACGTTGACTATTAATTGTTTAACAGAAAGGGGTAACATTGCTTCATTTTAGTATTTTCGAGGTAACATTAAATCTATAAAGAATTCTAGGGTAACATTGCTCTTTAATGATAACTTCCGAGGCAAATTTGCACCTAATCCTATAAATATTATTGTTTCTTTTTGTTAGATTATATTATTTTAATCATAGGGTTGGATTGGCCCTAATTCAACCACGAATAAACCACTGACTTTGGAACTACCTTAATATTTGCACTCATTTTCCAAAGCATTGCATATAAAGTTTTAAGGATCAACCATACGCTTGCTATATTATATTATTATTGATGTATTCATATGTAGATATGTCTATTTCACTCAGTGAAAGAATACAGATGCATATATATATCTGGCGGATCTTAATAACAAATATGACATGTTACATTGTATATTCCTAATCAGATGCTGATTAATTAAGACTAAATATATATCTAACTTTCTGAATAAAACAGATATATTATGAACTTGATGAAGAAAGAAAGAAGGCAGATACAAGAGATGTTGCAATTTGTAGGGTGGAACAGCTTTGTCCTTTCCCTTTTAACATTGTCCAACGAGAGCTGAAACGTTATCCCAGTAAGTACTACGGAGTATTTTCATTAACACACCATGCAACACATTTTTTCTGCATCTAAATGCCTTCTGATTATATTTTTTTTAATTATCCCTTAATTTCCGAATCTAACAGCACATCAATTTTCTTGTTAGTTTTATTACCTGCAGAGAAATTTAACTCCGATGATCAGGTTGAACAATCTCTTAAAACAGTAGGAGCATGTATATATTTATGAATTTTTGGAAAACAATATCACGAATTGGATTGAGGCTTATTAAGAGAGAAGATTTTATGTGTCAAACAACATTTACTGACATACTGGTACATTATTTACCAATAAGGACTTCATCACATAATAATAAATGTAAAGGGTCCATTATTGTGTATAAAAGATAAATGATCACATGTCCAAATTAAAATAAAACTCATTTCAAAAACATTAGCCTATTAGGTATCTTGAGTCCCTTAAATTTATTAATTGCACTTCACTTATGAGACTCACCAATGTGAAACTCAAAACAACACACCCATTTGAGACTAGCTATGACTCCACTTTTGTTCCTTTCTATGTTTCTCTAGATATACTCTCTCTAAGTGTATTTTGTGACTGTAGATGAATATTAATGTAATGCAGTGAAACTTGTTGGATAAAAACAAAGACATTTATTAATTAATATAACATATTGTATTATATATGTTTCTGCTGCTAGATGCTGAGGTTGTTTGGTGCCAAGAAGAGCCAATGAACATGGGTGCTTACAACTACATTCTGCCCCGTCTTGTAACCGCCATGAAGGCCGAAGACCGTGGAGGGTACGATGATGTCAAATATGTCGGCCGTATGCCGTCGGCGGCCACGGCCACAGGGTTCTACGCGGTCCATCTGAAGGAGCAAGCTGAGATTGTTCAGAAAGCCGTTCAGCCTGAACCCATCAACTTCCCACCATGCTGAAAAAATCTCTCTTTATATATTAACACATCTTCGTTTCAATAATAATCATTCATAAACGAAGCAATTAATACTTTTTCATGAACCAATTATGAGGGGTAACGTTTGGTAAGCTGAATATGAATTATCTTAGTGTAGACTTTTGCTTAGGACTTCGATCTCTTTTGGCAAAGAGGTACTTATAATAGTTAGGCTGATGATGATGAAATTATTGATACTTTCCTCCAAGTTTTTTCATATTTTATTGTGGAAATTGAATATATATATATATAAATAAACTCTTTTTGGCGAACACTTTCAATAAATCGTTGACAAGTAATAATATGGATGGATGATGTGTATTGCCAAAAAGAATATGTATGAATAGCAGTAAACAAAATGTCATATTTATTCTACTTTGGGTTAAGGAGCAATTTTACACATGAGTTTTTCTCCTAGGAGCGCCCAGCACCACGTGCTTTTTTCTGGAGCAAAAGTACACACGTGGTTACGTTTTGGGAGCGCCCTGTACCACGGCAGTTAGTTGACCGTTAGTCAACTGTTAAGTTGGATGGAAATGAACAGTAACTCGGGTAAAATTACACTTTTGTCCTTAGTTTTAAATAAAAATTACCCTTTTGCCCTAAGTTCTTTTTTTTTAAAAAAAAACTAAAAATACCCCCTCCTTGGTGGGCCCCACCACCGGCGGCCGACCACTGCCGGCCGCCGGTGGTGGCCGGCCGGTGGTGGTGGTCGGCCGGCCGCCGGCCGGCGGTGGTGGGGCCGGTGGTGGAAGGGTATTTTTAGTTTTTTTTATTATTTAAAACTAAGGGCAAAAGGGTAATTTTCATTTAAAACCAAGGGCAAAAAGGTAATTTTCATTTAAAACTAAGGGGCAAAATGGTAATTTTCTTTTTTTTCCTACCATCAGCGTCCACGTCAAGCATCCACGTCGGCGTCCATGTCGGCGTGTCGGGCCCAAATAAGCGCCACGTCACGCCACGCCGCGTTCCATCCAAGTTAACGGTTGACTAATGGTCAATTAACTGCCGTGGTGCTGGGCGCTCCTAAAACGTAACCACGTGTGTACTTTTGCTCCAGAAAAAAGCACGTGGTGCTGGACGCTCCTGGGGGAAAAGCTCATATGTAAAATTGCTCCTTAACCCTTCTACTTTCGTCATTACTCGATAGTAATAATATATTTTAATTATCATTATGTGTCAATTTATCTTCTTTTTTACAAATAGGTATCCTAAAAGTAACATGATATCCGTGTATTAGAGACATATGATTAAAAATAATTATTGAGTTTACATGTTATTTGAGAGTACTCCAAATCTAAAAATGGAGATATTGTAATCATCACATCATGTTTGTGAAAGACTAAAGCCTTATTTAATTAGAATTAATTATAAGGAAGTGGAGAGAAGGGTTTCAATAATATATCAACAACTTGAATGAGATAAGATTATTGAAGATTGCATGTGACTAGTTTCAAATTAGTTGCATGCATTGTTATCAAACTCGCGAGTTGACTCTCTGAGTTTAGTCTTTTTACGTTTCTAACTTATAAAATCGAGTCGAGTCACTAGTAAACTCGTTTTCAAATTAGTTGCATGAACCACCACATTTAGTGACAAATGAGGATGTGCTTTGCTCACTTTTCACTTACGATGAAATTTGAAGATGAGTTGAATTTGTAGACATGTCCAAGCGTGCACACACATGCACCCACATATATACAATCACTCACATCCACACACACACCCCACCCATCTTTATGGGGGCATGCGCAATTATTGAAGAAATAATATAAATAGAAATTAAATTGATTGAGACAAATTATTATGTTTTGAATGTTGGAAGAAATTAAGGGAAAATGGGTGCGATCATGGCAACACTAACGTATCAGAAATTATGGGGAAAAAAGAGAGACCTAATTATGGAGATTAAGTTATGCTTCAATGGGATTGGAGTGTTGAACCTCAAGTGATCAATAGCGTTAAGAAGAGAGTTGTTGATTTATACTAATTATAAAACCTAATTGACTTCTTTTGGAGAGATTAAGGAAGCTAAATAAGTTACTTAATCATTTCATATGTTGTGTATCCTTAGATTATATATTACTCCCTCCGGTCCTAATTATAAGACCTAGTTGACTCTTTAGGAGAGATTAAATAAGCTAATTAAATTACTTTCAAGTATTTTTATTTTTATTTTTTTCTTCAAACTAATTAGTTTGGCTAATAAACTAATATATAATCTAAGTATACACAACCTATGAAATGATTAAGTAGCTTATTTAGCTTCCTTAATCTTTTCAAAAAAAGTCAACTAAGTCTTATAATTAGGACCGAAGGTAGTAGTTTATTAATCAAATTAATTAGTTTGAAGAAAAAAATAAAAATACTCTAAAGTAATTTAATTAGCTTCCTTAATCTCTACAAAAAAAGTCAACTAGGTCTTATAATTAGGACCGAAGGGAGTAGTTTATTTTCAGTGTATTAAAAAAGAAGAAGACAGTTATGTTATTCATTTCTCACACTGTTGAGTCTTCTCTTTAAACAATTCACAAAATATGAAATCTATAAACAGATATCAGCATATCTCAATAGGTAAAGTTGACTCAATGAATCATGTAGCTATCAATAATCAAATTTTTGAATAAATTTGTTAACTAAAAAGTCTTGTTCAATAATTATATTGAATTGTTAGTTCAGTCTTCCTCTATCCTTTTTAAAAAGAATATATACTATCGGACGTACTTTCCTCATTAATACCTTTAACGGCTTTTTTTATACATCTCTAAACTAACTCAAATGATTTCATGTCATTTTGTTTTAAACAAATGTCATTTTAAGGGTATGTTTGGTTTGAGAGGAGGGAGAGAGAGAATTTTTTTTTTACCTCATTGACCAAATTGCCAATGAAAAATTTTCAATATTTTAAAAATACACTCTCAACAAAAAAAAGAACATTCTTCTTATTAATAGCAATTTAGTCAATATCTTTCCTCTCTCCCCATCCCCTCCCATACCCTCCCCTCAAACCAAACATGTTATAACTCTTCTTGATATATGTTCATTACATATCTTAACTCGTCCATCTTAATGTCCATCTTAATATCCTCATATCAGCTACCCCATTATATGCTTTTGTTGTTCAACATGTTTGCGATTGAGAAGATGAACCAGTAAGTGTGAGCAAATTACTAACCAAAACAAAACTAGGAAAGACAAATTTTAAAAGCATGCATTCTGAATCATTTTGAAATAGAACGATTAAACTAATAGAACTCACTGATTTGACGGAACCAGCTTTGGATAGTGACCTATCCAATTTTGACAGTCCAAATTTGATATTTTTTAAAATTTGCTTTTTAAGCAAAAAAATTATTTTTTTTTAGAAAAATAATAGTTAAAAGATTATTTTATTTTAGATTTTCTACCCATTATAATAATTTTTAAAGAAAAAAAAATCAAATTTGGACAGTCAAGATTGGATAGGTTGCTGGTGCCTATCCTAATTGGTTCCCTGATTTGACCCCTCACTATATATCATTTTTCTTCAAAATATAAAATTATAATTATGAAGAGTTAATTGAAAGTTTTAAAGCTCCCCGACGAACCAAAACTAATTGGGGAAAATCATAACAGGAAATGCGGCTGCTTTGCACCTGGGGAAGCAACAAGAGATCTCTACAAATGAAGGACATGGATGTAACCAAAAACTTAGAGAACTTCATTGCCATAAATAGAAAGCAAAATCCTACAAGAATACATCAGCTTAAACTTGGTGTTTTTCATGTAGATATAGCCAAAATAACCGCTAAGTTTCTGTGCACTATGAACAGGTCACATAACTACCATTGTTCTGAACTTTTTGAGAAGCAGGAACCAAATTTAAGTTGGGATGATCACTTCATCTTTCCCATATATACGCTGAAGTTCCCGAGTAGCAGCTTGGTATGATGCTGGAAAGAGAAAGCAAATATAGGGACGTGAGAACATAATTAAAGCAGAGATTTGGAGTTGATCATAGTGTTCTATACCCAAAAGCAAACTAAAAAACTCTCAACCTTTCCAGACTCGGAAATTCTTTTGGTTGATGGTAGATCCAGTAACATTTTGAATTGCTTCAAAAAGCATCTCCTGAGAAGTGTTCTTCAGCTCTTGAACAGCAGCATAGATGGTTTTCCCATTCTCAAAGTAAATGTGGTTGTTTGGGTGTTTGGTCTTGGCCCCCGCATGACGCTCAAACTCATATGCGTTAAGAGCCTAGATGACATAGACCAATTAATGACATTATAATTTGGATCATGTGGAGTAAGCATTAAAATGATCTTCAGAAGCTAACCTTAGACTCCTTGCATTCATTGCAGGAGCACAAATACCCAGTACCTCTTATGACTCCTTTAAGATGTTTCTGCCATGCAGAATATAAAACATAGTTAGAGTACAAATGCTTTACAGAAACAATAGCAGCACAGAAATGAACATAAAAACTTAAAGGCTGTTTACCTCCCGAGACCAAGAAACATACTTTACAGGAACACCATCAAAAATTCCAGTTGATAACAGACTTTTGACATTTGAAGGGAAGTTATTAGAAGGAACCTTCCTTGTCTTCGATTCCTTAATTTTAGGAAAATTATCAGTTTTAGAATTGGATTTTGGATTGCTATTTACAACTGGTTCGTTTGACTCAATTAGGTCCTTCTGGCCATCCAAACCATGAGCAGAGTTCTGGTTGCCGATCAACAAATCATAGCCACTAATGATCCCACCTGAGGGATTTGGCTCAGGATCATCATTAAAGCCTCCAAAAGATATGGTACAGCCCTCATTCTTATTGTAGTTGTGACCCAAGCTGGAATCTCCTTTATCATATGAAGGGTTGGTTGATACGATGTTCGAATCCACCTTGCCATACGGAGGACCCACTGACATGATATGATCAGCTCCCTTGTCATAGGAAGGGGCAATTGAAATGAAATTTTCTCCTGATTTACTATAGGCTGGGCCCATTGGCATAAAGTTGTCGTGCCCCTTGTTGTATGAGTTGCCCAGGGATATCAAGTTGCCATCTTCCTTTTCATATGATTGACCTATTGATATGAAATTGCAATCTCCCCTGTCAAAGGGCTGACCCATAGATAAGACGCTTTCATCTCCCTTGCCATAAGGGTGGCCCATCAGCATAAAACTTCCATCTCCTTTATTGAATGCATGACCCATTGAACCAAGATTCTCATCAGCCTTAGTTATTGCAGTACCCGTGGAGACAATATTCTTATTGTAGCCAGCAACCATCGGAAGTGCATTATTATCTGCCCTACTATAGGAGTGCCCCATGGATGCAGGCATGCAATTGTTAGCATCTCTAACTTCATTAACTTTAACTTTTCTGATGCCACCAAAATTGAGACAAGATGAAGGGTCCTCAATAGCGTGAGATATTGACAGCCCCACTGCTGGATCATTTCCATAATTGTTCTCAAAATCCTTCCTTCCCATATTCAGATTTCCACTTCCCATTGAAGGCATGTTCTTATCAACCAAATTGAAAGTCCTTGCAGGCTCAGATCCAAAGAGACGTTCAGAAAAATGACCTGTAACTGAGTGAAACCCAGAGTTGGTGTCCCAATGAGATACATCCAAATGTGAAACCCCTGAAACTGGCCTGCCATCAACAGCTTCAATGGCTTGCTTCTTGTTGTTGCTGATAATTTCTGGTTCACCTGATTCCACAAACCATTGATGACCACGCTTTGGTTCAATTCTGGAAGAATTCTCATAACCCATATTTTCATCAGCTAGGCATCCTGCATTCCGTGGCATCCAAAAGCTTTTATGCTGGAAAGACTGTAAAATCATATAACATAATATTTATCTCCTTGACAAACCATGTAAATAAATAAACCAAATGGGAAAGAAAAAAAGAAAAAAAAAAAGATCTAATGTAGTAAAGAATTAGAATTAAAACATGACAGGTTCAGTTGATAGCAAAGCCAACAAACCAATACTGAAATACATGCCAATAATTTCAAAGCCAAACTACTGCAATCCACCTGGTAAAATTCAACTATATAACAAAAAATAGTACATCCAGGTAGTTGTATTGAAAACCAAAAACAAGAAATTCTCACAATAACATTACTGTTCAAACAACACATGATGGCACACGGTGGCTTCACTCCCTACAGGCAAGGAAAAAGAACAATAAAACAAACAACAAAAACTAAAATTTCCTTTCAATCTACTTTCCCCTTTAATATAACTTCCCATTTCATCCTATATTCCTCTTTCCCAAAGTTACCCCTTTCATTCTACTTTCCCTCTTTCATAAAGAAATTGCTCAAAGATTGAAACTGTTCATAGTTTAAGGGTTGCTTGCTCATTAAATAGATGGCACTCTTTTTTCCCAGCTAGATGTGTTTCATGATACTCTATCAATCATAGCAGTATGCAAGGATTCAATAAGATTTTTATACGTCTGCAAATTCTTGTCAGTATATGCAAAGCTTTTATGTCTGCAACCTCTCAGTCAAACTCCCCACCACTTTTGATGCCAATACAAGAAGAGGGGCAAGAATCAAAGGAGACAACAGCTGATTGAGAGGTGAAGTGAAATTTTCTTCTTTAATTTAGCAGGAGTTTGTTAGAAATAGGGATAAACAAAAGGAGAAACCTTTACTATGATTGGAATTCACATGTCAGATTCTAGTCTAGCGTTATATCCATGTAGCCAACCTCATTTAGTGAATAAGGCTTCTTCTTCTTGTTGTTGTTGTATTATTTAACCATTATATTTAGTTTGGTCTATTCTAGATCCAGATAAAAAATAACACGCTGAAAAG
Organism: Acacia pycnantha; assembly: GCA_025563575.1. Lineage (NCBI taxonomy): Eukaryota > Viridiplantae > Streptophyta > Magnoliopsida > Fabales > Fabaceae > Acacia > Acacia pycnantha. The sequence continues at coordinate 1,573,396 of JAMWYP010000002.1, read as the reverse complement.
TATAATGAATTTAGTGTTTCAATAGATGGGGAAATAGTTAATTCTACTGCACACGAAGAGAAGGGAATGTTACCATTGTGGTTGTATAAATAGATACTGAAAAACACGTTACACACACCAAAGTGTGGAACCAGAAAACAAAAACAACAATTATCTGAAAACAAAACATGTTCCTGTATAATCAATGTCAATAATTGAAAGGTGGATAAAAAAATGACCTGGAAATCCTATACCTAGGCACATAGACAGCAAAAGCACAGCATAACCCAAACAAAAGTTAAATTAATCAAAGTAAATGATTATCCAGTTGGTGCATTGACTTACAAACTTGGATACCAGTTTGGTGTAAAACAGGCAGAAATTGAAAGCGAGAAAACTTAAAATGGCAATTGCTTACATGATCAATGTAAATAATTCAAAGGTAAGTAAATAAACAAATGACTAAGCAACTCAATATGCAAGCATATACTTATAGGATACAAAAGTTCAACATAACTAAACATTTAAACCAAAAAGCTTATCTACCAAGGAATAATTAAACCCTTATCAATACCATCCATAAATTATTTAATAGAAAAGCACCTTGAAAAAAAGAGCACTGAATCTTGCATACATAGAATTTGTTTGATCTCTTACCTTGCTTTAAACCTTAACTTTTTCCTCACAACTTTCTAAAAAAATCTAGACCTAGGCTACAATACAACACTCAATAAAGGACACTTTTTTGCATGAAGCAAATCAATTACTCCCTTCAAGAACATAGTTAATAAAAATAAAGAAAACTTAAAGCTCACCCATATTATTTATGCAGATTCAAATTCAACTAAGTCAATTGCCAGAGACTTCAACAATATTTATGAATATGAGGATTGCATGGACACACACAAACATTCTTTTTTACGAAATCTAACAATAGGACTGAAAATTTTAAGACTTTAGATACCCTTGATTGCTATCAAATTATTTCCCAATATGACCAGGTATCTAAAGAAAGCAGAATGTGCAATAAAAAATAAAATTGTCAGGCCAGCCATGATCAATTATTATTACATCGATTAAAAACAATAAATTATGAACAAGATCATTCAATGGACAACTACTTACTCTTTATAGTCTCTTATGATAATTAAAAAAAGCCCTTCTATTTCACTGAAAATTGAAGGCAAAGTCCTGTTAAGAAATTATGCACAGCAATAAAAGAGAGATTATATTGTTTGCACAAAAGGAATGATTAGGTAAACCTTTGATATGATGCAAAATATATAACAGGAATGAGAGTTATAGTTAGGCTTATTAGGCTGTTTACAAGCCATTATAGGCTGTTAGAGACACTCCCACTACCTACCAATACTATAAAAGCTATTTGATGGAGAGTTCTAGGGCTTTTCTCATATAGGTCAATATATGTGCCCTTTACTATTCTGTCGTCGTCGTCATCATAAAGGATTATATTACGAATATCTCTTAGATTTTTCAGTTATTATGTTTCCTATTTTGTCTTGCGGGATAGAGCATCCAATGTCTCATCACTGCCCTCCCTATATATGCTTTTGAGTACAACAAATGAAATAGAGAACAGGAATTCTGGAATTCACACTTTGGAAAATATAAATTTTGCTTTTGAAGTTTTGCAGTGTACCATTTAATTTCTGAAAGTTCCACATCTTGGACGAAAAGGATGTTTTGATATCCTTTTTTTTTTTTTTTGAGGTAGTGGATATGATGCAAAATTATGATAGAAAAGGGAGGGAATTATAGTTGGGGCTGTTAGACTGTTAGAGACACTCCCACTACCTCTCAAGCCTATCAACAGGGCGGAAATGCTATCATACTGGTGTGAATTGAATAAGAGAGTCTTTGGACAGGGAATTTCGCATCAATCATGGACTCCAACCATTCCAGCTCCCATTCTGTAGTCTCTCACTTGTGGATTGACTAATTCACTCCATTCACTATAACCTCATAGATTGATATAATATTGGCCAACACAACACATCAATGGCATCAATGAACTAGAGGAACAACACTGTGAAATCCAGTCAGCTGCTACTCTACCCTGAGGACTTGTTATTATTTTGTGTCTTGAAGCCCCACATCCCATTCCCTACTGGCATGATCCATGCTCTTCAATGTTTTATTGTCTTCAAATGGTCATCATGCATGGTAAGACATTAATAAGAAAGAGTGCCTAAAAAATAACATCCAACATATCCACCAAGATAACAAAACTAGATCACACAAAAGATAAGGTCTAGCTGATATCATTGAGAAACACTATCAAAGTGAAACTCCTAAATAATTAGGAGTATGTGATTATCTGAAGTATTGGAGACATTAAAAACAGCTTTAAGCCCTCGGTCCTAAAAATTAATCCCCAGATAGTGTATTCAGAAGACACAGAACAAATAGCAGGATTTGGCATGTAGGAGGAAGATTGGTAATGCTAAACCCAAGTAGCATTCACAACTAGAATATAAGTGTTCAAAATCACATGTAGCACGTGATTACATATTGCCAATAACATTTGGTACATGGGAATTATCAAGCTTTAATGCCATTACTTGTTACCTAACTGTGAGGCTTTAATGCCATTCTTTGTTACTTATTTTGCCAGTTCGGTCAACATTTGATTTGATTTTTATTCTTTTTACTTAATTTAATCATACCTTAGCTCTTTTATTACACTTTGTTTTTTATCTTTCATGGAAGGTGTGGATGCATTTGTTGTTCTCTACATTTTGTGTCTTTGTCTAGACTTGGATAATAAGAGAATCAAAGCATTAATCCATAAACTCCTAGGCAGATTAATGATATAAAGAGAAGAGACGATAGAGAGAAGGAAACAATTCTAGAAAAGAACGACTCCGTAATTAAATGTCATCCAAAAACATGATACAAGAAACATCACCCTTACCCCCAATGAAACAGCTACCTTCCAAGAATCAATAAATAACACTTTTAAGGAATACTTAAGGAAGTTTAATTTGTATTTTTTTATGACATCCTAGCAAACAGCCATTGCTTAAAAAGGCCAGTAAATAACCTAAGAAAGAGGCTTGATAAGTAAGAGACCAGCAGTATTTCATGAAGGCCTTAAATGTTATTTCGCAACAATCAAAACAGGGTATTTGAGTCATCTTCTGAGTTTTAAATAGGTAGAAACAGGACAATAAGGGATTGCCAGTACCAGCAAAGCTCACAGCTCAGATCCTTTCTTTGTACCAGGTACAAAGATTTTTTCAAGGCTTTGGAAGAATAACTAAGCCCATTATTGAGCTGCTCAAAACGAATATCTTTCAATGGACAGAACAAGTCATATGAGCTTTTCACAAATTGAAAGAAGCATTGACACTCCAATGCTAGCATTACCAGAATTCTCCAAGCCTTTTATTTCTGAAACAGATGCCTCCAATCAAGGAATTGGCATCGTACTCAAGACAACAGGCCAATAGCTTTCCAATCCAATGCCTTATCCCCAATCATGGCAGATGACACCCAATTAAGGGCAGCCAGTCATTTCTCATTTAACTCAAAAGGGTGACCAACAAATAAAAAACTCAACGGATGGCAATACATTGAGAAGAAAAGGAAAAGTAGTTGTCAGGGATGATGATCTTCTGTGGGAAACACTACTTTCATGGATGCATAGTCACCACACTCATTCAGGTGTTGGAACCACTCACCACAGAAGTAAGGGTCTCTTTCTGTTGAAAGAAACGGGAAAGAGATAGAGAGGGTAAAGACATTTATTTAACAATATGAAGTGCGTGCAAGATGTAAAGGAGAAATCATTTGTAATCCATATATCCTAAACCCTTAACAATCCCTCTGTAAGAATGGGTGAGCTTAGAAATGAGTTTTATAGAAGGATTGTCAAAATCTGAGTTTAAGGACACCGTATTGGCAGCAATTTACCGAATGTGTAAATATGTTCATTTTGATCGCACGAACCTTAATAGCAGCTCAAGTGGCTCAACAGTTTATCGACAATATAAGCGAAACATCATAAACATTGCAAGATTTTGTCAAAAACAAGTCGCCGCTGCTCAAAAGATTGGGGGAAAGAAGGCCCTCTCCCCCATTTACGTTAACCGGGAAATCCAAAAATGCCTAAGTGAAGAGGAGTAGCATATATTGTGTTAACCCCAGAAAGACTACATAAATTTAAAGCATGGTTTTGATTGATAGAATGTCATTTAAATAGAAAAAACGAAAGAGAAAGGAAAAGGAGATGCTAAACGTCATAAGCGCAAAGAAGAAAAAACCCCTAAAGTACGGACCCAGCATTTGCATGCCAAAAGTTTATCATGTTCCAAACCTACCATTTCCTCGATGATATTCCAACTTGACTCAGGATAGCTGATTGAATCCACACAGTCACTGTGAAGGAGTGCAGTCACTGAGTAATGCAATAAGTCACCTTTAACCCGATACTCCCAAACCCACCCCCTTCTACTCCACTGCTTCCCTCAGAAAATCCATTGCTGAAGATCACTATCAAATCGCCTCAAAATCAAACTCGACAAAGTAACCTGCAAAATGGTAAGAATCAACCCCTGAAAAACCTTCCATGGCAAAAAAAACACCTGAAAAACCTAAAATGAGAAACCCAGAATCTAGCAATCCAGCTTCGATCATGACGAAGATTCCACCAACGATTCATAGGGAAATAACAAGACCCTCTTTGAGAAAGGAAAAAAAAAAACATAGACGTATAAAGAGAACATAAAATCCAATCCAAACCTTATGCATTCATGCCCGCATGAGTAGGATGATTCAGCAGATGGGAGTAAACCCTAATGCGTCGCACGACGAAGGTTGATAACACAAAGTAGCCGGAGCGGCCGCCGGAGATTTTTTCCGGCGGAGATATGCTGAAGATGGGGACACTTCAAAACGTATGAAATTGACCGCCCAGTAGCTCACACACTCATGAGATGACGAAATAACAACAAGACCAACCCAATTAAAAAACGCAATGCTTGGGTTTTAAGTGGGAGCAAGACGAAGATATAGTGCGGCGCTCCACAAGAATAACTTTTACGCCTGCCTCACATTTTCGAACACGTGTCCTACTCAGAAGTTAATTGGCTTTCAGCCTTTGGTTTTATCGAAGGAACATCGTGACCGCTGAATGTTTCACCCAAGATGGTGCAGAAAATCGAGCGCAGAAGCATGCGACATGCCACGTGGCATTATTTTATGGTAAATGGTGTCATCACGTGGGATGTTCGTGATCTGCGGTGCTGATATGCCGACGAGCTGATATGGAAATCAGCTGAAGGGAGATTTATTGAGGGCCCCGAAAATGGTAATTAATTTATGTCATTAATGCACTCGCTACTGCTACTTGATCTTTATTATAAGGCACTAACTAATAATTATATGAGATAAGATATATTGTCACTATCAATGTCACTACCACTTTTCCACCGTTAGAACAGAATCACAATAGGAGAGAGAAATGATAAAGGTAGATGAGATTCTGATCTAACGGTGGAAAAGTGGTAGTGACATTGGTAGTGACTAAAAATGGTAGTGACAATATCTTATCCCTAATTATATTTAGTTCTTTTTATAAGGCATTTATTTGTCTCTAGAGTGTATTATTTTTTTTTCATGTGTGCCCATAATTAATAAGGGTAGTGGGTGAGAGTAATAATTAATATAATATTAATGTTTAATACAATTAGTAAGGGTAATATTCAAAGTTGTTTAAATTTTAGGACAATTTTATTGATTTTAACTGTTTTTATTGGTTTGTGAAAATTGTTAGTTGGTACCTTATAATAAGGACCCGAAAGAGTATAATATAAGCACTTCAACTAATTTATTATAATAAAAAATGATAATTAACTCATTAAATATGTCTTAAATTTTAAAAAAAAAAAATCCAACTTTACCTATATTAAATTAGGACTAAAAGGAGAAAGAACATACAAAAAGTCGCATTTAAGTATTAACTATATGGATAAAATTGATAAATAAACAATAATTACTTTCCAACTGACTTATATAGTAAAACACAGCATTCTTTTAGAAGTAACTTAGATTGTGAACCGGATGAAATATTTCTCTATCTCAATAAGACATTAACTACTAATTCTTATGTATTTTGGAAGGTTTCAAAACCTAGGTTTTAGAACAAATCTGACAAACGCCCTTTTTTTTCAAATGGTATTATAAATCCAAAAACTAGGTTTTGGGGCCAAAACCTAGACAAAACCTAGATTTTCCAAAATTCAATTCTTTTTCACTTTCAACTCTGTCTGCAAAGTTCGTGGGCACGCATCATTACAAAAACACCAAAATGCCCTCCACGCACGCATATCTTCAATTCTTGTCATAATTCCAGTCGTGCTCTTGTTGAAGAAAATCATGAGTGGCCCAGCGGATTTCCATTTGCTCTTTCTGTATGCAAATGCTGGGGCCTAAGTGATAGTGTGCTAAAATTATATGTTAAAAATATTTTTGTACAACTATATATTCAATTGTGTTAAAATTATATGCTTAAAAATTTTGTGCTAAAAATATTTATGCTAAAATTATATATTAAAATACAACCTTATTCTTTATATTCAATTATACCAATATATTTTTATATGTTAAAAATATTTTTGCCTATACAATTTATTAATACAGATATGTTTGATCTAATTTTCATCATGTTACATAATTTACTAACGGTAGAAATTTATTTTTTCTAACAATTTTATGTAATTTTATGTATTTATTATGAAATATAATGTTTCTAATATTTAAAATACAATCTTATTCTTTAAATGCAATTATACAAAAATCTAACATCCTTTTTGGTAAATTTGAACTTCCAAAAGCTATTCTGATAACAATATCCAAACACTATCATTTTTGTTCAAAAGTTACTCTCCAAAAGTCATTCTCCAAAAGTTATTTTTACCCCCGTAAATTTCAAAAGTTATTCTCCAAAAGTTACATCCAAACAAACTCTTATTTTTATGATAAGTTCAATTTAACCAAATCTCTCTTACAAAAAAAAAAAACAAAAAGAAAGAAAGAAAACAATTATTAATGACTCTCAGGGTGAGCTTATATTTAGAATTAGAAATTGTTAACTAACTGGGCTTATAGTAAGGATATACTCATTAATTCATTAAATTTGTCATAAAATGATTAATTTTTTCATTTCTACCCCTTTACAATATGTAACTTAAATTTTTTCATTAAAGATAAAGTAAGGGGGAAAATAGTAATTAAAACATGGTTAGTGCATTAATATTTGGAACCAAAAATTACTTCCATTTGGGGAGAAGAAAGTGTAGTTTTTTTACTTTTGTTCTTACCAAAAAAAAAAATTACTCTCCCCCCTATCGTTTTAAAAGACATTTACAAAATGATAAGTTAAAAACTTAGTTAAAATTGACTGAATGTAATATGTATAAATGTAACTTATTTTTTGGAAGAAAACTGTGGACTGAACGGGGGAGTACCTTAGATACTATGCCCCAACGACAAAATAAATAATGGAAAAATATCATTTAAATACCATATAAAATTTCAAAACCTCATAATATCTGTTAAAAAATTGAAAGGATACAGAGATGATTGAGAAGAATATGGAATTTTGAAATTTAAGTGTTTTTACTAAGATGTGCATCTCTTCATCTCTTACCCTCTTCCTCTTCCCCTTCTTGTGGCTCTCTCTATTCCCTCTCCCTCTCAAGATGCTTGTGCAAAAATGAATGTGGCAACAAAATTACGTAGGCTTTGAATCGCTAAAACATCGCCTCTCCCCACCTTCATGTATTTCTGAATGTTGTTCATCTCTGCCACTAAATCTACGGACAACAAACATAAACGAAATCAGTCCAAGAAAACATGCCTAGATAAATTCTGGAAAAAAAAAAAAAATCCCCCTCTAGTTTCTGCAAATGCGTCATACCACAATAACCGAGGAGTGCTTGAATTCGTCAAACTAAGCCAAGTCTAAAACAATACAAAAAAAAGGAAGGAAATGAAATTGTGAGAGAGGAAAATATGTCACGTTGGTAAAATCAAAATCTGAACTTGTGAATCCCATTAATAAACTTATTATTTTGATTATAACTTTTGTTCATAGTGCTCAAATTTTGTTTTCACTAAGATAACATGTTTTCCACATGACAAATTAAATGAACTTGCTAAACCCATTAATGAACTTGTGAATGTCATTCTTACTTGTTAATCTCATTACAACTTTTGTAAAATTTCACATTTATTGTTCATCTTTTTCTTCCTCAACCTCATATTGTCTTCCTCTTCTCACAATTCTTCTCAATTAGGTACTCTTTCTACTTTCACACTATGTCGCATCATCAATCTTCCATTAATTCCTCTCTCACTATTTTATTTCCTTCTCTCTGGTTTTTTGTTTTTTTTTTTTTTTTTTGGTTTCATACTTGGCTCTGTTTGACGGATTCAAGCACTGCTCTGGTATTTCGGTATGACGCATTTAGCCATGTTTTCTTGGACTGATTCGTTTTTATCTGTTGTTCGTAGATTCAACAGTGAAGATGAATGACATTCAAAAATATATGACGGTGGGGTAGTGGCGGAGACAAGGGGGCCCCGCCCGCCCGCCCCCCCCCCCCCCCTCCCTCAAAATTTAAAGAAAAAAAATGAGAAAGGTTGCATTGAATAATTATATATCGAGTGTGAGGTTCTGGAATTGTTGGCTGAAGGGATGAAGATTCAGCCCAGGAATGTGTGGAGCAATATGGTGATGAACGAACAGACAGACTGTTTTCAGGTTGAATCATTATCCTTCATGCCCAAAGCTTGTGGGGTCCAACAATGACGGAAACGTTGTGGGGTTTGGTGAGCACACAGCCACTGATTATTTCTGTGTTGAGATCAAATAACGCTTCAGGAATTCAAATATGTCTCAGAGATGGAACTTGGGTTTTTGTGCTACCTGATCAATCCTCCTTCTTCATCAATGTTGGTGATTTTCTTCAAGTAATATAGACTTAGATACGGTTCTGATAACAAAAGCATGCAAGTTGTTCAATGGTTTGTTTGTTTGTTCATTTATTTCTTTTTGGACTGAAATGGTTTATGGTTTTATTTGATGAGATGTAATACAAGAAGTTTTGACTAAGAAGATGAAATCAGACTTTTTGAGATTCTCGAAGAAGAGCAAGTGACTTCCTATGTTAAATAAGATTTTCCTAATGGCTTATGCATGTTCAATTTTTTTTTAAGCAGTTTCCTTCTTCTAAATAATAATTACTCCCTCCCATGCAAGTTAAATATAAGTTAAATTGAAGACCAATTTCTTGATGATTTTTTGATTACATACATTGAAAAAGAAATTATTTTAAATTTTAACACGGATTTAATTATAGATGAAATTAACAATATGTAAAGTACAGTGATCTTAATTTCTGTAGTAAATTTCTTTTAATATATTAGGGATGCATTATTATTTTATTTATAATATAATATTTTTTATTTTCGCCCCCCATCATTAAAATTCCTGGCTCTGCCACTAGGTGGGGGAGAGACAATGTTTTATCGATTCAAAGCCTGGGTAATTTTGTTGTCACTTTCATTTTTGCATAGGCATCTTGAGAGGGAGAGGGGAGAGAGAGAGCTACAAGAAGGGGAAGAGGAAGAGGTTGAGAGATGAAGAGAGGGACATTTTAGTAAAAACACTTAAATTTCAAAATTTCACATTCTTCCCAATTACCTTTGTGTCTTTTTAATTTTTTAAAAGACATTTTAGGGTTTTATAATTTTATATGGTATTTGAATGAGATTTTTCGATAAATAATATAATCAATATAGATTGTGTTTATTTTCTTCTTCGGTCAAGAACAGCCGATTAAATCCTACAGAGTTTTTATGTATAAAAACATAGCAAGACGTTTGTGCTAATAAAATTTCAAAACATAAACTCTTCATTAATTTTTCCAAATAAAAATTGAAGCAAAGTGTGAAAACACTAATTAACTGAGTTGGTATCTTTACTTGGAAAAGGGACAGTATTTTCAAAGAGATCCACAAACGATTTAGTCATTCATTATTAGTATCTAAGTAAAGACAATAATAATCTAATAAAAATTATAAAAATTATCTCACTAAAGGATGTTGGCTACATAAATAATTTAACGTTATTGAAGTTTATTGATAGCCAAATATTTAAATTTATTATTATGTGGTCAAATCTATCAATTTTTTGGGAAAAATAATCTTTTTGTCTTTTAACTTTTAACTCACTTATAACTCAGTCCTTCAATGATGCCTCGGTGCAACCAGTCCTTAAACTTTTGACTCTCATATGACTTAGTCCCTAAACTTTCCAATTTTTATATTATCATCCTTATCACTTATAACTCAAGCATGATTCATTCTATATGACAAAAAGTTTAAAGACCTGTCACACTGATTTATACTTGAATAACTGAGTTATAAGTGAGTTAAAAATTGAATGACGAAAAGATTAATTTTCCCCAAAAAAAAAATTAATGTCCTTAATCACCTTCTACGTGTTGTCATTGAAATAAAAGTTTGGAAAAATAGTAAATTATTTTGATAAAATTTTCAATATTTATTAGTTAGGGAAAGTATACATTTGAGCTTGATGACTTAAGTTTTGATCAAAATAAGGGTTAATTATTATCCTATAGGGGTTTTTGTTTTAAGGAATTTATTCACGGGCTTATTCACATGAAACAAAAAAAATAAAAAAACAGAAACAAAATCACACCACTTTATGAGGCCATATAATTTTTTTTATTATATTTTTCTATAAATTAAAGCATATAATGTTAACCAAATTCAAACATGTTTATATAACTTATTACATATATATTTTATTGAACCAAATTCAAACATGTTTATATAACTTATTACATATATATTTTATTGAACCAAATTCAAACATATATATTTAATTGGACTTTATCATTTTCTTTTAACTGATGTAATGAGAATAGCTCATATTAGGAGGGGGTTGGGACCTTAGTCCCTTTTTATTTTTTTTCCTTTGTCTACTTTTTTTCTTTTTTTTTTCTTTTTCTATTTTTACTTCTTCGTATAAAAAAAAAACATTTATTTTATTGAACCAACTCCAATTATACTAATGTTTTGATGACAATAAAATACTAACCATTTTTATAAAATGTTCTAAGTCCATGACATGCAACTATAAAGGAAATTCCTCATTAGGTATGTGGAATGGAATGGAAAGAAAATAGTGATTTTATGGTATGAAATTGAATTGGAAAAAGGTAGCATTCAATTAAAAAAATGACTTTTTAGATCTGAAGGTAAATATCGTAATGTCCCTAGATGAAAATTAATGACAAATAGAAGTAAATATTAAATAATTATAATAATTATAAATTTATATACCAAGTTTACCAAAAACAAACTGAGCAACTTTTTTGGAAAATTAAAAATGATTCAATTTTTATTTTCTTGATTGTGTTCTTTCCTTAAATAAAAATCAAAGGAAAATTTTTACCCAAAATAAAAGTCAAAGGAAAAAAACGGCAGTAGTCATGATTTACATACAAATTTTATTATTCTCTAGGGGTCACATTTAAGTTTTACCAAATCAATATTATCGGAAATGATTAAGGCCATCTCAGGACTATTTATCACACGCTCTTGTCTTAATGAGCAAAAAATTTCATACTAATCACTTTTCTTAGGTAGCCTAATAAATTTTCATACCAATGGACAATTTATTAAATGTCTGTTTGGATTTATAGTAGAAGTTGTTTTTTAAATGTGATTTAATTTACAGGGTACGATGTGAATATGTGAAATAAGTTTTATCTCACTTTGCATAAATGCACTTTTTAAACGCAAATTCAATCATGCCCTTGCACTAAAATTTCCTTAAAAATCAAAATGAAAAAAGAGTTAAATCAATGAATGAATTCTATATTTGTTATGAAAATAAGTATAAGAGATTAAGACGAGAGAGATGAAGAGAGACAAGAGATAATTAAAGAGAAAAAGGAAGCAATATCTTAAAAGTTACACAGAATGAATACGAAATAAATTCTTGTAAGTGTACAATATGTAACATTTGAGTCATGGGAATAAAAACTCTTAAAGACTATTTATTAGAGAGGTTATGAAGTGGGATATGAAAGGTCAAGAATTGAGAATTTATGGACATCCACATTATCTAGTATTTTTACAACACTCCCCTTGAATGTCCATGGATAAATATCATCCCTCATTAAAACTTTATTAGGAAAATGTTAACTCTTAGAAATTGATAATATTCCAACACATTTTCTTCTCCTTTTACCTATTTTTGAAATTAAAATGTGCATAAAAAGAAGTTTATAGAACAAAATATGCATGTCAAAGTATCAAGAAAAAAGTCAAAGAATTTCTTCTTCTTTTTCCCTATATGTTTGTGATTAAATTGAGAACTTATAAATCTTCTTTCTTGTAAGGGATAGAGACAAATTTGGAACATTGATCGATATTTGCCGAGCTCTCGTAAAATAACCAAGTTCAATAAGGAATTGCTATATAGGGAACCTGGATCGTTTCCCATGGAATTCGCAATGGGTCTAAAATCAACAGTAAACACAGTAAAACAATAACCAGAACGGGGGAGTTGAAAATGGAATATCGCCTAAGATAGGGGGTGAATTGGGTGATTTCAAAATATTTTTTGAATAAACCGAAGAACTAAAGAAATAGAGCAGACAGTAGAGAGAATATGAACACAAATTAATTATACCGATTTGGTCCAAACTCTTGACCTACGTCCAGTCCCCAGACACTCTGGGTTTTTCACTATCTCTCAAACACGAGTACACACTCTGAACTTTGAAGTAGTCCTCTCACACTAGGATTCACTCCCCTTTACAAATTGTAATCGGTATACCCACACTCAAGGTCCCTCTACCTTGAGATTAAACAAATAATCAATCAAAAGTATAAACTCTCTCACAAAGTAGATATATATAATCACTTAAGTACAAAATATCCGAAGATATTAAGAGTATTGAATGAAACAATAAATAACAATATATTTGATTGAGCGTTCAATTGTTTCAGTGGTTGGACGAATTCAATGCGCTTCGCTTTTATACCAGCTGGCATTAATGACTGTTGAAGAAGTTTTAAGATAGCCGTTGAGACTCTTCAACTATTTCGTTAGACACAGATGGCTTCCGTTAGACACAGATGATCGTTGATTAAGGATTTGAGAATACATCGCTTTCGGATCACCGTCGTCAGTCTTCGACATGCTTCTGGTTAGAAGTTGATTCAGGAGAGGTTGCTTTAGCTTTCACCAGAATGGGTATCTGTCGTAGACATTATTTGGCCTGCTCTGATTTTCATTATGTTGCGTGCTCTGTTTCTGTAAACAATTAATGCTCTGACACACTTTGTCGCTTTTCGATGACTTGCAGTTAAACCATTTGTCAATGATCTGAAACTTATTTAATAAGATTATTAGTAACAATGTAAGTAATATTGAGTAGTATTTAAATAGAATTAGATGGTTAGCCAAGATATTTGAATTTACGACTATTGGTACATCAAGGATATTCAAGCAACTGAAGAACAATGCTCAAGTACCATGACTTGTGTGCTTGAGTAGGCTTTCAAAAAATCCTTCAGAAAAAGGCTTAACGTATACTTTACTCGAGTACCAATTTGGTCTTGCTTGAGTACCATGCTCGAGTAAGATAGCTTACCTACTCGAGTAAGGTTTAAGTAAGCATATAGCAAAATCTTCAGAACTGATATGCTTGAGTACATGAAACTTCATGCTCGAGTATCCTGCTCAAGTACACTCTCAGGTGTGCTCGAGTAACCTCTAAACTTTGCTCGAGTAAACATTTTCTCATGCTCGAGTATCATTCTCGAGTAGGAGGTGAAGTTTGCTTGAGTAGGCATTACAAAAGAGCAAATATAAGTGAAGAGAGAATCATGCTGGAGTAATACATTACCTCTGCTCGAGCACCATGCTTGAGTAAAACTTACATTGTGCTCGAGTGTGGTTTTTGATGAGCAGACTTTCTTCATACCAACATATGTGCTTGAGTAAGACTTTATCAGTACTTGAGTACTATGCTCGAGTAAGCTGCAAGGCTTGTGTAACATCCCATTTCCAAAAGCCGAATAAAATTTTTTCATCGGAGTAGAGCATCTAAGCAAGAGAGTAACTGATACTTATATTCAAAATGCCGTAAGTCTGGCTAATTACAGTAACGATACATTATTCCGAACGTCTAACATAAACGTAACTACATAAACAAAAGAAGTCTTTAGTCGGGTCTCTGTGCGGGCTGCTTGCCTTTATCCTCGGTCCTCGGTCCTCCCGACCCTGAAGCTATGTTAAGAGCTGAGGTCCAACACGCACCGGACCTCAGGTAACGATTAACCTCATGCTTATATATACAATATATGGATTACAGATATTCACAACATTAACAGTATAAGAGTACGCAACCAATGCAAATGTATCGCTCCCAACATGCAGATGTATCGCTCCCAACATACAGATGTATCGCTCCCAGCATTGCAGATGTATCACTCCCAGCTAGCATACAGTTATCTTCTAACACCCATATGCACTCAATAAACATACCATACAATACACATAATTCATATACGCATACAATAACCATCAGAGTTAGTGTTACAGTACGCAAACGTACGTACCTTCTGTTATGGAATAAAATACTAGGCCCATCCAAGGTGTGGCCCATCAGAAGACATCTAATACATTTGGGCTTGGAGGCACCAAAGGCCCAGCAAGTCCAAACCTTAACCCTAAGGTAGCCTCTATATATAGTTGGTTAACCTAAAGAGGTAAAGATCTTCTAAGCTTTCTCTCAATTGCATATACTGCACACAGAGCACACACACCACCCCTTTGGCTAAACGCCTCTAGTATCATCGAACTACGTGGACTTTGATCCCTCTTCAGGGTACGTAGGCCCTAGGTATCGCACCTAGGTCAAGTCCCTGTGCTTTGTGATCTCCGATCCACTCAGGTATCTCATCTATGGATACTTGGGGGAGAGCTATTTGATCCTATATCTACATACTAGCCCACCTAGGGTTAGAGATTTATGTTCTATGACCGAACATTGGCGCCGTCTGTGGGGATCAGTAAATTTCTGATTCCCGCGACCTAAGAAGGTCAATAATTCCCAATTGCCCAAGTGCCAATTTGCCAAACGAACAATGATAGAGTTTTAGTACAAATGAACCTACGTTGGGAGTGGCTGATTTCGAAGACTCCCAGGATCCACCGTCAGGGTTTGCGGTTGTTTTTCAATGAATCCCATAGAAATCCAGCACTTGCTCACAGAATGGGGACCCACCGAGAAATGCAATCTTGACCTTGTTCTGCTTCAGATCAACCGTGGAATGGTTGTGAAGCCTGGTGTATTGAAGGAGAGTGGATTCTTTCACTTGTAGCCACGCAGGAGTTCCGTCGA
Source organism: Acacia pycnantha (assembly GCA_025563575.1). Taxonomy (NCBI): domain Eukaryota; kingdom Viridiplantae; phylum Streptophyta; class Magnoliopsida; order Fabales; family Fabaceae; genus Acacia; species Acacia pycnantha. Next base: position 1,557,941 of record JAMWYP010000002.1, on the reverse strand, counting down.
AGCCTCTTGGGTTGAAACAATGTTTGTCGATTGGCATAATGCTAAGACATTGTCCCAGGTTGCCAGAAGGCCAATAGAGAATATCTGAGCTAGGGCACACGTGATGTCGGCATACAGATGCTCATTGAGAGCCAAATACATGGCCGTGATGGACTTTAACAAACTCTATTCACGAGAGAATGATTCTGAAGGGATCCTGAGCCGAGGTGTTCCGAGTGTGTACATGTCGGAGATGCAATTCCAGGATACCTTCATCTGACCAAAGCCGGCTGGGATACCCCAGGATCCGTTTCCGAGATCCCCTGGTAGCAGATGGAGAGAATTCACAAGCGATCTATAACGGTGAAAGGTTGCCGACCTCTTGAAGGGATGCCGTGGACTCAATACACGGATCTATAGGTCAATGGTGCGCCTACTTGTAACACCAACAGACCTGGTTCTCAATTTTTTGGGTTCTCGGTCAAGATGATGGTCCAACTATCACGCCACCTACAGGTCACCGATGTTTTAAGAGCGCGCATGGCGGAATGAGGATGTGACAGAGGTTGAAGTGAAGTCTGATGGCTCGTGGGACGGAGGAGCTGGCTTTTATCCTTAGGGCCATGCTTCAACTTGTGTTCAAGCCTGTCCGGTCAGCAACAAATAGGAGCGAAGCTTGAGTTCTTCCATTGGAAGATGAAGATGTAGCTGCAGTCCGCGGATTCTCTAGTAGCAGATACAATACCGAGATTGCCGAAACCTCCAGATTTGAGTAACTACTTTATGTTGAGGAGATTCAATGCCGAGACGGTGTGCCGAGCTGGGTCACGCTTATATCTCACGAAGGTAGTTGCATGGCATGTTATCAAAGGACATGCTGCGAGGTATCTCAGTGACGAAACCGAGCGGTGATATTTCGTTTTGGACTGCATCAACTCTGGTTTCTACGTTCGCATTCGGTGTCTGCATAATTACTTGGGGTACTCAGATCCGAGATGCACATGTAGCCGAGATTCAGGGTTGTTTCCATCTGTATAGCCGGGGTTCAGGGGTCTTCTTGATTCAGGATTGCAGTGAATAAACCGAGATGACCAATATGAGATTGTCGAAACCTCTAGTTGAGCAAGCCAAAGTCACTACCCCGAGGTGCCAGGGTTGTGCACCGAGATGCGCATACTTCCGAGATAGTAGAACCAAGGACAGTGTATGCCGAGGTACGTGATTTGCTTCTGCCTCAAGTTTGAAAGCTTCAAAAGAAGGATGAAATGTTGCTGGTTTCGGTAATTCATTCATTTCGGCGATGGATGGAGTCTCAAAATTCCATAGCATTCCTACTCATAGCGGCTTTGCTCTGTATAATCTGTTGGGTGGTTAGTAGCTTCGTTGCTTGCCTACTTGGCTTCTCTCTGGCTTAGAAGGTAAGTCACTTTTAACCATTGGGTTTTTTTGATGTTTTCTCTTCGGTATAGACCTTTCAAAAAGGTTCACTCCAAAAATTTCATTGATAATCTAAGATTTGGATGAAACCCGCATCTAGAATCTAATATTATATGATATAGAAGAGAAAGTGCAGTATAATGGGATCCTTTGATGCCACTGTAATGAATATTTATAAGTAATACTGCAAAATATAACTCTTGGTTAGTAATGGAGTCCCAAAATTCCGTAGCGTTCATGTGGCTATATCTGTGTAACTTCTCTCTGGCTTGGAAGGATGAATCGTCCATCCCTCTATTAATGGGGTTAGCTATAATACCCTTTTTAGGGTCTATGGAGTGGCAGGGTTATTTGGTGAAGCCATCCTTCTATTTCGTTTCTTGCAAAAGAAGGATGTTGAGCAGAATGCTATCACCTACAACACTATGATTAAGATTGACGGGAAGTCTCTTGAGCATGAGAGGGCAGCAAATCTTATTCAAGAAATGCAGCATAGAGGATCATATATATTATCACAGGAAAATTGTCATGAGAATGCCACGTATGAATCACTTTATGGAGAACAATGAGTTTGCCCTAAGAGATATGGTAGCGTATGCTCCATATTCTCATTTGGCATGCAACAAGGCTATGGAAAACCCATCACTGAAAATGGGGTTTGAAAGTTAGACACATGGGAGCAAACTGACGCGCTTTGTGAAAAGTTCCAAAAGTATTGGATATTAGAATGTCAAAGGGTCTAAGCCTTAGTTTCTAAGAGCATTAAATAATAGGCTCAGAAGAAGGTTTTTGATGGGAAAACGTGTCCAATATTCATTTCTCCACGTTCCTACAAGGTGCAACCGTGAGCTAGGCAAATCCTAAATTGCTTGAAATAGTTGCCCGCAAAATTTGGGTTTATAAGTGTTAAGTGACACGGTTTAGAAGATCCAGTGGCTGTAGAACTTGGACATCTTTTTAAATTCTGGTGCAGAATTAAATGCTCTTTATCTTCAAGTTCTATCCATGAATTTGATATCTTGGCAAAGGCATGCATACATGCAATTCTGTTATGCCAAGGCAAGTAATTCTTGCCTACTAATATTTCCAATTTTTGGGGGAATCACCCCCGATAAAAAGTTTTAGTACAAATATAAAGTGATGTTGGGCCTGAGACACTATTGAAGCGTGCCTTGATAATTCTTAGCTGCTTCAAATTGACTTATTAAAATAAAGCTTTCTTACTGAGGCTCAGAAAAGATAGAAGGCGGACCCCGGTTTAACCGAATCTGGTTAAAATCCCGGATCCGTGTAAAGTTTTGAAGGCGGACCCGGTTTAAACTTAATCTAGTTTAAATCTGGGATCCGTATAACGACGGCTACAGCCGCCAAGTCTACAAACATGTATGAATTCTGAGTAAAGAAACTTGTTTTCGAAAATGATGTCCAATCCAAACATGTATGAATTCTGAGTAAACAAACTCGTTTTCGAAAATCATGACAAAGCCAAACATGTAGGAATCCGAGGTACATCAACCCGGTTCCGAAAATCATGTCAAAGGAAAAACATGTAGGAATCTGAGGTACATAAACCCGGTTCTGAAAATCATGTTCAAATTAAACATGTAGAATTCGGGGTAAAGAAACCCGTTTTCGAAAATCATGTACAAATAAAACATGTAGGAATCCGAGGTACATAAACCCGGTTCCGAAAATCATGTCCAATTAAACATGTAGGAATCCAAGGTACATAAACTCGATTCCGAAAATCATGTTCAAATTAAACATGTAGAATTCAGGGTAAAGAAACCCGTTTTCGAAAATTATGTTCAAATTAAACATGTAGAATTCGGGGTAAAGAAACCCGTTTTCGAAAATCATGTACAAATTAAACATGTAGGAATCCGAGGTACATAAACCTGGTTCCGAAAATCATGTTCAAATTAAACATGTAGAATTCAGGGTAAAGAAACCCGTCTTCCAAAATCATGTACAAATAAAACATGTAGAGGGCAGGGTAATCAAACCCGTCTTCCAAAATCATGTACAAGTTAAACATGTAGAGGGCAGGGTAATCAAACCCGTCTTCAGAAATCATGTACAAGTTAAACATGTAGAATTCAGGGTAAAGAAACCCGTTTTCCAAAATCATGTCGAAGGAAAACATGTAGAGGGCAGGGTAATCAAACTCGTCTTCCAAAATCATGTCAAGTCTGTTTTATACAATTAAATCCAAGCTCCTTAATTGGATCCCGGATAGATTGTGGAGTCCGCCCTTACGAAAGGGACGAAGGCGGACCCCGGCTTAACTGAATCTGGTTAAAATCCGGGCTCCGTAGAAAAAATGGTCAAAACGTGCACCCTTTGGGACACGGTAAAGCCGAGATAAGTGCTGTTTAGAGTTTTGCAGGAAACAAAGACAAAAGGCAGACCCCAGTTATACCGAATCTGGTTAAAATCAGGGATCCGTGGAAAGTTCCGAAGAAGGACTTGGTTTAACTGAATCCAGTTTAAATCTGAGTCCCGTGTGAAGATCCCGGTTACACCAAATCTGGTTAAAATCGGGCTCTAGGTAGAGGCAGCAATGCTGCCGAGTCTTGAAAGTCCTTTATTGGATTATTTGCAACAACAATATCGCCAGATTTAGTTGAATGATTGAGTTCTGGGTAAACAAACCCGTCTTCAGAAATCATGTACCCGGATTCTCGGGTAAGCATGCAAGGGATCCCAGCAATAACGAACACCTAGTCTGAGTTTGGAAAGTAACACACCCCGGTAGCCCAGAGACCTGAACTACCAGGATGGGGGGCAACAGAGTGGACAATGATTTGTTAAGTGGAAAAGCGTATTATCAACAACCGAGGTTAGTACAAACTCGACAAGCATCCGGAATCTCGGTTCTACAGTCTATGTAAAACCCAGAATCTTGAGGTTAAAGTAAATAACTCGGAATCTCGGTGTTAACACGCATGGAATCCCAACAGTCGCGAACACCTGGTCCGAGTTGGGAAATCAACACACCCCGGCAGCCCAGAGACCTGAACTACCAGGATGGGGGCAACAGAGTGGACAATGATTTGTTAAGTGGAAAAGCGTGTTATCAATAACCGGCATTGATGCAAACCAGAAAGTTTAACGCAAGCTCGGACAAGTATCCGAAATGAGCACATTGAACAATTTGCGCCACAGTAAGTATTTTCCATTTATTGTGATTTGCTTACATGTTATTAAATGCAGGAATATAAACCAGACAATTAGCGCGGGAAAGTTGCTACGAAAGCAAATTCGGAGTCAATGGATCTCGGAAAGCAGTCAGTTAATCTCGGCAGCTCAGAGACCTAAACTACTGAGCTTGGGGGCAACTGTTATGGAATAAAATACTAGGCCCATCCAAGGTGTGGCCCATCAGAAGACATCTAATACATTTGTGCTTGGAGGCACCAAAGGCCCAGCAAGTCCAAACCCTAACCCTAAGGTAGCCTCTATATATAGTTGGTTAACCTAAAGAGGTAAAGATCTTCTAAGCTTTCTCTCAATTGCATATACTGCACACAGAGCACACACACCACCCCCTTGGCTAAACGCCTCATGTATCATCGAACTACGCGGACTTTGATCCCTCTTCAGGGTACGTAGGCCCTAGGAATCGCTCCTAGGTCAAGTCCCTGTGCTTTGTGATCGTAGATCCTCTTAGGTATCTCATCCATGGATACTTGGGGAGAGCTATTTGATCCTATATCCGCATCCTAGCCCATCTAGGGTTAGGGTTTATGTTCTATGACAGAACACCTTCGTTGATGAATACAATATGTCTGACGGTCGGTAAGTGATCACAGATATCCTATAAGGATAATATCGCATTTATTAATCAAACAATATCCTATCAGATATTTTAGTCATAAATGACCATTCTACCCTTGACTTTGCTAATCGGCGAAATTTTGCCAGAGCTTCGCTACTTTGACTCTAATATTCCAAAATTTTGCCATATCTCTATCTCCAACATATTTTTGAAACAAATACCGTATTTACCCTTAAAAACATGATATCAAAATTCTATTTGGAAGATTAAAGATCAAACTAACATTTCTACTATAACTACCGAAACGAAAGAATAAAACTTAAGACTAGGGACCGAAGAGTTTACCCAGAACTTCGCTACTCCTTCTCCAAAGCTCCTCCTTCTCTCTAACCTCTCTCTATTTCGAAATTACTCTTGTGAATTGGTGAGGAATCAAGTGAAATGGAAGGGGCTATTTATAGGAAAAGTCCATGGATCTCAACCCTTGGATCAACTTTTTATCAACGGTTAAGATTAGACACGTGTGGCCTCTTGGACATCACTCCTTTTCCTCTTCTCTCCTCCACAAAAACGTCCCCCTATGTCATCCTTCCAAAAATGATGTCATCCAAGTGATGTCATCCTCTTGCTTTATGGATTTAACCGATAAAATCCCCTGTTCAGTGTTCTAATCGCGTAATCTTAAATAATCTCAAATATTTCTTGGCATAACTTCGGAGGTCTAAGATATCACTTGAGAAATATTTGAATCAACAAAGATTACGGTCCCATTAAGGGTACTTCCTAGCCTGTTAGTCATTTTAGGATAAACTCTGTCGGTTACGGAAATGACATCGGCTATAACCCACTTCGGGATAAAAATTCACTTGTTCATAATATGTCCTGATGTTAAAAACCTAGTTCAAGGATTTCAAGATAGGATTTAATTTCTATCGGTTCTCATTTATCCTATTGGCCTTTTCTACAAAATATCCCTTTTTGGCCAAAATATCATGATATTATCACAACCCCTTTTCACACCTATCCCTCTTCCTTTTCTCTTCAAAAAAAAAAAGTCCCCCTCCCCCTTATTTTATGTTTCATATTTTGTTTATTTAATTAACTTATATTATGCTTATATTAATTTGAGTAAATACCCTTTTTGGTCCCTGGAAAAACACATTTGACCCTTTTTCGTCCCTGAGTAAAAAAAATGTCATTTTGGTCCTTTTTAGGGACTAAAAAGGACCTTTTTGGGAATTTCTAAGGGATTAAAATATGCAAAAAAATTGATCAAAAGGACTAAAATGGACCTTATTTTTCCATTTTAGGGACTAAAAGTGACTTAATTTTTTCAGGGACCAAAAAGGGCATCCGTGTTTTTTCCAGGGACCAAAAAGGGTATTTACTCTATTAATTTGCAAAATTCTCCCATTGGTCCTTAGAGAATTACATGGATTTAGACCCTTTTAAATTGCTAGAAATTATTGTAGCCTTTGATCTTAGAGTAAATACCCTTTTTGGTCCCTGAAATAACACGCACTACCCATTTTGGTCCCTAAGTAAAAAAAATGTCATTTTTCGTCCTTAAACAAAAAAAAGGTCCCTTTTAGTCCTTTTAGTCATTTTTGTGGGCATTTTAATCCCTCACAAATTCCCAAAAAATCGTTTTTAGTCCCTAAAAAGGACCAAAATGACATTTTTTTTACTCAGGGACCAAAATGGGTAGCGCGTGTTATTCCAGGGACCCAAAAGGGTATTTACTCTTGATCTTACTTTATAAGATTCAATCCCAACCTTTGATTAAGGTTTGACTTGTCAAAAATTGTTTAATAAGATGGCTTAGTGTCTTAACTCCATGATTAGTAATTCTTTGTTGGTTAATTAGACTTTAGGGTCTTTACATAATCCATCTTATACATTACTTAACCATGCTTAATTAATTAGCAATTATTCTTATGCTAATTCCAATCCTTTATTGGTCATTAATCTCCAATTAGGGGTTATATATTATTAACTTTGAATATCACCTTTGTTCATGTTTAAACAATTAGCAATTAATTACCTATTTAATCACTTACTAATTGTTGACAATTTTCTTAATTAAGATTAATTATGTTCTCACAACTATTGCACTGACATTGATAATTTATGCTCCATGTATTATATTAAAAATCATGGGGTAACTTATGGTCCCCAAAATAATATTAAATTTTGCCTCATTATTTTCCAAGGAAAATAATCCCATAAATTACCTAAATTAGAGACAACATACTTTCTAATTTTTAATAAATATTTAGTTGCCTCTTAGGATTTATCATAATATTATCAGAGTATTTTATGACCCATAAGTTCACTTAGGGATTTTGGCACTTTATTTCTCCCAATTTCAAGAGAAATTACCCTTGGAACAAAGTAATTACTCTACAAAATTTGAGACTACATATTCACCTATTTCCAGTAGGTATTATTTACTAATTTATGATATCTATCATAAGTGAGATTTTTAGGGTATTACAGCTTGCTTGAGTAACTTCTTCAGAGGCCAGCTCAGACAACTTTTACTAAGTATGATTTCTGATTAGCAGACTTCCTTCACACCAGCATATGTGCTCGAGTAAGGCTTTATCAGTACTCGAGTACTATGCTCGAGTAATCTGCAAGGCTTGCTTGAGTAACTTCTTTAAAGGCCAGCTCAGACAGCTTTTACTGATAGCATACTCGAGTAATGACTTATGTGTTCAAGCACCAAACTCGAGTACCCTTGAAACATTGCTCGAGTAGGGGCCTAAGAACAGTTCAATAGAGACTTTAGTCTAAGCATGCTTGAGTAAGCTTATTAACATGCTCGAGTAAGCTCTTAACTTTGACACTTTTCACTAATTCAAAACCTTATATATTTTCAAGTTTTGTTATCATCAAAACTCATAAACCGAGAACTAATAGGAGTTTTCAGTGCAATTGAACTTAAAAAACTAACTAAAACAGAATGTAATAAAAATGAGATTAAATCAGATTAAAATCAATTAACCTAGAATTGGGATTCCATAGACTTCCATCATTGAACGAAATATGACCAAACTCACGATTGATTTTGGACAAACCAAAATCTCTGTGTTTGTCTAGAAAATCCTTCGACTAAACAATCATCCAAAATTTGTTCGAACACACGGTGTGTCACTATGTGATCGCACAGTATACACTTCAACCCAATTCAAACTACGTGCTTGGGATATATCAATCTAGGTATTTAATCGAATCCAGAATCGAATCTAATAAAAGAAAACAGAAACGAGTAAAGTTACCAATTAAGCATAGATTCTCTGGATGAATCATGGGATCCTCAACTTTGGGTCAATCACATAAGCTTAGCCCATCACGATTGGGAAAAACACAGATGAACAGATGATATTCATGAAGAACATGATGAATCGATGAGAGGAAATGAAAAGCTTCTGATTTCAATATAAAAATATGTCAAAACGTAATGTCTGAAGTGTTTCACTGACCTAGGGTAAAAACCTAATTACAAAATGGACTAGGCTCCAAAAGTTTGGCCCAAAACAAAAACAAAAATAAATGGACTTTAATTACAAAATTCAGGCCTAAATAAAAATCCAGAAAAACGTGTCTGACTTCGGATCCAATTTCAACCATCTTCTTGTCCGAATTGAGATTCCTAGTCTTCATAACATTTGTAGCTCTCTGAATCATCTGAAATATGAGACAAGAATAAGGCTAATCAGATATCTGGTTTAAGAGTTATGGTGAAAATAGTGAAGCACTGTAAATCTATAGTTTTATCATTGAAATGAATTTAATCTAATTAAAAGCCCAAAACCCAAATAAGCATAAAAGCCCATTATTTATGAATTAAAAAAATCCTAAATTTATTAAACAAGAGATGCAATTAAGTGTAATAATATGCAATGATCAAAGATTTTCAAGGGCTAAGGAACAAAGCTTGTAGCAATAAAGATCAAACAGAGACTAGCTCATGAAACTAGGAAAAAAGCCGCTATGTTGTTGGCTTCAGCCAACAATAAATGTGCTGAAGCAAATAAGACTTAATAAGGAAGAATTTTATTGTATCATATGCTTCATCACACGACACCTTGGCCGAAGCCAATGATGATCTAAGCTTACTGTGTCATATGATTTTGCACATGACACCTTAGCTGAAGCAAATGAGGATCTAAGTTTATTGTGTTATATGCTTCAGCACATGACATGTTTGTCGAAGCAAACGACAAAAAGTACAACCATATGTTTTATTTGCTGAAATGTATTTTGAGGGTTTTTATTGAAGGGTTAAGCCAAAAATGAGTCATTCTAGACTTCTCAAGTGTTCTTTGGTGCTTTAAATGCCAAGGTTTTGTCTTCTTGAAGAGTTTGGGGTTTGAGTTAGAAGGGATTTGAAGCTTCAATCATTGGATTTTCTCATTCTTCTTCCCTTTATTTGCTAGTTTCTTGATATGGCCGTAATTATTTTGGATAACTGTGGCTATTTTAAGATTATGTATAGCTAAACTCTCACTCTAGGATTATTTTTAGCCCTTGTATGGACTAAGACTTTATTATTCCTCTCTTTTAGTAGTTAATGATATATGTGTGTTGATTTTATCCTTTGCTTAATGATTCTAAATGTTTGGCCACCATTTAGATTAATTTGTTTTTTTGGATTTGACTTGAGAGAGCTAATCTATGTGTAGAACTTAGTTAAAATCATACTTGACTTAAAGTTTACTGATAAATGGATAGTTTGTTGGTAAAATAGAGATATATTTACTAACATTGCTTTGTCACATTAAGGTTGTTGCTTAATGTTTATTTTCATCAATTGTATCAAGAGGTTCTGCATTTTAATAAAAAGAGAAACTTGATTTTGATTTAAGAGAGCTTTGTCAAGTGCTTTTGAACCTTAGACTAATTCATATATTCATTGAAATACTATTGTAGAGGAAATTGATCTTGTTTTATGAGATGCAAAGGTGAGAAATGATCATAAACTCCATTTAATCATTGAAGTTAAAGAATCAATTGCTTTTGTCACTTTTTAGTCTTAATTGTTTGTTTATATTAGCTTTTGGAGAATAACTTTTATGATTTATGAGGTAAGCATCTAAGAGGAGTTTTGTCTAGGCTTGCGAATAAGGGTTTTTGAAACCACGGTTTCAATGTTTGCTAAACAGCATTGTGCACCAAGCCTCTTGCTTGACCATTTTGTTAATCAAATCTCCGTGAGAACAATCTCTACTTATCACTTTATTACTTGGCAGTTGGCACAACTCATACACTTGCAATGAGAAAATGGTTTTAACGTCATTGTCGAGGGTTTGTTTAACAAATCCCTTAGTCAACCTTAGGCTTATGTTAATAAATTTCGCTTGAGATTTTAGTTAGGTATTCAATTTTTCCCTCTTTTCTTTGTTGATTTTTGTTTTAGTTTGATACTTTCTTGGTTGTTTCTCTTATAGGTATCATTTTGGTGTATGCAACACTTGCATATGGACGAATTGGTAGTGGTACTTGACAAAGTACCTCTCATTGAAAAAGAAACTGAATCTATATCTGGAACTATGGAAGACGATGAATATTACTTTGCAATATTGAAGAAAAACCCAATGAGATAAAAACCTAGTAAAGGAAAAATAGTACACAATACAAATTGAAATTGCTTCATTAAAAACCTTACCAGGAAAACTTCGTGGGACAAAACCTTGGTTAAGGAAAAAAATACAACATGGTTTCTACTCCCCCTAATGATAATATTGTATTTACTCCCCCGAATAATAAGTTTTACTACCATGGTGACAACATCACTTCCAATGTATTTTCAAGCATATCTTTCTTTTAGCCGTTAAACTATGAATGATGCCTTGTCATCAAAAGTTTTGCTGAAATGTATTCATCTAACATATCTTCTGGATATGTTAAAATATCATTATATCCTTCCTTTATCAGGAAATTATTCTGAAAATCACCAAAATATATCTTGCATCCACATATTCAGTTTGTTCTGAACAAAATGATATCATATAATATGTTCATAGAACTATCACACCAAACTTCATTTTCGTTATCCATTGTACACCTGGAATAACTAATTTTTACCAATAAAATCACAATAGATGCAATATGAGCATGATACATGAATATTCTCATAAAATATAAGGTACTTCTGGACTATTAAATTCGATATATCTTTACAAGAAAGATCACCATAGCAAAAATATGAGATTTTGAAATCATTGAGGCATTCGATAACTCAATCTATAAGTCAAGTAAAATGTAAAATTACCCATGTTTCAATATATTTTTCAATCAATTATATAGGCCCGAATTATTTTCAAACTCACATAAAATTTTATATATATAATGATTTTCTTGTATATGATTCTAGCATTTTAGATCTTCAAGGATTCTCATATAAATTTTACATTTAATGAGCCCTATGTATAGGCGGTGTAATATTCTGAATTTTGGACCTAGATACTTGAGCATAAGTTTGTATTAGGCAGATGACTAAACCCAGTTCAGGAAGTGTGATAAATATTCTGAAGGAAATTTCCCTTGATGCTAGAAGACTGGATTTTTTAGGAGGCGGTCAATTTGTGACATACCTCTGACTAAGAAAATGGTATCCAATGACCTTGAAACTTTGCAGGATTGTAGTAGACAATGGCGGAAGGCCTGTATGGCCAGCTGGGGCTCCGAGTGATCTTATAAAATACATTAGTATATGTATGTATTTATTATATGATATTTTATTTGGCCACAAATTTGGCCATAGCTAATTTTTTATCTTCTCTGTAAGAATAATGTTTGTTTCATTACTCATTGGGCCATGAAAGGAAAGTAAAATTCTTGTTTAAGATATCGAAAAGGTCAGTATCATCTTATATATTGTTTTGATTTATAATTATCAGTTATTATTTATTTGTATTTTCAAGGTTATTTGATACTATTTAGTAAATACCCCCTTTGACCCTTATTTAAGAAACCAACTAACAATTTTCACAAGTCAATAAAAACAATTAAAGTCATTAAATTATCCTAAAATTTAAGTATTTTCACTATTATCCCTATTAATTACACTAAACTCTAATATTATATTAATTATTACTCTCTTTTTTCTCGAAAAAAGAGTAATAATTAATTTTTATTAATTATTAATTTCACTCACTACCTTTATAATTGTGGGTATACATGGAAAAAAATATTTAATGCAATTTGGAAACAAGCAAATGTCTTATAAAAAAGACCAAATATACATGTTAGTTGGTGCTTTATAATAAGAACTAAAGAGAGTAGTTCAATATATTTATTTTTTGGCCCGGGCTAAAATTTTTTTTTGGTTCCGCCACTGGTAGTAGACATCCTAAGATTTAATTTAATAAGTCATATAGGTCAGTTTTACCTGTGTATTATGAGTTATGAATTTTTAAAGCTAGCCCTTGACTCTGGAATTTTTTTTGGACTAGTGTGTAATGATTGATAAATCTGGGACAAATTGAAAGTGGAGCTTGAATCACCAAGAGGGGGGGTGAATTGGGGATTCTCAAATTCTTTTCGGAATGCTCTGTTTTTTGGATAAGAAGTAGAAGTAAAACAGAGTATAGAGAAGAGAAGCAAGACACAAAGATTTATACTGGTTCAGTCCAACCAATTGACCTACGTCCAGTCCCGGACTCTCGGGATTTCTCACTATCAAGATTGATTACACACTCGCACTCAAGAGTAATTCTCTCTCTAGAACTTACTCCCCCTTACAAGTTGTAATCAATAACCCCAATCTCCAAGTCCCCTTGACTTGAGATAACTTACAATAAATGATTTACAATCAAGAAAGACTCTCTCTAAGAGTGGATATGAACACTGAAGAATGAATGTATCAAAGATACTTTACAACAGAAAACTCAAAGAGTAGATGAAACTTTAATGATTTTCGTTCTTGCACAGATTTGTTGTTGAGAAGACTTGAATGCATCTCTATTTATAGGTAGAGATCATTAAATGACCGTTATAAATCCTCATATAACCGTTGGAGAGATTAGAGGATGATTAATGAAGGTTTTGGTCTTCTTCTCTCTCTACTCTTTGGTTGATCCAGCTTTTCAGAAATTCAGAGTTGACTCTCTGACTATTAATCCGTTAAGGAAGCAGTTTGCTGGATGTAGAAGGCAAACATTAACTCTTACAAAACGTATGGAGAATGTTTGTCCAAAAGCATGCAAGGTTTCTGCACTCTTCATTTAATGTGCTGACATGCTTTATGCTTTTTGCTCAATCTCCATTTAATCCTGTCTAAATCATCTGAAACTAACTAACAAACTGATTAAACATAGTTAAGAATAGTAACGAGTGATGATACAGAGTATTGAGATCAAACATAAGCATTTCGTAAAATCGTTCTATTTGAAATTCAAATTTCGCGATGGAAACTCGAGTTAGTTCATCCAAACTCGAGTTTTCATGCTTCAGTGTTCTTTCAGTAAAAGACCGAAACTCGAGTTTTCAATCCAAACTCGAGTTTTCTCCTTTCAGAGACAAACATCGCGATTTGACATTTTGGACAAGTTTAGTGAACAGTGCAAAACTCGAGTTATTAAGTGACTAACTCGATTTTTGAACTTCTAATGAGAAATTATGTTTTAGTCCAAAATCTCAAAACTGGAGTTTCCAAATCATAACTCAAGTTTTCAAATGTTCAAATTAGCAGAGCTTCTCTTCCTGGCCAAAACTCGAGTTTCCAAAACTTAACTCGAGTTTTCTCATTCGTTGAAAACTTTGAAAACTTCTCTGTAAGGCCGAAACTCGAGTTTTAAAATCTTAACTCGAGTTTCCTCTTCTATGTGAAAACATCGAAAAGTTTGGTCGATTTGAATACGGGAGTTTTTACAAGGTCAGAGATGAGCATTATTCTCAGGTGATGTAAACTCGAGTTTTCTAAAGTAAAATCGAGTTTCCATAAAACGTTGGAAACTTAGAGAACTCTCTGTTTAACCTAAACTCGAGTTTCCAAATGGAAACTGGAGTTTTGGTTTCTTTGAATAACTTAGTTGCTCTCTGTCTTGTCAAAACTCGAGTTTCCAAAATCAAACTCGAGTTTGCTTTGTTCAGCGAAAAACTTGAAAGGTCTCTGTAAGGCCAAAACTCGAGTTTTCAAATCCTAACTCGAGTTTGCCTTTCTTTATAAAAATTTGAGCATTTCTCTGTCAAGCCAAAACTCGAGTTTCCAAACTGAAACTCGAGTTTGCCTTTGACAGTAAGTTTTTCAACTTACAAAGACAAACTTCATCTGTGTTTACAATTGTCCGTTATCATCAAAACCAATAGAGAACTAACATTCTCCCCCTTTTTGATGATGACAACACTTGTAAACCAGAGATTCTTCATTTTTCAAAAGATGTGAGATTTAAAGAAGGTTTTCACAAAGTGGTTTGAAGCATGCTATAACAGTTATATATTTGAGTAATTTTAACACAGAGATAGCAGAAGCGATTGACACATAACAAGACATTGCATTTCAACTTAAAAATTTGTTCATACATAGACCAGAAATGCAAGAGTACAGAATTCTCAAACCAGACATACAAACTGAAAAACAGAATCAAAACAACTAAACTAAAATCTAAACTCCTTCCTTCAACTCAAGAATGCTTTTTTGGCATATCTTCTTTCTCTGGTTCTTCTCCCCCTTTGTCATCAACAAAAGAGGATGGAGCTGAGATCGAAGGTTCATCGGAAGGGGTTGAGATATTGACAATGGAGGCAGGGGATGGAATTGGGATTGGAGAGGTAAGTGGGGCAGTTGAAATCATGTCTGTAATAAGCAAGAAATTGCGAATGGGAAATAAGTAGAGGACCAGAATATGATGAGGAGGAGGAAGGACCACTGGAGGAACTAGGACTTTCAAGATTAACATGTGAAGAAGAGGGGTCTTCGGCGAAATTAAGACCAAGGAGAGCAAAGAGTGAGCTACCAAACCATGGAATGTGCTGAGGCTGATCATATATAGGAAAAGGCCAAATTTTCTCATGAAACAGGATTATAGAAACAAGATTGGGAAAAGGAATTTGAGAAGAGTCTTTGATAGGAAACCAAAACTTGGTTAGTTCCTGATATACCCAATTCCCAATATTCAAAGGAATTTGTGCAATGATGGAAGCAAAAGTAGAGTAGTCTTCTTTCGAAAAAGAAGAAAAGATTCCATTCTTTTGTTTGAGATTTCTGGCATAAATGTACCAGATAGCCTGATACTTGAGAGGCATGGATTCAGGTGAGAAGGTCAGGGTGGATAGATTTTCAGGAAGAGGTTCATTTGGTCTTAACAATTGAAAAATCTGCTCATTAGTAAGATGTATTGGTCTTATAGGTGGAGGATTGGTAATTTGCAAAATGGAATTGATATAAGTAGGTGACAAGAAAATTTTCTGACCACCAATGGACGTAGTAAGACGCTCAAAAAGAAAACCATTATTCACATATTCCTCAAAGTGCAAGTGGTGATAGAATAGCCTAACAAGAGTAGGACTATAGGTGGCTTGAATAGAAATCAAAGGTTCAAATTGAAGTAGCCAGGGAGTAAGATCCAAATGACATTTGTCCCTTAATTTACCCAGATCAACATAAACTACAGGACAAAATTGTTTATGTTCAAGTTTTTCTCTGAAACGAATAGAATTAAGTCCAGGGTGATGAGGGGATACAATCAGAAAGTCATCAGGGGCTGAATGATGAGTATAGATTTCAGTTAGGGTAGATGAGCTTACTGAGTCACTGGACCTTGACAGTTCCTGAGGTGAAGATACTTGGTCTTGGGAACTTGGTGAAGGCACTTGAAAACTATCTTGACCCAAAGTTTCTCCAACCAAGAGTCCTGCTGGAGGAAGAGCTTGAGCTTGAGCCGACGAGTGTTCTTCAGTGAATCTTGACACAGCTCGAAACAAACTGGAAGAGGTATGCCGAGAGATTGACGATGCCCTAGGAAATAGATTTGATCGAGGTTGTGCAAAAGGTAGATCAGCTAGGTTTTGACTTTCAGATTCGGAATCAGAATCGAGATGGATGATATCTTGGGGGTTAGAACTGGAAGCCATTGTTAGGGTTCGAAAATGAGGGAAAGATCGAAGAGAGAAATGGGAAATACGAAGAGAGCAGAGAAAACTCTAGGCCAAACTCGAGTTTTGAGGGAAGTTTAGATGAACAATGAACAGTCAAGTTTAAATAGGGCGCGAAATTTTACCTGGACTTCAAAAGTGTATTGTGAACTTTTGAAATTCCGTGATCAAAACTCGAGTTTCCACTTACTGACTCGAGTTTTGTGGACACCTCAACAGGTGTGATGTTCTCTGTCTACCCGAAACTCGAGTTTCCATTTGATGACTCGAATTTCCAATTCGCGAAAACTCAGAGCTTGCTTTCTGTCTCTCCGAAACTCGAGTTACTCACTTAACGACTCGAGTTTCCATTTTGCTCAGAAACTCATTTTTCTTCTGACCCCGATAAAACTCGAGTTTTGAAAACAAAACTCGAGTTTGCGTCTTTTGACAGCAAACTTCAGGATTTCAAACATCCTGCATAAAACATTACTATGTACTCCGAAGCTTAAGTTAGTAACAAATATTCATCAAAACCATAATTAACATTAAGATGGAGAGAAATACTCACAACTCATTGGGATTTACCATTCCCAATTCTCTTCTAATGAAATTAAATTGCTCTTTTGCTAATGGCTTGGTGAAGATGTCAGCAAGTTGAAGATGAGTGGGAATGAAAATCACTTTAATATCTTTCTTTTGCACATGATCTCTGATGAAGTGATGTCTCACATCAATGTGTTTTGTTCTTGTGTGTTGTACTGGATTTTTCGTAAGACTGATTGTGCTGATATTGTCACAAAGGATTGGAATCTCTTTTAAATGAACTCCTAAGTCAGATAATTGTTGTCTTAGCCACAGGACTTGGGCACAACAGCTAGAGACAGCAACATACTCAGCTTCGGTTGAAGATACAGCCACGGTGGTTTGTTTCTTGCTAAACCATGATACTAGTGAACCTCCAAGAAATTCACATTGTCCACTCGTGCTCTTTCTATCAGTCTTATAACCAGCGTGATCAGAATCTGAGTATGCAATCAAGAATTCTTGTTGACCCTTTGGAAACCAGAGACCAAGCTCCTTTGTATCTGAGAGATAGCGAAAAATCCTCTTTACATGCTCAACATGTGATTCTTTTGGTGCAGATTGGAATATTGCACACATGCCCACACTGAATTGAATATCAGGTCTACTTGCTTTCAAGTAGAGAAGTGAGCCAATCATCCCTCGATATTTGGTTATGTTCAAATCTTTTCCTTTCTCTTCATCAGCATCTAGAGAAGCGGTGGAGCTCATAGGTGTGTCAGCTCCGTTGCAATGCTCCAGCCCAAACTTCTTGAGCAAATCCCGGAGATATTTCGTTTGTGAAATAAATATTCCATCCTTCCGTTGTTAGATTTACAGACCGAGAAAGTACTTCAATTCACCCATCATTGACATTTCGAATTCACTCTGCATTTTCTTTGAAAATTCTTCACACAGAGATTCGTTAGTAGAACCAAAAATGATATCATCTACTTATATTTGCACTACCAAGATTTCATTAAGCTTGTTATTTTTAATAAAGAGTATTGTGTCAGCTTTTCCTCTAATGAACCCTTGCTCTAAAAGAAATTTACTTAGTCTTTCATACCAAGCTCGTGGAGCTTGTTTAAGACCATATAATGCCTTTTTGAGACGATAAACATTATCAGGATGATGTTCATTTTCAAAACCAGGAGGTTGTTCTACATAGACTTCCTCTTGTATAAAACCATTTAAAAATGCACTTTTAACATCCATTTGATAAAGTTTGATTTCTTTAATGCAAGCAAAGGCTAAGAGTACGCGTATTGCCTCCAATCTAGCCACTGGAGCATACGTTTCCTCGTAATCAATTCCTTCTTCCTGATTATAGCCTTTGGCAACAAGTCTGGCCTTATTTTTTACTATAATTGCATATTCATCACGTTTGTTCTTGAATACCCATTTAGTGCCGATAACCGGATGGTCCTTAGGCCTAGGTACCAAGTCCCAAACTTGATTCCTATCAAATTGATGTAACTCCTCTTGCATTGCTATCACCCAATCATTGTCTGAAATTTTTGGCGTCCTAAATTACTCTTGGGACATCAAAAGCAGCACTTTTGGCGTCCTAAAAGTAGTTCAAGACGCCAAAATCAGCATTTTTGGCGTCCTAAAAGTTATTTTAGGATGCCAAAAATCATTTTGAGAATTTTTTTGGTGTCCTAAATTACTTTTGGGACGTTAAAAGTAGCATTTTTGGCATCTTAAAAGTAGTCTAGGACACCAAAATCAACATTTTTAGCATCATAAAAATTATTTTAGGACGCCAAAAATTACGCACTCGTGACTCTGACTCTTATTTTTTGGTTTGTCTCAGCCTTCAACAAACCCGTGACTCTGACTCTTTTTTTTTTTTGGTTTGTCTTAGCCTTCACTTTCTTAGATTCTCTCATTTCCCTCAACTCCATATCGTCTCAACCTTCACTGTCTCAACATTAACTAGCAACAATGGTGGCGTTGAGCCCTAACCTCACGGCGTTTGACGCAACGATGAGCACTAACCTGACAATAGCAGTGACGAACATAGATCTAGAGGCAATGAACACATATCTGTTCTTATTTGATTTTGAGCTAGACCAGGAGTAAAATGTCCAATAGCGAAGATCACGTGGAGGATATGAACGACGAATCTTCTGAAAACATGAAGTAGATATTCAGGGATTGATCTAAGGTATGTTTGAATCTTGATCTCGATTTGATTTTAGCCGTCGTTTGTATCTGTTAATTGATTCTCAAGCTTTGGTTTTGATTTGGTTTGGCTCCAACAAAGGTGTTGTCCAAGAAAGTTGTTCAAACCAATGAGGAAGGATGGTCTGCTCGTTGTTGTTCAGACGATTTGGTATGGCTCCTTGCCTCGCCGCTGCCTCCTCTCCGGCTAAGGAAGGATGGTTCGCTCGGTTCGGAACTTCTCTCTCTCTCTCTCTCTCTGCGCGTGAAGTGTTTTTTTTTTGAAAAAAAAGGAAACACTTAAGGCATCCCAAATAAAATTTGGGACGCCCTAAATCTTTAAAAGACGTCCCGAAAAGACATAAGGACACCATAAATCTTAATTTTACTGTGTCCCTGACATAGACGTCCCTTCAAAAAGGGATGTAGAAAGGTTAAAATAAGAACGTTAAAAAGCTCTTTTGTAGTAGTGTTCATACCTTTTGGTGTGGATACAGTTCGTCTTGGTGGATAATAAAATCATAGGAGACTATGGAATCGTGTCTGATATGGGTTAAATGAATTGAAATGCACCTCTTTACTAACTTAAGGTAAGAAAGGGGCTAGCCTCTTGAGTCCTTTTATGCCTGTAAAGCCACCACATTTTGAACAAATACACAGTGAAAATAAGGGGTGAGCCAATTGTTAAATGGCTTGTGATGATATGGTAGATAAGTCTTTTCTATCGAGTACTTGTGGGCCGGTGGAGGTAGTAAAAGTAAAAGAGAAGGGTTGTTTTGAAAAGCCTATTGCTACAAACAATTTCAATGAGCAAAAGCTTGATTTTTATAGATGGGTGGTGCAGTAAGAGTTTAAAATAATAGAAGAAAAATTTGAATAAACCATTAAGACCGAATATTTTGGCCCAACTCTCGGCCCTTCTTCTGGCGACCCTGAAGCGTACGTCTTCGAATTCGACCGACCTTGTTATGGTTACCGCTAGAAAACATTAAAAAATAATCATATCAAACTGGAGATGATTCCATTGATGGAATTGGTTAGATTGTCCAGGGAACCGTCGACGTAAAGATGCAGGTTTGGGATCCTCGGTGAGGGACAACCTTTTCTTCTCATAGGTTACCCAAAGATGTTGTTCTTCCATTTCCTATTGCAATGTCTTCTGAGGAAGATAGGCTACACGTACTGGCTCTGATACCCCTTTTGGGACGAGTTCATTTCTCTCATCTGTCACAACTATAATCCCATTCTTTTTGGGAACAACTTGAACCGAGCTCACCCATCCGCTGGATAAATTATATCAGCACTTTAACAGTTTTATGACTTTCTTTTTGACCACATCTAAAATTAAGTGGTTCAACATATGTTGGGCTTCTCTAGTAAACCTAGCATCCTATTTAAGGAGGTTTTCCCGGAACCTTTTAATAGAAATGAGATTGGAACCTGTGATAACTCTGATATCAAACTTTAGGATTAAAAAAAAAAGTGCTAATTGTGTCAAAAACTTAAGCTAGTAGCAGAGGCTTATTTTAATTGATTTAATCCATATACGAGTCAACCATTCTCCTATGACTTTGTTATGTATAAGACTGAACTGGATCCACACCCCTCCCAGACCTAAGACATATCAAAGGTTGTTCTTATCAAACTGAGTAAGAGATCCATAACTCTTTAGTACATTTGACAAACATAACCCTCTGGAAATCCTATGGATGACCAGCCTCGCGAGAATTGAAAGAAGGGATTATTGAGTGAGGGGTGAGAAAGGGAGGAGAACCAGAACGCTGGAAATATTAGTCGGTTAGTTCATTTATTTTATTTAAAAAAATATACTTGTTGATCACACATTTCAATCTACCTTGAATCTTACAAATAAAAAAGCGAATCATCTGCTTTATTTTGCACAAGTAAAGTGAAAAACGAAAAGTAATATAGTAAAACATAAAAGCAAGATAGATTTCCTCCTATACGAGGTTGTGCTCAAATATTTTAATCCCCATATTCCACTAGTTAAGGGGAAAAAAGTGGATATACTCAGATATAATATATGACCATATCCAGTGGCGGAGCCAGAAATTTAAGTTTGTGGGTGCACAATTAATGATGGGATTTAGGGATTCGGGGGCAGCGCCCTAAATTTTCTTTTAAAGAGGATAAAATGCAACTCACTCCTTCGTAAAGTTTAGGACTAGAAATGGGGTTCGATTGAAAAGTATTTCCGACGAAATCAATTTAAACAAAACAATATACTCTAATCTCATTGCATACAGATACCCAAATGTTACACAATCAAATTCCAAAGCAACATTATGCAAGGAAAAATTATTATGGTTTGTCATATGTGATAGGATATTAAAAAGTCAACTATCAACGAAGGAGTAAAAGAGCATAACAAATGCTATAACTCACCAGATTGTCCACCAGAGAGTATGACACTTTCAATAGGTTCAACACCAAATACCTACATAAAGGAAGGAAAACAATTAGAATACAAATGCATTACAACTCTACACTATCATAAACACAACTTTGTACATATAAGTTTCAAATTTAGGCACACGGTATTGAACAAAATTCAAGTCAAAATAAAATCAATAAGACAACACGTATTTCTTACTTCAACATCTCAGCAAAGCTTATTGTCTCATCAATTCCAGGTATAACACCTGCTAGTTCTAAAAACAAAAAATTCATTCCCACAGAACTCGTTTCATCTTGTTCAACGGTAGGATCTACCTCCTACAAACCCTTTGTAAACTAGTTATAGTGAAATATTTTGAGGACCTTGATTACATCCTATGACAAGAGATCAAAGGAACGATATAAACCCCAAAAAAACAAAAGAATATAAAGGGTTGTCTGTATAATTACATACCAATTCTTGCTGCAGCTTTTTATTTTCCTCAGTTGTGTAATTTTTCTCCTCAGTCACCTTTAAATACTCTGTATGTGCTCTCAAGTCATCCATTGAAAGATTGATGCATAAATTATTTTAATCAACTGATCTATTCAAATTCAATTAATCTTTGAAACTTTTCTATTTTATGTAGGGGAGTTGCTCTCGGAACTCTACAAGCTAAGTACATGTGACTGTAGATTTTTTTTTTTTTTTTTTTTTTTTTTGCTCAGAAGGAAACTTGTATTACTAATATGCCAATAAGTACAATACAGCCATAAAACCGACCCAACCCGATAAGCCAGAACCTCAAAACCGAAGGAAACAACAGACAACACCAGGACAGAATACAAAGCAGCAGCAAAACAGAATACAAAACAAACACACTAAGACATAGAGATCCCAATCCCAGCAGTAGAGACGGAGCTGCCATCCACATCATTAGATATCTCCGGAGCATCCAAGGTTAGAATAGTAAACAAAGAAGGTGTTGGTTGAAAAACCCACCCAGACGGGCACACCCCCTTAATTAAGTCTGATAATATTTATATTTAATTTAATCAGTTGGTCATATTAAAAAAAAAAAAGTCATACTAAAAAAGTAAAACACTGGCTCTAGCTGCGGGTAGTAAAGCTTGGGGCCCATAAAAATAAAACCACCAATGGGACTCATAGCACTATATAATAATGTCTCATGTTTTAAAGGGAATTATGCTAAGACATGTAGTAACTCAGCAACGAAGGGGAAAAAAAAACTCAACAGCTACAATTTTTAAAAAAAAAAAAAAAAACTCAAAAGCTACAATTTATGGGTGCACTTGCACCCACATGCAATATAGTGGCTCCGCCACTGACCATATCCATATGATGTAACTTAACTATAACTATAACTATAGGTCAGCCAAAAGGAGGAAACTATGATATGAAAAAGTTAAGATCAAACAAGATTTTTTTTTTTAAATTTATTTGAAAGATATAAAATACAGAGAAAACATAGGATATACCAGTTTTGGGAAGCTTTTCATACCTTTACTTTAACTACCCCTAAAGAATGATCAAGCAAAAATGAACTGTCACAAGCGTAAAAGAAACAAAATCTGGTAATACAAAGAAAGTGTCCAAAATCCACATATTGGGAAAGCAAGAAAGGTAGTAGTAGTAGTATTAATAATAATAATAATAAGTTTATAAAATGATAGAAATCAATATTATAAAATAAAATGAGGTAAAATGATTCTATAACATTAAAAAAAAAAGTTGTAAATGATTTTTCATACTTAAGATAAAAATATCTCTAAAAAAAATCTATAAGACGTGGGAGTTTTATGATAAGGTCATTAAATTAAAAGCTTCTATTCTATATTCAGCTTTTGAGCCCTACTTAACGACTGCGAAGTCATTAAAATCAACCGCCAAGCCATTGAACATCGTTAATGGCTCTTTACAGATTTTTTTTTGTTTTCCTTCTCATTTAACAATCTAATTTACATACATATATAAAAAAGACTTACGTAACTCCTATAACTGTTATAAATGTCATAGGGTGTGTTAGTAGTATTATTTTTTTTTATTGGTAAAAGTGAGGCAATAGCCTTATATATTAATTAAGTCAAAAGAGGATCAAGTCTCATATAAAAACATTACGAATTCTATCTAGACAAGTGTTCAAGGTTGAGGAAATAGAAATATCCCCTTTAGCTAATGCATCAGCCAAACCATTTTGGCATCGAGGAATATGCTTGAGCTTCACCTCCCAGGATTTGGAGAGCATATTCCTGATCTGAAGGAAGACTAAACTGGTGGTTGCTTCATCCCTTTCATTCAAAAGCTTATCAATTAGTAGCATTTTTGGGTCAGACTCAACCATCACCTTCTTGAAGCCTTCTTCCCAAGCAATTCTAATACCGAGTAGAGCAGCCCATTCCTCTGCTTCATATACTTCACATTGGCCCAAGACATGTGTGAATCCCACAATCCATTGGCCAGCGCCATTTCTAATCACCCCCTCCCCCCCAACCTGCCTTGCTGCCATTCGATGTCACAGCGCCGTCGATACTAAACTTAACCCAGCCCATAGGTGGGGGTTCCCAGTTCTGTGATGTCTTTTTTTTTTTTTTTGATATGAAAGATGGCTAAGAAGCCTGCATAAAACCAAAGCTACACTACAGGGGAAATTAATCTCAATCCTTCAAGATCCACCCAAGTCTATAAACTATTAGGACAGGAATCAAAAATTACAGTTTTGTTGATACCCCATTTAGCTAGAACGTCCGCCACTCTGTTGCGTTCCCTCGGAATGTACTGACAAACAACCTCTCAATCCTTGTTTAGAGACTCCTTGATCTTTACTTCCAGAAGACTCCTCCCATTGAAGTTCTCATCACCAAATAGGCTTAAAAGCCTTTCCGCATCAGACTCAAGAATGATTTTTCTGAAGCCCATCTCCCAAGCAATTTCCAAACCCACCAACCAAGCCCAAGATTCAGCTATCTGCGGTTGGCAGATCCCGATCTCCCTTGTCCAGTTTTGTGATGTCGTGGTTGAAGGACTGTGGTAGTCATTTTGGCAACTATTAAAAAAAGATTGAATATGGACTTTAAATTTAAAGCTCAAACCAATTTTATTTCTTCTTGGGTCATATTAAATTTTAGTTGCGCTTTGACTTTGTACATTAGCCCTGGTCAAATTAAATTTTAGTTGGGCTTTGAATTTTACATAAGCCCAATCATTAAAGACTGATAAATTTTTTTATTAGGGTTTAGCTTTTTTTTATTAGTAAAGCATGATATTTTAAACATACAAGTTATTTTTTGTTGGCCCAAAAACATGTGAGTTTTACTCCAAAAACAAAGTTTACAGATTCTGATTCTAATAATCTAGTTACTCCAAAAACATGTGAGTTCGATCCGGATAAAGATTTGAGACGGTCGGATTTTATGTGGTTTTCATATGGACTTGTCCGGACAAGTTCGGAAACTTACTACTCTTACTCAAAATAAAATCTACTTCGAAGACACGTGAATGTAGAAAACACATTTGGGATAGTTACTCTCATTTGGGTCCAACAATGCTTAAATATAAACATTCAAATAGCCACATAAAAAAGTTTATTGCTAATCATTTTCCCCTAAAAAGTTCTACAAATGGGTTCAACATATTTTCTTTTTAACAATAATTGGGTGTACTGAGATCAATGATTAAAGAATTGGTTCTTATGGTTGACCAGACTTGTTAACGACTTGACTGCTTTTGTGGTTGAGTTAGATTGGATTATAGTTTAAATCTAAAATTAGATCAAGAACCAGAACGATTTTCAGAAATCTAAACAGGTTTTATTCTAACAAGAAAAAAGGTTGAAAAAATCTATAATCTTTTTTTTATTAAAAAAAAAGAGACCCTTTTTAAAAGCTCAATTCTATATTTTCGTACCATTTATGGTCATACAATACTATTTCATTAAAAGCTTCATATATTTGTGGTGCATTTCTGTTAACAATTAGACTTATTATATATTTATTTCTTATATATATATATATATATATATATATATATTACTTTAGATAGCAGCAGATAACTTTAGCTTAATGGCTTACCTTGTTAGTCTTTCAAATATGCTAAAGCTTGTTGCCTCTCAACGTCACACAACCTCTGTTTTCTGGATCAAGAACAGGGCAACAAATGCTTGGACTCTCTCTCTCTCCCCTTCAGTTCTCCCTCTCAATTTCCCTCTTGCTTTCTGTTTCACTTGAGCTGAACAAGGTGAATGAATGAAGATCAAGGGACAACGTTTATATAAGGATGCATGGTCCAGTCCGAGAGGAAATATTCAGAGGTAAATGGCATTAAGTTCAAAATGTATGGTGGGGGGTCTGGAGAAGCATGGCACCACTGATCTTGCGTGTACAGAGAGTGAGATAATCACGCTGGAGAAGTATGGCTAATGGTTGATTTGCTAACTGTGTTCAGCGTCTTTTACGTGTTCGGACCGAAGTATGCAGTGAAGAAAGAAAACTGATTTAATGGATATTGCTTCTACTGTTGCGTTTTGGTGCAAGTCGAATGGGCTGGAATTTTGTTGTTGGGTTGATCTGCATATATGGAAGTATTTGGGCTACTTTAAAAATTATCCCACTTGATTATCTTCAAAACTTATATTTGCAAGTATTGAATAATTAATAAAATTAAATCCTTAATTTCATTTAAGGATTTTCTTTATTAATTAATTTCTTTTGGCTATAAAATATTGATTCCATAAATGTTTAGGCCTAAACTATTCTTTATGAATATTCCTTAATCTTTTCCTGAAATAAATTTAAGGAACAATAGGCCTTATTTTCCAATAATTATTCTCATAATTATTTTAAACCAAAATTTCTTTATTAATCTCCATATATTATTCAGATTTTAAAATCCCCAAAATTTTGAGATGTTACAGTTCACATGGTTAATTTGGAAAGGGTGTTATTTTGATGATCATATTGTTCACTGAACCCTGTTCAGACCCTTGATTTCCTGAATAATCATTTTCGGAGTTGGTCTTTCCCATAATGCAGTACTACATTTCTATTTAATTATAGAACATGAATTGTCAAAATTATTACATGTAAGTGACACAACTCATTAGATTGATGAAGACCTCCCAACCTTTATAATATTGATAAATTAGATTATGAATCTAGCTAATTCTTTACCTAAATGATATACCCCTCTAGCTTTAAGTGTAACAACTAGTAGAAAGGTTTATTTCAAGGGTTAAGGTGTAGATTTGCCAACGAACTATTACCCGATGAGCATCTGGCACAAAAAACAATTGAGGGTACCAAAATTACCAATCAACAATTAAAAAGTGAAAAAAAAAAAACACAATGAGGTGCAAATTGGCCAACGAACTATTACCCCGTCACTGTCTTGGTGTTTCCGTCTTCCATTAACTGTCACAGTGTCAGCAGCGTCGGGGTCTCCAAAGCTTCCATTGTTGTTGGGTGTTCCACTCACCCTCTTGAACTTATCAAGGTCCGTATACAGCTTCAGGGCGAGAATCACGCACTGAACCCAAATCCAGCAGTCCACTGCGCCTGCTCGCATGGATCACATCTATGTTAGTGTTTGCATTATCCAACAAGAAGGCTTAACCGCTCTTTTTCCAACGTCTCCGCCATTGTTCTATGCTAGTGTCTCATATTTTAACGTAATTGTGATAGTTGTTTTTTTAATAGTTATTTGATAATTTTTTTAAATTTTTAATTGTTTATTGGTAATTTTGGTACCCTCAATTGTTTTTTATACCAGATACTCCTTGGGTAATAATTCATTGGCTAATTTGCACCTTAACGCTTATTTCAATTGTTTACACATATAAGACTTTAATCAACTTCATCATTCAAACTATAACCCTTTTCGAATGTTATCTCTACTGCTTGAAGTTATGCATATATTAAGAGGGCTTTTTTAACAAGAGAGTAATATTCTATGTAAATTAGAGCTGTCAAAACGGACCGAGCTTATCAAACCGACAAGTAAAACTCATTTAAGTAGAGGGCAGAACTTATATTTTGAGGTTTAAAAAAGGAATTGGATTTAAAAGGGCTAGCCCTCTAAGGCTTAAAAATAAAAAGGTCAGCCTATTAAGGTCAAATGCCAACCTATTTAAGGTGTATGTTCTTAATTATTAACTTTTAATAATTATTAAAATAATAATAACTATCACTCTCTTTTCCTACAATAATAATATATCACTAATTCGCTATTATTAGTTAGCTATCACTTATCAGACTGGCTCACGGTGACGTTGTGCAACTTGCTAGAGGGATAAGCGATCACTTTTTCTTTGCCTATAAGAATTATTTAATACTCCTTTCGGTCTTTTTTATATGTAAAAACTGTCAAAAATCAAAATCATGCAAATTAAAGTATTGGTTAAAATTAGTTAAAAGTAATTAATGTGTATGGAATGTAAACTTTATTCCAATTATAAGCCTATTTATGGAGAGGACGAGTGAGCGAGAGAATGACAGGGAAAAGAGATGTGAGAGAATGGGTGGGAAAAACAAGAAATAAGAGAGGCATGTAATTAATTAGAGGTAATAAAAATATATTTAATTATTTAACAAGTTCAATTTGTTAATTATATATATATATATATATATATATATATATATATATATATATATATATATATATATATATATATATATTATCACCCCTATATGAAAAAATGTTACTTATAAAAAGGATTAGACGAAGTATCATATAGTAGTTTGAAGTTTTTTTTTTCCTTACGTACTATAAGTACTTGCGGTTTGGTTTGTATTAGTTTTGAGAGTTTCAACAATAATATTACTCCTTATTTTCTCAATATTTATTCTTTAAATTCCATTGTTGTATCTCATTTATATTTCAAAATACTACCTCCTAATTATAGAAACATTTTTATAGTGTAAAATTACACTACAAAAGCGTTCCTATAATTATGAACCCACGTATATGAGCATCGTGCTTCATTGATAGAATGACTCTTATGACATGTGCCTCTAAAGGGCCCACACTTTTAGTCCTACTCCTGTCTAGAGCCGGGAAATCAGGCCGAGCCCGTTTAAGCCCTGGCTTTGCAGGGCTTGGGCTTGAAAAATATACCAGAAATTTGAAATTGTCATTGCAGGACCGGCCCTGTATGGCCTCAGGCTTAATCGGGTCAGTCCTGTAGGGCCTCGGGCCGGCCCTATAGGCCCGTTTAACTGTAACTTTTTTAAAAAATAAAATTAATTACTTAGACTTTCACTTAATGAATGTGTTTATTTGTAATTACTTAGATTTTTTTAGTTTAAATTATAACTTTTTTTATGTTTATTATTATTCTGTATTAAAACGCATAATTAGTTATTATAAATTTTAAAGAAGGGATGTTTTCATATTAAATAAACACATACTTTGGTATTACAATATTATAGAAGTAATAAATTATAAATATATTTTGTGTAAAATAAGTATAATGAACCGAATGAATCTGCAAACACACACAAAATTATGAGAGGGAAAGACATTTTGTCGTGGGTATAGATAAAGCAATTCATTTGTTGAATATTTTTTGAAAAAAAAAGGAAAAAAAAAACATATTCTTTGTGTTTATTTGTTTATGTTTATTTGTTGAATGATTATTGTTTGGATATTAATGTTGATAACATTTATTTGATATATTAGAACTTTAATGGTTGCAATTCACTAATTATATTTATTTAAAAAAATTGAAGGAAAAATAGTTAAAATTTGAGATAATAATTTTCAGGCCCTATAGGGCTGGCCCTGACACTGGTACTATCAGGCCGGGCTTTGAAAAACAGATATTTTCCTTATCCCAGGCCCTGTTAGGCCTTGGCCCTGTTGGGCTGGGCCCTATCGGGCCGGACCGGCTCTGATTCCCAGCTCTAGGCCTGTCTAGGATTAAACCAACTCTTGTTGATAGCTCTAGATATAAATGAGTAAAATGAGTATTTTAGAAAGACTAAATTATATTGTTTTACAAAATTTAGTTAGAATTTTGGGACAAAACTTGAGACAATGTGGAATGCTTTTGTGATTCTTTCAATCCCAGTCATAAATTTCTGTGGCAAATCACTTGTTTTCTGGTAGTGAGATTTTAAATGATGAAATTAGAGTATGCATTTAAAATTATATATAATTATAATGATAAAATTTACTGGAATTTGGATATATGATTTTTTATCTACCCAGATAATGGATTTGGCCCAAATTCAAATCCAAATAATCCCTCATTCCAACACAACATGAGTATTTGCTTTATTATTTATTAATTATAAGAAAAAAATTAGCTAGCCTCCGTCCAAAATATATGTTTTAAAAAAATATTGGAAAAAATTAAAAAATTATGATATTCAATTATTATACTTTTTTTTTTTACTAATGTCAAATTTTTACACTAATTTAAAATTCTTAAATGAAATTAAAAGACTGAGATTATAAAAACACTTATATGATAATTATAAAATAACTAATTTCTTACACGATATATATATACACACACAAAACTAGTCAGTATTCATGAAAAAAAAATGACTATAATTAATGATGCAGTATATTAAATTTTTTTTTTAAAGTACAAGATGCAGTATATTCATTTTGAAATACTTGGAAAAAATGACTATAATTAATGATGCAGTATATTAATTTTTTTTTCAAGTACAAGATGCAGTATATTCAATTTGAAATACTTGGATTCCCCCTACAATATTAAGCCGAATAATCAACCCAATTTGTCTTTTTATTTTCTTTCCAGCCTGAAAATTCGGTGTGAACGTAAATAAATAAGTAATTATAATAAGTAATTACGTGGAGCAGGAAAAAAAAAATTGTATCCGAATGTGAGCCACCAACTAGAAGCTTGAAAATTACGTACATGAATGGATCAACAACTACAAGAAGTCTGCATGTGTGACTGACTACTCACCCACGTAGCTTCAATCTCACCAGCTTCCTTAATTTCTATCCGTATCAACATCTATCACAATTCACAAGTCTTTTATATATTTCTCGTACTATTTCTGATTCGGTCTTTAATATATTAGATCCACTTATAAATTAAAAACTTCAAAATAGATTATATATTAAGAACGTATTATAAATATAATAAATTTTTTTAAGGAATAATCGATGGCCATCTATAAGAGATACTAATAGCTTGTATGAAAATTATGAGTATTAGATGGCTGAGAGGGTGGTCGAGAAAGAGAGTCCTCCCCAGTTGCCGGAGGATGATCTCCGATCAACAAAGAAGGTTCGAATACGGACGGAAGGGGTGAGTGGTGAGGCAGCAGAAGGTCCGAAGGAGGATGATGTGCCGATGGCTGATCAGGTACAGAGTGAGGAAGGGTCTTACCAGAGTAAATTAATGAATGGGGGGCGAGTTGCAGGGAAGGATCAGAAGCAGCCGGAAGTGAGCCTCACGGATACAGATTACAGAGTTAGTCAGGAAGGGAATACTCCGTGCATAGAATTTTCTAAGGAGATCAAGGCTTTTCTTGCAAAGGGCATGGAACGTTCATTAGTTATCAAGCTGCTTGGACGCTCGGTCACCTATCACGATCTTGTTGCCAGAACGCAGTGGTTGTGGAAGTTGCGAGGATCCTGCCAACTGATAGATATGGAAGGAGGTTTCTTTTGTGCTACCTTTGATCTAGAAGAAGACTATATCAAGGTTCTTACTGGTGGCCCCTGGATGGTTTATGGCTCTTATTTAACGGTGCAACCATGGACATTGGATTTCGATCCCACTACAGCAATTGTTTCTCGGGTTGTTGCTTGGATAAGGATCCACTGGGCTGTCTATTCGGTACTACCACAAAAGCACCCTTAGAGCCATTGGTGCGCTGATTGGTGAGGTGGTGAAGATAGATTACATGACAGAGGCACGGGGTCGTGGGAAGTATGCAAGAATGGCCGTTATCATCGACCTGTCGAGCCCATTAATCCCCCATATCAAGGTTGATGGGAGGTCTTATCAAATTGAGTATGAAGGATTACCAGTCATTTGCTTTGCCTGCGGGAAGTATGGTCATTCCAAGGACCGGTGTGGTGTTTTGGTGCAACCTAGGGCTTCCGTTAACCCTCAAAATCTTTGAAACACGATCGATTTACCTCCATCGGGCACCAATGGTCCTACACGTTCTGGACAGACCACCAACGGTGTGGTGGAGGCACCGTCGTCGCCATATGGATGCTGGATGCTGGTACAGTATCCTAAAAAAGGAAATAAGTCACAATGGAGGAAATCAACGCAGGGTGGGGGATTGGATATGATGAAGGGATCCAGATTTAATGCCCTATTTGAAGGTGAGGATTTGGCTCCCCCATCAACGCAAACTGATCTGGCGGAAAGTGCAGGAATGGAGGCACCGAATGAGAAGGGCTTTAATTACCGTTTGACTAATAAAAGCAAGAAGACAAGTACAGCGGAAGTTGCAGGAATTGGGGCACCGATTGAGAAGGCTTTTAATTACCATGTGGTTAATAATGGCAAGAAGACAATTGTGCAGAATCTTCAAGGCCCTAACTATCGGGCTAAGGATAATCCCCATGGACTTTCAAAGCCAAACCAAGTGTACAAGCCCAAGACAGCCCCCCAAGATCAGAATTCGGTTCAGATGAATAATCAATGGAAAGGTGAGAGCTCCCAACCCGTGAAGCCCAATATCGCTGGTGGAAGTGGAGTAAGTCCAGCGGTGGATCCTCGGCCAGTAGGTAAGGTGATTCTACATGAAGCACACGAGAGTAGCATGGAAATAGTCCCTGCGACCTCAACCCTTATTCCAGTCAAGACTACCTCTTCTCTAGAGGAAGGCAAACATACCGTGATGATTCTTCAAAAGAGTAGGCAAGCCTTAGATGAGATGAGTTTCCCTCCCAATGATTCCAGCATTAGCAAATCGTTAAAGGAGACGACACATATAGGCAGCCGTCGGGGTAAGGAGAATAGATCCTCCAAGGAAGCACAAAAGCGACAGGTTTCACATGGCACTAAACTCCAGCCCAGCAGCCAGCACAACTTAAAGATTAGAAAGAAGGGTTCTGGGGTGCAAATTTCTAAAGATGCCAGAGAAGTGATAAGGGAAGAGTTGGTATCTTCGAATGAGCCACTATTGTCTCCGGTGTGCTCAAGTGAGTTACCTCCGTTAAAGGATGGGAATGATAAAGACCCCATGGGGTCAGGAGTGCTTGCATAAACTATATGGTTTTTATGGTTTTAAAAATTTTTGTTTGGAATTGCCAAGGGGCGCGAGCAAGAGTTTCTTTGGCACTTTTATGCACTTTATGTTTGAACAACTTCCGGACTTGGTGGTTCTGGTTGAACCTCGAATTGCTGGTCTCAAAGCTGACAAATTTATTACACAATCTTGTTTTAATTCTTCATACAGGTTGGAGGCACGTGGATTTTCAGGAGGCATTTGGTTACTATGGAAGGACTCGCTGACAATCACAGTGGAAGTGTGTAATGCTCAATTTATTCACACTATCATAGCCATGCAGGGTCTTAACAGTGCGGTTAATTTTACGGCGGTCTATGGTAGCCCAAACATTATGTTGCACAAAGCCTTATGGAAATCTTTCTCTGTAGTTGCAAGTACTATAGCAGGCCCGTGGCTTGTTGCAGGAGATTTTAACGCACTTCTTCACATCGATGATCGTACTGGTGGTACTACACTTCGTGCACAGGGTTGCCCTCTGTTCCGACAGTTTCTCTTTGATAATGGTTTGATGGACCTAGGCTTCTCGGGTCCTAAATATACATGGCGTCGTGGCACCTTGCTCCAACGTCTCGACCGAGCCTGGGGAATTCTACTCTGGTGAGTTGTTATACAAATACACTTGTGACGCACCTTCCTAAATTAAGCTCAGACCACAGGCCTATTTGTATCCAAGTGGGTGGTGAGGAAAGTCCCCATCGGCGAGAATAGACAGTTCCGTTATTTGGCGGCTTGGGAGACGGATAATTCTTTCAAGCAGGTAGTTGCTGAGAATTGGTCGTCGGGGCATCAGTGATAGAAAATACAAAGCGATTCACGGCGTCTGTGCAAAAGTGGAACCGAGATGTTTTTGGGAGCATTGGGCATCGGAAGCGGCGGATCTTGGCCCGATTAGGGGGAATCCAAAAAGCTCAGGAGACTCGCCCCTCCCCTCATCTTGATTATTTGGAAGGGGAATTAAGGAAGGAGTTTGAGTATACATGTGAACAGGAGAATTTGACGTGGGCTCAACGTGCTCGAAGTGACTGGATTAATTTTGGGGACAGGAACACAGCTTATTACCATGCAAAGGCAGTTTGCAATAGCAGAAGGAATCTCATATATGGGCTACGTGATGACAGTGGAGTGTGGTGTACTGACAATGAGACCCTTCGTCAATGGGCTTTGAGTTTCTATACCAATCTTTACTCCAGGGAATCGGTTCTGGCTCCCTCCTACCCTGGGAGGGGACTGTTCCCAAGGACATCAGACAGTATGCGGTCTTCTTTGGCTGCTCCAATCTCCCCTGGTGAGATTCATAGGGCACTATTTCAAATGAAGCCTCTTAAAGCGCCGGGGATAGACGGTTTACATGCTTGTTTCTTTCAAAAGAACTGGAAGGCAGTGGGACCTTCCTTCTGCAAGATGATTACTGATTGCTTTGAGAATGGTATCCTAGACCCGGAACTAAATGAGACACTTATCACCCTTGTTCCTAAAATCCCCAATCCTGAGTGTCTCAAGGAGTTTAGGCCAATCAGTTTATGCACAGTTCCTTACAAAACTATTACTAAGGTTCTTGCAAATCGCCTCAAAGGATGGCTTCCTAGGTTAGTTCTACCTAACCAAGCGAGCTTTGTAGGCTGGACTGACAGATCACCGATAATGTAATAATTGCACAAGAGGTGTTGCATTCCATGCGATATAAGCGTGGGGCATCGGGGTGGATGGCAATTAAGGTTGATACGGAGAAAGCATATGATCGATTACGATGGGACTTCATTGAGGAGACTTTGTTTGATGCTGGGTTACCTGAGAAATTTGTGCGAGCAGTTATGATGTGTGTGACCACATGTAGTATGAGAGTGGTATGGAAAGGTGATCGTTCTGAGAAGTTTGTACCCTCCAGGGGAATTAGGCAAGGAGACCCTCTATCCCCTTACCTGTTTGTCTTGTGCATGGAACGTTTCTCTCAAATAATTAGCCAGAAAGTGCAAGGGAAGCAATGGCAGCCAATTAAGCTGGGAAGAGATGGCAATCCCCTATCTCATCTTTTCTTTGGAGATGATCTAGTGCTATTTAGCTCAACATCAGGATCTCAAGTCTCTCTAATTAGTAGAATGTTGAATGATTTCTGCTCCAGCTCAGGCCATAAGGTTAGTAACTCTAAATCGGCAATTTTTTTCTCCAAAAATACTCCTCCTAGCCGGCAAGTAAGGATCAGTGACGATCTGGGATTCCGTAAGACGGATGATCTGGGTAAGTATTTGGGAGTCCCACTTTTGCATGAGCGGGTCCGCACGGCAACTTATGCTTACTTAGAAGACAAAGTTCAATCAAAATTGTCAGGTTGGGCAGCTAAGACGCTCTCTCTAGCAGGGCGAATCACCCTCGCCAAGGCAGTCCTAACTGCAATACCCTCGTATACAATGCAGACTACAAAGATCCCATCTGGTTTGTGTCACCGAATTGAGCGTCACATTCGCAATTTTGTATGGGGCCGCACAACAACAGAACATAGGCCAAGTCTGATTAAATGGGAAGATATGTGTCAACCGTGCTTGCAGGGTGGAGGTGGCTTCAAGAAAATGGAACAACAAAATGAGGCATTTCTTATGAAATTGGTTTTCACAATCAAGACGTGACCTGACCTCTTGTGGGTGCAAGTCCTCCGAAGAAAGTATGGTGGGGTTGACACTTCAGGGGTTCCCAACCAGCAGGCTCGCTCCTCGTACCTTTGGCGACAGTTGAGGCAAGTTTGGGGTGAGGCGGATTTGGGTATGCGTTGGTCTATCGGTGATGGCTCTAGTGTTAGATTTTGGAGTGATAACTGGGTCCCAGTCGGTCCTCTCAAGTATAGGGCATTCGGGGATCTCACGCGGTGAGCTTTCATTTCTGTGAACCATTTTGTAACTACGGAGGGGCTTTGGGATTGGAATCGTTTAAGGGTAGATCTACCTGATTCAATCCTTTCTCGAATTTCGGCATGTCATCCGCCAAAAAGTAGTGATGGGGAGGCTTCCACCTTTTGGGACCTGTCAACAGATGGCCAGTTCACGGTGGCCTCGGCATATGAGTTGTTAGGTGATTCCGGAGGGGAGAGCCCGAATAAGTTATGGCAGGCTATATGGAAATGGAAGGGCGCACAGAGAGTACGGGTCTTTCTATGGCTTGCAGCTCGTGGGAGTCTTTTAACTAATGCAGTCAGGAAGCGTCGGCGAATGACAGACTCTGATGCCTGCGCAAGATGCCATTCTGGTGTGGAGGATGCTGACCATGTTTTGAGACACTGTCGTCTGGCCAAGGAGGTGTGGGGGCTCATTGTCCCGCATAGTCGTCGGCTGGGTTTTTTCCAGGGTGACTTGCAGGCATGGTTTTTGCGGAATCTCACTCAACTTACTCCTATTAACGATGAGCATAATCATTGGGCAACTTATTTTGGGTTGGTATGCTGGAAGCTGTGGGATGCAAGGAACAAGGCAATCTTTCAACAGGTCCATGTCTCACCTGGTGCGATTGCACGTGAGGTAAGGAGCCTCGCTAATTTTACTTACCATGCTGTGATCCACTATGATACCACACAGATAGGGGCACCGATCAGGCAACCTCGCTCTGTTTGCTGGTCCCGGCCGCATCCCCCAAGGGTTGCGCTTAATTGTGATGGAGCTAAGAAGGGCGACACTTTGCGAGTGGTCTTGGGTGTGTGATCCGTGACCATGAAGGTCGGTGGCTACAGGGGTGTTGTCACAGTATAGGTATTTGCAGCTCCCTCCTAGCTGAATTGTGGGCCTTGTTGGATGGTCTTGAGCTTGCTTGGAGCAATGGTTACAGGGATATGGAGGTACAGATTGACTGTCTAGTTTCCTTGAAGTTAGTTACAGAGCCCAGAGGCCCAGTGAATGCTTACAGTGCCATCTTAAGAAGGATCCAGTGGATGTTATCTCAGGATTGGAGGGTTGTCATCACCCATGTCTACCGTAAAGGGAACCAATGTGCAGATCTCTTAGCTACTTTTGCTTTGAGTAAGGAAGAAGGGTTTCATTCCCTTCAGGAACCACCAAGTGATTTGCAATGCCTTCTTCATGCGGATGTGGTAGGCGAGGGACATGTTCGGATGTGTCCTGTTTCTTCTGATTAGTTTTTAATCAGCCCTTGTAAACAAAAAAAAAAAAAAAAATTTATGAGTATTATTATTTTATTTTTATCCCAATTAATTATTATCTAGTCTTACTGCATCAATTAATATATATACATACACGTCTTCTCTCTTTCTAGAAGTAAATGTGTGTTTTTTTTTTTTTGGAAAATAACTTACATCTTTTACATATTTATTATTGTTAAATTGATTGGGTAAAATTATTTAATGAGGATATTTTATCAAATTAAATATAATATAAATTAAATTTAAATAGGAATTTTATTTTTTATCTAGCTGGTCTAGATTTGACAAATATATGAGAATATTTAGTGAGTTTAAATTTAAATCACATATTATCTCAGTGTCTGAGATATT
The DNA here is from genome assembly GCA_025563575.1 of Acacia pycnantha. Lineage (NCBI taxonomy): Eukaryota > Viridiplantae > Streptophyta > Magnoliopsida > Fabales > Fabaceae > Acacia > Acacia pycnantha. The sequence continues at coordinate 1,520,790 of JAMWYP010000002.1, read as the reverse complement.
GAGCATAGATTATGATTAGTCTATCACAATTAATTGATGATATATCATATAACAGTGAAAAATTTATATTAAAAGGAAAGGGAGGGAAAATTTTAATGAATTCAATTCTAAAATTCTAAATAATTGGAGGAGTGAAGGTGAATTTTTTAATTAATTTTTATTACTCTTTAAATCTAACATATCCCCTTTATTAAAATCTTATAATTCAAATTCGATCTCCATTTTTTTAAAGTCGAACTCATTAAAATTATATTATCTCTCTTGTAGGTGTTTCTTTTATTTCTAAAATCAATGTAAACTTGTATCGGCAAACTCGTTAGAGTTTACTTTTACCATTAAATAGATATTAATAGTGTATAATTAAATAATTAGAATATAATAAATAACAATAATTTGATTTAAATATTTTTTGAAATTAAATTCATCAACATTCATAATTTATCATATTTAACAAAGAAGTTTCTATAAAATTTATATTTAAAGCTATTGAGTATGATCAAATGGAAGAAGTTAACACGAGTTTAAGGATGAGTTAAAACGGTTTTGTAAACATGAAACGTAAAAATGGTAAATTTGGTATATAAACTTGTGAGTTTAACCGAGTTTACAATGATCACGAGTTTACTAGTGACTCAACTCGATTTTGTAAATAAGAAACATAAAAACGTTAAACTTGAAGAGTTAAGTTGCGAGTTTGACAACAATGAGTATATCTACCGGTTCGGATTCAGGTCAGGTCAACGATGCACTCATACAGAAATTAGACTAATAAATTATTAATTAGAAGCTTCTGTCCTATAGTACTTGACGACGGCTGAGTAAGTAAGTAACCCCAGCTACCACGCCACTCCACATAGTATGAGAAGAGAACACCGTTACTGACTCGTTCTTCTGCCCTGGTTGGCTCAGCCACGTCGTCATGCTTACGTGCTGCTGCTGCTGCTTAAATGCGATTGTTCAACGAATCCAAACTAAGCTTAAACCATCAAAGTCACTAGAAACCTATTCATTAGAACCGTGCGAATCCACATATTTCATGCTCATCCAAAAGACGAGCACCTAGATGAGCATGGGATGCCCATCCCTAAATAAATGAGGTTTTTTTTTTTTTAAAAAAAAACTCCATACATTAAAAATTAATTAACTTTAGATATTGAGTGTTGGAAAGATATTTCAGATATTAAGTGCTACTGAAAAAATATTTCAGAATATTGGTGTTAAAAAATATATATTTCTGAATGGAAGATTATAAATTAATTAATTTGAGATATTGGATACAAAAAATATTTCACCATGTAATAGTCTAAATAAATAAAAATATTTAAAAAAAATCAAAAAATATGGTCACCGCCCCAAAGTTAGAGGGATGAGCCTCCCATGCTCATCTATAGAATGTGAACCCGAAGTGTGCAACGTGCTCTGGTTACTTTGATTGTACACCGCCAGTCTCACTTCCTTATTTTACAAGAAATATATATTCTTTGAAGTCTCACCATCAAAGTCTTTGACAACTTGGCTTTTTCCTTTTTATTTTTTTGTCAACTTTTGGATGTGTTTCCTACTCCCCAAGCTAACAAAAATACACACCAACTTGATTTTATTAGTGTTTTTTTATATTAATTAGTTCAAAAAATAACAGTAAAGTATTTTTTTTGATATATTTATTTAATATTAGTATTGTTAGGTTAAATTCGAGTATTATTGAATTTAGTTTTTTAAATATATTCTGTGACACTGTATGACAGTAAAAAAAAGAAAGTTTATTATGTGAGTTTAATAAATATATCTCTTTAATTTTATGAACTTCATCAATTTTTTTGGGGGTAAAAACTTGATTATCTTTATTAAAACTAATTATGTGACATCAAATGAAATCACGTTTTTAACATAATATAATAAAATGAGAATATTTTAATTGTTATTGATTTTGAATTTGAATGATTGAGAAAACCAATCTTTAAAAAAAATTAAGAAAATAGATAAAGTTATATATATGCTGAATTTATTTTAGCCAAGATTTAAAGCCGCACGCAATTAAAAACATTCAATAATTTTCTAGATGTTCTCATCTAAGTTTTACGAGTATCAATTTTCAATTAATTTGTTGATATGTATTGAATGAGCTCATTAAAACGTGACGTGTAGAATATGTGTCCACCACGCAAAATTCCAACCCTAACCACCTCTTATAATTATAAATATACCAAACCTTTTTCAACACTCAAATTTCACCATTCCCATTGTACACACTACTACTTGCTTTGCTTATAATCTTTTTCTTCTTCTTCTTCTCCTTTCAATTTCTGGGTACGTTTCTTCCTACAATATTTATCTCATCATGAAGAGGGAAAGAGATCAAGTTCTTGACTGCATCTCCATGGCCAACTGTTTGATGTTGCTTTCTCGTGGTGGAGGCCAATTTGATCGGCCGGTGATCGCAGCCGTCTCCCATGCCGATGTTGATAGCCATAATGATCGTGTGTTCGAGTGCAAGACTTGTAACCGGCAGTTCCCATCGTTTCAAGCATTGGGCGGTCATCGGGCAAGCCATAAGAAGCTGAGGCTGGCCTCCACCGCCGCCGGTGAGATGGACACGTTTAATCATCATGAAACGAAGTCTAAAACTCACCAGTGTAATATTTGTGGGGTGGAGTTTGCAATAGGGCAAGCGTTGGGTGGTCACATGAGAAAGCACAGAGCTGTTGCAACTTTGAATAATAATCGTAATAGTTTCCACCATCACAACAAAACGACGACGTTGATGAATAGCAATAGTGACGAAGACAGTTGTCTTGATTCTGATCACCAGGTTAATAGTTCTTCTGACGAAAATAGGAAGAAAGTTTTGATTTTGGATCTGAATTTGACACCTTTCGAGAATGATTCAGAGTTTATTAATTTCATCTGAAATATATATCAGCTTAGTTAGTTTGGTTATGAAGTTAAACTTCATTTGATTACGAAGTTATTTAGTTGACGTTTAGGTGAACTTTGTTTTTTGTAATCATACCCATGTAAAAAAAATTTATTTTATTTTTTTGGTTGAAGTATATATGAAGTTATTTGATTTGATTAATTTTTCTCCTGTTACATTAATTTCCTAGTAAAAATAATCATAAACCCTCATTAAATGTGAATCAACGACGGTCTATCTGAATATAATTACTAGTAGTGAACAATAAATTAGTATTAGTAGTCTATAAATACGTCTAGCTTTTTTTACCAAAAAAAAAATACTTCTCTCTTCTGGTAGAGTGAACAATCTAAGTAGTAAAAAAATAGGAAAAAAGACACTTAAATACTACGTAAATTTACAAAACCCTAAAAAGTCAGATAATATATGAAAATGACAGATAGATGATTGGAAAGGAATCTAGATTTTAAGGGTTGGGATTTTTTCCCAAAATCCCCTCTTTTTTCATGCCTTCTCGATCTTTACTCCCATCCCTCCCTCTTTCCCTCCCTCCCTCACTTCTCGCTCATCCTCTAATCTCCCAGGCCAACCTCTTTTGCAGCTTCACACCGATTGCCTCCTTTGCTACACCACCAGCCGCATCACGCTCCCTCCCTATCTCCCCTTGACAATAAAAAATATTGTGATTATTTTTTTATAAGTAGAAAATTGACATCACAACTCACAAAGTCACAATCCTTGATATGGTGTTTTTCTTTAATAGTACTATAGGTTTTCTTAAAAATCTTTAATCCAATCAACTAAGGATTAGTTTTGCATTTAAAATTGACACACACAGTCACACGCTTTTTAATTTCATATATTCATATATTTTCATAACTTTGTTTTCGTAACATTTTCTACAAACTTGTCATTAACTTTTAATCACAATTCACAACTCTATTTCTTTATATACCATCATTCACAAAAATCTTCACAGTAACACATTTTGCCACTGGTATAAATCAGGTTGATTAAACCACTTGTATTAACGGTAATATATAGGAAAATGGATAAATGGTATAAATCTTTCACTTAATAATACACATTGCAACTTATAAATCCGGTTGATTAAAACAATGGTATAAATCAGATGTTTTTCAAGTATATTATATAGGTGAAATCGATTCCCATCCACAAATTAGATAATAAAAATTAAAACCAGAAGTATGTACTACATATTAGTATTATATTTATGTACATTTATTTGATTACCCACGGAATTTTTGTTGTTGATAATTCCGTGGGTAATCTGATATTTTTTTCCCTAATGTTATAGGATTGACTAAAAGAATAATGATTTTGACAAAATCAATAAGTACTGACAATATATGTAAAATGATTGACAAAGAGGGGCATTATGATAAAATCATCACCACTTAAAAATCTCAATTTGATCTTTGTCACCACTCTATCTTGGGCAAGTGTTAATAGACTTTTCTAGGTTTTAGAAGTTCATATGGTATTTATATATCTTTTTCCCAACAAAAATATTTATGACCTTAGTGACTTTTGAGACTTCTTGTCAAATTCACAAATTAACGGTCTGAGTTTGCAATAGGTCAAGCGTTGGTGGTCACATGAGAAAGCACAGAGCTGTTGCAACTTTAAATAATAATCGTAATAGTGTCTACCATCACAACAAAACGACGACGTTCATGAGTAGCAATAGCGACGAAGGCAGTTGTCTTGATTCTGATAACCAGGTTAATAGTTCTTCTGCCGAAAATAGGAAGAAAGTTTTGGTTTTGGATCTAAATTTGACACCTTTCGAGAATGATTCGGAGTTTATTAATTTCATCTGAAATATCAGCTTAGTTAGTTTGATTATGAAGTTAAACTTCATTTGATTCCGAAGTTATTTAGTTGACGTTTAGGTGAACTTTGTTTCTTGTGATCATACCCATGTAAATTTTTTTTATTTTATTTCTTTGGTTGAAGTATATATTAAGTTATTTGATTTGATTAATTTTTCTCTTGTTACAAAAATTTCCTAGTAAAAATAATCATAAACCCTCATTAAATGTGAATCAAGTTAGTATTAGTATTCTATAAATACGTCTAGCTTCTGGTAGAGTGAACAATCTAAGTAGTAAAAAAATAGGAAAAAAAACACTTAAATACTATGTGAACTTACAAAACCCCAAAAAATCAGATAATATATGAAAATGACAGATAGATGATTGGAGAGGAATCTAGATTTTGAGAGTTGGTATTTTTTCCCAAAATACCCCTCTTTTTTCATGCCTTCTCGATCTTTACTCCCATCCCCTCTCTTTCTCCCCCGGCCTCCCTCGCTTCTCTCTCATCCTCTAATCTCCCAGGCCAACCTCTTTTGCAGCTTCACTCAGTGCTTCCCACACCGATTGCCTCCTTTGCTACGCCACCAGCCGCACCAAGCTCCCTCCCTATCTCCCCTCTCTCTCTGCTCACATCTGTCTTTTTCCTTCACATCTACCCCCTCTCTCACACTCACATCTTGAATCACTTGATCTTGCTCTCATCATCGAGGCTAAACGTGGCGACCGGGGTTGTGAAAGCTGTCGTAGGAGAAGTCAGTGGTGCCCGAAAAAACTCCTTCGGCAGAGAAGAAGCCTTGGGTTGAAAAGCTCCTCCACCCATGGATTCGTCGTAGGGGAAACAAGAAAGACCGTGAATGTTTGGGTTTGCTTGACGGATCCAAAGAGATCGACGTTTGGAATGAAGGCCTTGAGATCAGCCATGGTCTTGGAGATCAAGAGCTTCAGTTGCGAGTTAGAAGTTTGATCTAGCTGTCGTCACGGGTTCTAAGTCTGATCTAGTCCAACCATGGCAAGTTCTTTGATTTTCCTTTTGAAAAATGAAATTTGGTTTCTTTCTTGTGTGGGTTCGAAGTCTAATCAAGTGTAAACATCCCAAATTCCATACGTCAAAAGGTGTCGGATGACACTTGGTTTTAGAAAATTCAACAGAGTTTGAGGTGCTACATCAGAGTACTGCGGAAACGGAGAGCAATGCACTAACAATTGGACAATGATGAGTAGCTGATATGAAATACCCAGACATATGATGATGCCATGCGTATGCTGGTATATTAAAAATTTCCCGAAGGAATATTCATGTGATACAATATACAGAGCTTTGTACAATTACATTTCTCAAAAAGTAACTATACAACCTAGACCAAGCCTTAACTAGACTTGGGGCAATGAACATAATTCCATTAACCGAACAGAATGGCCAGGAAAGTGTCTATCATGGGGGCCTCACCGAGTTCACAGCGACTTATTGGCTGACCCACATAAACTAGCATTGCCTTCGACACCAAACTATTCGAAGTAACTTTATTAGATCCATGCTTGATAAAAGGCTCTGATAATCTTCTTCTTGCTCTTGACTCGACCCTCGGTGCATTATTACGACTTTGCCCCTTGGTTCCTCTTTAAGGCTCCGTCTACCAGCGCCTTCTCTGTTCCTGATCCTTACCTGTACTATCATTTAAGACTGAGGTCCAATGCCCATACACCGGACCTCAGGTAACGGTTAACCTCATGTTTACATACACACATAGGTATTACAGATATTCACAACATTAACAGTATAAGAGCACGCAACCAATGCAAATGTATCGCTCCCAGCATGCAGATGTATCGCTCCCAGCATTGCAGATGTATCGCTCCTAGCTGGCATACAGTTATCTTCTAACACCCATATGCACTCAATAATCATACCATCTATACGCATACAATACACGTACATAATACATATACGCATACAATAACCATCAGAGTTAGTGTTACAGTACGCGAACGTACCTTTCACCGTGTAATGGCCAATTGTCCGGCCTTTCGAACCCGACTCCGGACATCTCGGATATCCTAAAGGGTAATACCGTATCCATTAACTCATAAACAATATCCTAACAGATATCCTAGTCACAAATGACTATTTACCCCTGACTTCGCTAACCGACGAAATTTTGCCAGAGCTTCGCTACTTTGACTCTAATCTTCCAAAATTTTGTCATATCTCTATCTCCATCATATTTTCGAAATAAATATTATATTTAACCATAAAACATGATATCAACAATATATTGGAAGATTAAAGATCAAAACAACATAAGCTATGAACTTAACCTAGAACTTCAAGAACTAGGGACCGAAGAACTTACCCAGGGCCAGAACCTTGCTCTCCTTCCCCAGAGCTCTCCCTTCTCTCTACCTTCTCTCTAGATTTCGAATTGCCTAAGCAAATTTTGGTGTGAAGATTGAAGGAGCTCAAGGTGCCTATTTATAGGAAAACTCCAAGTCCTTGCTTCCCTTACAAGTTGTCTCTACTTCCTCAACAAGGCTTCTCCTACTTCTTTGACAAGTTGATGATGTCATTCATGACTTTTAGGGCTGATTTGTTAAGCTTAATTAATTTCCCAATCAAGTGTTTAAATGCCCACTAATTACATGTGCCATTGCATAATTGTTGTGTTAGCTTAACCATGGTAATTAGTGCTTATAAAATCACAAATACTTTTAGGGATATGTTCTGAAGTTTATGTAATCACTTGAGAAGTATTTGGATTAACAAGAATTATAGTTCAATTAGGGGTCTTTACTAGCCTTTTTAGTCATTTTAGGATAAACTCCGTCGGTTACGAAAATGACATCGGCTATAACCAACTTCGGGAGAAAAATTCACTTGTTCACAATATATCCTGATGTTTACTACTTAGTTCACATATTTCAAGATATGATTTATTTTCTATCGGTTCTCATTTATCCTATTTGCTTTTTTACAAAATATCTCTTCTTTTACCTCTTTTCTTCCAACTTGCAATGCTTTCACACTTGACACATTTTTCTCTCTCTTTCCCCTTTTGATTTTCGAAAATGATGGCTCCTTCTTGGCTAAGGAAGATGTTTCCTACTTGCAAAAATATCATAGAATGAAGTGTTCCCATTGGTAGGTTCATTTTGTCAAGGATTGAGGTTTGATTATTTTGAACCATTAGATTATCTTTATGAGATCAAACATTGGCCATTAGATCTATATTGACTTGTCAACTTTAATCACTTAACTTGTTTAGTGTCTTAATCAAATTCTTTGTTGGTTAATTAAGCTTTAGGGTTTTTACATAATCCATCTTATGCATTACTTAACCATGCTTAATAATTAGCAATTATTCTTATGCCAATTTTAATCCATTATTGATCATTAATCTCCAATTAGGGGTTGTATATATATAATTAACTTTGAATATCACCTTTATTCATGCTTAATAACAATTAGCAATTAATTACTTATTTAATCACTTACTAATTGTTGATAATTTTCTTAATTAAGATTAATCATTTTCTCACAACTATTTTACTGACATTGGTCATTTATGCTCCATGTATTATTTTAAAAATCACGGGGCAACTTATGTCCCCAAAATAATATTAAATTTTGCCTCATTATTTTCCGAGGAAAATAATCTCATAAATTACCTAAATTAGAGACAACATACTTTCTAATTCTTAATAAATCCCTTCTAATTTCAAGAGAAATCACTCATAAAATACACTATAAAATTTGAGACCTCATATTCACCTATTTCCAATAGGTATTATTTACTAAATTATGATACTTATCGTAAGTGAGATTTTAGAGTATTACATCTAGCGTGGGCTCGATTTCTTTCTTGTTTCTTTTGGTTCCATTTGTTGGGATCCGTACACGCAGCGGAGTAAAAAATTTTACGAATCCCATCGGAGGATCGCTCAACGGCGTTTAAATCAAGGTTTAGGGTTTCCGAATCGTACCTTTGCAAAACTGTTTGAACTGGTGGGCTACCTTCTCGATCGCGAGGCCGACTCTTTAGAATCGCCTTCCTCTACCGGTATCCACACGAACGGCCTTCGAAACACGAACGGAAGCGTGCTAGCGCCTCGAAGCTGTGCGTCTCTCTATTTTCTCTGTCTAGGGTTTCTCGCGGCTTTCTATTACGCTCGACAAAATGTCCCGTAGGTTTTCTAAACCTAGCGGGCATATTATATTCAAAACAAATTTTGAATCGGATTAAAAAATATATTAATTAAATCTATCGATAGATCTAATCAAATCTATTTATTTAATCCGAATTAAAAACCCTCGATTTAATTTATATTTATAAATTAAATCAAGATATGATATCGTTATATTTAATTTAAAATGAGATCCGATATCTCGGTTCAAATTAAATCTGATATGCAATATCTTTATTCGAAAATTAAATCTGAGATACAATATCTCAATTTATTATAGTTATTTAATTTATCAAATAAATTAAATACTATATATATAATAATATTATTGTCAATAAATAATATCATTATTATTTTTTTTGAATTTAATATATATTAAATCAAGATATGATATCATTATATTTAATTTAAAATGAGATCCGATATCTCAGTTCAAATTAAATATGATATGCAATATCTTTATTCGAAAATTAAATCTGAGATACAATATCTCAACTTATTATAGTTATTTAATTTATCAAATAAATTAAATACTATATATAATAATATTATTGTCAATAAATAATATCATTATTATTTTCGAATTTAATATATTTATATATGCATATATATATATATACACACACATCCTAGATTAAATAAATATTCATTAAATCTTAAACACATTTAAGATTCAATGAATCTGACACTCTTGCTCGTGTTGGGCCATTCTTGTGTGCGACCTGTAGGCCCACATGAGATTGGCAGCGGGCCAATACTGTACCAGCCCACAAGTTGCAAACGGCCTCTAGCAAGACATTGCGACTACCCAATTCATATGGGGATCATTGATAAGTACAATGACTTGCCCCTAGGGCATAATTTCCAACACCATTTTGGCTTGTATTGGTTGATCTTAGCTTGCAATAGTTCAATTTTGTAAGGGTTTTCTGGCCATCACGTTCAAGCTTTAATTTTCGTTTGTTTAGTGCAGATTTGATATTTATTAATTATTACTTGAATATGTCATCCGGTTAACCATCAGGTTCAACATTTTCTACAAACTTGTTATTAACTTTTAATCACAATTCACAACTCTATTTCTTTATATACCATCATTCACAAAAATCTTCACAGTAACACATTTTGCCATTTTGCCACTTGTATAAATCAGGTTGATTAAACCACTTGTATTAACGGTAATATATAGGAAAATGGATCAATGGTATAAATCTTTCACTCAATAATGCAACTTGTATAAATCCGGTTGATTAAAACAATTGTATAAATCAGATGTTTTTCAAGTATATTATATAAGTGAAATCGATTCCCAGCCACAAATTAGATAATAAAAATTAAAACTAGAAGTATGTATTACATATTAGTATTATATTTATGTACATTTATTTGATTACCCACGGAATTTTTTTCGTCCAAAATTCCGTCGGTAATCTGATATTTTTTTCCTAATGTTATAGGATTGACTAAAAGAGTAATAATTTTGACAAAATCAATAAGTACTGAGAATATATGTAAAATAATTGACAAAGAGGGGCATTATGATAAAATCATCCCCCTTAAAAATCTCAATTTGATTCTTGTCACCACCCTATCCTGGGCAAGTGTTAATAGACTTTTCTAAGTTTTAGAAGTTCATATGGTATTTATATATCTTTTTGCTAAAAAAAATATTTATGACCTTAATGACTTTTGAGACTTCTTGTCAAATTCACAAAGTCCCAATCCTTGATATGGTGTTTTTCTTTCGTAGTAATACAGGTATGCTTAAAAATCCTTAACCTAATCAACTAAGGATTAGTTTTGCATTTAAAATTGACACACACAGTCACACGCTTTTTAATTTCATCATCATATTCATATATTTTGTAATATTTTCTACAAACTTGTCATTAACTTTTAATCACAATTCACAACTCTATTTCTTCATATACCATCATTCACAAAAATCTTTATGTACTACATATTTATATTAGTATTAGTATTTATGTACATTTTGTAATACCCAGATTTTATTATCTGGAATATTATGAATAAATTGGATATTTCTGATAAGTGAAATTAATGTCTCCTGACTTGTGTGAATTTAGCCTATTATTCTAAGTTGAAATTCTGTAGGAAATCAGGGAATTTAAGGGCCTAAGTGCCAAAATGACCAAAATGCCCCTGGAAAGGGTAAATAGCTTAGAAAAATTATGAAAAATACTAAAAGGAAGTAAAATGATCAACTGAATTAAGAGAGTATGCTATCTCTAATTATTGTAATTTTATAAATTATGAAATTGGAGAAATTGTTGGAAAATACTCAAAAAGAAGTTAAATGACCATAATACCCTTGAAATTTCTAAAAATGTAAGAGGCATGAAAATACTAATGTTAATGCAAGAGTATGGAGGTAATGTGGTGTTCTAAGCAAGAAAATTATCAACAAGTGATAAAGGAGTAATTAAGTAATATTGGGCTAATTACTTAAGTATAAGCAAAGGAAATTCACAAGTAATTATGTGAGACCCAGAAATTAGTGGTTTTTGTTTTAAAATTAGTAAAAATATGTTTACTAATTAATTGGAAATTTTGGTGAAAAATAGTTGAGTTTAGGTATTTTTAGGCCTAAATACAAGAATGGACCAATGAGATAATTTTGTGGAATTTTTGGAAAAAAATTAAATAAGTAAATGATTAAATAATTAATTAAATAAAAAATAAAAAATTATTAAAATAAATAAGGGCCAGCCGAAAAATGGACCCAAGAAAAAGAAAAAAAAATGAAAATAAGAACAAAAATAAATATGTGCAAGTGGACATTATTATAATAATATAATTAATTAAAGTAAAAAAAATGTGAATAGTAATTTAGAAATTAGGAAACGGATCCTATCTAGAGATCTAGGAATGAGATTTCCAAATTCAAGGAAAAATATTGATCAGTGAGTTATTATCTTCCGTTAGACTCTTCCGGAAGAAAATTCTCAAGTCGTTTGTGCATTTCCTAATAAAACAAAATAGGAAAAATGCATATAGGCATATTTTTGGATATAGAGAAAATAAATTCTAACTCAACATCTAGGAATGAGTTTGAATTTATTTTGACATATTTGGAATCGGTGAATTTCTGAAGGAGTTGATAATTTCAGAAATGCGTTCTGAAACCGGACGCGTTCGGACACGTTTTTCGAGAAAACTTCAACTGGACTGTTGGAGCCCTATATGGGATCAAAATTTAGGTTAACTTGGACATTTCTAGTAAGTGAGAACATGTCTTCAAAGTTGTAAATCCAGAATTTTGAGATTTCTCCGAAATCACGCGAATCAGGTACCGATCGGGGAAAACGATTAGACCGGGCATAAAGCAAGCTCATTAATCATTTTTGGACCACTCCAAGGCTGCCACCTCAGCCCATGCATGTCGACCAAATGCTTCCAGGGACAAGGAATAAACACCATTTCAAGTTTTAATTTCCATGGATGAAAACAACTTCAAAAATTCCTTATGTATCCCTTAGAATTTCTATAAATAGGCATGCCCTCCTTCATAATTCTTCACACCCTTCCTTCTTGCTTCTTGACCGAAATCCTAGAGGGAGAAAGAAGAGAGAGAAGCTCTGGAAAAATTGTGAGGAAAGTCTTCAACGGGTAAGTCTTTCGGTCTTTAGCTTTTAAGTTCTAGTTTTTAGTTCGGTAGTTGGTAGAATTGTTAGTTAGATTTAGGAAGTAGGGGATGAAATTCCTATTCTTGTTTTTAGGCCTCATTGCATTGAAAAATATGCCTGAAGAGGTAAAAACATGGTAGGAATCGAGTCTCCGAAAAGTTGAAGCTTGTGTAGTTCTTTCAAAAGTAGAGGTTGTAATGCTAGAATAGCCTTTAATTTTTCAAGTATGATTGGATATCATATGGGAGGGCTATTTTAGTCTTTATTTTCGAAAATCTAAATGGCGTCGAAGTTCTGGCAAAATTTTGGGGAGAAAATTAGTCAGAGTAACGAAGTGCTGGCGAAATTCCGCCAATTAGGGGTATAAGGGCAAAATGGTAATTTTTACCTAAAATGCCAGATTTAGTATCGAATCACTAATAAAAGTGATATTACTCTTATAGGACATCAGAAACTCTGCCTTGTACGGGTTATAGACATGATAATACCGCTTTGAGTTTTCCTAGCGCTGAGGACACGTGATCGTGGCACAGGGTAATGTGCAGGCTATATTTGTGTAGGACTTTACATACTGCTTTATGCTTATGTCCTGTCTATGTCACAATGTTGTTGTGTAGGACCTTACATACTGCTTCATGCTTATGTTCTGTCTGTGTCACACTTATCTGATGAGATGTTGCTGTTATGTCATGAATATCTGTTGTCTATATCTTGTTTTATTTGAGCATAAGGTTAATCGTTACCTGAGATTCAATGCGGTGAATTGAATCTCAGCTGTAGCTTCAGGATCCGGAGGACCACGGATCGGTGATAGAGGAAAGCAGCAGGAGTAGGCTTCCGGCCGGAGTTATCTTATCGCTTTCTGTACTTACCTTTTGAACAGTTTGATCACTGTAATGTCAATACTATGTTACACTTTGGTTCATATTTTGTTATGATCAGTTACTCTTTCGCTCCCATGCTCTACTCTGATTTAAAATAAAAAATCCGCTTTAAAAATTGGGATGTTACACATTTATTTGAGTAACCAATCTAAAAAATGATTTTTTAGACCGATTGCTCAACCGGTCTAAAAAATAAAAAGGTTTTTAGACCGCTGTATCGAGACCTGACCCAGAACAGGTCTAAAAATCGATTTTCATCTGATGTAAAAAGCAATTTTTTCACTAATAAGTCTAATTACGAAACTTAATTGAATCAAAGACTAAAAATTGTTGTAAACAAAAAAAAGACTTTAAAAAATTGCATTAACAAAAAATCATGAAGAACATTGACTAATATGATCAATGTTGTCATAACCGTGTCGGCCGGACTTAGAGACGGTTTCAGTTACAAAAAACCGTTTTTTAATCAGATTTGATTGAATCAGAAAATAGACACTTTGAAGTCGGAATATAATCCAGTATTTGATATAATCTGGGACTGATTTTTATAACTCTCATTAGTATGTAAAGAATCTTTTGAAAAAAAGAAAGAAGAACCGTCTAAGCTATATATGTAATTGACTAATTAATATTATAGTAATGTATTTCTCTTAATTAGTGACGTCATCACTAGATTAACAGCAGTCTAATGGCTAGTATTTTATTCAAACCAATAAAAAATAATTCTGGATAAATATATTCAATATTTCTGGGTTACATAATCAAGAACGGAATCATCAGAAGTTTTCACATTCCAGTGCCGTGCGGTTCCAAAAAAAAAAAAAAAATCAAATCTTTAAATTATTCAACTTTGAGGCTCCGCATCTAGAACACTTTTTACCTTATATTCTCTTCGGTCCTAAATATAAGATAGAGTTAACTTTTTTTTGTGAGATTAAAGAAGTTAAATAAATTATTTAAGCATATCACATCATCGGTTGTGTATCATTAAATTACATATCACTCCCTCTGGTCCTAATTATAGGAGCAATTTACCAGAATTTGGAGAGAATTTAAATTAGTTAATTATAATTATTTTCCAAAAATACCCCTTTGATTTTCGTAAGGATTTCCCCCCTCCCTTTTATCTCTCTATTAAAAGATTACACCGTTCTGTATTTAATTTTTTATGTAACTTAATTATATGTTGTGTCTCACTCACCCAATCTATGATTTATTTGTTTCATATAATTCTTATTTAGATTTGATATTCAAGTCACTACGTATTTTGTTTGAATTTGATATTAAATTTGACATAAAATTAAATAAATAGAAAAAATTAAAGCATTTTTCAAAATCAATAATTTTCTATATTTTAAATTCATGAAGGATAAGTTTAAATTTTTAGTCTATTTTATCATATAAGAATTAAAATTCATGAGAACTGGAGTATATTAAAACTATCAAGTATTTAATTAAGTAAAAATTCATGAGGATGATATGAAGAATATATTAAAACGTAATCCAAAATTGCTCTGATTTCGTCAACTTTATCATATAGGTGTATTATTAAATTATTATTGTCTTTAATTATTATTAAGAAATTATAAATAGGGGTATTATAGGGAAAAAATGACAAAAGTTAAAAATTGCTCTTATATTTAGGATCAAAACCAACTCTAAAATTTGCTCCTATAATTATGACCGGAGGGAGTAGTTTATAATTCAACCAAATTAGTTTGGAGAAAAAAAAATAAAAATGTAAATAATTTTAAATAATTGAATTAGCTCCTTTAATTTCTCTAGAAAAATCAAATTTATCTTATATTTAAAATCAGAGGGTGTAATTACTTTATTGTTCCATTTTTTTTTTGGTCAAAACTTTATTGTTCCATTTAAACTCTCCCTTCCTTTGTATATATATTGCTACAATACTCCTACATATAAATATATACAAACATATTTACAATATATACACTTACTCCCTCATATCCCTAATACAAGGTATATTTGAAAAGTTAATCTTTTGTTTTTTGATAACAGAAAGCAACCAAAAACAAAACTAAGTCTTATCAGAAGCAAGAAGCCTTTCAAGATCCAGGTCTGCATGAGATACAATCTGGAAACCTGGTAAAGAAGAAAGGCTTGCTTTAGCCAAATAATCTCTCATCGAGAAGGAGACTATCCTCATGCGCCGAGCCGATGGGATTCCTTATCGGTTCACTGCATCTGCTGAATCAACCTCCAAAATTACATCTCTATACCCCATGTCCCATGCAAGTTTAAGTCCATGAATGCAACCCCATAGCTCCGCCGTGACGCTATCTCCATGGTCCCCTTTGAACATGAAACCTCGAAGGAAGGAACTATATTCATCTCGTAGAAGACCTCCGCTAGCTACACCAGCAGTGTATTGAGAGTATGCCCCATCAGTATTGATCTTGATTCTCCCTGACGGTGGTGGGTGCCAGTGATTTCCAGAGATAATCTCCTCCCTCTGCTGTCGGTTATTTAGCTTACTGTACCTGGCTCGAGCATCTTGCATACTATTCACCATTGCCGTCGCACTATGCTGTATTGACACGTTTGAGGTCGTTTTCCTTCGAAGATGGCGAGTGCGTCTCGCCACAAACACCAGACACAACCGCAAAGAGGTGCCTCCATTCATCCGCCCGTTGGTTCTTACCTCGATGACAAATGTTGAAACGGACCCATTGATCAAAAGGCAACGTAGAGAACCTACGCCAAAGGTGACCAGGCACAATCTGCTTCCACAGATCAGTAGTAATAGGACAATCCCTGAGAACGTGGATAAGCGACTCCGCTTCACCATTGCAAACTGTACATCGGGCTTCAAAACTTAGGCCCCGCTTACACCTGGAGACATTTGTGAGTAACCGTTTATGAGTAGCAAGCCAAAGGAACATTTTGCAACGTTCCGGTATCTGCAGTTTCCATATCTTCCCCATATCGGATCAGGGTGCACCACGTCACTGTTTATTGCATCGTATGCTGATTTAACTGTGAACATGCCATTCTTGTTCCATTTCCAACGAGCCCCCACTAGGCGGTTCTTCGGTTCCCTCCCGTACCTTCTTCCAAGTCCGCTTAATACCGTTCCAAAGATTAGAACCAGCCGATTCACCTCAATCTTTGGTATGACATCAGATCCACATCCATATTTGTTTCTTATAACCCTTACCCACAAGTCCTCCCTTCTAGTCGAGAGGCTCCATCCAAGCTTCATAAGGTAGGCTTGATTATAGTAGTTTGCATGTCGGATCCCCAAACCTCCCCTTGTTTTAGGTGTACATATCACATCCCAAGCAACCAGAGGAATTTTCCTTTGTTCTTCAGTACTCCCCCACAAAAATTGACGGTTGCATTTATCCAAAGATTCACACGTACTAGCTGAGGAAATAAGGGTAGATCGCCCAGCCGAGGAGAGCGATTTCGCCTTCCAGTTAGATAGTCTTACCTTTACCTTATCAACCACATAGTGATAGGATTCCTTAGTCACACGATCATGGTGCAAAGGGACACCTAAATATTTTCCCAAATCACTTGTAATTGAAAACCCCAAAGAATCACACATCTCAGTTCTCCTTACATGATGGACATTTTTTGAGAAAAAGACTCTAGTTTTTTGATGATTAACCTTTAGACCAGAACTATCACAAAAGGTCTTGAGGCATGAATTAATAGTGGCGACCTGGTCCATAGAGGCTTCTGCGAACAACATGATATCATCTGCAAAAAACAAGTGAGAAATAGGGGGCCCTGAACGTGTGAGTCGAATTGGCTTCCAACGACCTTTGGAAGTTGCCTCTTGAATAAGATGCGCCAACTTCTCCATACATATGACAAATAGGTAGGGCGAAAGCGGGTCGCCTTGCCGGACACCTCTCGAATGGTGAAAGGACTCGGCTTTATCCCCATTCCATAGCAACTGCATACTAGAAGAAGAAATGCACTGATTGATTACAGGTAAGACTACTTGGAATATTAATCTCTCGGAGGCAGCTACGCAAGAAATTCCAATTAACCCGATCATAAGCTTTTTCAAGGTCGATTTTAATTGCCAGGATCCCTTTTTGACTTCGAGCTCGCATAGTGTGTATTACCTCCCGAGCAACAATTATATTATCACCGCTATGCCTTCCAGGCACAAAGCCGCATTGGTTGGGGCTATCACCTTGGGCGAATATGCTTCAAACGATTCACAATAATTTTTGAGACTCGCTTTATAAATAACATTACAAAGACTTATTGGTCTCAAATCTCCCACGATTCGGGTGTTCCTTCTTAGGAATGAGTACCATTAACGTACTATTTATCTCGGCTATAGCTGCGGATTAGCAAACAGTACTTTACATAGTTAGTGACGGATGTGCATACCGTACTCCATTGATTTTGGTAAAAAAGTGCATTTAAGCCGTCAGGTCCCGGGGATTTTAGTCCTCCCATACTAAAAATAGCATCTTTCACTTCAATATCCGAGATCTCTCTATTACACCATTGGAGTAAGTCCCTCTCCACACAAGGAAAAGTCATGGGGCAAACCAGAGTGGGGCGTTTTGACACTTCCTCCGTAAGAAGAGTGGAGAAAAAAGAGGTAGCCATACCTTTAATCGAGCGGTGTCAAAAACCCACGTCCCCTCCACATCTTTTAAAGCCTCTATTTTTTGAGTCTTCCGTCGACGGTTAGCACGAGAATGAAAGTAGCGAGTGTTACGATCCCCATATACTGACCATTCTGCTCTAGCTTTCTGCGCCCAATTTGAAAAGTTAATCTTAATCCTAAATACAAAACATATTTCTCATATTTGTTAATCTTTTCCTAATTTACCCTTATTAATGCTCTCTCCACAATAATCAAGGAATAGAGAAGAGTGACCAGAATGTTTTAAAAAATACATGTCATATTAACTAATTTAAGTAACTTTCTTGATATATAATCAAATTCAATAAATATATTTTTTATTAAGAATTGGAGGAAGTATATATTATTTATATAAAAAGATTTAAGCATGATTGAATTTATATAAGAGGTTTTTCTATATATCAAAGAAAATTGAATATAACCTGTCCCACTTAATTCAACCACCACATATATTTATACTATAATTTAAAGTGTGATATTCTACAATTCATTATATATAATACACAAAAACACATGAGAATTGTTAATTTTTGTATGAGCAACAACCACCTATTAGTTAGACTCTACATGTAGTAATCATGTGCTACACATGCTTTTCTTTCAAAAAAATTTAAATAGAATTTGGGGGAAGTCTCTATTAAAAATTTTATGGATGAGAATTACCTGATAATTTTTTATATGCCCAGAAAATTAAATACTGGCACTCTTCATCAAATTTTATAAAGGTCATTCTTATTAATAAATTTTTTCTATGGGGGATTTTTTTTCTCCAAATTTTTACTTATTATAGTTTTGTGTCTAGACTCAAAAATTACTTGCGAGTTCTTGGTGTCTATTTTTGGAAAATATATAAATTAAATTATTTTTATGTTATATATATACTTGATGGATCGAAGCAACAAATATTTCTTTAAATATACCAAACATATCTATCGGTATGAAACCTCTCCACTTCGCCCTCTCTCCATTTTCCTCCATTCATTTGACCAAAAAAAAAAAATCTTCCATTCAGACAAGACGATGTCGTTTGTGGAGAAGTGAAACGACAACAAAATGAAAGTTTGAGATAGTGGTTGGGCCCTCCCCTCCTCCCCATCTTTCATTTTTATTCTTCATTGGGACCATCTTTTTTGGAAGAATTAGGAAGAAGGACTCGTAAAACAAAATATTTATTATTATCTCCGATCCTAATTATAGGAACATTTTTGTAATATAAATTACACTATAACAGTGTTCCTATAATTAGGATTGGAGAGAGTATTAAAGATCTTAAATATTATAATTATTTTTAAGGACAAAAAATTAAATAAAATTTTATAATCACAAATTAATCTTCTCTACTGTTTGATTTTTAGTTATCAGATATGATGATATCTCCATATGTGTGTGTATATTAATAGAAAAACATATACAATAACTTCTAAAATCTATAAATAATTAGAAATCTAACTCTTTTTAGATTTTGATTAGTTTTAAATACATTAAAAAATCACAAAAAAATATTATAATATATTTATTTTAAAAATATGTGATTTTTCATAGAGAAAAAGTTTAAACAAATGGGTGTACTTAAAACTAATGTTACAAAAATGAAAAATACTAAAATTTAAAATTTGTATACTATAAATTTTTAAATAAATGCTCAATATTACATGAATCTTAATATCTAAATAAAATCAAATTTAATTTAAGGACGTTCTTGACGAGGGAACATCAATTAATAGAAAAACATATACAATAACTTCTAAAATCTATAAATAATTAGAAATCTAACTCTTTTTAGATTTTGATTAGTTTTAAATACATTAAAAAATCACAAAAAAATATTATAATATATTTATTTTAAAAATATGTGATTTTTCATAGAGAAAAAGTTTAAACAAATGGGTGTACTTAAAACTAATGTTACAAAAATGAAAAATACTAAAATTTAAAATTTGTATACTATAAATTCTTAAATAAATGCTCAATATTACATGAATCTTAATATCTAAATAAAATCAAATTTAATTTAAGGACGTTCTTGACGAGGGAACATCAATTAATAATAGTAGTCAAATAGTTTAGATCGGTTTAGAGAAAATGTAAGGAATTTGGTCGGAGTTAGTTTTGTAATTAAATATTTATATTTTAAGATAATTACTATTTTAATGTTCCATATTAGATATTTACTTTTTTTTTGGTTATTCTCCTAATTTTCCCACATTTTTCCCCTCCACCTGTTACATTATATTCTTTTTTATCTTCATCTAATTTGAATCTCTCTCCCAATCACCTCTCCTATTTCCCAAAAAAAAAAAAAAAATCAGCTTAGTTTATCCTCAAACATTTCAATAGAAGTGAGATTCAAATTTGTGCTAGCTCTAATACCAAACTTTAAAAATGAAGCGCTTATAAAATATGGATTAAAGTTTATCTTTTATGTAATTATCACATTAACTTCCCCTTTTCAGTAATTTGCACATAAAAACATGATTCTGATAATAACCATCTAAACATTATCATTTTATCAAAACCACTTTTTCCCACAAAATCTATAATACTAAAAATATATTCTTTAAATACACTTTTTATCACTTTTCTCTATGCAAAGGTAATCTAAATACACCTCAGGGAAATGGGGGGAAGAGAGGCCACTGAGTGAGCCATAAGAAGTTGAGGTCGACCTCTATTGCTATAAGAGGCACATGCTTCATCATCATAAAGTCAAACCTAAAACTCATGGATGCGGATTTCCTCAGTATCATTTACCTCAGAATCCCTCAGATCACAACCGTTGGACAAGAGAGAGATAAAGAGATGCACAAATCTCAATGATTTTTTTTTTTTTTTGCAAAAAAACTACTGTTCACTCTTTTTTGTTTTTTTGAAAAATAGTATTCACCATCCTGAGTATTTTTTCAGTACCAGTTACTACCCAAAAATATTTTTTAAACAAAAAATTAAGATACTGACTGGTACAAAAAAATACTTCATGATCTTGAAAATTTATTTTAAGATCTTAAAAAAAATATGTTAAGATACTGACTGGTACTAAAAAAATACTTCAGATTACTAACTGGGATTGAAAAAGTAATTCTAGGGTACTGACTGGTACTAAAAAAATACTTCAAGATACTAATTGATACTAAAAAAAATACTTCAGAGTATTGAATGATACTGAAAAAATATTTCATGATCTTAAAAAAATTAGGATCTTTAAAAAATACTTTTGAGTACTAACTGGTAGTGAAAAAATACTAGGAGGCTGAATACTATTTTTTTTTTTTTTAAAAAAAGAGAGAGTGAACAGTGGTTTTTTTGCAAAAAATTATTTCATTGAGATTTGTGCATCTCTCTATCTCTCTCTTGTCCAACGGTTGTGATCAGCTTTTGAGAGATTCTGAGGTAAATGATACTGAGGAAATCCTTTTTGGATCTGATCACTTGACGCCTTTATAATTTATCAACTTTGTTTGAAATATCAACTTATAGCATTTGATTATAAAGTTAAATTGTTCGCGTTAGCACTTAGTACATTATATGAGGATTAGGTAAGCTTTTTTTCAGTGATCATCAAGGTAAATATATTCATTTAATTTCTTTGATTTAAGTATATATAAAATTATCAAGTTATTTGCATTCATTGATTTGATTAATTTTTTATTGTCAAAAAAAAAAAAAAAAGTTCGGTCGTAAAACAATCATAAACTATAAATCTACCTTAGATATAAATGTGGATCCTATATATAATTGATATGACGACATTAGTGGTATCAAACCTATCTCTTTTTAAGTCTTTTTATAGTGTAATTATGTACAATATTGATCATAAATGTAAAGTTGTGAGTTTTATCCTCAATAAGGTATCTCCTCAAACATTTTAATGGGTGTGTTTAGACTCATAAAAGAATTATGTGTACTTCAGGTTTGTTTTTGGATGAGATATAAATTATTTATGTTATTTTAACGTTTTATATATATTTGATGTATTAAAAAATTATCATTTTTTAATATATTAAAAAATTATCATTTTTTAATATATTAAAAAATTATCATTTTTTAATATATTAAAAAAATAATAATATTTACGGTATAAAACCGAGATAATCAATATAAATTGTTATCCACATTACCTATAATAACTCACATTGTTCACCTAACATATAAATTAATTATCCACATGTTCTAACTACTTGGAAATACAAAAATTTTACAGTTAAATATAGAGGTTCATCATATAGGTGTGAGACTGAGAAAATTATTATTATTATTATTTTTTATTTAAGATAAGTTTGTATTTTTGTCCCTAAATTCTTATTCAAGTAAGAGCATTCCCATCAAACAAGAGCAAAGGTTTTTCAGATCTAGAAGAGTTTTAGGATGTTTCTGGATAGACTTTGACCCACAAATAACGGTGACAACTTTTTTTAGTCAGCATCATATACCACACCCAGTTAACTCTCTAGAAACTAGAAACCTTTAAAAAAAAACACGCTTCACTTCATAATATAATATAAAATAAATTTACTTAATTTAATTAGATTAAATAAGTTAGTTGGGTTAGTTAAATGAGTAACAGTAGGGGTAAACTAAGAAAATATTAATAAAAATAAAAATTTTATATTATATTTAGGATAAAATCAACTCCAAAAAATATGTCTTATATTAAGGATATATAGAAATTTCAATGAGTTTATCTTTGACTCGAATTATCCAACGAGTCTAAATAAGTTAATTAATGGAAGAAAGGTTTCTATGACAGGAAAGTCTTTTTTGGGACCTGAATAACAAGAAAGTTCAAACATGAAAATAATGGCAATAAAATTTCCTTATAACTTGATATTAAATCTATGCTGTGAGAAAAATCCTATTACAAAATCTAATAAATTTACCATATTCAGATAAAAATTGGCCACACATGTAAATATTGAAAATATATGGCCATTATTTAATTATGTCTAAATAAAGTGTTCTATATAAAATTTAAATTTTAAGGTTTTGGGGTATATTTGTTATGGAATGAATGTGTGGAAACTATGGTGATATTTTCAATTTTTGAAGGATCAAATTGTAAATATCACAAACTTAAGGCTATAATAGGGATTGTGGTTCTCCAATTGAAAGTATACTACTGCAGGGTATGAAAAGAGTTTTTACATGGCTTTAGAACCATACATGTAAGTAATTTTCTGAAACCAACTTAAATATTTAGGAAAATTTTTAGGAAGATGCTTTCAAAATTTCGAAATTTCAGATCAACTTTGTTTCTTATAATAGTTTTAGTATTGATTATACTTGATTAACAATTAGAATTCACAACTCATTTTAACATGAAATTACTGATTTGAGATTTTTAAATTTTGAGGATTTTTTTTTTTGGAATTTTTCTAAATATCAATTTTTCATAAAAATTCAATATAAAAAAAAATTTAAAAAATGATTTATCAGTATTTTCATACAACCAGAACATGAACTTATTTTTCAATCCAAGATATACAGTTGAAGTACAGTAGCAACTAGCAGCAATAAGGACGACCCAAATAGACTAGAACTACTTTCAACCAGTATGAGTTGTGAATTGTTTATTAAGTCTCGTTATTACCTTATCAATTCTTAATAATAAATCTGATTTGAAATTTTGTAATTTCAAAATTCTTTATCTATATTTTTCCTAGTATAAACTCCTTCGCCATATTTTAAAAACATATACTTCAATATATTTTTTAATATTTTATTTCCTACTCAGACCAATAATCTAAAGAATTTTAAATAATTAAGTATGGCGATATTTAAAGAAATATTATATTAAAATTGACAAATTATAAATAAAATAAGTATAAGTATATTGAACAGCTTATCTCTTATTATATTAAATTCATAATTCATTAATTTTTTTAGTATACATGTTCAAATATTATAGCCAAGTTTTTTTTTTTTTTTTGAAGTTAAAGTATACTTTTGGTCTTTTAAGTTTACATGAGGTATACTTTTGGTCTTGTTCTGTGGTAGAACACAAGTGTCTAGCCTTTGGGGCTAGGTATGATTGATATTGGATCAAAGGTAGCGTCCACTGGTATCTATGGGGGAGATAGCAGCGGTCGCCGGTAGATCACTGTGCTACACAGGGGTGGCTTTCGCCGAGGGTGATGTGTGTGCACGGTGGAACATAACTATATGAATGTAATGTTCAGCGTGAGGACATACCTGGGAGATAACCTCCTATATATAGAGGTTACCTAGGGTTTTGCTTACCTTGAGTCCTTCCACTGTGATCGTGCCTCCTTCTCAGCCCTGATCGTGCGCCATTCCATTCCTGCATAATTGCTGGAGTCACGGCACCTTGTGAGGTGGCTGACGGAGCGCCTGACTTGCGGGAGGCTTCCCGCCAGAGTTCTATTGGGCCTTCCTCTCGGTAGGCCCATTATTTGAATCCATAACAGCTTGCCCCCAAGCTCGGGAGTTCGGGTTTCGAGCTGCCGAGATTTTTCTATCTCGGGCTCTACCCGTTGTGTCTATCTCGGTTTTGGCTAAGTTCCAAGAACTAATTCCCGACTTGCCTTATCTGCGGGACCTCGGGATTAGTCTCGGCTTTGTCTTTTACGGGTTTCTTGATCGCGATCCCTAGTTGTTTTTGTAATAATCTTGCCGTGTTTGCTTTTTACCAACGGCTTACTTGCTTTACTCGCTTTGTCGTTTTGACCATGGACCGTATTGACTTTTGTCTTTTTGAGGATTTCCTATTCACCATTGTCCCCCAAATTTTGGCGGATGGGGACACCTGGCGTATGGCGTATCGCTTCTCATCCGACACTATGTCATTATTCCTTTTCTTGGAACTCTGCATCACCATTTTTCCATCCTATCCTCATTTAATGCTGTGCAGCCATTGCTGCTTACTCACGTTTCTTAACGTTAGTAATAATTTCTTTCCGCGGGAACTGAAACGTCATGGGGAATGAAACGTCCTCTCTCTTAAATGTCCCATCAACCGCCGCTCGACCCTTTCGATCCCCCTGGGCTATAAATAATTTCATCACTCCTCATCTTCTTGTGCCACTGGTCTGCCCCACCTTTTCTTTCTTAACAAATGCTGCTAAGGACGATGAGCTTACCAATGAGAACTTCAGCGTCCTTTATTCTTCCGGTCATGTGGGGAAAAAGACAGCGATCGAAGAAGAAAAGAAACCCCTCCAAGGACTACAACCTTGGTTTCGAACGCGTTTGCCAGTCTTCAAGCATATTCCATGGTGGGCGCCTGGGATCTCAAACGCCTTTGCCAGTCTTCACGTCTGGTTCAATGTCGTCATGTGGTCCCTGGGAGATCAAGGCGTATTTGAGCATCTTCTAGTCGAATTTTCCTCCATCAAGGGAGGCCCGAGGCCCGATTAGCGTTCCCCGGACTTCTCTAAGCATTCCTAGGGTCTCGCTGCATATTTGGTGGGAACTTCGTGCAACAAGATGGTTCCACCTAAAAACAATGCAGTCTCCGCGCAAACTAACCCATCCAAGGCGTGATGGATAGCTAGCCACCATCAACCGTTGTAATTAGTGTGTTCATAAACGTCCTTTACAAGCTTTGGCCCCCTTGTTGTACTGTGTTGTTGTAATTGTCCTTGTAAATGAGCTAGGCAACTTGTTTCTTTGTAAGAAAACCATGTTACCTGTTTGAGCATCAATAAAAGGCTATCCTGCTATCCACTTGTATCTGTTGCTGAATTCCTCTTGTGCAAATGTCCATATTCCGCATTTGATTTCCTAACTAACTCGGCTGTTTGGACTTTACGTTTTTCTCGTATCCCGGTGTATTGCATTCCTAAACAACCCGCGTTAGAAAACCACCGAAAATCGCAATGTGCTGCTGCTTCGAATATATCATCCCGGTTTTAACCGCTGTGACCCATACCGAATTGCTATTGCTGACAGACTTCAATTGAAATGCCTTAGTTGAATGTGAAAAGACATATTTCTTTCAGTCGCAGAGGCGTTTGAAAACCGAACCGAATTAATGCGCAAGTCGCTTCAGAGAGAAATTCGTACAAAACTGACCCCGCCTCTCGCGCGTGGCCATCACTCTTCTTGACGTTTTGAATTCAAAAGAGAGAAATCCACATAATCTCGAACTCGCCGCGCGCGTGGCCATCACTCTTCTTGACGTTTTGAATTCAAAAGAGAGAAATCCACATAACCTCGAACTCGCCGCGCGCGTGGCCATCACTCTTCTTGACGTTTTGAATTCAAAAAGAGAAATCCACATAACCTCGGACTCGCCTTCTCGCGCGTGGTTACCACTCTTCTTGACGTTTTGATTTCAAGAGTTTCTCAATTTTTGAAAAAATCAAAAACTATATATTTCTTCGTTGTGCCACCGCCTGCTGCCAAGAAAAAAGAAAACCACGCCTGCTTCTCCTTTGTTTCTCTGCAAGACCTTCCGCAGCAACCTAATCGTTTTGTCGTTGCTTCGCTGAATTCCTCGGTCCGTAAGATCGTTTTTTCCTTAACTTTTATATCTTTTGGTTCCTCGCTTGTCGATATACGCGAAAAATTTTCCAAGCCTTGCGTCGCTATCTTGGATATATTTATTGAGTTTTTGGCATATCTGTTTCGTCCGAGTAGTCTTTGCTCCTTACTCCTGTTAGATTGCCATCTTCTTTGTCCAAATGATAGGTTTTTAATTTGGTTGCTACGTCCCCAATTTTTCCTTCGCCACCCCAGGAATTGTTCTGATCCCACTGATAGCATTTCCCAAGAGATGCAATGTGCCTAGGCTAGCTTTAAACTGCTCTTGTTTTTGATATGATTGGCCCCTACGAGTGTGGCTTGTATGCTAACCTTGCCCTTTCCTTGCATTATCTAGGTTTAGATGGCATCCTCTTCTCGGATGCAATCATCACCTTCCGTGGATGATTGTAGTTCTTCCTGTCATCCGAATCCCAACTCTCCCAAGAAAGCCGTCCATTGTAGGGTGACCGAGGTGAAGAACACCCCGATCGACACGGACTTTCCTTCCCTTGGCGTGAGAGATGGCGAAGGGTACTCAATAAGGCTTCCTCTGGATGCCGAGTCGGTTGCCACCGTCCGACCCCGAAAAAGCCAACCTCACGTGCCCCATTTCTTTTTCTTTTACCGAGATGTTTTCGTCCAGCTCGGCGTAAGATTTCCTTTATCGGACTTTCAAATTTGCCTACTGAATCACCTGCATCTAGCCCCCACCCAGCTTCATCCCAATGGTTGGGCTTTTGCCATAGCCTTTGAGAATCTCTGTAGGAAATGGATATTTGCTGCACCGTGCCGGTATTTATGACCTTCTATTCTCCGTTGGAACTCGGCGGGTTTCGATCACCGCCACGACCTTTTTGGGTGGACCTCGCTGCGCGGAGAAGCGAACATATGCTCTTCAAACCCTTTTGCGAGTCCTGGAAAAATTTTAAAAGGCGTTCGTAAAAGTCGAAGCCCACCCTTTTAAGTGTCCGTGGTTCCTTCGCCCTGATAAGTGTGGGGAGTTAGAAGGTGTATTCCCTTTGTATTGGACAAATACCCACCATAAGTTCAAAACCGCGACTTCGCCCTCCCGTCTTATCAAAACGAGGAAGCGTCGGCCAGAAACTTACCGAGCTTTCAAAGACACTTAAATCTCTCGATGGACCCGCCGATCACATTCCCACCGTTCTCGTTCGTAGACGCGACAAAAGAGTATGGGATTATGTGTAATTAAAAATTTTGCGACGTATATATTGTCCTTTATTACCACGACTGACATCGTTTGTTGTTTCTATGCAGGACGTCCGATGGGAAGACCTGAATTTCTTGAAGCCTTTGACGAGGGCGCCGCTGCGGAACGGCCATCAACCCCGCTCAAGCACTTGCCCCTCATTAGCGAGATGAGCCCACCGTGAGTGGCGGAGCTCCAATCCCGGAGGGAGCAGGTATTGTGAAAAAACCCCGAAAGCGTTCCGCGCCCAAAGGTGGATCAAAACATGATGAAAAAGGAGGCGGGTGCCCAAAAGCAAAACGTTGTTGGAGAAGAAACCATTGTGATTCCCGCACCGCCCTCACCTGTTAGAGAGGTTCCTACTTCTATTCCCGCCGAGGCCTCGCCCCTTAGAGAGACTCCTACCACGGGTCCCGTACCTACTTCGTCCACCAACTCGGTGCCATCCTCTTTTTCGATCCCTCACAGCCATGATACTATGAATAGAGGAGCACTTTGGTCAGAGGGAGTAAACGGAGCTATTCGAGACCTTATGCGTCCACCTGCTCAACTGTACGCCCCTCCATGCCTTCTAATGAAGAAAAACTCCAGTGGATTGAGATGGAACGACAAGCCTACAAGGCAGCTTCCTTAATTCGGCCTTATGCTGCTCTCAGGATTCAGAATGCTCTTCGGCTAAGGTCCGTGAATGACTTGAAGCAGAGAACCACAATTTGAAAAGCAATGCAGATCTACCCAAGGTTACCGCGAGAGGGACCAAGCCCAACAGGAGCTGGAGATAACCCGAGCTGAGAAAGAGAAGGTGCGTACAGACTTGGTTGCCCTTAACAAAAGATTTGTCACGGCGGTGGAACATATTGCTATTGCTGAAACCAACTTGTCTTTCTCACAAAACAATCTGGCCAACACTCAAGCCGAATTGAAATTGGCCCACTTGGATTAGATGCCAAGCAGACTGAGTTAGCCCATGCCCAAGCCGAGGTACTCCGCCTATCAAACATTTGTCGGGAGGATGTGCTTCTTAAAGAAAAATGATCTCGGACAATGAGCACCTTGCCGGCGTTCTTAAAGAAAAAGATGACGAGTGGCGCCGCACGAACGAAGATTGCAAAATACGGCCAAATCGGGCGTTTATCTTTTGAAAATGCCGTGGCTCGATTCGGTGCTCAATCCCACTGTCAATGAATACCGCCGGTTACATCTTCGGGCTTATGTTAGCGGCAAAGGTAGGCTGATTCCTCCTGGTGGCGAAGATAGCGATGCCGAGTCATCTTCCCGACACATTCGCGGTTTAATCGCTTCTCGCTTTGCTTTTAGTAAAGCACCGTGGGCTTTTATGTGCACCCTTATTTTTCTCCCAACAGATCGTAATTTTATCGCTTTTCACCCGAATTGCTTGTGTTGTTGAATTAAAGCGGTATGCTTAATGTTGGAAACCGGATTTTTACTATCCTGTGTTTTTCACGTTTCCGACTTACACGATTTTGGAAACCGGATTCTTAAACATCCCGGTTTCAACGTGTTTTCAACTTACACGATTTTGGAACCCGAATTCTTAAACATCCCGTTTCAACGTGTTTTCATCGTACATGATTTTGGAAGCCGGATTTTCAAGATCCCGGCTTCTACATGCTTTTATCGCACATGATTTTGGAAACCGGATTTTTAAGTACCCTGGTTTCTACATGTTTCATCATACATGATTCTTGAAACCGGATTTTTCTATATCCTGGTTCCTACATGTTTTTATGATACATGATTTTGGAAACCGGATTTTTCAATATCCTGGTTCCTACATGTTTTTATCTTACACGATTTTGGAACCCGAATTCTTAAACATCCCGGTTTCAACGTGTTTTCATCGTACATGATTTTGGGAAGCCGGATTTTTAAATATCCTGGTTCCTACATGTTTTTATCGTACATGATTTTGGAAACCGGATTTTTAGGCATCCTGATTTCTACATGTTTTTATCATACATGATTTTGGAAACCGGATTTTTAGGCATCCTGATTTCTACATGTTTTTATCGTACATGATTTTGGAAACCGGATTTTTAGGCATCCCGATTTCTACATGTTTTTATCACACATGATTTTGGAAACCGGATTTTTCAAGATTCCGGCTTCTACATGTTTTTCAAAACAGCAGATGACAATTCTATCGAAAAACCGTGATCGGTCATTCTTTATTCATCCATCCACGTTTACGAAACGCCACACGTTTAAAAAGAAAAGAGCAACACACGCCACTTTCGAAGTTTGCCGACATCCGATCTCGAATGCTTCAACTATAATAAACTTTCAACTTATCCGCGTTCCATGTTCGCTTTATCGCCTTGCCTTGCAGCGTTTCTAGCTTGTAAGCGCCTTTACCAAGGTTCTCGGTGACTCGGTATGGGCCTTCCCGGCTAGGAGCTAGCTTTCCTCAAGCAGCATTTTTATTGCCAATGTCCGCCCTTCAAGTACGAGGCTCCCTTTGTCAAAAGCCCGAGGTCGAACCTTCGGTTGTAACGTGTTGATATTAGTTGCTTGGCTGCTAAATCTCGGCAATGCGCCGCAGATTCGAACTTCGTCTATCGGATCTAGCTCGACGGCAATCGCATCACCGTTTTCTTCTTCATTTTGTAACGCCGTGACTCGCTCCAAGATGATTCTCCAATTTCAACCGAATCATGGCTTCGCACCCATACGTCGCCTTGAAAGGCGTTTCACCGGTTGATGTCCTGGACACTTGTTCGATATCCCCATAAGGTATAAGGCAACCGGTCCACCTGACTAGATGTGGCATCTTCCACCCGCTTTCTCGGCCCATCCACAATGATCTTATTAGCCGCCTCGCCCGCCCATTAGATTGTGGATGCTCTACCGACGCGAAGTGATGCTTAATATGGAAATCACTACCAACTTTCGAAAGCTTTTATCAATAAACCGTGTTCCGTTGTCCGTAACGATTTCGGCCGGGATGCCAAAACGTGCTATGATGTTTCTCTCGTAAAAACTTTTGCACCCCGCTTGATGTGATTGTGGCGACAGTTCCACTTCAATCCACTTTGTGAAGTAATCAACCGCCACGATGAGCCATCGTAATCGTCCGGCGGCTCGTTTGAATGGTCCTAGGAGATCCATTCCCCATTTGAAAACGGCCATGGCGCAGAGATTGTTTGAAGAGTGGCCGGAGGTGATCGATAGTGTTAGCATGCCTTTGACAACTGCCGCATTTTTGGACATGAGTCTTAGCATCGGCCGCTAAGGTGGGCCAAAAGTAACCAGCCGTCGCCTTCCCGGCCAAAGCCTTAGCCCCATGTGGTGACCATTTATTCCTTCGTGAATTTCCAAGAAGACATACCGGGCCTCATTCGCCGCCAAGCATTTCATCATTGGAGAATGCATTCCTTTTCGGTACAACTGGTCATTAACAAGTGTATACGAGGCCGCCGATCTCATGATTTTTTTCGCCTCTAATGACTCGTCCGGTAGAATTCCTCTCTCAATGTAATCTACAATGGGTTTCCTCCAATCGCCACTATCTGAAATCAGCATCACGCAACTAGGTTCTCGAAGATTTTGTTGTACAATGGTGCGGTGACTTCCACGCCTTTGACCGGGTCAACTCCATTATGAAATCTGCCAACGCCTGGGACTTGATCGCGTGTCGAGCCTCATATGTAATGTCAAACTCTGACAACTCAATGGCCCAACCTACCATCCGTCCGGCTAGGTCGGGCTTATGAAGGATCTGCCGTATGGGCTGGTTAGTGCGAACAACGACAGGATGGCTCTGGAAGTACGGTCGAAGCCGCCTCGCTGCTATTAGTAACGCAAATGCCATTTTCTCTACCTTCTGATACCGCAACTCTGAGCCTTGCAAAGCTCTTCCTACAAAGTATATAGGACTCTGGCCTTCCGTTGTTTCCCTAACCAGCGCGGCGCTTACAGCCTCGTTCCCTACCGATAAGTATAGGATTAAGCTTTCTCCTACCCGGTCCGGTCAGCACCGGAGGTGCAGACAAACACCGCTTGATTTTGCCAAAAGTCGCTTCGCATTCAGCCGTCCATCCCCGATGCTTCCTTTTTCAACAATTTAAAGAACGGAAGAGAGCTCTCCGCGGATTTAGGCAAGAAACGGGTTAATGCAGCCAATCGTCCGGCCACTGTTGAACTTCCTTTTGTTCCGCGGGGCTGCATGTCTAAAACCGCTTGGCATTTGTCGTGGTTAACCTCTATGCCTCTGTTTGTCGGCAAGAATCCTAGGAACTTTCCCGATGGCACTCGAAAGCACACTTCACGGATTGAGGCGAATCCTATACCTTCGAGCTTGTCGAATGTCCGCCGTAAATCATCAATGTGGTTGGCCTCATTCAAAGATTTGACAATCATGTCGTCAATATACACTTCCACATTTCGACCAATCGATCTTCAAAACTCGGTTCATCATTCTCTCGTACGTGGCTCCTGCATTTTTAATCCGAAAGGCATCACGTTATAACAGCAATTCGCCTTCGGTGATGAATGCCGTCTTCGCCGGTCCTCTGGGTGCATAGCAATCTGATTATACCCGAGTATGCGTCCATAAATGATAATAACCGAAAACCGGAAGAACTGTCCACTAATCGGTCAATATTCGGCATCGGAAAGGAAGTCTTTTGGGCACACTTTATTTAAATCCTTAAAATCAGTGCAAACCCTCCACTTCCCATTTTGGGACACCGGGGTAGACCCCGGTCGGATTGCTAGCTCATGACAACAAAAGTCTGGATCAATCCCGGGTATCTCCGAAGGTTGCCATGCGAATACATCTCTATTGTTCCTGAGGAGTGTTTCGAGCTCTTCTCTCATCCCGGGATCCAAAGCCTTGCCAATTTTAGTGATTTGACCAGCTCGTACCGAGAAGGAAATCCTCCGGCTCTCCGCTTGGTTCCGTCTTTTGCAATTTCTCCTCTTTGCGAAGATCCAACTCGACCAAATTTACCGACTTCCCACGCGTGTCCGCGACCGGTGCGTTGGCCGGTTGAATCTTTCTTGACCGTGTTGAAGTAACACTGACGAGATTCTTTCTGGTCTCCTTTTACCGTAACAATTTTATTTTTCCTGCTAATCATCTTAAGCTTTTGGTGCTTTGACGATACCAACATATCCCAATTGTGAATCGTTGGTCGTCCCCAGGATGACGTTGTAAGAAGAAGGAAAGTCCGCAACTATAAATCGGACTCTCTCTGTCTTGAAAGCATTCCTATCCCCCAAGGTGAGTTTAAGATCTACGTACTTTTGGACGAGTGTCCCGACCATTGAACCCTGTTAACATGGTCCCGCATGGTTTTAACACTCGAATCAAAATTCATTCTCTTAAACGCATCCTGCAGGATGATGTCCACGGCACTTCCATTATCCACGAAGATCTTTTCACGCGGCAATTGACCTGCGTTCCCGTTATCACCAAACCATCATGATGCCCCGGCAACGTCTTTCAAATCCTCATCCGTGAAACATAACACAGAGATTCGGCTTGTTCATGTCCTTTTAAATGTTGGAGCATCTTTAATCGACAATACTTCCTTCAAATACTTCCGTCTCGGCTAGACGAATCCTCCGCCGCCAAAACCTCCGCTAATAACATTGCGGTCGTATTTGGCGTCTGGGAATTCCTCATCGCTATCATCAGACTTCTTTTTCTGCTCCTTTTTCCTCTTGTCAAGCTGTGGACTCCTACTCCGGTCTTCCACATGTCGCTTGCCACCCCGCTTCCTTGGGTCCGAATCACGTATCTTTGGAGTTTCCTCACGGATGAATTTCTCCACCGTATTCTTCAAGTCCCAACACTGCTCGTTGTGTGACCATGCCGATCATGAAATTCACAAAACCTGGTTTTGTCGGCCGTTGCTCTCTTACCGAGAGCCCGAGGTCTTTCCACCTTCTTCATTTCGGTCGCGCCGACTTCTTTCCATAGTTTTGCTCGGGAGATTTTTAACGGTGTATATCTCTGTCGAACTCCGGGTTCCCGGTTTTACCACCGGTTTCTAGGCTACGCGGAGTCTTCCGTAAGAATCTTGGTGATTTCTTTCCCGGTTTTCCCTTTCCCGGCGCGGTGGGCTCTTGGCCTTTTCTTTTCCGGCGTTGCCCGCCCTCTCCATTTGCTCTAAATCAAGATATTGCTGAGACCTATCATGAAAGTCGGCCAAGGATGTAGGCCGCCGTTTCATGATAGACTTCTTTAGCCGGGATGAGACATCCAATCCTGCTATTATACAATGCAAGTTTGCCTCTTCCTTCGATCCCGGAATCCGCAATGCTACATTGTTGAAGCGATCAAGGTATTTGCTCAACGCTCTCCCGATCCTTGCCTAACTTGAGCCAATTGGAACTCTTTTGGGCCGCCGCCTACTGGTTGCGAAATGCGTCAGAAACTTTTGTTCCAACGTCTTTATGTTTGGGATAGACAAATATGGCAACGAATGAAACCATAATTGCGCCGCTCCCCTAAACGTTCCTGCAAAAAGTCGGGGTACCACGTCTCCGTTTATTCCCTTGACCATAATCTCCATTTTGAAGTTGTTCAGGTGTATCAATGGGTCCTGGGTTCCATCATACTTGGGTAACTCCTCGAATTCAATCCCTTAGGATATATTGCCGCCATAACTTTATCCGTGAACTGACCCAAAATTTTATCTTCATCCGCCTCACCCAACGTCTTTTTGGGAGGCGGGATGCAACATGCCGTTCCTTGTCGATATGTTCCTTGGCGACCGGCTCTTAGCCACGGTATCCGTGCTTTTAACCGTTTCATGGTGGATCTTGTGACCGGCTTCCTTCTCTCGGTCTTTTTGTTCACCAATCACGACATGCTCTCCTCTCCGGTTTTCATCCTGGTTGATCCGCACAAAATCTGACCCAACGATCCGGTTCGAGCTTTCACCATTTCGACCTTCACTCCGGAGTTGTCTTTCTCTCGTCTCATGAGGCCTCTTCTCTCGCTCCTCCCGCCTCCACAAAGATATTTTGACGTTCCAATTCTTCTCGAATAATCCGAGTGTTCTCGTCTTTTGCCTTTCATGTCGGTATTCCATGCCGTCTATACGCCGGATCTGACTTGCGGGAGGCTTCCCGCCAGGAGTCCTTCTATTGGGCCTTCCTCTGGTAGGCCCATTATTTGAATCCATAACAGGTCTCTTAATTTTATAAAGTATACTTTCAGTCCTATAATTCTAACACTGTTACTTTTACTAATGGAAAACGTAAACTCAAGTGATAACGGTGTAAACTTAAGTGATGACTATGTAATTAAATGCTATTAAACTTAAATTTAAAATATGAGTAAATTGAAGAATATATAAAATTTGTGTAATTAAATGCTATTAGTCATCACTTAAGTTTGTCACGTCAACATTTTCCTTAACAATATTGATGGTGTTAGAATTTTAGGACCAAAAGTATATTTTATAAAGATAAGGGACTAAAAGTATGTCTTATATAAAACTTAAAGGATTAAAAGTATACTTTATCCTTCTTCTTCTTTTAGTTTTATAAATTATTAAATAAATAAGTTTCTATGTTTAAACATGGAAAAATGCACATAAATACCATGTGAATTAGGAAAACCCTAAAAAGTCTATTAACATATGAAAAAGACAAATAGGTCTCAAAGAAGGAATATATGTTTTTGAAATGTTGTGTTTTTACCAAAATGGCCGACATCACCCCACAAGCATGGAGCTCTGGTGAGAACTTGAGTAATGAGATTAACTACTTGAATATATAGATCGACTATTTGAGTTCCCTTAGCCCTATCCAACGACATTGTCAAGTTAAATAAAGGCAATGACAACTAAATGTAATGATTGACAACTTGCGCCCCCAGGTTAGAAATGATTTTACTTAAGTTGTCATTATCTATACTCAAGTCTTCATTGCCTTTATTCAACTTGTTAAGACAGCTGATAGGGTTAAGGGAGCTCAACTAGTCAATCTTTATATACAAATAGTTAATCTCATTATTCAAGTTGTCACCGGAACTCCCCTTATGAGGTAGTGCACTAGTGCCTGCCAATGGATCTCCGGCACCTCCGAGGGTCCTTTCAGTGTATTTGTGTAAAAGTACAACATTTCAAAGATTTAGATTCTTCCCTTGAAACATATTTGTAATTTTCATGTGTTAATAGATTTTTTAAAGTTTTCCTAATTCACATGGTATTTATCTGGAATTTTCCCATTAAAATATTTAAATATATACATTAACTCCGTAATAAAATAAATGATTATGGTAGAAGAAAAGAAATAAAACGGGAATTATGTGCTATATATTTCGAGAAAGATTTATAAAAATTTCAATAATGAAATGAGGTTCTTATAATTAAACTAAAATAAAAAAATATTCTAAAAATATTTCATTTCAAAATAAAATTAAACATAAAAGAGGAAAGAAGAAAGACAAGAAAGAAATAAAGTAGACCAAAGGGTCCATAAGCTAGGTTAGGTAGCAGTTTAGTTAGCTGGACGCCTGAAGCATTGAGGTGAGTCAAATTTCCCATATGAAGAATTGCTTCCTCGGTCAACCTTCAAAATACAACTTGTACCCTTTTTATTTTTATTTAATTTTTTTTTAAAAAAAATCAATGTAACGTACCTTTATTCAACTCTGACTTTTGTTTTTTTACCCGATTTATTCAAGTCTCACACAAGCAAATTTATTTGGCGTAATACATGACGAGTAAGAACATCCGATGCAGAAAAAAAAAAAAATGTGACATTTGACTAACCATAAAATACATTCATTAAATCATTAATAATATTCAAACAAGAACAAGAAAATATTTGTCACTAAAACAACTCTATCACGTTGAAGATTTGTTCAGATCCCATCTAAACAATTTATATTTTATTCAGATTGTTTTTATTCTCAATCAGATTTTATTTTATTTTTTTAAATGAATTTTGCTATCAAATTCAAAGGATTATTTTTCTTCTATACTTCATTTGATATGAAAAATTAAAATTGCTAAAATTAAGAAAATATAATTAAATGTAGATAGTTTAGAAGCTATTTGACAAAGGCAATTAGAGCCGGGAAATCGGGCCAAGCCCATCGGGCCGGCCCGTTTAAGCCCTGGCCCTGTAGGGCTCGAGCTTGAAAAATATGTCAAAATTTTGAAATTGGCCCTGCAGGGCCGGCCCTGTAGGGCCTCGGGCTTAATCGGGCCGGCCCTGCAGGGCCTCGGGCCGGCCCGTTAGGCCCGTTTTACTGTAGCATTTTCTTTAAAAAAAATTAATTACCTAGACTTCAACTTAATGAATGTATTTATTTGTAATTACTTAGATTTTTTTAGTTTAAACTATAACCTTTTTTATGTTTATTATTATTCGTATTAAAACACATAATTAGTTATTATAAATTTTAAAGAATGGATGTTTTCATATTAAATAAACACATACTTTGGTATTACAATATTATATAAGTAATAAATTATAAATATATTTTGTGTAAAATAAGTATAATTATTTTTACCTGTCAGTAAAATCATGCCTGAATCGAAGGAATCTGCAGACACACACAAAATTACGAGAGGGAAAGGCATTTTTCGTGGGCATACACAAAGGAATTCCTTTGTTTAATATTTTTGAAAAAAAAGGAAAAAACATATTCTTTGTGTTTATTTGTTTTTATTACGAATTAATAAATGTGTTTATTTGTTGAATAATTTATATTGTTTAGATATTAATGTTGATAACATTTATTTGATAGATTAGAACTTTAATGGTTGCAATTTACTAATTATATTTCTTTGAAAAAAATCAAAGGAAAAAGAAAGAAAAATAGTTAAAATCTGGAATAGTAATTTTCAGGCCCTATAGGGCCGGCCCTGTCGGGCCGGGCCGACCCTAATTCCCAGCTCTAAAGGCAATAGCATTGAAAATCCATTCCAAGCAAAAGACATAGCGAAAAAAATGTTAATATTCTAAAGCAGATTTTTTATAAAATCATCTAGAAAAGGCCCTCTGAAACACCCCAGAGAAAAGGTCGTTTTTTTTTCTAGAATAAGATGGAAATAAATTCGGAAAAATTGCATTTAGGTCTCGAGTAAGAGAAAATACGACAAAAATGGTCCCTTAAAATCTCAAAATTGTATATGAGTCCTGTGAGACTTTTTTATAATAAATTCTACTTCCGCTGAAAAGTCCATGGGCATCCATTGACAAGTTCATGGGCATTTGACAATTGAAATATATTATAAAAAAGTTCCACGGGACTTAAATGCAATTTTAACATTTCAATGGACCATTTCTTGGTATTTTCTTTCGCTCGGGACCTAAATACAATGTTTCCAATATATTTTGGGTTGGGCCCCACGGCTAAACTTGGAATCCCTTGAAGTTCCAGATGTAAATTGGCTTAGCAAATTCAAGTTGTCATAATGGTATGGAGGTAACTCATAACCATAAGTTGAGTTATGATTCATTTGTCAAAAAATTTTGTTCAAATCTCGCTTACAATATGCCACTCCGATCCTTGCTATAAGTCATTTGTCAAAAAAATTTGTTCTAAATATAAATCCATTATGAGAGTTATCAATGACTATTTTTTAATTAATTTTAACCCTATTGAATAGGTGATAGAAAATATACCAATAACATATTATTTTTCAATATTCATCATTAAATAAGGGTAAATTTGAAAAGGTTAATCAATTTTAGATATATTAAATATCTTTACTTCCATTTCTTGATACGTGAGATTTGATCAAACTTGACTATAATAATGATCAAAGTGGTAAAGACTTTGTTGGTGGTCATGTACCTTTATAAATGCTCTTGAGACCGAGAGACATGAACCCATGTGATCCAAATCACCTCCAACTCACCTAAACTTTTCAGTAGCATGGGATATAACTCATGACCGGGTTAAATTGGTTTGCTCAAATTCTGATTCAATCAAAATTCCGACTAGTCAAGGGATTGGGTCGATGTTGGGTCCGACTAGGTTTCAATACTTTGGCTATAACAAATTTTTTTTTTTTTTTCAAAAAAGTCATTTGAAAAGAAGTACTCCCTAGTCATTAATATATGACATATTTTAGGAATTGATCTTGATCCTATATATAAGGGACTAGGTCAACACGCTGGGTCTATATGGTTCTCAATACTATATATATAAGTGATAGCCACATTCTTATACCAAAACTAAAAAAGTGATAGCCACATTCAAATTCGCACAAATAATTTTCTTACAAAAAAAGTCACATGAAAAGAAGTACTCCCTACGGTCCTTAATAAATGACATATTTTAGAAATTGATCTTGATTTTAAATATAAGAGACTGGGTCAACACGCCTCAATACTATGTATGTAAGTGATAGCCACATTCAAATTCACCAAAATAAATTTGTTAAAAAAAAGTCACATGGTTAAATTTAGGCAAACCATATCCCAACCCAAAGACCTTCATAATACTAACATAGCAAATGACGGCAATCAAACTAAAACTTCTGATTAAATGAAATTAAAAAGCCTTTTGATATAAATATTTATCTGTTCAATCCTTTCATGGAGAAGTTAAAAAACAAAAAACAACAACAACAACAACAAAAAACAGTAAAATTTGTGTTCAACTCCTTCACTTTTTCTGCAACACCCACCATTTGGATTCAACAACCCTCCTATCAAGCTGGCAATTTGCTTGATAAGTACAGAGAAAGCTTTTCTCTCAGAACAGAAGCAGTATTGTCTACGAATTCACAGGTTTGATCTCGATAGCCTGAATCATGATGCTGGCTCGAGGGCATATCGCCATGAACATTATCCTCCATGTCAATGACTATATTATGAAGGATACAACAAACAAGAATGATCCTTGGTAATTTGTGCTTATCAGGTTTCCACATGACACCATGTATTATTTTCCACATCTCTTTCAACCTTCCCAGTGCTCTCCTGGCTACAATCCGGGTTGCGCCGAGCCGTTTGTTAAACTCGGTCTGATCAGATGAAAGGCCTTTCCCTTTGTAAGGAGTGAGAAGCCATGGCAAAAGGGGAAAACCAGTGTCACCAATTAGGTACTCTGCTAGCTCTGTTCCATCTGGAAGTGTCTTCTTAGGACCATTCAATCTTTTTCCTTCTTCAGTGAATTTGAAGAAAGATGAGCTTCGAAGCACCAGGTCGTCACTCACACTTCCTGGCCAGCCGGCTATTATGTCGCGGAATCTCATATCAGGATCTACAATTGCTTGCAGTACCATACTGCAGTTCTTCTCACGGTCCAGCCATACGTCGTTCAAAGAGTCCATTGAAGGCAAAGTCATCAATATGTGTGTGATGTCAATTGCACCACAACAATTAGGAAGGCCCTGCATTTTCTCAAACTTTGTCTTTATCTCTTCCATTTCTTGTTCAGTTGAAGGCCAAGTAAGATGGCGAAGCCCTCGTTCTTCCATGGATTCTACGAATCGCCATGTGAGCTGGGAAACCGTAGATTGGTTCATTCCAAATGATTCACCAATGGTTGACAGTGACTCACCAGAACCAAGTCTCCTCAGAGCAACAGCTACTTGGTCTTTCAGACACAAATGCTTGCCATTTATGTCCATGAAATTTGAAGATCTGGCCCGCATATCTTCTTCAACAAGAGAACATATGTAGTCGAATGTCTTTCTCGAGATCTTGAAAACAGACTCAAATTTTTCTATGTTTTTCGTTTGAGATAATGGTCCTAAAAGCAGAAAAATTGAAGCATGAGCCTATATCAATAGGAAAATCTTGATCAAGATTCACAACTTTCACAGGTAGAATTATATATTGAAAACATAACAATGTTGGAATGTGTTGCTGAATCAGAACCAAGTAAAACCGACAAAAATGTTAGACTTGCAGTTTCTTTAAATGAGAGAGTTTATCGCAAGTACTGTTATGAAACAGACACGTAAATAATGCCCTTCTCTTCTGCTAGACAAACTACTCAAGCATCCATGAAGAAGCAATAATACTCTCTGCAGAGTTTAAAGTGTACTGCAAGTAATAGTGACAGAAAGGTACTGAAGCTGGGGAAAAAGCACAAATATCTCACCATTTGAATCTAATGATGACCATCTCTTATAAACAGCAAGGTCCAAATAATGCAGAATAATTAAGAAATGCAATGCCTTGTCAGTTTTGGTTTCGTCCTTTTTAGATTTCTCTAGCTTTTAACCTCATTATTGTTTACTCGCTACCATTTTGAGTAGAAGTACTTTGATTTTCTTCTAGTGCTTTAGCTGAACCACAGGGAGACACCTTATTACTATGAAATTTGTCTGAGAGTAATCATTCATTAGTTCTCATCTCTTTCTCCTGAAGATGCCTTCCCAAAGGAAGAGAAACTAGCTCGCGGATAATGTTTGGACCAACTAGCAGCAAGGGAAAAATGATAAAAAAAAACCTAAGGTGCCTTATTTTAATGACTGTAGGAAATTAAAAACAAGAGAATGCAACAGACTCAAAAAGTTTTCCATAAATATTCTAAAGTAGTCAAGGGCCTTGTATTCTCTGGTAATGACAGATTAACTGAACAAATAGAAATACATATTCTAATGACAGAAAAAGGAGGAACTCTGTTTGTTATAGCAGCATTGCTTTTTAGGGATATAGCAGATCTCAAATGATTAAAATCCTTTCAAGAACTCAGAGTGCAAATGCAGGTAAAGAATCTCACATGAAAGTTAAATACAATTTCAATCAATAAGATATAACATTTTCCAATAATTTTTGAACCCAATTCAATTGAAGAGACTTGCATATCTATTGAAGCTTTCCCTATATCCCTATTAATCAAGGTTCAGAGCTCAATAGGGATATACTAGAGAAAGGTCCTCCTTTTGATTGATTTTCCTTCTTCAGAAGTATAGAAAGAATAAAAACAAGATAGTTCCTTTTAACACAAAAATAAGGAGTTTTGAGTAAACTACTATTGTGCTGAACACAATCTTGTAAATTTATCAGTGAAAAGGAAATTAAGTTATTCATTCCTCATTGCTCCCACTTCAAGGGTAACTAGTCAATCTGTATGATTCCTTCAAAGTAGAAGTCAGAGAGATACGAAGCAAGATTCCGAGACAAAATGTAGTCAGATGTGGGAATTCATTCTCAGTTTTCTTTAACCAGTTTCACAACATAAGGTGGTGTTAAATCAATGAAGGTCTAGGTTTGAAAAGAGTACAATTTAATCATACAAAATAAATTGCACAAAGAAAGGACAGTGCACAGTTCATGTGAAGATAACCACAAGATGTGAAGTTTCAATGTTCAAAGTGAATACATTCAAAGTAGCAACAAAAGGAAAAGATAATGACAACCAAGTTGATGCAGCAACTGGGATCAATAACTTAGGAATTCTTGGACAGAGAGAAGTTGGATCAGTGCAAGTAGTAACTTACAGCAGGCACATTCACAATGAGTGTGATTAAGGTAAAAACATAACACATTGTCAAGGAGATACATGTAAAGAAGAATGTTTCGATATGGGAATGCTCCAGATTTGAGAAATAAGTTTCTTCTGAGTAAAAACATAATCAGGTTAAAGAAGCAAACCAAGAAGTATGCTCATCTATTGCAGCATCCATGTATAATGTCAACAAAAATGTTCAAACAAACAAATAGCAGCTTTTATACTCTCTCATTTCATGACATGAAACAGATAAACTACTAACTCATATAGTATACAACACATAGCCAGTGCAGAGCAATATCAGCCATCATTCACAATAACTTAGCAACTTCGTTCGTGGAAGATTACATTAACAAAGCAAAGTGAGCCATATATCTGCCCATAACCAATGATCCATTCTCTGAAGTAACACTGTAAAAAGAATACAGAGAAAACTCAATTTTCTAATTGTCTGACATAACGTTTTTCACTAAAAATCTGACATTTGAACATTTTCTTAGCATCACATTTCTCACCTAAGTTTATTTATAAAAATATATAGACCAAATGTCAAATCGACCAATACCTGTGGTAGTTGAGATGTTCATTTGACCCAACTCATACAAACCATTGAGAGCTTCAAATTCCAACTAATACCCCACTCAATGAAAAACGATATCAACGTACAAATTCCACAAAATCTAATGACAAAGAACATTTAGCGACAAGTATTGTTGTGTATCGAAGGTACCTGATATTCTCCGGGAAAACTGTTGCCACCAATCCAAGGGCTGGGGTTGAAGAGACTGCAATGGAGTTTGTGAAGCATCGTGTTCATCCTTACTCTCGGCCTTCTTCCTCTTCTTGATCCCTCTTATGGAACCCATGTAGAGAAGAATGCTTCGAAAGTACCACCAACAATAAAAGCCAAGAAATCCAAAACAAGCTTCAAGAAGAGAAACCCATTTATGATGAGCCCCGATTTCAAATCAATGGAAGCAAAATCAGATGAAGCCCAAAATGATGAACATGTTTAATTCAAAAATGGGGGTTGTATCCGTGAATTCAAAACTTGATATGGTAAGTTTAAGGGAGTGAAAAACGCGGATGCAAAGAGTGATGAAGATGCAGATAGGGGAATCAGATAATGAATGATAACATAAAACATGAGCAACGCTAGCTATTTATCTGTGAAATGAAAGGGAAGGAAACGTAAGCACCAAAAGCAGAATGAATAATACTTCACCAAGCAAGAGGGGACTTTGTGTTTTCTCTGGACATGAACAACGAAGATTTCCTTGTAGTCTTTCAACATATTTAAAGAGCAGTAAATTTGATTTTTCTTTGAGGGGAAATTTTGATTTTTCTTTGATCTTTTTAATTAAATTATACTTTTGATAAATTAGATGTGTAAGCTGATAAGGTAAGTGTCTTTTTTTAAAATTGTTTTTATTTATTGAAATCTGGCATTACTCATGCTTTGTCCCTTTTTTTTTTTGCTTTTTTTTTTTTTTAAAGTAATCAACTTATGAATTTTGTAGTCTGGAATATCCAATTTTTTAAATAATTGTTTTCAATAATAATTGGCCTTTCCTTTTTCAAGTTTTAAAGAATCATAACTGCCCAAAAAAAATAAAAAAATCAAACATGGAAGTTATTTTTAAGGGTTCTGATTTCTTGTGCTAGGGGATTCGGATTCGTGCCGAAAACGTGTTCGGTCATATTTAATGATGAGTTAATGTTCAATTTTGTCTGAGAAATTTTCTTATGGGAGCCATGGATATTTGAAAGTTTGTTTTTAATTAATATTGCCCCGAAAGTATTATAAAAAAGAGTAAATTTGTAATAATCATTAAAAAAACTAACGTTAACCAATAACATTTATAACAACACATAACATTGCTTCATTCTTAACTCTTCTACAATCATATTAATCCTAAAAAAGTTTCAGATACCAACAACTTTTAGACGAAAACTTTTAGAGCAAAAATAGATATTAACCCTTTAATCATTTTAAAAGAATAACAAGATGCCTTGTTTCACAAATCTACATTCTTTGCTCATCTTTTTTTTTTAGAAATAAAATGATCCATGCACTAACTTAAGATACTAGGTGTTGAAAAAGTATTTCAGATATTAGGTGCTACTAGAAAAATATTTCAGGATAATGATGTTATAGGAAAAAATATTTCTAAATGCAGGACTATAAATTAATTAATTTGAAATATTATGCTTAATAGATTTTAGAATTCCAATTATGATTTTTCATGTTCAATATTGTTTCAACTCCAAATTTCTTTTCATATTATCTTAAAAGTTGATTTATTGAGTTGAAGATGAAGATAGCAACATTCATGAGTATGTTACCTTGTATAGATGTTGTTGCCTCTGTTTGGATTTCTTTTGAGTTCCACTTTTTA
Organism: Acacia pycnantha; assembly: GCA_025563575.1. Taxonomy (NCBI): domain Eukaryota; kingdom Viridiplantae; phylum Streptophyta; class Magnoliopsida; order Fabales; family Fabaceae; genus Acacia; species Acacia pycnantha. Next base: position 1,476,186 of record JAMWYP010000002.1, on the reverse strand, counting down.
GTAATTTGTCTTTGACTTTACCAAACAGGTTTAGATTAGCAGGATAATATTTTATTTTTTTTTTGCTTTTTACAAAAATGCACAGTTGATCTTATAACTTAATGGAAGGTTTTATTTTGGTCTTTCAATTTTTAAAAGTACCATTTTAGTTTTCTTATCCTTATACTAATAATCTCAAATGATTATTTTTATAATAATCATTGTTATTTTGAAAATTAAATTCAATATGTCAGTATTTGAGAAAGTTTTGTTAATATTTAAAATTGCAATGTCAACATTCTTTTTGTTAATAGTGTTAGGGTTAAAAGATTGAAACAAAAAAATTAGAAAGTTAAGGGACCAAAATAAAACTTTGAGTGAAGTTAGAAGACTAAAGTTTGACTTCTTTTTTTTTTTTTTTTTTTTAAAAAAAAATCCATAAGTTCATGCTTAAATTAATCAAGTTGAAGCTTGTTATTAATAAATTGGAATAATTTGCTTACCTTTTTTGTCTGAAATAACATTAATTGTACTCCTCCAATCCTATATTATATGGCTGATAAATAATTTTTTTAAATCCTATTTATATGTCACATTATTAATTTTTTTTTTAAAATATACAATTTTACCTTTTATTTATTATTGTGTATACTTTATTCTTAAAGAATATAATATATATTATATAGGTGTAAAGTTGGAAATTTAAATTTTAAAACAAGGTTAATGAGGTGACGTGAACCTGAAAGACAATTCTGTCCAAAACAAAATATGTAGATTCAAGAGACTAAAATATGTTTTTAGAGTCCAAAACACTATATTGAAGGCCTAAAACACAAATATATGCTTGGAAGTGGCAAGTTAGGGCGTAGTCTTGCATATTATTGGCTTAAATATATCTATATATATATATATATATATATATATATATATATATATATATATATATATATATATATATATATATATATATATATATATATATATACACACACACATCATGTCAAGTCATCATGAGCGCAAATAGTGGTTTAAAACGCCTTATTAATTTTTTTTGATACAAAAATTTTAGGAAAGGAGTTGGGTTCACCCACGATCCAAAGGCAGGGCGAAATCTCTCTTCCTCCTAGGTGATACCGATGTTGGGCAGGGCGAACCGTCTATTATCCTCAGGCGTTAACCTAGACACCTAGGAACTAGGATGCATCCCCAGCACCTTATTAATATTGTCTTTCATGATTCTGATTCTAAATCCTAATAAGTCCCAACAATCATATTATCATCTATGATATGATTGATATATACTGATCTTGTCTTATTTCTAAGGTACTTCTAACATGTTTTACAAAAAAAAAAAAAAAAAAACCTTAAACTTCATTAATTCTTTTATAAAATTCAACAATTTTTTTAACTTTACCTATTTAAAATACCTCATGAAAATAAAGTTAATACAATAACAATTAAATGGTTAAATTGTACTTTCCTATTAAAAAATTCGTCTCTCTGCAACTTTGTCTTATAAATATGATAATTTATTATTTATTATTATCCTTTTGGGATTTTATGATTAAATAATATTTTTTTAGAAGAGTCCTAGTTAAAGTCAGGTTTATTGGGTTATTAATTAATACTCCTTCTAAAGATGCTATTAGAATTGGAGTTGAATAAAGAAAACCATTCAATTTGTTCTTTGTGAGCGAGCATTGCTTTGGTGTTGTTTTGTGAGATATTGTCGAGTTTCTTGGAGTGATTTAAATTTTTGTTTTTGTTTTTCGGTTAAACATATTAAAAGTAATTTATAAATAAAACATATGAGCGTGTTAGAAATTATTTACCTCTCATTTATTATTTTATTTGTAATATTATAAATCTAGTTAAAAACTCCAATATAATTTGCATGTTTATATAGTGTATTATCCTAAAATTAATATAGGGAAAATTCATTTCAGGTCTAAAAGACCAAGAAAATGTCAAAAAAGTCTCAAGGGAAATTCAAATGCTAGAAAAGTCCTATTAACAACTCCTTTTATAGGATTAACAACTCTCATCAGTTGGATTAACAACTTCATCTGTGGGATTAACAACTTTTTGGAATTTTTCTGATATCTGAATTTTCTTTAGGATTTTTTTGACATTTTCTTGGTCTCTTTGGATCTGAGAGGAATTTTCCCATTAATATATTTGTCCAAAAAACAATTTAAAAAAATTATATAATCTATAAAATTAAAAGCACAGCGTAAATAATTTAGATCAAGACAATTGTCCCTCTCTGTTTCTCCTCGAAAGATGTAGAATATTTTTTGTTTTCTTTGATAGATAATACTCCCTCCGGTCCTAATTAAAAACAACATTTGAGAGTTAGTTTTAGTCCTAATTATAGGACAACATTCTAATAATTGTGAATTTTTTTGTCCCTAAAATACCCCTATTTTATTCTCTCAAGTGTGTTTGATTTGTTTAAAGTATATGTATGTGGACGCGTATATTCTTCCTGTCAACGAAACTTTTATATATATATATATGTGTGTGTGTGTGTCTATGTATGTATATATGTGTGTGTCTATACACAAATATCTATATAGACACTATAGACACACACACACATATATGTATGTATGTGTGTCTACATATATGTATGTATGTATATGTGTGTGTGTTTACACACTATATTTTGCGTGTATGTGTGTGCACATATATGTGTGTCTACATATATGTATGTATGCATGCATGTATATGTGTGTGTGTCTACACACCCACACCCACACACACACATATATATAAGGGTGTGTGTGGGTGTGTACATATATGTATATTTGTGTGTGTCTGTCAATATGTGTGTGTACAAATATAAACACACAAACATATATACATGTATATCTGTGTGTGTTTGTGTTTATTATATGTGTGTGGGGGTGTGTGTGCCTATATGTGTCTGTCGATATATGTACACACACATATATATAGTAAGACTATTATTTCAATTAGATAGCATGAGAGAAAAAAAATTAGGTTGGAGAGACATGTGGTAGGAGCTATTGATTTACTTTCACTTAGGTCATTTTAAATTTATATAAGGATATTTTAGGAAAATGAGTAAAATTAACTAATTTAACTTCTTTCCTTAATCTCCCCAAAATCGGTTAAATTTGTCCTATAATTAGGACCGGAGGGAGTATTTATTATTTTTCTTGATGCATTATATGGAGTGAAAAATAAATTATACTTTCTTTATAATTTATAAACGATACAATTTGTTATGTTTTAAAAAAAAAATATTTTATATTACAAAAAATGTGAAATATTTGAATATCACATCAGAATTTCGAGATGGTCTACTTAAGTTTTTTTTTTTTTTTGGTAGTGAAATACTTCGGGACGGGTATGAAATTAATTTTCAGCGAAATTATCTAAATGTCTTCAAAAAAAAAAAAAAAACAAAGGAAACAAGTCAACGACAATAAATTAACATGTATAACAACTTTAACTTATTAAATAACAACAAAAACACTAATTTTAGTAAAAGTTTTTGTTAAAATGACATCAATATTTAATAAGTAAAAAATTTAATTTATTAAATAAAAATAATTAATACAGATAACTAAATTTACCAGAAAAACCTGATTCTAGAACAGTTACTTATTACTTCTTAGGAATTAAGTTATCTTGTGAAGTTATTTTAAAATTCTCATATTTAAGCGATTCTTAATATCTTTATCCAGCAAAAAGCAAAAAGGGAAGGAGTGGGTTTGACACTTTAATAGCAAAATGTGTCACTAGTCACCGGGATTATGATTATCTTGCGTGGAAAACTTTGTGAATGTGAATACTGAATATGTTTGGTACTATATAACTTTTTAAAAAGAAAAACAAAAGGAATAAGAATATGATAACATATAATATTCGTGTTATCTTTGGGGATATTATTATAATATTTTTATTATCCTTTCATTTTCAGAACCAATTAAGTATGCATGACCCAAATGTTAGCATAAGGTGATACTCATTGGTTAGTTTTGGTTCTAAATATAATATCACAATCTATTTTATTTATTATATTTATTATTTTTTCCTTTAAACTAATTCATTCCACTTATAGACTGATGTTAACTTAAATTGTTTTTAATACAACGGAAATAAAATAACAAGCAAACAAAAAGAGAGGTCAGTTCACATCCCCCTTTGGAATAATATTTTTTGGCTAAATTATACAAAACACTCATAAATTTTGGGTCAGTTGCATATAACCCCTTGATATTTTAAAGTTTACGTCCTTTCATATTTTAACTATTAACCCATTGCCGTTAAGTAGCCGTTATGTTTTTAACGAAAAAATTTCACATCAGATTCTGAGATGACATGTGTTATCCTACATGGCATTGTAATACCCTAAAATCTGACTTAGGGTAAATATCATAATTTATTAAATTATACCTATTGAAAATAGGTGAATATGTAGTCTCAAATATTGGAGGGGATTAATCATAATTTTCTAGGGCAATTTCTGTTGAATTTAGAAGAATTAAAGTGCTAAAATGCCCTAAATGAACTAAGAGTTATAAAATACTGTGATAAATCCTTAGAGGCAATAAAATAATTATTAAAAATTAGAGAGTATGTTGTCTCTAATTTAGAGAATTTTTGGGATTAATTTCCTTGAAAGATAATGAGGCAAAAATAAATATTATTTTGGGGAACATAAGTGACTCAAATGATTTTAATATTTTACATGGAGCGTAAAATACCAATGTCAGTCCAATAGTTGTGAGATAATAGTTATTTCTAATTAAGAAAATTATCTACAATCAGTAAGTGATTAATTAAATAATTATTGGCTAATTATTTAAGCATAAACAAGGAAATATCCAAGGTAAATTATGTAAAACCCTTTAATTAGTGGTTTATGGCTAAAATTAGCATAAAATATATTTTCTAATTAAATGGGAAATATTAAGAAAAATATATGAGATTAAGTAATTTTAAGCCTAAATCCAAGAATATAATTAGGACTAAAATTGCTCAAAATTATTTTGCTAAAAAAAACAGTAGAATTAAGGTGTATGTGACATTAGTGAGTTGCAAATATTACTTACTTTATAGAATATATTGATGCATTATTTAATTATTATTGAGAAAGTATCCATAGGAGTATTTTAGAAAGAAATTGACAAAAATTAGAATGTTGTCATAATTAGGACCAAAATTAACTTCTAAATGTTGTCCTATAATTAGGACTAGAAAGAGTATCATTTAACATATCAAATTATATACTACTCCCTCCGGTCCTAATTATAGGAAAACATTTTGGAGTTGGTTTTGATCCTAATTATAAGAGCAAGATTTAACTTTTGTCAATTTTTTTCTATAATACCCCTATTTATACTTTCTCAATAATAATTAAAAACAATAACAATTTAATAATACACCTATATATTTTATAAAATAAATAATATTTGCAACTCATTAATTTCATATACACCTCAATTATACTTTGTATTATAAAATAATTTTGAGCAATTTTTATCATATTTTTTTCCATATCACCCCTACTAATACTTCTTCCACAATAATTAGGAGGGGGAGCAATGTTAATTGATTTTGAGGGTTGTTTAGTATTTTCCTCGCCCTGTAAAAGATCATAAACATAATCAGCCACGTCATACCATGTTAAGGTCATGGATTGATCGAAATGTTCATATAAAATTATACAGCGCTGTTATGGTCTCTTCCAGAATATTATGCATCTTGCCACGTGATTTTTTAATTTTAAGCAGGGTATTTTTGGAAAGTAAGTGTAATTAACTAATTTAACTTCTCTTCTTAATATCTCCAAATTCTGGTAAATAGTTCTTATAATTAGGACCAGAGGGAGTATCATTTATAGTTTGTTAGTAAATCAAATTTTACATAACAAAAATTACATACTATAAATCTCCTCTTTTTTTAGTAATTGTACACTTAAAAAGTTTATTTGGTTTCATTATATATCATCTAAATAACTTTAAGTTTATCAAATTGACTTTTTAGAAAGTGTATCCACATATAAATATCGCTATACTCTAAAGGGTTTTATTCCTTCTTCATTTTTGAGGAATTGTGGGCTAATTAACTTTTCAATCAGGAATTTTGGCCAATTTTAAACTTCGAATATAAAGATTATGCGCCAATTAATTTCTTAATCAGGACTTTTGACCAATCTTCTACAAATTAATTTCTGGAAGTAGAGGTCAATTTGTGGAAGGAAGAAATTTCTGCTTCTCGAAGATGAACTTTCTAAATGTACGTTGCTTTAATTAAAAAGGAAAGTAAACCAAACATATCATGTATGAGTTTAATTTAAAAGTGATAATTATGTATGAGGTTTGACCATCTTTATGTTAATTGTCTCTTCTTTTACCCCTCAATATATCTTCAATATATTTTATAAATTTAGTTTTAAAAACATAGAATAATCATTTTTTAAAAATAATAACAAGAATATAATAAATATTTTCATCTCCATATATTTTTGTATGACGAAATTCCCACTATATGACTGATCCCCAAATATTTAGTAACATTCAATGTAAATTTTTGTATGTTTATAGTGACAACTGCTTTCTTTTATTATCAAGAAATCGACATGAGGATATATAATGATCATGAATTTCATGATTTATTGGAATTTGTTTTGAGGAAAAAAGAAAAAGAAAAAAATCAAATCCGGAGCCAACTCCAAATCCTTCTGGAACTTTACGAATATATATGTATCATATGTCTTGTATATGCAAGGACTTACGTATGAATATGATCAGAAGTGATGGTCCAATTAATTTGTCGGGAAAAAAGTGATGGTCCAATTTCAACGTACATTCTTTTATTATTTCAGTAATATCATTAGTGCCTTAAATAGGGGGGAGGGAAAATTACGCGTAGGTCCCAAGGAACAAAAACAATTACAAAAAGTCCATTGAAATCACAAAATTACATAGAAGTCCTAAGGAACTTTTTTGATATTATTTGTATTAACAATAGGAAATTTCATATTTACAACCGGAAATGCCTATATTTACAACAACATTTAAACACATGACCATTTACAACAGAAAAAATCATATTTACAACAGGAAATGCCCATATTTATAACAACATTTAAACACCTGGATTTTGAACGTAGAGAGGTCATTTACAATAGAAAAAGGCTAGATTTACAACAAGAAGTATTGTATTTACAACAAAATTTAAAATCTTGACAGTTACAACAGAAAAAACCATAATATTTACAACAGGAAATGTCTATATTTACAACAACATTTAAACACCTACATAATTTGAACGTAGAGAGGTCATTTATAACAGAAAAATGCTAGATTTACAACAGGAAGTGCTTATTTACAACAAAATTTAAAATTTGGCCATTTACAACAGAAAAAGACATATTTACAACAGGAAATACATATAACAACATTTAAAAACCTGGATTTTATTTCCATACAAATAATATCAAAAAAGTCCCTTGGGACTTTTGTGTAATTTGGTGATTTAAGAGATTTTTTTGTAATTATTTTTGTTCATTGGGAGCTGCACGTAATTTTCCCAAAAAAAAGAGCAAAACTATTAATGCTGATTTGGAATTGCCGAGGTGTTTGGATTAGAGATTTTGGGAAAATTCCAAGAAAATACCACTTAAATTTTAAAATCTTAAATAGGTGATTTTCAAACAAAACAAGTTGTCAATTGTTTTATTTTTCTTGTTAATCTCATTACTGTTGTTGTTAGCATAATTTTGAAATTCAAGTGGTATTTTTCTATTATTTTCCCTTGGATATTTTTAAAAATATCTGTATCATGATTATCTTTGATTGTATAAAAAAAGTGTTTTGTTTTAAATATAAATGTTTAAATATCTCTTATGTTAAATTGGGGGTATATTTTAGTAAAAATAAAAGTTTGAGAGTGAAATTTAACGGTTAATTAACTAATGGAATCATTAAAATGCTGGTAAAAAATGCATAAAGTACCAAAATAACCATCGTAAATATGTGTGGCTTAATTATATAGATATATCACATTAACCATATTCGTTTTAGTAATTTATAAATGAAAAAGTGATTGGATTAGAATCACCCAAACATTTTCAATTTTATCAATATAACTTTTCATGAAAATATCTTCCAAACATTATCATGTTATAAAAAATTAATTATACTCAAAATCATGTTTTCTAATCATCAATTTTATTCAAAATTTAATTATTCTCCCACCAGTACTATAATCCAAATTAACACGCTCTTATGAATCAGAGGGTGGTTGAGTGAATGCTGGTTAGTTCAGAGCCTCTATGGAGTCCAACAAAATACTAATTCTCTTGTCCACTGTAACACCCCGTTTTCATAAATGTTTTTCACAGCGTTTGGATCAGAGTTTGAGCGTCGGAAATTTTTTATAATAAAGAGTAACTGAATAACATAAAATACAGAGTATCTGGCAGTACATACGGCCATACAAACATCCGAGTGTTTAATTCAAAAGTAAATACAATAAAATAAAAACGTCTCCGCCAAGTCCTCATGCTGGCTTCTTACCCCCGATTCGATCCCGTGACCCTTGGATCCTGAAGCTAGAGTAAGAGCTGAGGTCCAATGTCCATTGGACCTCAGGTAACGGTTAACCTCATGCTTATGTAACAGTATATAAATGACAGATATTCATGACATAACAGCAGTACATAATCACATATGTAAAAACAATAACCACACATAGCTAATGCATGTTATTCACTGTCTGTACTCTACTCCAATGCCACGATGTACACTTGTGTCCTCAGCGCTAGGAAAACTCAACGGAATCACAATACCATAACCCGTATAAACCTGGATGTATAATCAAACATCTAAGACAGAGTCTTAGTCTATGAATACAACTATCATATATAAACATACAACAAGCATAAGAGATAAGGTTACAGTACGCGTCCCTACCTTCGTTGATAAAATGCAGCACGTCTGACGGTCGGTACGTGATCACAGATATCCTATAAGGATAATATCGTATTTATTAATCAAACAATATCCTAACAGATATTTTAGTCACAAATGACTATTTTTCCCCTGACTTTAGAAAATCGCTACCCGATAAAATTTCGCCAGAGCTTCGCTACTCTGACTCCCAACTTTCAGAAACTCAATCTCTATTATGTTTTTACCTTGTCAGGCATCTTTCAATGCAATAAGGCATAAAAACAAGAATAGGAATTTCATTTCCTACTTACTAGATCTAACTAACATTTCTACTAAAACTATTAAACTAAAGACTAGAATCTAAAAGCTAAGGACCGAAGAACTTACCCAAAACTTCGCTACTCCTTCTCCGAAGCTCCTCCTTCTCTCTTCTCTCTATGATTTTCGAAATTGCTCTTGCAATTGGTGTGAGAAATTTCAAGAGCAATGGAGGCCTATTTATAGAAAAGTGTTGTGGTATATAGGTAATTCCTTCCAACTTTCTCTTCTTCCATATTGGCCTTAGGATCTGAAAGTGAAGCTTGAATCACCAAGAGGGGGGTGAATTGGGGATTCTCAAAAACTTTTCGATGGCTCTGTTTAAGGATTCGAAACTAAAGGTAAAACAGAGTATAAGGAGAAGAAGCAAGACACAAGGATTTATACTGGTTCAATCCAACAACTTGACCTACGTCCAGTCCCCAGACTCTCTGGGATTTCTCACTATCAAGATTGATTTCACACTCTGCACTCAAGAGTAATTCTCTCTCTAGAACTTACTCCCCCTTACAAGTTGTAATCAATAACCCCAATCTCCAAGTCCCCTTGACTTGAGATAACTTACAAGAATGATTTACAATCAAGAAAACTCTCTCTAAGAGTAGATATGATAAATACTGAAGAATAAATGTATCAAAGATACTTTACAACAAAAAACTCAAAGAGTAGTTGAAACTTTAATGATTTTTGTTCTTGCACAGGTTGGTTGTTGAGAAGACTTGAATGCATCTCTATTTATAGGTAGAGATCATTAATTGACCGTTATAAATCCTCAGATAACCGTTGGAGTGATTAGAGGATGATTGATGAAGGTTTTGGTCTTCTTCTCTCTCTACTCTTTAGTTAATCCAGTTTTGTAGAAGTTCAGAGTTGACTCTCTGACTATTAATCCGTTGGAAGAGCAATTTGCTGGATGTAGAAGGCAAGCATTAACTTCTCCAAAACGTGTGGAGAATGTTTGTCCAAAAGCATATAAGTTTTCTGCACTTTTCATTAAATGTGCTGACATGCTTTTTGCTTTATGCTAAGTCTCTATTTAGTCATGTCTAAATCATTTGAAACTCACTAACAAACTGATTAAACATTTTTAAGAATAGTGATGAGTGATGATATAGAGTATAGAGATCAAACACAAGAATTTCACAAATTCGTTCAAATCGAAATTCAAATTCTGCGATGGAACTTGAGTTAGTTCTTCGAAACTCGAGTTTTTATGTTTCAGTGAACTTTTAGCAAAAGACCGAAACTCGGGTTTTTAATCCAAACTCGAGTTTTCTCTTCATAGAGACAAACATCGCGATTTGACATTTTGGACAAGTTTAGTGAATAGTGCAAAACTCGAGTCATTAAGTGACTAACTCGAGTTTTGAACTTTAGATGAAAAATCATGTTTTAGTCCAAAAGCATAAAACTGGAGTTTCTAAATCATAACTCGAGTTATCAAAGGTTCAAAATTGTCGGAGCTCTTTGCCTGGCCAAAACTCGAGTTTCCAAACCGTAACTCGAGTTTTCCTTTTCGTTGAAAACTTTGGAAACTTCTCTGTAAGGTCGAAACTCGAGTTTCAAAACGGAAACTCGAGTTTTCTCTTTTATGAGAAAACATTGAAAAGCTTGGTCGATTTGAACACAAGAGTTTTCACAAGGTCAGAGATAAGTATTATTCTCAGATGATGGAAACTCGAGTTTTCTATGTAAAACTCGAGTTTTCATGAACTTTGAAAATCAAAGAGAATTCTCAGTAAAGGCTAAACTCGAGTTTCCTATGGAAACTGGAGTTTTGATTTCTTTGAAAAAACTTGGTTGCTCTCTGTCTTGTCAAAACTCGAGTTTTCTAAATCAAACTCGAGTTTGCTTTGTCTGTGAAAAACTCGAATGCTCTCTGTATGGCCAAAACTCAAGTTTTCAAACCTTAACTCGAGTTTGCCTTTCTTTATAAAAATTTGAGCATTTCTCTGTTAGGCCAAAACTCGAGTTTCCAAACTGAAACTCGAGTTTCCAAACTGAAACTCGAGTTTCCAAACTGAAACTCGAGTTTGCCTTAGACAGTAAGTTTTTCAACTTACAAAGACAAACTTCAATCGTGTTTACAATTGTCCGTTATCATCAAAACCAATTGAGAACTAACAGGATCTAGGGTTTTTGTTCATCTTCAATCCTCACCCTTGGATCCCCTTGGCCGACCTCCCTCCCCTTCTCTCTTCCCCATCCTCTTCCAAAACATGATGTCACCCATGTGCTCTTTATGATTTTTACCGATTAATTCCCCTGCTCAGTGTTCTAATCGCAAATGCATATAACTTTTAAATACTTTTAGAGGTACACTTTGAAGTTTATGTATCCTCTTTAGAAGTATTTGGAAGATCAAGGATTATAGTCCAATTAGGGGTCTTCACTAGTCTTTTAGTCATTTTAGAATAAACTCCGTCGGTTACGGAAATGACTTCGGAGATAACCATCTCCGGGATAAAAATTCACTTGTTTATAATATGTCTTGATGTTAAATACTTAGTTCACATATTTCAAGATACGATTTAATTTCTATCGGTTCTCATTTATCCTATTTACTTTTTATCAAAATATCTTCTTTTTACTATTATTTTACTTCCACTTGCCTACACACACACTCTCTTACACTCCCCCAATTTCAACAATTTCGGCTACCCCCCCCTTTGATTTTTATTTGTTTTTTTAATTAATTAATATTATGTTTAATTATCTTATATTAATTAACAAAAATTCTCCCATTGGTCCTTAGATAATTACATGGATTTAGACATTTTAAATTGCTAGAATTATTGTAGGCCTTTGATATTACTTTATGAGATTCAATCTTAGCCATTGCTTAATGTTTGACTTGTCAAAGTTGATTAGCAAGTTTAATTAGAGCCTTAATCCTATGATTAGTAATCTTTTGTTAATCAATTATGCTTTAGGAATTTCATGTATTTAATCTCATCCATTTTTCTTAATCACTTCTAATTAGTTAGCATTTATATTTATGCTAATCTTGGCCATTAATCTTTAATCAGGGATTAACTTTGGACACTTCCTTTATTCATGTCTAAACAATTAGCAATTAATTATTTATTTAATCACCTACTAATTGTTGACAATTTTCTTAATTAAAATTAATTATTTTCTCACAACTATTGTGTTGACATTGGTCATTTATGCACCATGCATTATATTAAAAATCATAAGGCAACTTATGATCCCCAAAATAATATTGGATTTTTGCCTATTTAAATTCCAAGGAAATAATTTAATAAATTACCAAAATTAGAGACAATATACTTTCCTATTTTTAATAAATATTTAATTACCTCCTAAGACATATCATAATAATCTCAGGGTATTTTATGACCCATAAATGTGTTTAAGGATTTTTTGGCACCTTGCTCATTCTAATTTCAAGTGAAATTACCTTAGGAAAATAAGATAAATACAACACAAGATTTGAGACCATATATTCACCTATTAAGAATAGGTATTATTTATCACAATATAATATTCAAGATAAATAATTATCCGGGTATTACATCCACAGATTATAAAAATATACAAAATCTTTGCATCAATCCAAATTATTATTATTATTTTTTTGTTGCCCACTTGGTTCACCAGAGCTTTACCCTGAGTAATCCGGATCCGACCCGTGTCGCGCACCTGACTATAGTGGGAGAGTTTCCTAGCCGAACTTTTTTGCATTCACAAGGCTCAAACTCGAGACCTTACTTAAGCGACACAAGTCGCTTACTACTTGTGCCATCCCCCGTTGGTTCATCAATCCAAATTATAAATACTCGTAATAATGCTGCTTAATGTTTATCCATATATACTCAATCATATAAGCTTTTTAGATGAAACACATCTCATCAACTGCATCAAAACCATGGAAGCCTTTATATTCCCACTCTGATTTTCATTCTCCATTCTGCAATATTCTCTCATCTTTGATGACAAAGAGGATGATTGTTTAATAATATTCCCAGAAACTGGTAAAGTAGTCGTAGTAGCCTCACCATTATTGTTATTGACGATAACATCTTGTTCGTCATTTTCATCCGTCTGAGTTGATGCATTAATCGTAGCTAATTTCCATGCCTCCTTCATCTTCGTCTTCATCGTCCTCGTCATCGTCTTCTTGGTGATCCCTGCTGGGGAATCTGAATCTGTGGTGGAGCTGGTAGTTTCAGAGGAATAGAGATTAAAGAAAATAAAACTTGAAAGAGTTGTGAGGCTTTGAGGATATACTCGTCATTTTGATCATTACATGGGTATATGAAATCGTTCTCGCTTAAGTCTTGCCAAACATGCATATTGTAACTCCTGCAACACTAAACATATAGTAATATCTTTGGCTGTAAGTACTGGGGATATAATGTGTTTCATCAGTTAGTTGGGATTACAATTAAATGGTTAATTAAGATCACAATTTGCTATAATTATATTTATAAAGATCATAGGGTCTTAGTTATAGATGAGATCATGAGAGAGTGTGAGGAGATTTAATCCTTACCAAGAGAGAGTGTGTTTAACTTGGAGTATGTTTAATGTTTTATCTTTCAAGAAAGCATTGGTTGTCCTTAACAGGGGTTTTTTTGGTCATTTGTTGATTAATGAAAGATCTTGGTTCTTCTTCTTAACAGTGATGAAAGGGTTAAAGGGTTAATTTGCCTTGGAAGTATTGCTAAAGGGGCACTCAGCACCCGAAAGTTTTTTGGGTACCAAATTTGCCCCGAAAGATGTCCAAAAAACTCGGTAGTTCAGGTGGTCCGGTCTGACCCAGTCCGACCCGACCCGGTCCTGGACAAATTTTTTAGTCTGGGACCATATGAGGCGGATCGGACCGGATCGGTCTGCTCGGGTCAGACTAGACTTCGGTCCAGGGTCTAAGACCCCCTGGACTGGTCCGGTCCGGCCCGATATATATATATATATATATATATATATATATATATTAAAAAAATATCACAACTTAACCTAACCCTATGTCCTTCTTTATTGTCTTCTTTATTATTCTTCATAACTCATTAGTGAGTCTTCTTCGACCAAAAAAATATCCGGAGTCTTTTTCCCTTTTCAGTCTTCTTCTTCTTCCCTTCTTCTTCGGTATGGCCCAATAGAATGTTGTTATTTTGTATTTTGTTCAATGTTGTTGGAGATTCTTATATGTGTAATTGTGTATGATTGGATTTAAGATGTTTGCATGTTTGTATGTTTAATTATTGGTCCAAATAAGTGAGAAAAAAAACAAAAAACAAATGAAATAGGTCCTGGACTGTCTGGACCAGTCCAGGCAGTCCACTGAACCGGTCTGGTCCAGCCCGAGCTTGGGCTGGTGCCAGACTGGACCAGACCTCGGGCTGGCTTGTCCAGCCCGAGCTCCCTCCTGGACCAGACCTCGGGTTGACCCCCAACCCGGTCCAGTCTGGTCCATGGACATCCTTACCCGGAAGTATGAAAAAGGTACCAAATTTGCCCAAAACTAACGGAAGGTCAAACGGACATTAGCCACGTCGAATTTTTTTTGAGTTAAACACCTAATTTGCCACGGAAGTATTGATAAGGGGGCACTCAGCATCCAGAAGTTTTTTTTGGTACCAAATTTGCCCCGAAAGTATAAAAAAGGTAGCAAATTTGCCCAAAACTAACGGAAGGTCCACATAGGTCGTTAAAATGCCACATGGCTAGGAAAGAAACACAGTGGAGGGTGAGTCATATGCTAGATCATGTAACCACGTCAACACCTCATTCATCTCTCTCTCTTCCCTCTCACTTTCGGCAGTTCGTGCTTCTGAATTTTCTTCCACTCCTTCACCGACGAGATGTTAGAATTAGCTCTGGATCTGCAAAAGTCATCAGTTAGAGATAATTCCTAGAACAATTTTGTATTCCCATTGTACTATAAAAAAAAATGCTCTAGCAAGAAACCAAATAGTTCTCTGAATCAAGATAAATAAAAAACCGCCAATAAACCCAGTTAGAGATTGTCATATGGATTGTCAAAATTTTCACTAAATCGTAAAATTTTAGATAAGCAAAATAAGGGATTTTTTTGGGGGGGGGGGGAGTGAGGAGGCAGTACCTGAAGGTTTGAGAATCGAGAAATTGTAAGGGTCTAAGGGATAAAATCGTTTGGTATGAATTTGCCACACCGCCTGGCAGGTCCTCAGCCCCACATCGGAGAGCCATAGTGTTCACAATGGTCCCACAGCACTGTCTCCACTGTGTTTCTTTCCTAGCCATGTGGCATTTTAACGACCTACGTGGCTCTTCCGTCAGTTTTGGGCAAATTTGCTACCTTTTTTATACTTCCGGAGCAAATTTGGTACCAAAAGAAACTTCCGGGTGCTTAGTGCCCCCTTATCAATACTTTCGTGGCAAATTAGGTATTTAACTAAAAAAAACTGACGTGGCAAACGTCCGTTTGACCTTCCGTTAGTTTTGGGCAAATTTGGTACCTTTTTCATACTTCCGGGGCAAATTTGGTACCTAAAAAACTTTCGGGTGCTGAGTGCCCCCTTATCAATACTTCCATGGAAAATTAGGTATTTAACCCGTGATGAAAACTAAGAAAATTTCAACTTTTTTATGTTAATTGAAAATTTCTAATTTATGAGTATTTTCACACTAAGAGGGAAAAACTAAATAATTGGAAGATCACTACTAGATTTGGACATTTATAAAATCTAATACATAACAACTACAACTAATAAATGAGATGTATGTATATCAAGGCGGAGATCGCGTAAAGATACATAATGCTTAAAAGTATTGGTTGATTATGTGCACTGTCATGTATTGTGAAGGGGAGTTCACAAAAACACAAAAGTAATGATTGCAGTTAATAACCGTATTTATTTAGCGACAAAAGTGACGGTTCTTTTGAAACAACATTCATGTAACACTTAAAAACGATTTGTCTTCCAACCTTATATCAATAAAGACACAAATATAACAATTATATCAATTGACCGTAAAGTATAAATGACAAAAATGACATTTAATAATAAACAACTGTCATGTAAAGTACAAATCTAAAAAGCATCATTTGAAAACCTCGTTCAATCCGATACTAAGAACTAGTTCTCCTAACGTTAAATACTTAGAATGAAGTATTTATTTTGTTCTTAGTACTTTTCTAAAAAAACCACATTTTCATAACCACATTTTTCTCTCCCTCATTATAGTTAGATGCCAGGGAGCATTTTCCATTCGCTCTCCTCCTCTACCACCACCACCACCATCACCTCTACAAGCTCCTTTCCCCTCCTCCTCCTCCTCCTCCTCCTCCTCCTCTTTCTCCTCCTCCTCCACTTCCTCTTCCTCCTCTACCACCACCACCACCATCACCTCTACAAGCTTCTTTCCCCTCCTCCTCCTCCTCCTCCTCCTCCTCCTTCTGCCTTCTCAATTGGAGGCTCTAATGCAGACGTTAGTCAGCCTGATCGCTCTACAAGGCATTCGATAGACAAGCCCACAACAGTTTGAATAGGAAATTAACTCCATCCTTCATTACAATTAGGTTGTATATTATCATTTCCAATCATACCCTTAATCTCCTTTTCAGACGTTCATGATGTGCTGAGCGAGAGAGAGGGGAGGCGGAGGACAACAGTAGTGGTGAAGATTGAAAATCACTCCTGCTTTTTTATTTTTAAAATATTAAAAACATTAATTGTTAGGGAAATGTAACCCAAAAATTTATATAAAAAAACAATTGTCTCTTCACAGTTATTAGTAAACAACCATTACTAATTTAGGCATCTTATAAGGCTCTATAACGTAACCCTTTTCATTCCAAAAGACATGTTCTTCTGAATAACCCGCGAAACCTTTTCATTTAAATATCCAGAAAATGAACTCCATTTATCCATCTACTTCAATCTATTCCAACTTCTCATATCCAACTTTTGACTTTTGTTCTTCATCAATTACATGGGAAAGCAAGGACACGTGGACAAGTTTGAAGGAGCTGACCTCTCTTGTTCACTCATTGATTGAGAAGGTGGACAAATTATTAGAAAAGTATATGAATCTAATGATGTAGTAGATCCTGGAAAAGTATATGAATCTAATGATGTAGTAGATCCTTCATCCACATAACTTTTTTTTTTTTAGTTTATTCAAACTCTTGTTTTTTTTTAAAAAAAAAAAAAATTGTTTGTACTATGGGGTTGAGTAATCAACGTTAAAAATTATTTAAAAAAATTCAAACAAGTAATGTTTGTCATGAAATACCCGTCACTTTTCAGAATACCATGTCAAATACCTAACGATTATTAATAAATGACTGTGATGTTAAAACCATGAACTTTTGTTCAAAGGTTTATTACTGTTGTAAATTAAGAACTATAAGAAAAGGTCACCTTTCATAATAGTTCTAAACTTATAACCGTGAGAAAGTTTCGTCAAGTCTTTTAAAATACGTACCCTCTATCTTATGTCTCTTCACTTTCCCAAGTTATTACACTTAACACGCTTGTTTTTGATCGAACATTACCCACCGTCCTTGAAATCCCACAACTGTAATTGACTTTTTTGGCTACCGACAGTCGCATCCAGCGAATCACATCCTTCACTGCTTTCTTTGAACTTTGATCTAACAGCTTAGCGAGTCACTTTGATTGCCCTAACTTGCTTTTTTCATTTTGGAGCCCTAGCTAGGTCGCATTCATTCGCGTGCTTTGTTCTTCTTATTTTAAGGTATGATTTATCTTATGCATTTTGCTTTCTCTATTATGCATTTCGCTTTCTCCTTATTTTTCACTTTGTCTTGTCTAAGTAGTTTTTGACATTAGTTATGCTCTATTCTCTGTGGCTAACTGAATGAGTTTTATTTTCTAGTTAATATGGCCAGTTCTACTTCCCGCAACATTGATAATGTCCCTAGTTCTGATAGTGCCTCTAGTTCTGATAATATTCCCACTAGTACTGATGTCGTCCCTATGCCACCCTAAAACGATACCCCCAGAAGAGGCGTTAGAACTAGTGCGGGATATTGTAAAGAGGGGCCACTGTGCCTTAACTTTTGTGAACCAAGCAAAGTCTTTAGGGAAAAGATTTCACATGACATGGAACAATGACAATCAACCTCTTAAGGCACCACACTTCATCAGCTACATCTGTTTAACTGCAAGGATTAACGTTCCTATCACAGTGGGTAACTATTGTAGGGTATAGAGAGATTACACAGGCGATATTTGGACAATATGATGATAAGGTATATATGCTTGTTAATTACTTGCTATGTACTTGTAAAAAATGTTAAGTTGAATTGTGTGCTTTGCAATTTGCATATCATGTAGACAGAGATTACATCAAGGAATATGTCGTCAAGAAGGTTGTAAATTCATTGTACA
The DNA here is from genome assembly GCA_025563575.1 of Acacia pycnantha. Lineage (NCBI taxonomy): Eukaryota > Viridiplantae > Streptophyta > Magnoliopsida > Fabales > Fabaceae > Acacia > Acacia pycnantha. Next base: position 1,457,591 of record JAMWYP010000002.1, on the reverse strand, counting down.
CATTCCATCATGCATTGACGAAAGCAAGTTTGTAGAATCTTGAAGAGGCTGATGAGATAGAAGTTCCCGTGGAAGTTCAGTCCACCATGAAGTCGTATGATTGGAGAGAATTTGTCATCTCACATCTCGACCTGGCATTCTAGGTAATTGTTATTTGCAATTCATAAGACCTGCATGTACATGTTTAATATTAACTTGATTGTTGTGTGTTTTGTAGGAATTAAGCCGGCTGAATAGGGAGAGGGTGAAGAACAATAAGTATCTCTACAAGAGAGGGCGAATGAGGTATACAAATAAGGTATATTATATGCTTAATTCGTTCATATATACAATCAATTAGCTATATATTACAATATCTAACTTCTATCTATTGTTTCCTTTTCGCACAGTATTTTAATGCCTCTTGCACGATGTTTAGAAAATCACAAATGGAAGAAGTGACTAAAGAGTTGGTGGCATCTATGCAATGTCAGTTAGAGCGTAAAGAATATGACAATAAATTTCTAGTTACTGATGATTTGTTTAATTGGTTTCAATAGTGTATACATGTACATGCACTACAAAAAAATTTGATTTTTGGTACGGAAAAAATCCGTAGTAAATCGAATTTGCTACGGAAAAATGCTAAAATTTGGATTTTTTCCGTAGCAAATTTTGCTACGGAATTTAAAATCCGTAGCAATTTGCTACGGAATATCATTCCGTCCGTAGCAATTTGCTACGGAAACCATTTCCGTAGCAAAATTAAAAAAAATATAAATATTTTTTTATTTTTTTTTATTTTTTGAATCTTTTTAAATTTTAATTTGTTTAAATTTTTTTTCTTGAAAATTGATTGCAAAAGTATCATGAATATAATAAAAAGAGTTTACATAGAGAAAACATAATATATATAATAATGTTGTAAGTAGCAAATACTAAAAAGTAGTCTAAACATCAGCATTGTGATCATCATCATCATCAAGCATTGTCATCATCACCAAGAGCCGACCCCGAACCCTTGTGTGTCATTAGGGACAGGAGTTGAAGCTGCATCTGCCTCATCATCTCCGCTTGCTGATTCATCTCCTGCCGCATCCTCTCCCGTTCCTGCTCCATCGCCTGCTCCATCCTCTCCCGTTCCTGATTCATCGCCTGCTCCATCCTCTCCCGTTCCTAAAGCATCTCATGCCTCATCATCTCCTGTTGCTGACTCATCTGTGTTGCTTGCTCCACCACCAACGCCTTCATCTTCTTCAGCTCATCTGCAAAAACATTATGAATTACATTTATTATTTGTACTTCATTTGAATGGACAAGAGAATGAAAATTATCAATATCAAATGTATTACGTGTACCTAGAGAAACACCTTCAGTGCTGGATGAGGAGCGCTTTGGTTGCTTCAGTCGGCCAGCAGAGGCACCGTATCCAAAGACTCTCCCTTTCTTGTTAAATCCGCCTGCGGCCTCAAAGAACAGACTCTCATTATCGGACTGAGAGGATGCGGGGTCAGTCCCAAGTTGCGACTCTCTCTCATGCGACAGCTTCTGAAAGTTTTCCTACAAGCACAAAAATACATAGTTTATAAGACATGTAAAATGAAATAAATATGGTGGTGCATAAAACAAGTAATAAAGGCAATAAATGTCTAACCGCTACTTGCTGCGCCTTTTGGCTAATCCATTGTCTCTCACTCCCTTCAGACTGCCGAGAATGGGTCCGCTCAAAGGTAACCCACTCAATCGATCCTTCAGGAACTTCCCCAGACTCTACCTGCAAACGCAGATGATGACCTTAATTAATTACTTCAAAGTACAAAATATCAAATACCTAAATAGAAAATAACATGTACTTACAATTTTCCGTCGATGCTCACTAATTGGAATGCAGCCGCCAGCATATGACGGTCCTTCCATTTTGGCCCTGTTTTCCTTATTTTTCGCGCTCATGGTTTGAAACTTTTCATTTGTGGCCCAATTCTGCATTAATTCGTCTACAGTGTCCTGTGAAATCCAGTATTTCTTGCCTCTTTTATTTCTCAAGTCATAAAGCTTTTGAGTCAAATACCGGCCTCCCTTATGATTATAATTTGCTTTCAGTTCTCGACGATGTTCAGGCAACGTCATATGCTGGCGCTGAAAATCAATAACGAACAATTAGTGCTCCAAATTTTAAAAGTACTTAATTAAATAACCATAAAACAAAAAACTTACCAAGAACTCATCGAACCAAACATCTCGAATAGTGCTAGGAATGTCTGTCCACTTGGCCCAAAGATGGTTGTAATTACAGAATAATTGGGGATCCATAGCAAAGAAAGGATTCATTGCAAAGAAAGGATTCGCCTCATCAAATTTACGCCAAGCTTCCGCATCTGATGGATGCGTCACAAATTTTTCATCCCTACGATGCTCTCGGTGCCATCTCATGTGAGCAGCTGTTTGTTTTGATGTATACAATATCGTAAGTCTTGGCACCAGAGGAAAGTACCACATCTTGCTTAACGCATGACGGGTCATTTTCCTTCCTTTCCCTACAACTTTATATCTGTCATGTCCACAGAATTTACAATTGGTCAGTTCAGCATCATCCTTGTAATACAACATACATCCTCTGGGGCAGCAATGGATTTTTTCACATCCAAGACCAAGCTCTTTCACCTTTTCTTTTGCTTGGTAAAAATCCTTCGGCAAATTATTGTCTTTAGGAACAACCTTCCTCATGATTTGCATCATTTCGTTGTAATTCCTCTCACTCATATGGTGATCAGTCTTCAAGCTTAGTGTTGCTAGGGTAGCCGATAGCGATGAATATTCACTATTTTCAAAGTGTTCGCAACATTCCCATAACGGACGTTGGGCTTCTTGAAGCATTTTGTAGAACCTAGCGGCTTCCGGATGAGGATCCTCACCCATGTATGATGGTTGGGTATGTGTACCGGTCTCCTCTCCCATGTATGACGACTCAGCATGAGTAACGGGATCAAAATATTGGCCGATCGATGGTCCCGCGGCATCCATAACCAACTGCTCATATTGATTAAGGTTTTCTCGATGACTACTGTCCCCCGTAATAACCACTCGGTGTCTGTCGGACTTCGCCATGACATTCCCAACATTCATAATCTTTCATGAATCCCTTTTGACACAAATGAATTTTGACCTTACCCGTATCTCGTAAATCTTAAACACTTACATTTGGCACACGGACACCTAATCTCCCTACTTGAATTATTTGAATTCGCCAAAGCAAATTGGATAAACTCTTCCAAACCCGCCAAGAATGCTTGTGTTAGTTCTCTTCTATCAGTTAGACGATTGTACATCCAACTTCTATTATGGTTGCCTTCCATACTTCCTAGCTAATTCAGTTACTAACCTAATTAACATCTCAACATGCCACAAATATATATATAAAAAAATCAAATAAAAAATTAAATACAATATTTTTAAAAAAAATTATTAACAATCATTTTTTTGAAGATTTATATATCATTAACAATTAATACAAAATTATAAATTTATCACACCAAAATCAGAATTGGAATTTCTAAATTCCTAAAAAGTGCTAGATAAATTAATATCCTATACTTTTGGGAATATTTACCTTTAAAATCATGTAATTTATAAATTATGTTAATTAATTATGTAATTTATAAATTATGTTAATTAATTATGTAATTTATAAATTATGTATTCTACTACTAACATACATATTTCATACAAATTATGAATACCATCTACATTTTAGTTTACATACACTAATCTATATCCATAATAACTACATTTTAATCTATATATATTTCAATATCATTCTATTTATAGACTTATGTATCATTACCCACTAATTAAAAAACATAATTTTAACACACAAATTTCCAATCATACAAAACAGACTATAAACAAATAATGTAACATTAATATTCTCACTATAAAAAATGAAGAACGAATCATATATAATTTAATCAACATGAAAGAATTAACACAAAATATTATCATACCTTATCATTTTATCATAAATCAACATAATACTCAAGAAAATACAAAAAAGAATATCAAATCCATACATATATATGTAGTCAAAAAAAAAAGGAAGAAAAGAGGTAGCTTACTTGAAATAGATGTGCAGTAAGTGAAGAAGAGAAGGAGAGGTCGCCGGAAACTGATCGGCCAGAACAAAAGGGAATGTCGCCGGAAACTGATCAGCCGGAGGAGAGGAGATGACGCCGGAAAGTTGCTGACCAGAGCACCACCGGAAAGAGAGAAACGTAGAAGAGAGGAGGAGGCAAAGAGAGAAAACGCGCAGAAATGAGAAAAGTTCGGGGGGGTTTAATTCGCGTTTTGCGACGGAAACACGGTTCCATCACAAATTTTTTAGCGACGGACCCGGGGTCCGTCGCGAAAAAATTTGCGACAGACGCCGTTGTCCGTCGCAAATTGCGACGGAATGGTCCGTCCGTCGCAAAGTATTGCAACAGACGACTTTGTCCGTCAATTACATGCGACGGACTCTTCTGTCCGTCGCAATTTGCGACGGACAAAGTCGTCCGTCGCAATAATTTGTGACGGACGGACCATTCCGTCGCAAAAAATTGCGATGGACATGATGTCCGTCACAAATTCCTTTTTTTGCGACGGAAATTTTTTTTCTGTCGCAAATTGTGATTTTTCTAGTAGTGATGAATGACTGTAAATATATTTTGATTTGTTGTATTATTCTGTATATAAATGAAAATGTAAATATATATTGTGGTTTGTTCTGTAAATATATATGTAGGGGATCTAGAAAGCAAAATCACCCCCTTTTTTTTTAAAAAAATAGCTTATATAAATCACGTTTGTTAAGAAAGAACCGTGATATATATGTTAGTAGATATATAGCGGTTGTTAAATCAGAACCGTTATGTATCATGCAAGCATTATCATATATTATGACGGTTGTTTATGTGTGCTCGTTAATTATTATCGCAGCAATGGGCATATCATGACCTCACCGAACCTCAATACATAACGGGTGTTATATTATAACTATTATAATAGGTCCAAAATAAATAACGGTTTGGAACCATAATGTATCTACGCCTAGGTTTTATAACACCCGCTTATATAACAGTTCGAAACCATGATGTATGACAGTTAATAACCGTCATATATTGTGATTTCTGTAGTAGTGGATGAAACAAGTAAAGTTTTTTAAGAAATGTTGGATATTTAATACTACCAAACTGAGCTCTTGCAAACAAGGTACTCTCTCCATTCCTTAGTATAAGAGCCAATTGACTCCTTTTTTTAGAGATTAAAGAAGCTAAATAAGTTACTTAATCATAATTATATATCATTTTATAAGTTAGACAAATTGCTTTGAGAAAAACGGTAAATATAAATACTTGAATATAACTTATTTAGTTTCCTTAATCTCTCCTAAAAAAGTTAACGAGTTCTTATATTAAGGACCAAAGGTAGTACTAAAAACTAAACTGGTCAATAAACTTGATGAGGAAGTGGAAAGCTGGAGTGAACTTGGGATCAAACTAGTCATAATTAAAATAATATTTAAATGAAAAATAATTAACCCACAACAGTTATATAGAATATTATTGATATATAAACCACATAATCCAAGGGAGGGTTTGACTGACCAACCCACATTGAGTTTTAATATCATGCCAACAATCAATAAGCATTGGACATGAAGAAGCTTTGAGTAGTTAAACACGAGGTTTTGAATTCAAGTTTAAGTTTATGTCAATCTAGAAAATGGTTTTAGTATAGTACTTTAATTGGGGTTAACAATGCCTAAATATAATGCTCAAATATAACCTAGTCAGATAACCATAAAAAAAACTCCGGCAACATCAAATTTTAAATAAGGGAGGATTTTTATACTCTACCTACTATGAATTAAAAAAGGGTTAAGGAGCAATTTTACACACGAGCTTTACCCCCAGGAGCGCCCAGCACCACGTGCTTTTTTCTGGAGTAAAAGTACACACGTGGTTACGTTTTGGGAGCGCCCAGCACCACGGCAGTTAGTTGACCGGTAGTCAACCGTTAAGTTGGATGAAACGCTGACGTGACGCTTATTTGGACTGACACGCTGACGTGGACGCTGACGTGGACGCTGATGGTATGAAAAAAAGAAAATTACCATTTTTCCCCTTAGTTTTAAGTGAAAATTACCATTTTGCCCATTAGTTTTAAATGAAAATTACCATTTTGCCCCTTAGTTTTAAATGAAAATTACCATTTTGCCCTTAGTTTTAAATGAAAAGTACCTTTTTGCCCTTAGTTTTAAATAAATAAAAAACTAAAAATATCCCTCCCCCGTGGGCCCCACCACCGGCCACCCTACCGCCGCCGGCCGGCCACCACCACCGGCGGCCGACCACCGCCGTGGCCGTCGGCGGTGGGGTGGCTGGCGGTGGTGCCCACCGGGGTAGGGGTAATTTTAGTTTTTTTTTAAAAAAAAAATTAGGGCAAAAGGGTAATTTTTATTTAAAACTAAGGGTAAAAGTGTAATTTCACCCGAGTTACTGTTCATTTCCATCCAACTTAACGGTTGACTAACGGTCAACTAACTGCCGTGGTGCTGGGCGCTCCCAAAACGTAACCACGTGTGTACTTTTGCTCCAGAAAAAAGCACGTGGTGCTGGGCGCTCCTGGAGGTAAAGCTCATGTGTAAAATTGCTCCTTAACCCATTAAAAAAAGTAAACTTTATTTGTTGTGATTGAATTACATATCGTATCTAATTCAAATTTGTACATGAAAAAAGATATGTTAATTGGAAGATGACGTTTTCTCTCCTAAGTGGTTGGCTACCATCTATCTTGAATTAGAATAAATAATTAAAATTAAACGTAATTTTTTTAAAGGAAATTAGTAAACCCTACAACTTGTTAGTTCTCTATATGTGTTTTGATGATAATTAACCATTGTAAACAATCTAAGGCTTAAGATCCAAGGCAAAACGTTTTTAACTTGGTTGAACATGGATCATATCAGTCTGCTCTTTCTGTTGTCAAATTGACTTGAGCCTAAATTATCAGACTTGAGTCAATCCCTTTATAACTTAAGCCAAATTGATGTTTTGACTCGAGCCACAATAGCAGACTCAAGTTTTGAGCTAGACTCGAGCCAGCATTCTGTGACTCAAGCCAAATGTCTGCGAACTTAAAATGCTTTCAAAAAATCTGAGACATTTGACTCTAGCTTAAGATATATGACTCGAACCTGGAATTTGACCATTATGTTCAAATAAACTTTTAACTCGAGTCAGCACTCATCGACTCGAGCTAGAAAGAATTTTCCAAATCTTTTTCAAAAGTTTTTCTCGCGTCTGACTCAAGCCATTCTTTGGTGACTTGGGTTTGGACGACTGAAACTCGAGCTGTAACATCCTTTCAAAATTACCATTTAAATGACTATTTCATACCTAAATATATTTAGTTTTGGTCGAAATAAACTATACCACATTAAAATTCATATCTACAATCACTGTTCATAATATAAGTTCTAGTATGCAACGGAATAATCAAATATGCAACGTATCAAAAAGACCCTAGAGTTTGGCAATATGCATTAGATTATGCTCATGTAACAAAAGAGACATACAAGATTGATAACTCTGATCAAGTCTCGGATGCCTTCTTCCCCTTGGTACCACAGCCAGAATTCTCGCCTGAAAATAAATAACAACGGGGTGAGTCACAAGGACTCAGTAACCACATATCCAATTTAACAGGTATACATGGAATGATTACAAGATAGTTAAGTGGGCCAATTATCCATCGTATATCAATAACTTTGAGTAAATTACCAAACCAATCAATAATTCAAAATTATTCAATATGCATGTAACTCCCTCAACCATCCTTATAGCCTCCTTATATCCGCTGACAGAACCCATGAGCTACAATATAATAGGTTTAATCTCTTTGACGAGATTACACCAAGCTCACCAATGATGAGGTGTAGCCCGGCCAAAGGCTACAGAACTCATATTGGACCACGGGTTCCCTTTCTCTCGAATATAGAAAGGTGTCATTGTCCCAAGGGTTGACTCTTATCCTGGCCAAAGGATAAGGATGATACCAAGGGCCCTGAAAATATCCGGCCATCCACTGTGCGCTCAGTGGTGGCTATACCACGTGGTACAAAATCAATCTCCTACCATCATATCTCGTCTCAATCCAGAACACCTCAATATGCAGTGCAATATCACAATTTTCAATATCAACAATTTATACTTATGTTCAATATTCAACACCATGCATAAACTTTCATAATTACAAAATAAACAATTTAATCATAACAATATAAACAATTTATGCCCACTTAACTAAAAATTTACCTTCAAACAAATATCTCACACATATATACATTTTCCTAGGTAACAAACTATAATATATTCGTATCATCTAAATATATAAGCATACGCTTATAATCACTTCAACAAGTATACAAGATAAATTGGAAAGTGGTTACCTCAAGTTCTTGACACGACACTAAGCATACGAGAAATCAGTCCCCTTTAAAAAATAAATATATAATTATATGTTAATAGAATTAACAGAAATAACCACTAATACTATAATAAATAAGTAATTAAACTATTATCTCTCTTTAGTTTTCCTAAAAATGACAATTTATCTATTCCTCAATTTTTAACCTAATACTAACTCTTATACATATTACCCAATTTATTAAACAATCTCCAAATCTCCATATAATCAAAATCATATAAATCTCTAATTTAAAATCTCAAATCCCAATTCATAATTTCACATATTTCAAGATTTAGTAAAACTAACCGATTAAACCTTAAATAATACCTCCAGTAATCCAACAAAATGCTTAAATTATCATTTAATCGGTAAAAATATCCTATTTGACACAAATCCTAGTTTCTTTTATATAGAAATTAGCTTTAAATTCCCACAACAACTAACTAAGAAATCTAAACCGATTAAAGTTACTTATTAATCGTACTCTTCATATATACAACCTTCTATTAACAAAACTTAAAACTTTACCAATATTCAAATCCCAACATTTTCAATAATCAATAGTATATTAACTTCATTAGAAAGAGAAAAATACGTATAACAACTTTCATGAAGAAATTTTATTGAAAATAAATTAATTAAATATTAAGGTTGTGGAACTTTAAGTGTGGGTATATAATTACAGCTTGTAAGGGGGAGTGAGTCCTAGTGTAAGAGGATCATCCTAAGTAGGAAGTGTGTAATTGTATCAGTGATAGTGAAAATCTCAAGGTGTTTGGAGACTAGACGTAGGTCGAGGAGTTAGACCGAACCAGTATAATCTTTCTGTGTTCATTTCATTTTCTCTGTCTCTGTTTAGTGTTCTTGAGCATTTAACAAGAAGATTTTTATAATCACCTATTCACCCCCTCTAGGTGATATTCCACCTTCACAACTCTACTCCCCTTTGTAATTTGTACTATTCTCTCCTTATTTCATTTTAATTTTAAAGAATCTAAATAAAAAGTAAAAAAATAAAAAATAAACAAGATATTCCAACATAATAAATCCAATGTTAAAAAATTGACTAACCATTGAATTGGTCAAATACCGGTTTATGATTCAATATGATGGTCAGATCCTAATTCATGAATAAATTAATATTTTAAATAATATATGGTTAAAATAAACATAATGATCCATAATAAAAATAATAATATTTAAATCCAAAAATGTATAATATAGTAAGAGAGGAAAACAAGATATTCTAGTATAATAAATCCAATATACTTATTTTATAATTTAAAATTGTATAATATGCATACTTATTTTATTTTTCCTTTCCCATGCTATTTGAGTATAGATATGTATAGCTTATAAACATGGATTAAACTGTATCGAAAAAAAATACGTGGATTAAATTTAAAAAATAAAGGAAAAATCCTATATAAAGCGGTTTGAAATAGAGAAATTCTAAATTAGGTTGGCAAATTCAATAAATTCCTAATTAAGTTATCGACCCAATTAAGAATTTCAAATTTTAGATTAAATGACTTTACTGCCCTCTCATAATCTCCTCTCTCATCTTAAAAGGGTTTCAATACTTTTTAACTTACTTTTACAATAAGTGTGAATATATATATATATATATATATATATATATATATATATATATATATATATATATATATATATATATATATATATATATATAAACGTTAATATATAATAAAATAAAGGGATATGTTATCCTACCTACTCTTATTTTGCCTACATTTACCTACCTCTTTCAATACCGTTAGATTATAATCTCATCCAACGGCAGAGATTTGAAGGATAAAATAAACTCTTTTACCCATTCCTTTCCCCCACCGCCACCCACCCTCTCTATCACTCCTCCACTTTGATATCTCAAAAATTGCTCGATGGTTTCGTGACAATTGTGAAATTAAAAGGAATAAGGATTTACCCGATGGTTTTGCGACAAGTGAAACGAATGAAGAGTTTATGGATGACAACCAGATGGTTTCGCGAACAACCCAGAGCTGATCGCATCCAACAGAGGAATGGGATGCTCGCTTAGGGCAATTTTTGAGATATCAAAGCAGAGGAGAGAGAGAGGGTGGGAGGTGGGAGAGATGAATGAGTAACCTATCCCTAACAGTATTGAGAGAGGTAGGTAAAGGTAGGCAAAATAAGAGTAGATAGAATAACCTATCCCTAAAATAAAATATGATTAACTTAGATCAAAGAAATTTTATGTTTTGTGGAAGAATGATTAGGAATAATTCAAAAAAAAAGTATCAGCCCCAATATTAATTAAATGATTTCTAGTTGAACATTGAGAATAAGAAAAAATATTTTTTACTTGATTATTTGTTCATTGAGAAAAAAATGTTAATAAAAAAATTAACTTGTTTGATATAGCAAATTGCACATCAAAGATTTTCATTAATGATTTTTTAAAAGAAAATATATTTATTAACGTAAAAAAAAAAAAACCTATATAAGTATATAACACATAAGTAAAATTGCGTGATTAATAAAGATTGATTTTTTTTTATTGACAAAATACTAATTTGAGTTCTTTCAAAAATAAAATTTTATTCAAAATATTTAATAAAAACATTTAATTGATAACGATGTTATGCTTTTTTTTTTTTACTCAAATCATTCTTCCTAAACACAAAAACTCCTTTGATTTAAATGAATCATATTTTATTTTATTATATATTAATGTTACTATATATGCACACTTATTAAAAGACTAAGTTAAAGAACAATTAAATTCTTTCAAGAGGAAAGATGATAGAGAAGATTAGGAGAGTGTAATAAAGTCAATTTACCTATATTTTAAAATATCAAATTGAGTCTATAACTTAATTAGAGATTAATTGGATTTAACAACTTGATTTAGAATTTCTCTATTTTAAGAAACTTTATATAGGATTTTCCTAAAAATAAAATACTAGTATATTATAATAATAAATGGCTTGTTTGATCGGTTGGCCATCAATTTTGTCCAATACAACGTTAACTGATTCTTAATGAGTATGTTCATCCACCGATTTTCTTATTGCATATCGGGCCGTGTTTCGGTCCAACTAGTTGACTAGTCAAAGTTATATAAACACACAGAGGCCTTCCTCTTCATAATGTAAGTCACTCTTCAACCCAAAATATTAGCCTTTTTTTTACAAAAGAAAAAAAAACAATTTGAAGAGTAATTAATATTTAATTCTAAATTTTGTCAATGTAATTAATATTTAAATGTGATTCTTTACATTTTTTTTCTCTACTTTAAAACCTTATTTAATATAATTAAAGTTTTTTTAAAAAACTTAAGATAGATTTAATGATTTAATGATTTAATGGTTATTTTTTTTTGATTTCCATGGATTAGTTGAAGTGATTTATATTACAAAATTGATGAAGTGTGTAAGTTTGTGTGTGTGTTCGTAAACCTAATCGTGCTATTTTATTTTATTTATTTACATTCAGCACCCTAAATTATCCTTTCAGTAATACTTAATATCCTAAAGTTAAGGGTGCGCATTGCTACTGAGAAAATACTTCATGGCAAAATTATACTAAAAATTATTTTAGGATACTAGATGATATATGCACCGAAAATTTAGAGTGTTAAATGCACCGAAAACTACTTTATGATATATTATGTGTTACTGAAAAATATTTTAAGGTGCTAAATAAACTAAAAATTACTAGAGGATATTGAGTAGTGCTGGAAAAATATATGAGAATAACCATTCTTGTTTATTAACCTCAAAGGAAGCTTAACCAAGCCCCCTACTACCACCATCATGCTGAAAAGACAAGATTTGGCTACAGTTCACTTCTCTTCCTATCCTCTTCCCGTTCTCTTCTTCATCTCAGCCGTTGGATTGAAATCTTAACGGTTCAGATTTAATGTTTTATAAAAATATTATTATTATATTAATAAAATATTAAATTATTAAAAAAATAAAAATAAAAATATTTTTATATAATATTAAATCTGAACGGTTAAAGATTTCAATCCAACGGTTGAGATGAGAAAGAGAACGGGAAGAGAATGGGAAGAGAAGTGGACTGTAGCCAACCCAGCCAACCCAAAAGACAACTTTTGCTACTAGCTCAATGGATCCAATTACAATAACATTGGCGGAATCCCATCTTTCAAGCTTGAGCAAATTATTACATTGTGAGAATATTTTCATGTCTTAGATCAAAAAAGTAAATATAATAATATCCCAAAAAAATTATTATTAAAAATTACAATTTCATATTTGCAAGTTAAATTTAATAATTTATAATTACAAGTCAAACTTCATTTTTTATAAGTTGCGTTGTGTTAGTTATATGTCAAACTTGTAAAAACTTGAATTTCTTGGGATCTTTCTGTTTTTAATTATCTCATCTGAAAATTTTAGATATTCTTTCTTGTAAAAATTATTTTAGGTATTTTTTCTTATATTTTTCATCATAAAATATTACAAATGTCTCGCTTAATTTTTTTATATGGTTATCAAAATTTCTTCTAATAATTTGTCTCTTCTTAATCTAATATCTTCACCTGTTAAACTAACGTGACCCTCAAAAATGACTATTTTTTTTTTTAAAAAAAGCAAAAATAATAATGAACTTGAGTTATCAAAATTCAAAATCATGAACTTCCGGCAAATTACGTTTCAACATTTAGTACTTTTATTTTTTTGTGTGACAATAATATACTCACCTAATCTCATAACTTTGTTTTTTTTTTTAAATAAAAAAAAAACTTGAAAGCACATAATCATAATCAAGCTTTCGCATAACCATTGAAAAGAAATCTTCAGAGCACCCAATTATTATAGCGAAAGCTATTGGAAATTAAAGATAAAATAAATTAGATTGAAGTGACCCTCTGTAGGATGAGCTGTCATAATCATCGCATAAATAATCTGTTTAAAATCAAGTCAACAATTTAATTATTAAATTTCAAGTCACTTTCACAAATAGAGACACAATTAATTATTGGGTAAATGTGTAATTTTACACATGTACTTTACCCCAGGAGTGCCTAGCACCACGAGCTTTTTTTCTGGAGCAAAAGTACACATGTGGTTACGTTTTGGGAGCGTCCAACACCACGGGCGTTAGTTGACCGTTAACTTGGATGGAATGCTGACGTGGCGCTGATTTGAACGCTAACGTGGACACTGATGGTAAGTAAAAAAAAAAAAAAAAAGAGTCAATACCCAGCCAGCCACCGGCCGGCGGTGGGGCCCACCAGGGGGTAATTTTAGTTTTAGTTTTTTTTTTTTAAAAAAAAAACTTAGGGCAAAAGGGTAATTTCACCTAAAATTAAGGGCAAAAGTGTAATTTCACCCGCGTTACTGTTCACTTCCATCCAAGTTGACGGACAACTAACGCCCGTGGTGCTGGGCACTCCCAAAACATAACCACGTGTGTACTTTTGCTCCAGAAAAAAGCTCGTGGTGTTGGGCGCTCCCGGGGGTAAAGCACATATGTAAAATTGCACATTTACCCTTAATTATTGGATGAGAGACAACTGTTAACTTAGACTACCAAATTAAAACTTAAAACGTAGCCTTAAAAACAAATCAATCAAAAGGCAAGTTGGATAGTACTTCAACATAACCATAGTCTTTCTGCTCAGTTAGATGAAAAGAAACATCTTTTAATAGGATAATTACTGTTCAGTCAATCTAATTAGTGAAAAATTTCATAACAAGTGAGTAGTATTGAAATTTGAGCTTTTCAGATTTAATGTTTTAAGTGTTTGGCTTCTATTTTATCAAACCATGATTTTAAAGTACGAAAATGTTTTTTTTTTTTTAATGTTTACCCAAACATGCATTAAATAATAATTATGATAATTAAAAACTGCAATTAAAAATATTTTTAAAAAGTATTTTATAAAACATTAAATCTGAATTTCTCAAATTTTAATCTAAAAATTGAGATGAGTAGTAAATGGTAAGATAATGTTAAGAGTAAAGGATCATTGCCACACTAGTGCAAAAAAGGGATTTAAGACCGCCTCATTTAGAGCGGATCATCGACGGCCCGCTCTTAAAGGTGTGACCGGTGGCAGTTCTGTAAATAAAAAGAACTTCTTATACGCTAAAGTGCATTAAGACTGCCTCATTAAGACCAGGACTAAAGAAGGACCGCTCCTAAAAATATGGCCGGTGGCATATTTGTAAATATAAAGAACTTCTTACTGCTGGATCATTTTTTCATAGATCTTATCCAGAGACCTGTTAAAATAACAACCGGTCTTAAAAATGTTATTAAAAAAATTGAAATATCAATTACTTTTGGAGAAATCTCAGACTTATATTTTCTACACTCCAAAATTAATAAGGAAAAATTAAAATATAAATGTATTAAAGTTTTAAGACCGAACATTTATAAAAGGCGGTCTTAAAACTTTGATTTTTAAGACCGAACTTAAAATTTGTCCGGTACTAAAGTTTAAATAAAAAAGTAATAAATGTTAAGACCATTGTTACAGAATGACCGGTCTTAAAAGTTAGACTTTTAAGAACGGACCAAAAATTTGGCCGGTACTAAAGTTTGAATAAAAATTAATTAATTTTAAGACCAGGACATATATAGAGATCGGTCTTAAAGGTTATCTTTTAAGACCGTATATGTGTATTTGTCCGGTCTTAAAAATGAAGCGCCAAACGTTAACTTCACGCGGAAGCTTTTGTCACTCTCACATTGTCACTCTCATACTCTCACCGAAGAACCCCTGTTCACGTTGCGAAACCCTTCTGTTCCATTACCTCTCTTCCTCGCCCGCGTCTTGTTAGCCTCTGTTACTCCCTCATTTTCTCGGGCATTCCTCTCTTCTGTCTTGAAAATGAACGGTGAAAACGATTCCACTCGTGTTCTTGAAACTCCGGATCTTGGTTTGGTAGGGGAGGGTCGGACAAACGAACCCTCTTCATCTCACATTGAGCCTCCTCGGGCCAGTGCACGCCCGTGGTAGAAGCGGCACACGAATGATGGAAGTATCCCTTAGTCGAATCTTGGGACGAAGCTCGAGATTCATTTTGATGAAAATTTGCAACCTTTCGGTCCTAATAAAAGCACATATACTAGTTTTGTCGGCGCTCTAGTACGCGGCAAGGTTAGCATTTTGGTGATGAGTGGAAAAATGTGGACCAAAAAACAATAAAGGATCCTATGTGGGACACTATCAGGCTTACATTCACCGTCCCGAGTGCGAGAAGTTCAAAGACTCAACATTGTCTTATTGTCTTTGAGCGGTTCGGGAAGTTTAAGACCTTTACGGCTAACACTTATATTTTTGCCGAGGAGAAGCGACCATCAACCACAGGACAAGTACAAATTTCTTGATGAACAAACTTGGCAACAATTTGTTCGAAGCGGACCACTCTGAAGCTCGGTGAGTTATATTTAGTTTTGTTTGCACTTTTGTTTGCTTATTAACTTTGTGAGGATATGTGAATGTTATTGTGTACATCTAATCCTGTTAGTTAAATGGTTTGGTGTGTGAATAGAAGTATACATTTGCTGCCTTTGTCTTGCATGAGAGGAGCATGTCCTAGTTCCATGCAAGTTTGATATGTAAACTGTGTAATGACCATGGTTAGACGTTGTTGTTAGTTAGTTAGTTATTCTAATATGTGTAGGAACCATTTATGATGAATGAATGAATTGACTGAGTTGGCGGCATTTACGCAACTCCCTTTCCTTTGGTTTTCCCAATTTCTTCTACAATGCTACATCTTCCTTAAGTAAAATGTTGAAACTTGATGAAGTGAATTTGACTAATGTTTGACGTTCATATCAAGCGAAGTTCTCTAATTTACGTTAGTGACATGGCTGGAATTCATAATTGATATATAGTTGTTTTCAATCTGATTCACGAGAAAATAAGGGAAAAATATCGGGAGATTGGGAGAAAGAATGATTGCCCACACGGGGCTTCTCGCGGCGGATATGAAAAGGCCGAAAAAGATTTGATGGCGGCCAAACGGAAGAGATTAGAAGATGAAGCTGAATCCAATCCTTCTACGGTAGTTGACCACCGCCATCTCCAATACGTCGCGAGGAGCTCGGTTGTATATTCGGCAAAAGCCAAGCGGCGCCTACACGAGTGAAAAACTCGTGTAGTTCTTTGAACAATTGTAAGTATCGATATTGTTATTTTTACTTACTAAACATGTTTCATCACTAAGCTTCTCGTTATCTCGTATCTTACGGGAAGATCTTAAAAAGAAAGAGGCAGAGGATCTTTTGCGTCGGACGGGAGGAATGATGTTCGGCCATGCGGCCAGGAAAACCAGATCACGCGGGCGTGTAAGGGGATTGGAGGACGGGTAGGCCTAAAGCAATACTTTGGTAAATCCAAACGCCACGAGACAAAGTATGGTTACAGGGAGGAGATGGATCGAGGCGGCCAAATTAAGTGAGGAATCGGCGGCGAAAGATGCTACATTGAGGATGTTTCAATCGAGATGAGCAAGATGAAGGAGGAGATGGAGAAAATGAAGTTCCTCCCGAGCTCTCGGCCGAGACCAGTGTGGATCCCTTGACACCTTGGTGAACCTATGCGCGCGAGCACTAGAGGAGCTGCATTGTTGGACGATCAGTCGAGCAACCTTGTCATCTCGTATGTGGAGGATCGTGATGGTCATAGACAATTGGTTGCTAAAGGGACTATCCACAACTTGGGATCAAGCGTACACCACGAACAAATGGGCGATGATGAAGTCGAGTGTCGGTTGAAGAGGTGATCTTTGATGCACTGTCCCTCTCCCAACCGATGAGTGAAGGTTGTGAGTGATGCTAACTTGACGGCCAAGGAAAAAATAAAAGATTTGGTAGTCAAAAAATGGTTTAAAGATAAATCGTGGCCTGTCAATGAAGTAGTAGGCCTCCCTCATCCTCAACCGCTTTTAGTTGATAATGAAGATGTAGAGTCCATCGCTTCTGGAGCTGAGGTTACTAGTGCATGTGTTCAACTATTTATGAAGTAAGTATCTTCTTCCTTGATTACATAATTGAAATGCACCGTTTAGACACACATATATACATATATACTAATTCCCTCATCGATGTCATTCTTGTAGGTGCATGCACGGAAACCGGTTCAAGAGGCGAGAATTTCGGATTTTGGATTCTTGTGCCCGGTGTATGCAAGCACAACACTACCTCTGGAATTGAGACAGGAGTACATATCAAATAGGTTGTGTAAAGTGCAAAGAAAGGTGTACTTGTTTCCACACTGGCTCGGGTATACATATATACTTGTCTCGCAATTCACTTAATATAATTATGCTACATATATATATATCACTTGAGTACTTTATCTTGCGTGAATTTTCAGCAACCACGGCGGTTGGTCATCATGAACATGGAGTTGCATTATGTTATCTTCTTATGCTCCACTCACGCGATCCATCGACTACGTTGCGGTGATGATCAACAAGTAAGAATGTCATTTTGATCGTCTTGTCTCGAAATCTCTGTTGTGAATTTTCGGTGAACATTGCGATAAATTTCTGATTTTGATGATAGTGCCATGAAGACCTTCCGTGTTGATGTAAAAAAAAGCGTGGTGCTCGGCTCACGAGATCCTAAATGGCACAAAATTAAGGTTAGTACATAATTGGACATGACATAATTGCCTTCGAAGTTGGTCGATAAGCTATATATGCTCTTATATATATTTATTGTTATTTTTAGACCCGTCGGCAACCGAACGATCGAACTTATGTGGCCCGTACGTCATGAAACACTTATATGATATTGTGACGAAGGAAACACTAAAGTCACTTTAAGGGTAAGATGTTATGGCTGAATTCGATCATCGATGGCTTAATGTTACATATGAAATATGCACATAATATGTTAATTCATTTTTGTCTTTGATGTTACGAGAGGTTTGCTGTGAAGAGCCATTTGATGATGATGAAATCGAGCACATACGCGAGGTTTTTGTGAATATCTGTATAAACTAGTCTTAGAAAATCCAAGTCAAGACAATAATTAATGTCCTAAATTAATTCATTTGTAAATAATATATGATCTTTGTAGCAACAATAGCCTTCGTACATATGTTTATTTTTTCGACTAGCTAATTAATTCATTTGTAAATATAGCAATGTAATTCAATAATAAATTTGTTTATTTTTTCGAACAATTTGTGTGTGTCCATTTTGGGTTTCTGAATGAATGGGATGGTGGATAAAGCTATTTAGTGCTTGAAATTTGAGGTACAGGCGGATGTTGAAAATGAGCCAGATGAGTCTCTGAAAAGTATTCGCGACTTTTAGGACCGTATATTAGTTAAAAGTACGGTCCTAAAGGTCTTCGTCCATTTTAAGACCGTATATTTAACAAATATCCGGTCCTAAAAGTCTTCGTCTAATTCTAAAAATTTGGGTAGAGACTTTTAGGACCGTATATTTGTTAAAAGTACGGTCCTAAAGGTCTATGTCCATTTTAAGACCGTATATTTAACAAATATCCGGTCCTAAAAGTCTTCGTCTAATTCTAAAAAATTTGGGTAGAGACTTTTAGGACCGTATATTTGTTAAAAGTACGGTCCTAAAAGTATAGAAAATATACGGCTAAATTATTAGGACCGTTTATTTGTTAGTAGTCAGGTCTTAAAAGTCTTCATTTTATTTAATAGATTGCCGAAACCTTTAGGACCGTATATTTGTTAATTGTCCGCTCCTAACTTTAAATTTGAAAATAAGGCTTAATTTTTAGGACCGAGGAATTTTATACGTCCGGTCCTAATATTCTTCATTTAAATAGAGTTGGTGACTCGATTTTTAGACATATCGTTAGGGTTCAAGGCAACCATGTTTAAGCGTTCTTCTCAAGTTTTGTGCTTCGTTGTTCTCGTTTCAACTTTTCTGGATGTGAAGAACGTCATCGGTGTCCCTTTTCTTTTAGTTGGAAAAAGAAAGAAGATAACGAAAACGACACTGAAAATTTTCATCACATCTGGAAAAGTTGAGGGGAGACAACGATGGTCCAAACTTGAGAATAGTCGTCACTCTGTTTGTTTTTATTCGAAAAAGGAAAATAATGTTTTTTGTTTTGTTTTGTATGGTCGCAATCTGTTAACTTTATTCTCGCAAATTTTTAAGATTGATCACCACGAATAGGACAATGTTTTGTTTGTTCTTGTTGTCGGAGAAAAAGAACATAAAGTTAAAGACAAACAAGGAAGGCGATTGGGAAATAAAAATTTTATTTAATAAATTTTTTTTCGCCGCCTCATAAGGCAAAGAGTACAAAAAAAACTTAAAATTCTAATCCTCCCCATCGTTGTCGGAGGGAGGGAATGGTCTGAGACGTCGTCATCGAGGTATGGTACTCAACGTCATTGGCGTCGAGTACCGCTTTCGCTTGTTGTTGACGGCGTGATAGACTGAAACAGCTTTGCCCAAGCTTCGGTCTATATGATCGACGCGGCTATCAGTGCTCCAAAGATCGCCGAAGTTCGGTTTCGGAGGCAACGGAGGAGGATATGGAGGTGCCTCGGGATTTCGCCCGAAGGAGGACTCGTCGTGGTGGAGAAGCCATTACGGTGGAGGTTCTAGGAGGAGATGGAGATGAATGTTAAGAAAGTAACAACGGGTTTAAATAGAGAACCCATCCCGAAGAATGTGAAACGCCTAAACATTAACGAGGAGACGCATATTTGCTCGGAATACGAGGAGACGCCTAGTTGGGAAGTTTATGTGGAAGCCGAAGAGACTCGAATTCATTTCAACAATGGGGAAGGGACTCTTGAAAAGAATGAACTTTCATTTCAACAATGAGTTTTAGGACCGGATATTTGATAAAAGGACGGTCTTAAAAGTAATTGAATTAAAAATTAGTTTTAGGACCGGATACCAAGTAATATATCGGTCTTAAATGAGTTTTAGGACCGGATATTTGATAAAAGGACGGTCTTAAAAGTAATTGAATTAAAATTAGGACCGGATATAAGATAAAAGTCCGTCTTAAAAGTTTGTATAAAAGTAATTTGACGAATTCATCATCGACGTTTATCTCTCCTGCCATCTGTCTTTATATACTCCACACACTACCTCCTCTTTGTCCTTGTTAACTCCTCACTTCCTAGCTCTCGCCCCAACTTCTCAAAATCCTCAAACCATGGTTAGATACAAGCAAACTGCTCGTAGGGGTGCATACACGCCTCACTCTCGTGCCATGGCTAGATCATTATATGGTGCGCTCCTCCAATGACAAGCAAGGCCGTATTGTTTCGAAGACTCTCGGGTCGTTGGACCCATTGTTATTTCTTCGGATGATGAAGAGATTGCTCATGCCGCACCCCCCCGATCCTTCCGCCGATCCTTTTCTTGCCGAGTTCAACCGTCATCTTGAAGCCGGCCATGCAGATGTTCGTAATCCCCTCTCCAACCTCGTTGGCCCCAGCGCGCCTACCTCGACCCCTCTCCGCTCTCCCGTAATGATCCATTCATATTGCGGGTGGAGAGAATAAGACAACAACTTGCCGATCTCCCGTGGAAATTAATGCTCTTCACGCCGAAATCGCCGAGGTTGTTCAATGATTCTTGTGGATGATAATATTCAGCTTGTTTTTCATTTGTGTTTTTGTTGTTGTGTATATATTCAAGTAATGTAAGAAACATTAAGAACACCGTATGAATTTTTGGCTCTTCTCCAGAATTCATTAAAGAAACTTATTCTCCAATTTTGCTTTATTTTTGTCCAAAAAATATCATTTATTTTATTGATTTAATATACCAATCACGAAGGCCATTAAGACCGGACATTTTATTTTATAAGTAACGGATCTAAAGATAATTTGAATTTTAGGACCGGATGTTTTATAAACATCCGGCCTTAAAATTAAAAATCTAATAAAATTTTAGGACCGGATAATTTTAATACTCCGGTCTTAAAATGTTAGTTGTATCTTTAGGACCGGACATTTAATTAATAACCGGTATTAATAAAATCCAAAAAGCTAAATAAGGTATCTTTGTCGCGCGGAAAAATTAAATTTCCCTCTCGAACTCTTGTCGCGCCGAAAGTGAATACTGGGTTCCGACTCGAAATTTCCTCTCGCCTTCGTCGCCGCTTCGCGTACTTTCTCGACAATCACTCTGGTTCCTTAGCTAAACGTCTATAGACGAAGCCGTAAGAGATGTTTCGGTTAAAACTTTATTACTTTCCGACTTATCGTTATTGGTTTTTCATGGGTTTAACGAAATCGGTGTAATGTTGTTATGGGTATTCTCTCGTTGTTAACGAATATTGTTTTTTGAAGATTATATTTGCACTTTAGACCTACCCAACCGACCAACAAGTGTTTTTAGGTTACTCTTGCTTGTCTTGTTCGCAACATCAACGTTCGTGAGCGGAGAAGTAAGACGACTCAAAGAAACGCATATGCTACAAAGTTAGTCCACAAGACCTTCATCCCCCGCATTTAATTTCCTCGTCTTGCATTTATTTTGGTTATTCGATTCACCGTGATGCATTTATGACCAAATGTAATTCTTAATTCGTCTAAATAATATATAGGAATTCTACTATGGATCACGTTGGATAGATGCTTTACGAACGAGTATTGAATATCGAATGGGGTTAGGGAATTTATAGAATTTGCTAAAAAAATGCCCATGATGATGGGGAAGTATTATTGCCCTTGTGTGAAATGTTTGAATGAGTGTCGACTATGTCCCGAAGTTATACGCACACATTTAATTTGTCACGGATTTTGTAAGACTTATACGGTATGGGTATGGCATGGTGAACAAGTGCCATCAAGTGGGAAACAACATGGGAAGTGGCCTTTGATGATAATGACACGGATATGGATGATCGCATAGAGGACATTATCCGTGATGTAGAGAAGAGGCTTTTGAGCGATCACATGCATATGGTAATATGTGCGGTGATGCAGAGACACCGCTATACCGTGGGTGTAAAAATACCAATTGTTGAACGCCGTATTGAAATTGGTAAGCTTGAAGGCACGTCATGGATGGAGCGACAAGAGTTTTTCGAATTGCTTGAGGCTTTGAAGGACATGCTTCCGGATGATAACGTGTTGCCGCATCGCTACTATGATGCTAAGAAGATACTTTGTCCACCGGGATGGAGTACAAAAAGATCCATGCATGCCCGAATGATTGTGTATTATATAGAAAAGAGTTTGAAGAGAAGCGAGTTGTCCGATGTGTGAAACCCCACGGTACAAGTCGATAAGGGGCCTGCAAAAGTGTTGTGGTATCTTCCAATCATACCAAGGTTCAAGCGGTTGTTTGCGAATGAAAATGATGCAAAAATCTGAGGTGGCATGCAGATGAGAGGATTTCGGATGGACGGCTTCGACATCCGGCCGATTCTTCTCAATGGAAGAAGATCGATCAATTATTTCCGAACTTCGGCGAAGAACCTAGGAACCTCAGCTTGCCCTTAGCACGGATGGAATGAATCCCTATGGAAGCCTTAGCAAGATACATAGCTCATGGCCCGTAGTCCCGATTGTTTACAACTTATCTCCTATGTTATGCATGAAACGAAAGTACATCATGCTTTGTCTATGTTGATTTCGGGACCAAAACAACCCGGAAATGACATAGATGTTTACCTAGAGCCCTTGATCGAAGACTTGAAGGAGTTGTGGGAAGAAGGTGTCGATGTTTTTGACTCTTTCAAGAAGGAGGTCTTTAGAATGAGAGCCATGATATTTTGTACTATAAACGACTTCCCAAAGATATGGGAACTTGTCAGTATAGTGTAAAAGGCCATAAAGCATGTCCGGTTTGTGAAGAAGGCACATGCTACCATCAACTTCAACATGGAAGAAAGACGGTGTATCTTGGACATAGGAGATTTCTTAGACGGGGCCACCCATATCGTCGATTAAAGAAGGCCTTTTTTGGTGGCCAAGAGTATGAAGAAGCTCCGGTGGCATTGACTGGGAGCAAGTGTATGAAAAGGTTAAAAATATCGGTGTCATCTTCGGTAAGCATGGAAAGAGTAGAAAAGAAACAAATATATGGAAGAAGAGATCTGTATTCTTTGATCTTCCCTATTGGCGCAATCTTGATGTGAGACACTGTATTGATGTCATGCATGTGGAGAAGAACGTATGTGATAGTATTGTGGGCACGCTTCTCAACATACAAGGTAGTTCGAAGGATGGTGTGAAGGCAAGATTGGATTTGCAAGCAATGGGAATACGCGAAGACTTGCATCCAAGGCCATATGGGAAGAGAACTTATTGTCCCCGGCTTCTCATACTTTGTCTAAGGATGAGAAACGAAGCTTTGTGAGTGTTTACATGGCACAAAAGTTCCCTCGGGTATTCTTCAAATTTTAAGAGGCTTGTCTCGATGAAGGACTTGAGATTAGTAGGCCAAAAGTCTCATGACTGTCATGTCTTGATGCAACAGCCTACTCCCAAGAGCTATTCGAGGGATCGCCGAATATGATCTTCGGGTCGTTTTGACTAGACTTTGTTTCTTCTTCAATGCGGTTTGTAGTAAAGTTTTCAAGATTGAAAAGTTGGATGAATTGGAGAATGAAGGATATCTTATCTTGTGCCACCTTGAAAAGCTTTTTGTTCCTTCATTTTTGACATCATGGTTCATCTCATTGTTCATCTAGTGAGGAGATAAAGTTGTGCGGCCCTATCCATTTACGGTGGATGTACCCTATTGAAAGATCTATGAAATTCCTAAAAGGGTATGTGAAGAACGCGCACGGCCGAAGCATCAATTGTTCGAAATATGTTTCGAAGAGGCCATGGAATTTTGTCAAAATTAGTCATGCCATATTATGGGGTTATTGAAGAGATTTGGGAGGTGGACTATGTCAAAGTTAGATTTCCCATCTTCAAATGCAAGTGGGTTAATGTCAATAATGGTGTTCAGATCGATCGACTAGGATTCACTTTAGTCGATGTCAATAGTAGAAGTTTTGGAGATGAACCTTTATTATGGCAGATCATGCAAAACAAGTGTTCTATATCACCGATCAAGAAAATAAAATGTGGTCTCGTAGCTCTCCAAGGAAAGAGGGTCATTGATATTGATGAGGAAAGTCATTCAAATTATGGTGATCTTCCTGAGAGTACTCCTTTTACAAGGGGTCTACTGGACATGAACGAAGAAGATGAAGCGGATAATGAACCCGGCATAAGAAATGATCATCAAGAAGGGATATGGGAGGATATCACTTTATAAAAGTGTCAATTCATAAGGTAATTAATATTCATATGCAGATTCTTAGAAAACTTTAAGGTTTTAACAATTATTATATGTCTGTCTATGTTCTTAATTAAACAATGTCATCATTGAATATGAATTTGTTCTTGTTTTGTTTTTGTGGCGAGGATCCGTTTCAAAGGGGCATGTTATAAAAGAGGATGCATGTTACGTTGTTGGGTGGGAATCAAATGAAGGCATGGTGAATAATATATTGGACTACATTTGTATGTTGAATTACGTGCCGCATGTATTGTAACTCATTGCCTTTGTAATTAGTTATATGTTAGCTTATTTTATAAATTACTTTAGTTGTTTTAGACTTAATTAAGAGGCCATATAACTCATGGTGGATAATATTTGTATTCTTTTTCCCAATTCAATTTATTCATGTTCATAGCTTGTAGCTTAAAGTATATCGACTTTTATGTGCTGTTTTGTATGGTGGATTTGTGTATATATATTGATCAGAAGAACAAAACAGGAAAAAATACGGGAAAATTTAGATTGCAAATAAAAATACGGTCTTAAATGTTCAAATATTAAGACCGGATGTATATATAACACCGCTCTTAAAGGTGTTAAGCCGGTCTTAAAAGTTGGTCTTTAAGACCGGTCCATTGAAACAATCCGGTCTTGAAAGTCGGTCTTTTAAGACCGGTAATTATTCCTCCGGTCTTAGAGTCCGCTATCTTTAGGACCGGATTGATATTTGTCCGGTCTTAATATTTGGATCTTTTAAGAGCGGTCGACTTTTGTCCGGTCTTAAAGTTTGAGTTTTAGGACCGAACCAAAAATATTTCAGATTTATTTAGTACGACTTTTAAGACCGAAGGTTTAAAATGTCCGGTCTTAAAGAAAATCTTTAAGACCGTCTAAAAGTCCGGTCTTAAAGGTCGACTTTTAATACCGCCTGGAACAAGACTGCTCGCGGGTCCGGTCCTAATGTACCTTTTTTGTCCGGTCTTAAAAGCCTTTTTTCCACTAGTGCCAAACCCGAATTGCATGAAATGACAAAATTTGGTGTAAAAAATGTTGACAATTCGGAAAACTTTCCAACGGTTGAATTGTTTATATGTGAAACCGCACAACAGCTTTTCCTTTTATTTATGACTCTGGGCGTAGTCATTGGGACAGAAGCCAAAGCTCAAATGGAAAACTCAAGGACGGAAGAACACCAATCTTTTTCACGAAAACATTGAATACCAATATTACGATATACAACCTACAATCTTATGAAAAAAAGATATAAAACCTAGAATAAATTATAGGTGCTGATAATGCATATTCTACGTACCTTTTTGCAGACTATGAATAGGAATGAGCCAATGAGCCATTCCTTGACCACGAAGAAAAGTAAATCTATTAATCACATCTGATCACAAACAAAAGTAGACATCATCACAAATTTAATTAAACACAGATCAAATTAATTAATTAACTAAGTAAGTAATGTGTTTTAAGTTTGAGAGAAGAAATAAAGCAAGTGGTGGTGTATTATTATACTCGTACCTTTGAGAGAGAGCATTGTGTGAGAGGAAGAGAGAGGAAGCTCCATGAGATGTGGATGCTCAAGCAGCCCATTATTCCTAGCTATGTAGTATATCACACTCACTTCTTCTTCTTCTTCTTCATTCATACTTCTTCTCTTCACGCCACTTCCTAACACTTTCTTCGCCATCACAAATCTCTCACTTTCACTTCTTCTAATAAGCCACTAGGAGTATTCTCCGACGATAACAGAAACTAGTCAGTTAGATTCTCCTGACTAAACTTGCTCGGAGAATCAAACCCTGATCTCTTACTACCTACATCAACATGAGTTTCTTCCTCTTCTCATCTCTAACCGGCCTTGACTAGGAGTGTAAATCGTAGCCAGCGGAGATTACAACAATAACAAGCCTTGTGCTACTAGCTAGGTGAGTCAGTTACATACATTGCACGACTTCACTACCAAAAAAAAAAACAAAAAACTATGGATCGATTTGGTTCTCATCTAATTAAGTTTACTCCAAACACAAAGATAGAGAGAATTAAACACTTACATCTGTCTGAGTTTGTTCTTCTTCTCCTTCGACGAAAGGTACTGTGAGATCAAATTCAGAATGCATCATCGTATGAATATAAAGGGGTGGTGGACTGGTGGGGAGATGAATAATGGAGTGGACAAGTTTTCAGCCTGTGACTATGAAGGTGTTGAGCCGTACGTGCAAAATATATTGAAGGCAGAATGTGGAAGATTTGAGATATGGAGGATAAAATAATGGCATAGTGGTGTACAAGAGCCATACCAGATTGATAATATCTCAGTGATCAGAGATATCACGAGTTGGCTTTTTCTCTGGTAGCTACTCGCAATGTGTGGTGGGGTCCCAATGCTAACATCATCCTTCTCCACTGCATTTTACTTTTTTTACTAGCAAGCTAAGCTTACGGACCTATGTCACTCATCACACAATACACTTTGTTGTGAATGAATCATGCTGGGGAGGCTACTTGTGAAGGACTGATTAGATTTTCCTAGGGGACCTTACATTACAAGTTTCAGGAAGATGACTAAGAATAGTGATATTTTTGCAGGACTCATTGGAAACCTGGCTTTCCTAAGGTTACTATTGCTTGTGATTTTGTAATATAATCAATAAAGATAAGGCATCATCCAAAGGAATTAGCTAGACACCTCTTGGCAAAAGATTAGAATTTTACTGTGGCTTATACATTTACTTTTTTTTTTAAATAAGAAAATAATTCAATATTTGAATTTTCATTGAACTCTGACTAATTCAGATTGGAGTTAAGTGAAACCAAATTGGACTCTGACTAATTCGGATTTTTGAGTTAGGTGAAGCCGTATTGGACTTTGACTAATTTAAATTTGAGTTAAGTGAAACTATATTAAACTCACTAATTTATATTTGAGTTGAGTTAAGCCCTATTAGGAGCAGCCCTCCAAAACATTTTTTGGATTCACATAGGCTCAAATTCAAGATTTCATATTTTATTAGTTATAACATTTTAATACTAGGACCATATTGGTACAGCTTTTACACTTCAAATATCGAGCAAAACATGCCAATTGAATTGCCAAAGGAGGATCTTACCTTTAGAATAAATATGTATGAGATAATTGAAGTGATAAGTGCACTGTGTTTTGTTGTTTTTCTCATTGTTTGGGAACTTACAATGCTCAAAACTCAACTATTTTTTCTAACTCTGTTTGGCAGGAGGGAAATTTAGGGGAGGGAAGGGGAGGAAAATTTTTTGAGTTAGATTTTAAAAAATTAGAGAAGTGGGTTTAAAAATCTTAAAAAAGATAAGATGTAAAATAAAAGAATAAGAAAAATTATCTAAAAACTTCTAACCTCATTTCTCCAATTTTTTTAAATTCAAGTCATAAAATTTTTCCCTCCCCTCCCCTCCAAATCCCTCATATCAAGCAGCCCCTAAAAGAAACCAAAGAAAAGAAAGAAAAAAAAAAAACTAGTTCTTCTAAATTCTAATAGTATCATGGTGAAGTCAAAAGTAGTCCCGTGAATCCATCAAACCCAAAGCTAGGAGTGTAGATAAAGTCAATCAGCAGCTAGACCGAAAGTGCGGAAACTAATGTTCCTCAAAAGGAAAATCACAACTGTAGGATAAAAAACACAAACGTCCAAATTTCTTATCTGCTATTCTTTTACATAACTTTTCCCACCAAAACTTGATTAAATCAGTCAATGAAAATGGTAATAAAGATAAACTAAGCTAAGATCCACTTCTTCAAATATATATCACTTTTGCTACATGACTTTTGTAAAGTCAACTTAAGAAAATACAATGAAATATCTTAAACCTCGTGTTTCTAGCTTGTATTTGAATCAACGTTCTGTATCTTAGGGCATGCAGAAGAAATATGCCCCTTTTCACCGCACTCAAAGCATGTCCTCCTCTTCACTTTGCCACTTCCAGTGGAGCTTGGCTTCTCACTATTAACTTGGGTGTTCGTTGGTGCAGGTGCAGGCACAGGCGCATGCGCATCGGTTGTTTGTTTCTTTGGGCATGCAGAAGAAATATGTCCCTTTTCACCACACTCATAGCATGCCCTCCTCTTCATTTTGCCACTTCCAGTGGAGCTTGACTTCTCACCGTCAACTTCGGTGTTCATAGGCGCAGGCACATCGGTTGTTGTTTGCTTCCATGGCTTCTTTAAAGGAACTGCGCATGTTATCCTAACAGGTCTCCCATGCATCACCTTTTGGTCCAAGGCAACTGCTGTTTTCACCGATTGACTGTCAGTGAAATCCACATGGGCATACCCTCGGAATTCTCCCGTCTCCTTATCCATACCTAAACGTGTGGATGATATGCTACAATTCGAGAATAGACTCCTTAATTGATCCTCTGTTGTGTCCCACGACAAATTTCCAACATAGATTCTGTTGTAGCCCTCCACAGGTTTCGGGGCGAAATCGGATGCTTTAACGGTTCGAGTTGTTTTGTAGGGTTGGATTTTAAGGAAGAGTCCTCCCCTGAGATAAGTTAAATGTTTGATTAGCATGACATGAGAAATGGATAAGAAGAATAAAGAATCATTTGAAAGGAGAAGATCACCAATAATACTAACATGTCAGATCCATCAAGAGCCAAGGCTCGTTTAGCAGCAGCTTCAGTCTGTTGAAGAAGGAACAAGGGTCAGTAAATAATGAAAAGACTCGAATCCATAGTCCATAAACAATAAATTAACCCTTGATAACTTTCAAAACTTCCTTTAATTTTCGTTTTCATGATGACCTTTTCATAACCAAAAAATACAATGATCAGTTAGGGATTAATGGACAAATACATAGTTTTGACTTTTGAGTATTTTAAAAAGAAGTTTTAGTGCTGCTAAGTTATGGCAGAATCATAATTAGTGGCACAGCCCTTGTAGACTACATGGGGATAGCCAAACTTATCAAAAGAAAAGTAAAGGAATCGACATATGCACGACAGGGCAGAGTCAAAACTTTTAAGCCAAAAACATGGAAATCAAAATGAATAAAAATAACAGCAATATTTCTTATACTTCTATACATATTTATTGAAGATTTATATTGATCGATCGGTTGATTCATTTGGTACACAAACTAATATTAATGTTGCTGTCTAATATATCTCAAGGGTTCAAACATGCATAATATAAATAAGTTTGTAAGTTTCATTGACCTCAATGTCGTCTTAAAACAATTATTACATGGAATCTAAACAACAAAAACAAGCAGCCTTATATTATAGCACTTTCACATAGGCTCAGAGAAAGAAAAGATGATTTTCCTACACTGTATTACTTTAAAAAACGTTATTATCATGTCTCTTACCACATCACCTTCATATTACATTATATCTTCACAAACTGTGTATAATTGTCTCACTGTTTGACCATGTTAGGTCATAAATTGATCACATCTGACAAAACTCATTACCAGAAGCACAACAAACATCAAGAAAACGAAAAGGAGAAACAAATGAGGACCTCAGGTCCAGTTTCCTATGGTCACTAATCATTATGCAGGCATGGGATAAAAAAAGGATTTGGAAAATATGCAATAGTTCAGTAAAGAAAATGGATGAGAATAAAATGGCAAGCACTGTAGCTATTGAGAAAAGTCTCATCTTCCATTTCAAGGAGATAAGTTCAAGTTTCTTAAATGAACTGGTGAATCAGGATAAGTATGAATACTTAATACTTCAGAAATTGCTCCGTTAATTTTAGCATAGACTCCCCTGTGACCTAGATCAAACTGGACTATTACTTTTTTCTTATTTTAAACCACAAGGTTCGTCAGAAAAATATAAACAGCTTAAACTAATGAAGATATTCACATTCCTCATAGCAATGTCAAGAAATAACAATCCTCTACAATTAACTAGTGCAGAAAATATTTGCTACTTCTGGTCATCTAATTACACTATTGCATTAACCTCCATGTCTGTGTTACGAAGAATGGCCAGTCTCCATCAAAGTAATCCAAAATTGAAAGAAGAACAGAGGGCCCCCTCAAGCACATTCAAGGCAGCTAGACTCCTCCCAGAAGACAACTGGAATTTTTCTTTGAACAGCTTCCTCTCCTCCAGCACCTCTCATTCTTTCTCTTCTCTCTCGAACCTGTGTATTTTCTCTACAAAGCCACTAATTGTCTATTACCTCGATCCCTTGACTCATTATAAGGGTTCTCTCTCCCTCATCCATCGTCTCTCTGGGCTATAGTTAAAAAAGTTCCTAGGCCCCCCAAAAAGACTCTTTTATACACATAACGAATTGGGGTCCTAAAGGTATGCATATGAATATAGATCACAGTAGGAATGGACAGAATAAGAAGCATATGGAATATTTTATTCAAGCATCTTAGTAGTTTTCATTTTCAATACCTACATTTAAGACCAATACAATTCTCATTCTCTGAAGCATAACCAATTTTAAAGTTGGCATGTAAACTTAGCAAGGACAGAGTGGCAATCAATCCTAATTTAAATAGAAGCCAAAAGGGTTGCAAGACACAAATTAAAATCACATCAGGATCACTCATTGTGGCCGATATTCAGGAACAACAAGGAGAGGGGGAGAATAAAAGGAGAGAAAAAATGATATTGCTATACTTCTTACCTTAAAATTAATAAGGGCAATCCCTCTGAACTTGCCAGTCTCAGGAAATGTCATGCAATCAATTTCAGTAATTGTGCCACAGCCTTCGAAATAGCTTCGAATATCATCCTCGGTTGAATAGTAGGGAATTCCTCCAACATACACTTTTGTAGGAATATCAACATTTTGCTCCCTAATATATATAACATGAAAGAAAAACTCTTAGAATATCCTAATAAAATCACGTTATATCAAACAATAAAAGATAAATAAGCCTTAACATCCTAACTCATTCAATAACAAACACTATAACCAACTACGAACACAAATTTCATAATTTAAAACAAATTTCACTGAAAAATTGTCACAAATGCTAACATGTTCATCAGTCTAACTACTCGAAACTGGGCATAATCCTATATTACCTGCCATTACTCTTAGTTAACTCTGAAGCCTCTAGCTTCTCATCTCCAGGATTAGCATCCTTTTCCTGGTCTGTTTTGGCCTTTTTGTTATTATTGTTCTTCTTCTTCTTCTTATCACGTTTCTTCTTCTTCGATTTCTTCGCATCCTTCAAAGTCCCATTTTCCACACTGCTGTCCTCAGCCTTCCTCTTCCTTTTTTTGCTCTTCTTCTGTGTTCCTTCGTCTTCTTCACTCGCATCAACGCTACGACCATCACCACCTTCTTGTGTAGTCTCGGGTTGTTGCAAAGAGCGAACCTTTCGGCGCTTCTCTCTCTTGGATAATAGGATTTTCGGGGTGGCAGGGTCAAGAAGAGTTTTGAAAGAACTATCTGGATTTGCGGACTCAGATTGAGCTAACTCCGCTCTAAGCGTCTGTTTAAGCTTCTTGTTGGAGAGAACCATACCTGAAGTTGGCACTCACACAACACAGCTCATGGAAACGGCTTCGGCGAAGAAGAACGATGCGCTCTGTTCTGGTCAGGGAAGACAATGAGTTGCTAGGTTAAGTTGGGCAATGACAAAACAAAAGGGGAAAAGAAAAACTGAAAATTTCAATTAAATTCGGTTGAACCCAATTAAATTAAATTTTGAATGGTAATTGGTAAAAGTAAAAACAACCTTTTGAGCTAATTTAACTAAAATTTTACCATTTTTAATAAATTGTATCTATTTTTTTTCCTTATCAAAATTTAATTGTGTCAAATACTTATAAGAAAAAAATTATTATTAAAATTGCACCTTAACCCAATTTCTAAGGTAGGTCAATGGCTAAATTAAAAATTTATGAATATCGTTAAAATGATAGAATGTCCCTGTATAAGTTTAAAAAGAAAATTAAGATGATCCATATTTAAGATAAGTTCATGAGGAAGTGGGATCTCATTATAATCTTCTCTAAGGCCCTGTTTGGTATGGAGAAAATTTGAAGAGGGAAAGGAATTTAGAAAAACAAAAGAAAAGGAAGGGAAGATTTTGAAAGAAGAGGGAGGATGGCTTGAGGAAAAATGAATTGTTTTGTAGAAAGAAAATGAAGAGATAGTAGTTGGTAAAGAATCAAAAAAGTCTATTTTATCCTCAAAAGTAATTAATTTAAAAAAAAGAAGAAAAAATAATTTTTTTTACTAACATATATTTTTTTAAAAATATGCTCTTATCAAGTTTGAACTCGTGTAAAAAAACTTCCCACCAAATTTGAATTCCCGCCAAGTTCAAATTTGAGAGGTAAATTTGTCAAAAAAAATGTAAACAGTAACGTGGGAACTTGAGATTTCATCAATTTTGGCGGGATCTGATCTTCGCACATATGATGAAAGATTGGTGGGCCCAAGAACTTGGGTTCTTGGGAAGATTTGTCCAAAATATGTACCAAACGAAGGAACTTGATAATTTTCCTTTCCCTTCCCACCGAATTCGTGTACCAAATGGGGCCTAATATTTAGAAATTGGTTAAGAGGCAAAGATAGATGTACTTGATACCATGGTAGTGAAAACGTAGATTTTACCTAAAAACGGAAGGAGAATGAAAAATCGTAAAATGTAAAATCGTAATATAAAACGTAGATTTTACCTGCATATATATATATGCGTGTGTGTGTGCGCGCGCACGCGCGCGTGTGTGTGTATATGGGGTTTAAACTTCTCATGTTGCATGAGAAGAAAAAGATTCCTACACACGCATGAAATGGTGGGACTCATACATATATATAATGCTAATTATATATATACGTGGGTCCCACCATTTCATGTGTGTGTGACATGAGAATACACTTCTCCTACAACATGAGAAGTGTTTTTCCCTATATATATATAAATTATATAATTCCTCTCTGCTCACTTCTATTTCACAGTAAGCATCTTGAAATCAAAGTTAAAGGTAAAGTAGTAATCAATTTTTCAGCTACACATATTAGACATTTAATATGTAAAAACTCATTTTTAACACCCTTGGTCCTGGCCCCCAACTATATTTTTTTATCAATGTTTTTTTGTTAAGAAAACAAAGGAGAGAAATTAAAATATTTCATAAATTTGGATTTGGATTTTAAATACACTTGGTGCAGCTGGAGTAGGATTCAAAACGGTGGCCCCCACGCCTGTCCTTACCTCCATTCCTTTCTTTCGTACTGAGGTGAAAGTTATTTTGTCCCTCGTTCGGCGCACCCCAAAAAAAAAATCCTCCCTCTTTTAATCTTTCAGTGTACGTTTTTACGGTCTGTTTTTACGTTTTTCCACTACGTTTTTTACGGTTTCACTCTGATTGCATTTTTTGCTGCAACGAAACACGTTTTGCTCAAATAAAAGCGTAAAAACGGCGTTTTTACGAGTTAAAGTGCGTTTTTGACTACCATGCTTGATACCCACCCAAACAACAAAATTAAATGATAAAAATCTAGATAGAAAGTGTTTTGATTGGAGGTTTCTAAATTTGTTTTAGAAATAAATGCATTTTGGGGTTCAAATTCCTTTTTTTCAATTTTAAATTTATAAGGTAAATAAAAAATGCCAGTGAAAAAAATCACATAAAAAATAGGTATTTTTAGACAATTTGGATGAGGAAACGCTTATGATAGATATCTAGGCATCTAGAAATAAGGAAAGACAAAGTAAGCAATAAAATGAGGGAAAATCTTTTTAAGGTTTTCAGGGATCAAGAAAATATCAAAAAAGTCTCAAAAAAATTATGATGTCAAAAAGGTGCTAAAGAGTTGCTAAAACCCTATGAAGTTGTTAATTACCTATTGAAGGAATTGTCAATGAGACTTTTTAAACATCAGAATTTTCTGTAGGATCTTCTTAGCATTTTTTTTGGTCCCTTGACACTTTAAAGGAATTTCCCCAAAATTATTCAGGGATAGAAAATAAGTGTTTATCAAGTAGAAAAGAGAGTATTTGTCAATTGTAAAAAAACATAGGGGAGCTTTAAAGATTAAGCATCAACAATCTCATTATAATTTTATGAAAGGTAACTACCTCATTTCCTATATCATATACTATATACTGTTAGTTTCTCTTATTATCATTTTCTCACCATTTCTTATTATCTTTAAATCATGTACGTCCGAAAGATCACAATATTACTTTGACTTTTCTCTCATATTCCTAGTCGACGGTCTAGATGAACTCATAAGAAATAATGAGAAACAGAGATTATGTGAGGATCTCCTTCCTATTATATATGACACATATGTAATACCCTAAAATTTGAATTAGGGAAAATAACATAATTATCTTATTTTCTAAAGGAAAATTTCTTGGAAATTAGGAAAAATTAATAATGTGTCAGAAATGACCAAAATGCCCTTGTGGAGCATAAAGTGACTTAAGGAAATTATGAAAAATCCTTAGAGGCAATAAAATAATTATCAAAAATTAGAGAGTATGTTGCCTCTAGTTTAGGAATCTTTTGGCATTTATTTCCTTGGAAAATAGTGAGGGAAAAATTAAAAAGTATTACGGAATATCATTATTGACCCCGTGATTTTTAATATTTTATGTAAAGCATAAAATAACAATGTAAGTCCAATTGTTGTGAGGAAATAATTATTTCTAAATAAGAAAATTATCAACAATTAGTGGGGGATTAATTAAATAATTATTGGCTAATTACTTAAGCTTAAACAAAGGAAAATCCAAAGATAATTATGGAAAACCCTATAATTAGTGGTTTATGGCTAAAATTAGCATAAAGTATATTTGCTAATTATTGGAAAAATATTAAGAAAAATATATGAGATTAAGTAATTTTAAGCCTAAAAACAAGTATGCACCAATAGGGAAATTTTGTAAAAAATTATATAAAAATAATTATTAAATAATTATTTTATATAATATTAATTAATTAAAAACGAAAATTTAAAAAAAAAAAAAGAGGACCAGGTTGACCGAAATTTTGGGAGCTCAAATGGATAGGAATTGGTTTAAAAAAATATCATGATATTATGGTGGCAAGTTGAAATAAAATATTAATAAAAAGGAATATTCTATGGAATATTCTGTGAAAAAGCAAATAGGATAAATGACCACCGATAGAGATTAAATCCTATTTAGAAAACCATGAGCAAGGTTTCTAAGGTCAGAGTATTTTATAGACGAGTGAATTTTTATCTCGGAGTGGGCTGTCTCCGAAGTCATTTCCGAAACCAACGGAACAATAAGGGAATAAGACGAAAAGGACAAAGGAGCAGTTGAGGAAATGAAAACCTATAGAAAATAAATCCTAACTCAACATCTGGGGATGAGTT
The DNA here is from genome assembly GCA_025563575.1 of Acacia pycnantha. Classification (NCBI taxonomy): domain Eukaryota; kingdom Viridiplantae; phylum Streptophyta; class Magnoliopsida; order Fabales; family Fabaceae; genus Acacia; species Acacia pycnantha. The sequence goes on along the minus strand of JAMWYP010000002.1, from coordinate 1,421,561 downwards.
GGTAATCAACTGGACAATTTATGAATCAGTGAATTTTTGTCCAGTGATTGATGATTCCGGAAGTTCGTTCCGTAACCGACGCATTTTTCCGTAAATCTTCGACAGGACCGGAGAAGACCTGAGAGGGATAAAAAATTTAGTTAACCCAGACATTTCTAATGAGTAAGAAAATGTCTTCAAAGTTACTATTCCGAATTTTTGAGATTTTTCAAGATTACGCGATTCGGACATCGATCGGAGACTTTATCGGTAGAAGTCTTCTAGAATGTGGCAAGGTGGCATCTTCTAATTGGTTGTTTGACTTTGGGGAAGGGGAGAGCAGGTCGGCCAGCCCTTGTGTGGTTGAGATCATGCCATTTTGCAAAAGTGCAATCTGACGGTTGATATCCGGTATGAAAAAGGTGTGAATAGTAACCGATTTTTCCTATAAATACCCCTTGCCTTCATTTGAAAATTTCACACCAAACTCACAAGCTCAAGGCCGAATAGGGAGCAGCAAGGAGGAAGGAAGGAGTCCGGGGAATTTTGTAGCGAAGCTCTGAGTAAGTTTTTCGGTCCTTAGTCTTAAGCTTCCGTAGTTCTTTCGGTAGTTAGAGTAGAAATGTTAGATTAGTCTTTAATCTTCCAAGTATGATTAGATATCATATGTTAGGGTTATTTTAGTCATTAATTTCGAAATTCATGATGGGGTCAGAGTTATGGCAAAATTTTGGAAAGTTAGAGTCAAAGTAACGAAGTGCTGGCGAAATTCCACCGATTAGGGGCATCAGGGGCAAAATGGTCATTTATGCCTAAAATGCCTGTTATGATGTCAAATGTTAATAGAATGTGATATTATCCTTATAGGATATCTGTAATCACGAACCGCTGTCGTACCGCTGTCAAACGTACCGTTTTCCGTTTTCCGTCAGAAGTACTGATTACCGTCAACGAAGGTACGTTCGCGTACTGTAACACTAACTCTGATGTTTATGGTATGCATATATGTGGTATGTGTGGAGTATAGATTTTATACTGTTTGAATGCATATAGTGGTTAGAGGATATGTCTGTATGCTGGGGGCAATATGTCTGTATGCTGGGGGCAATATGTCTGCATGCTGGGGGGCAATACATATGCATGGGTTGTGATAGAGTGATTGTTTGTGCTGAGGATATTGTGAATGTCTGTGGTTTGTATGTGTATACATAAACATGAGGTTAACTGTTACCTGAGATCCGGTGCGCTGGATCTCAGCCCTTAACATAGTGTCAGGTTCCGGAGGACCGAGGACCGAGGAGAGAGACAAGAAGCCGCATAGAAGTTCCGGCTGAAGACTTCTTTTGTTGTTCCGGCTTTTGGTAAAAATAGTGAAGCAATGTAAAACTGGAATTTTATTATTAAAAATGGCTGAAATATAATCTAAGGCCCAAAGCCCAAATAAGTATAAAAGCCATTATTTATTAACTAAAGAGTCCTAAATTATTAATCAAGAGATAAAAAGAAGTGTATGAAATATTCAATTATCAAATTCCCCCAAGTGTTTAGGGTAAATAAGTGTATCACTCAAATTCTACTCAAGAAAATTGTTCTACCATAAGCTTGCTCAACTTCTACGTCTCCACTACTCATAACACATACATGCACAAATCAAGAGAGCTTGTTATTAAAGGTTGTAATGGGGCTAGGGTGAAGGAAGGTGTATGGAATGAGAGGCTAAGCACCAAAGAAATAAAAAAGAGCACTGATTTACACAATCATTCTCTCTATGTATGAAATTTTTTTTCTTATATATCTCCTTTCTTTCTATGTATTTTCTTTTCTTTCTTTCTTTTCATTCTCTTTTCTTTTTTTTTCTTTTCTTTCTTTATAATCACAATGACAAAATCAAATATCTCCCCCCACACTTAAACTGTTGCACTCCTGAGCAACCCCCACACTTAAACACAAAACCTAGGTGAAACCAATGCTCAATAAATTTCCAAGGTGCGGAATAAAATGATTTTACGCTTAGGCTTGTAATGTGGTTTAGAAAAGAATGAGTCAAAAAGGCACAAAGGGGCCAACAAAGGAAATTAATGCAAGGGAAAGCTATTTGGCCAAAGTGGGGAAATAAAAGAAAGAGAACAAGCTTCCATCATACTTGAGCACGTAAGTGAAAAATGTAGTTTCAAAAAGAAAAGGAGCAAGTTCTAGAGAACACAAATCAGGAGCAGATGCACACATGAAAGAACGAATGACAAAAGATGAATTCCATTCATGCAGGCCCAAAACCTCACAAGGTCAATACCAACTTAGGCAATCAACAACATCAGATCAACTACCAAGTCATGTAATCGAAGAGTCAAGAATTGTAGACCAAACAGAATGATCCATTAAAACCAAAATGTCCGCGTTCATAATATGTAGCAATCATAGAAAGAGAGACTGTATTTATTTATTTATTTATTTTTTGTGGAAACTTTGTGAAGCACTCCATACTTGCGTAACAAAGCACCCATGCTTCGATTGCAAAAATGGGAACCCTGGTCACTAATAATAACTCTAGGAATGCCAAACCTGCAGAAAATGTTAGACCTAACAAAGTCCACCACCACAGAAGAATCATTAGTCCGGGTGGCTTTCGCCTCAACCCATTTCGAAACATAATCAACAGCCAATAATATGTAAGTGTAACCATATGAAGTAGGAAATGGACCCATAAAATCAATACCCCAAACATCAAAGATCTCACAAAACAATATAGGGTTTTGGGGCATCTCATGCCTACGGGAAATACTCCCTGCCCTCTGACAGTTATCACATGACTTGCAAAACAAATGGGCATCATGAAACAGGGAAGGCCAAAATAAACCACTTTCTAGCACTTTCCTAGCAGTTCTTATGGGTCCAAAGTGGCCACCACAGGGAGAAGCATGAGCAAAATGCAATATAGAGTGAAACTCATGATCAGGCACACATCTCCTAACTACTTGGTCACTACAAAACTTCCACAAATAAGGGTCATCCCAAACATAATATTTAGACTCACTTTTCAATTTTTGGGTTTGGGCCCTAGTGGAGTCTACAGGAAAAACACTAGCTACCAAGTAGTTAACTAGATCAGCATACCATGGAAGCTTACCTTGCAGCTGTGGAAGCTGCTCATCAGGGAAATCATCCCGAATAGAAGAGGGGTGAGAGGGAGAATGGGTGATGCGACTCAAGTGGTCAGCTACCCGCTTTGCGCTCCACTTCGTCTCGAATCTCAACATCAAACTCTTGGAGCAATAACATTCATCGAATGAGTCGTGGCTTAGCATCCGCCTTTTCAACAAGAACTTTAAAGCAAGATAGTCGAGAAAACAATTACTCTACTAGCTAGCAGATATGACCTAAACTTATCAAAATCAAATACAATAGCCAACAACTCCTTTTCAGTGGTGGTGTAATTAGACTGAGCAGAATCCAAAGTCTTGGAAGCATATGCAATGACATGGGAGGCTCTATCAACCCGCTGTGCTAAGATAGCACCAACCGCATAGTTGGAAGCATCGCACATCAATTCAAACGGAAGGTACCAATCAAGGGGCTGGATCACTGGGGCTGTGGTAAGGCAACGCTTCAAGTGATCGAAGGCCGCCTTGCACGCATCATCAAAGACAAAGTCAGTGTCCTTATGCAGAAGGTTGAACAAGGGTCGAGCAGTCTTGCTGAAATCTCGAATGAAACATCGATAGAAACCTGCATGACCAAGGAAAGAGCGAACTTCCCGCACAAAAGCGGGGTAAGGCAAAGCAGTAATTACATCTATCTTAGTAGGGTCTACCTCAATCCCTTTCTTAGACACTATGTGTCCCAAGACTATACCTGACTCAACCATAAAATTAAATGACACTTTTCATAATCCAGCACAAGATTAGATTCAATGCACCTATGCAAGACTTTAGACAAATTAGCTAAGCATGCATCAAAATCAGACCCATATATAGTGAAATCATCCATAAAAACCTCCATGCAGTCCTTTAGGAACTCAGAGAAAATACTCACCATACAACGCTGAAAGGTGCCAGGTGCATTGCAGAGGCCAAAAGGCATCCTTCGGTAAGCATATGTCCCAAAGGGGCATGTGAAGGTCGTCTTCTCCTGATCCTCAGGAGCAATATGGATCCGGAAGTATCCGAGTAGCCATCTAGGAAGCGGTAATGAGACTTACCACCAATCGCTCTAACATCCGATCAATGAAAGGTAGAGGGTAATGATCCTTGCGAGTGGCTTGGTTGAGTCTCCTATAGCCAATGCAAACTCTCCAACTATTCTGAACTCGAGTAGGAATGAGCTCATTCTTCTGATTGGCTACCACAGTGACTCCGGATTTATTAGGAACCACCTGGACCGGGCTAACCCACTGGCTATCAGAAATAGGATAGATGATACCAGCTTGTAGAAGCTTAGTGACATCCTTCTTTACCACATCAAGGATAAGAGGATTAAGGCGTCTCTGAGGTTGCCTCACTGGCTTAGAGTCCTCTTCCAACAGAATTCGGTGCATACACATGGAAGGGCTGATGCCAACTATGTCAGCTAATGTCCACCCAATGGCTTTCTTGTTCACCCTTAATACACTTAGCAGCTTCTCTTCTTGATCAGGCATAAGATTATTTGCCACAATGACTGGAAACTGCTCATTCACCTCCAGAAATGCATACTTTAGATGGTCTGGAAGGGATTTCAACTCTAGTTTGGGCGGTTGCTCAGTGGAGGGAAGAAGCTTGGGTGGTTATTGCAACAATTCTGATGTCATCACACTGGAAATACCTGAAACCACATTCAAAGAAGCAGAAGAAGAACTGTGGCTATACAGCTCATTGTTAACATCAGAATTCAGCTTATCAAAATCAGAAGCAAGCTCATCAAAATCAGAATCAGGATGCACATCAGATTAGGATGAAGCTCAAATTCGAATCAACATCGAACCCACAAGTAATGCAGAATCACTAAACAAGTCAGAATCACCAAATAATGCAGCCTTAACCAAGTTAGTGCAAACAGAGCACCATTCATTATCAGCACATGCACAAATGGGAGAATCACTCACAGATGTAAAATCAGGATAATCAGCACACCAATCAGTAAGAACATCATCCACAGCGTCATCAATCACATCAATACAGAAAACATAATGCTCTTCCCTAGGATGTTTCATGGCATCAAAAATATTGAAATTCACAGATATATCACCAAACTCCATGGAAAGAGTACCAGAATGCACATCTATCTTAGTCCTAGCTGTTTTCATGAAAGGCCTCCCTAGAATGATTGGTGATCTACTAGTAGAAGACTTAGCCTCCATATCTAAGACATAGAAATCAGCAGGGAATATCAATTCATTAACTTTGACCAATACGTCTTCAACCAAGCCAGAAGGATGAGCATTACTCCTATTAGCTAACTGGACAACAACACCAGTAGGACGCAAGGGACCAAGACCAATAGATTTATAAAATGATGCAGCATGACATTAATAGAAGCACCTAAATCTAGCATGCAATCATCAAATCTATAATTACCAATAAGGCAAGGGATAGAAAATGTCCCTGGATCCTTGCATTTACGAGGCATGGTAGGCCGGATGAGTGCCGATACATTCCGGTTCAAACTCACTCGTTCATTCCCTTGATCGCCTCTTGTTGGTGGACAACTCCTTCGAAACTTGGCATATTTAGGAATTTGTTTGACTGCATCTAAGAGAGGAATGTTGATCTCTACTCTTCTGAATGTCTCAAGTATATCCTTCTCTTGTGCTTTTTCTGCCAACCTCTTGGATTGAATTGCTTTCTGAGGGAAAGGAAGAGGAATGAGAATGTCTTCCTCTTCACCTTGCGGTTGCATTGCCTTTTTATTTTTAGAGTCAATCTTCACAGTTTTTGATTCTCTTTCTGATGTGGAAGTCACATCTGCAGTTGGTTTAGGTTCCTCCAATTGTTTACCAGATCGAAGGGAGATAGCACTCACATTCCCCTTAGGATTAGGAATTATTTGTGAAGGAAGAGTGTTATTCCCCTGAGGTTGAAGCTGGTTCAATGATGTTGCCGTTGCTGTCTGTGTTTGCAAACTCGAATGGAAGTGTCGGTTCTTTGTTGGAACTGCATATTGGCTGTGACAAATTGCTTCATCATATCTTCAAGTGAGGAACCACTACCACCACCACCACTACTACTAGCCTGCTGTTGTGCCACCTGTGGAGGTGGACATATGGCTGGTCGAGGAGGTGGTGCTGGCAAAGGCAAAGGGGTGCAGAGGCTAGCTGCTGGAAATTCCGTGGTCCATCTGTCTCTGCTGGTAATTCCTGCACTCGCTTGGTATTGTGTGTCACTGCCAACTGCCTCACAAGGGAAGTGAGATCATCAAGTCTAGTCTCTAATCTCTCGAGAATCATCTTTGACTGGAGGTGCTTGAATATGGTAAATAGGAGTACTATTGGCTCTGGTGCCAAACTGCTGAGAGTTATCTGCCATAATGGATATCAAGTCTCGAGCTTCTTCAGGTGTCTTGTTACTCATAGCCCCACCGCTAGAAGCATCGACCAACCCTTTATCCATCGGCATTAGACCATAATAGAAACAGTTAATCAAGTCTTTTTCAGATATCTGATGGTGTGGACAGCTTGCACATAACCTTTTGAACCTCTCTCAATACTCATGCATAGTCTCCCCAGTGACTTGTTTAATGTTGTCAATTTCCTTCTTAATCGCAGTTGCTCTTGAAGAAGGGAAATATTTCTCTAGAAATAACCTCTGAATATCAGTCCAGCTCCCAATAGATGAGGGCTGAAGGTACAACAACCAATCCTTGGATCCACTGTCCAATGAGAAAGGAAAAGCTCTCAGCTTGATATGATCTTCATCAATGGCATGTGGTTTCATTGTGCTGCACACTACATGGAATTCCTTCAAATGCTTAATGGGGCACTCACCTGCAAGACCATGAAACTTAGGCAACAAGTGTATTAGACCAGATTTAAGCTCAAAGTTAGCAGCAAGGTTAGGATATTGGACGCACAAAGGTTGATAATTAACATCAGGTGTAGCCAATTCCTTTAAAGTATGACGATCTGCCTGTTCTTCTGCCATAATGTCTGAGTTAGCAAAATTGCTACTAGAATAAGTGAAAACAACAAGACTATCAGAAATACTATCAGAAGCACAATCAGAAAGATCAACGGAATGGACACAATCAGAATGGTCAGGATCAGACTCCAATTGAGTCTCCAGTTCAGTATTAATCTTATGAATTAGCCTAACAACTCTTCTAGCAGTAAGAATTGTTCTTTCTATTTCAGGATCAAATGACAACAAATCTTCTGGATTAGTAGTATTCCTGGTACTCATGCAGCATACACACAGAATTATGAAACTGCCACCAAAAGTGGTAAAAAGCAGAATCTCAGAATTACGAAAATGCCACAAGAAGTGGTAAAAAATAGAAAAACCCTAAGAGAACACAAAAACAAAACACAAAAGCAAAAACCTATGTTAGAAATTGACCAAAACAAGTCCAGAAACGCTATCAAATGATTTTTAAAATTTTTGGGACTTGGACAGGGAAACTCCTAGACTATTGGGGGACAAATAAAAAAATAAAAAAAAATGGAAAAAAATAAAAATAAAATAAAAATAAATAAATAAAAAATAACAGCCCAATCGAGTAAGTCAAACAATTGAAATACCCGATATATCCTGCCGAGACTCAAAAATAAAAAAAAAATAAAAATAAAACTACTTTACTGTCAGTAATCAGACCGATGCAAATTCCCCGGCAACGGCGCCAATTTTTGGATAGAGATTTGCCATGTCTCCCAAAATAACCAGATTCAGTAAAAGATTTGCAGTAATAGGGAACCTGGATCGTTTTCCCAACGAACTTGCAGCGGGTTTGATAGGAATAACAAATAAACAGCTTGATAAAAATGGGGTTTTGATTCAAACAGATTTAAAAAGAAAATAAATCGAAACAAAACGAAATATGCGTAAATGCATTAAAAACGATCAACCCAACGTTTAGATTCCAGAAACTTTCGTCATTGAACGAAATATAACTAACTCACGTTTGGTTCTGGATGAACCGAAATCTCTGCATTCATCCAGAGAATCCCTCGACTAGACGATCTCCTAACATATGTCCGAACAGTGGCGTCTCACTGTGCAATCGCACAGCAACACTGTAACCTAGTTCGAACTCAATCATTGGGATGAACCAAACCGAATATTAAATCTAATATTCGGACTATTTCCAGAAATCGAATCCGATAAGATGAAAATAGAATCGAGTAAAGTTACCGATTAAGCACGAGTCCTCTGGACGAATCATGAAATCCTCAACGTTAGGTTAATCACAGAAGTTTAGCCGAGCATGACTGGGAAAAACGAAGAATAGACGAAGAACGCGAAGAACATTGCAGAGAAAATAGAACTTCTGTATTTAATCCTAAACCTTCAAAAACGTGAATGAATGAATGAATGAATGTGTTTGTGACTGCCATCTAACTTAAAGTTAACCTAAAAACGAAATGGGCTCTAATTGTTCAACTCAAAACAGAAATAAAATAAAAGTGGGCTTTAATTACAAAATTCGAGCCCAAATAAAATTCAGAAATATAGATCTGACTTCGGCTCCAAAATCGACTGCCCTCTTGTCTGAATTTGCTCTTCATGTCTTCATAAAAATTGTAGCTCTCTAAATCATCTGAAACATGAGACAAAAATGAGGCAAATCCGATGTCTGGTTCAAGAGTTATGGTAAAAATAGTGAAGCAATGTAAAACTGAAATTTTATTATTAAAAATGGCTAAAATATAATCTAAGGCCCAAAGCCCAAATAAGTATAAAAACCATTAATTATTAACTAAAGAGTCCTAAATTATTAATCAAGAGATAAAAAGAAGTGTATGAAATATTCAATTATCAGGAAGCCTTTTGTACTTCACTTTTGAAACACTCGGTTACTGTACCGCTGTTGTAAATAGCCAGCCAGACTTACGGCACTTTATATATACATATCAGTTACTCAATTGCTCCGTTGCTCTACTCTGATGATTTTGAAATGATGTTTTGAAAAAAAAAAAATTATACTGCTTTTGAAAAACGGGATGTTACAACATATATTTATATTCATATAGAATCCTTGAAAAAAAAAGTTTTCTTCATAAAAAAAAAAAAAGACTTGTTATCTTTTAGGATCTGATACTACACTATTGCTAGAAATTTTAGGGGAACAACTATATTTTAATTAATTAAAAAGTGAAGAGAATTTTTCATCGTTACCCATTGAAATCTTTTTGTCAATTCTCCTTTTTAAATATAGGCTATTACAATTTCTTTAAGATTTTTCAGCTAAGCAGTCACAATTGTTTTTCGTCTTTTCTTCACTCATTGCTTGTAGGTGTGTACAGTGGCGGACTCAGGATTTTAGATTTATGGGTGCACAATTAGTGGTGGAATTCGGGGATTCGGGGGCAGCGCCCCCGAAATTTTTTTTTAAGGAAAGTTTTAAACGCATTAAAAAAACAAAAGAATATAAACAATAAAATAAAATAAAACTTCAACTTAACATAGAAAAATAATAATTAAGAGTTAACTAAATTAACATTCAAAGGATGAAAAGACAGTATTTGTAATCAACAAATTATGGATAAGTAAATTAAAAAACAAAAGAATATAAACAATAAAAGAAAAGAAAACTTCAACTTAACATAGAAAAATAATAATTGAGATTCAACTAAATTAACATTCAAAGGATGAAAAGACAGTATTTGTAATTAATAAATTGTGGATAAGTAAACTAAATGAAATGTGTCTTTTTATATTTTTTTGCGTCTCCTTCTATCAATGAAAACTTGCTAGCTCAACTGGCTGAGTACGTTCTATTAGGATGTAGCTCACCCACACGTTGCTGAACAATATGAAAGGGACGCACAAAGAATCGAACACGGGTGGATACATAAACCATACAGACTCTTTACCATCTAAGCCACCTATGTAAGTTGTCATGTATTCCCTTCAATATATATATATTATCAAAGATTTAATGTTTGCACTTGCCCACACTGGCCCCAGTGTGGGTCCGCCACTGGGTGTGTACAAACTCTGAGATCGGACCAGGATCCTCCAATCCTGGTTCCTGGTCTTAGTAGTATTGAAACAAGACTAGGGAATCTCGGTTTATTTTTTTAAAAAAAATAATAAACTTAAAAATATTATTATATTATTTAAATTATTCATATTTAATTTCTTAAATTGATCATTTAACAACTAATAGAGTCAAAATAATTATATAAATCAATTTAGAGTTGAAGAATATCATTTTATTTTTATTTTTATTCTATTTGCTATTGTCTTTATACAGTATATAGTTATGATTAATATCACAATTTATGTGGTTTAACTCTAGCTAAAAATGTAATACACATCTTATTAAAAGATAACTTAATTTATGAGGTAAAATATAAAAAAAAAAAAAAGGATAATTTAAATTGTGAGATAAAAAATTTAAAAAAAAATAGGACTGGGATCTCAAGGTTGATCCCGATTCTCATCCTAGTCCTGGGTGGTCCCGATCCTCAATGGGACGAGAGATTTTAGGAACCAAATATCTGAGACTGGACTAGGTCGACTGGACCAGGATACTTTAAACTACCCTTATTACTTTTTAATTGTCCGTCTCGTCCTTCTCTCTCCGGTTCCTCCTTGTACAGGACTAGCATGGTGCCAATTGCGCCATCTCTGATTAGCGCATCTATACTCTAGTCCTGCTAATTCTCACACCACATCCTCACTTAGCCAACATTACTTCATTAAATTTAAGTTCCTGCTATCTCTCAGTAGTCCCCTTTTTCTTAAACTCTGATTTTTTTTTTTTTTGGTTAAGGGTATAATCTCTTTTAAAATTTAGAGCAGTAAAGGGTTTTCGCCTCTCAAATAAGTGTGTTTTCCAAAATTTGAACCTGTATTATCCTCCTTACTGGGTGCAGTGGCGGAACCAGAAATTTTTTTTAGCAATAAACATATTAAACTATCATCTTTTGTTCTGATTATAAGACATCAACTAACAAATGCATTTGGTCCTTTTTATAAGTCACTTGTTTGTTTCTAAATAGCATTAATTTTTTTTTTTCATGTATATCCATAATTAGAAAGGTAGTGAACTCTTTCTCTTTCGAGCAAAAAAGAGAGAGTAATAATCAATATGATATTAGAGTTTAGTGTAATTAAATAAGCATAATATTGAAAATTACTTATATTTTAGGACAAATTTAGTGACTTTAACTGTTTTTATTGACTTGTGAGAATTGTTTGTTGGTGTCTTATAATAAGAACCAGAGGAAATATTTACTAAATAGTATCTGTAATACCCGGATATTTATCTGGAATATTATAAATAAAAGTTGGATATTTCTGATAAGTGAAATTTCAATCTCCGGTCTTGTATAAATACAGTCTATTTTCTAAGTAGAATTTCTGTAAGAAATTAGGGAGTTTAAGGGCCAAAGTGCCAAAATGACCAAAATGCCCCTAGAAAGGGTAATTAACTTAGAAAATTTATGGAAAAATCCTAAAAGACAGTTAAATGACCAAGTGAGATAGGAGAGTATATAATCTCTAATTATTGTAATTTTATGAATTATGAAATTGGAGAAATTGTTGGAAAAATACTCAAAAAGAAGTAAAAGACCAAAATACCCTTGTAATTATGGAATAATGCAAGAGGCATGAAAATACTAATGTTAATACAAGTGTATGAAGGTAATAAGGCATAGTAATTAAGAAAATTATCAACAGGTGATAATGAAGTAATTAAGTAATATTGGGCTAATTACTTAAGCATAAGCTAAGGAAATTCAAGTAATAATTATGTGAGGCTCAAAAATTAGTGGAAATTAGTTGAATATTAGTAAAAATGTATTTACTAATTAATTGGAAATTTTTATGAAAAATAGTTGGGTTTAGGTATTTTTAAGCCTAAATACAAGAATGGACCAATTAGAGAATTTTGGGGAATTTTTAATAAAAATTGAATTAAGTAATTAATTAAATAATTAAATAATTCATGAAAAAGATTTACAAATCCAAAAAAAGTGCCCAGCCGAAATATGACCAAAAAATGAAGATAAGAGTGAAAATTTTAATATCATGATATTTATTCAATTTAAGCACATGTGTTATATTATTTAATAATATAATTAAAGTGCATGAATAGTAATATATAAATTAGGAAACGGACCCTATCTAGAGATCTAGGAATAGGAATTCCAAAGTCAAGGTAGATTATTGATCAGTGGAATTTTATCTTCCGTTAAACTCTCCCGGAAGTTAATTCTGAAGCCAATAGGGCTTTTTCCTAATAAGACGAAATAGGGAAATTCTGAAAAAAGGGCAGATAGCCAGGTTGGAAGTAAAGACTTTAAAATTAGAGTTGTGACAACTGAGAAAGAATTGGGAAATTTTATGGACATATTTGAAATCAGTGCCTCTATGACTATAAGCTGGAACTTCCGGATTTTCGTTTCGAAACCGGACATGTTCGGACGCGTTTTTCGAGAAACTTCGGCTGAACACGGAATGCCCTGTATGGAATCAAGGTTTAGATTAGAATAGACATTTCTAGTAAGTAAGAGGAGATCTTCAAAGTTAGTTAACCATAATTTTGAGATTTCTCCGAAAGTACGCGATTCGGACACCGATCGGAAACTTATCGGTAAGACAGCTTCTTGAGGAAGTAAGTGACATCATCAAAGTACATGGATGACATCATGGGGATGATGTCATATGGAGGAAAGAGAAAGGGTTGGATGGCCAAGATTGTGCCACCTAATCTGTGTGCGATTCGATCACGGAATTCATTTGGTAAAGTGTGAATAGTAGCACAAAATCCTCTATAAATAGGACCTTGCTCCTTTGGAAATTTCACACCACTTCCTTTGAGCAAAAACCGAAAATAGAGAGAGAAAGAAGAGAGAGGAGCTCTGGGGAAATCTGTAGCAAAGCTCTGGGTAAGTTTTCCGGTACCGAGCTTTAAGCTTTCATAGTTCTTTTAATAGTTAGTAATGCTAGAGTAGTCTTTATTTTTATGATTGGATATCATATGGGAGGGATATTTTAGTCTTTATTTTCGAAAATCATGATGGCGTCGAAGTTCTGGCAAAATTTTGGGAAGAAAATAGCCTATGTAGCGAAGCGCTGGCGAAATTCCGCCGATTAGGGGTAGAAGGGCAAAATGGTAATTTTTACCTAAAATGCCAGTTATAGTGTCAAATCACTAATAAAGGTGATATTATTCTTATAGGATATCAGAATCTCTCGATTTGCTGCCGTCACGCCGTCCGACGAACCGTTTGAAGTTCACATTTTCCGTAGAAAGTACGTTTCACGGTAGTACCTAACGTTGCCAACGAAGGTATGGACGCGTACTGTAACACTAATCTTGTGCTTCTTAAATGCATATATGTCAAGGATATGTCGTAGACCGTTATACAGACAGTTTTACACGGGTTATGTCATGGTAATGCCGTTATGTTTTCCTAGCGCTGAGGACACGAGTGTTTATCGTGGCACTGGTGAATAGTGCAGGCTGTTGTTGTTATTTACCTTATGGGGCTTTACATATTGCTCTGTGCTTATGTTTTGTCGGCATAATGATCATGCATCTCTAGTATGCTTATGATATATTGTTGTATTAGCTCTAGAATATCTCGTTGGCCATATCTTGTGTTGTTTGGGTATGAGGTTAACCGTTACCCGAGATTCAATGCGTTGAATTGAATCTCACCGTAGCTTCGTGGTCGGGAGGACCACGGTTCGTGGATAGAGGCAAGTACCGGAGTAGGCGTGCACCAAGACTATATCTATCTTATCGTATTCTCGTTATTACACTATTTCCTTTCTAAACCTTAGGATTACTGTAATCACTACAATGTTACACAATGGTTGATGTTTTGGCTAAGAATCCAATTACTCTTTCGCTCTATTGCTCTACTCTGATTGTTTGTTTGAAAAAAAAAAAAATTTCCGCATTTCAAACTTGGGATGTTACAGTATCACATAACCTTGAAAATCAAATAAATAATAACCGATAATTATAAATCAAAACAATATATAAGATTATATTAACCTTTTTGGTAGGTATCCTAAACAAGAATTTTACTTTCCTCTCACTGTCCAATAAGTAATGAACCAAACATTATTCTTACAGAAAAGATAAAAAATTAGCTGGGGCCAAATTATTGGCCAAATAAAATATCATATAATAAATACATATATATACTAACAAATTTTATAAGATCAGTCGGGGCCAGCTGGGGCCTTTTCCGCCCCTGACTGGGTGAGACCGCTTACCACATCAACTAATATCTTGTTGTTTTTCATAAATATAAGTTGGTTTTTTTTTTTTGTATTTTTTCTCCAAATTAATTTGTCTTACTTATAAATTGATATATAATTTAATAATACACAACATATGATATAATTAAATAACTTATTTAATTTTCTTAATATCTCTAACAAAATTAACTAGGCATTATATTTAGGATCAAAGGTAATAAGTAAAAGGACCACGAGCTTTTATTTTGGGAAGAATTAACCAAGCAAGAGAAAATACGACCAAATGGTTTTTGAAAATCTCAAATTTACAATGAAGTCCCGTGAGACATTTTTGCAATATATTTCAATTGTCAAAAGTCACAAATACCCCCATTGAATAAATTGAGAGAGGGTTCCCAAACCCAATTCATCTTCTCTCTCCTCCCACTTCTTCTTCTTTGTGCCATAGCCTTAGGTATTAGTTAGGACCTCAAGCAAGATGGACAAATCCGACGATGCAGGGTCCTTAGCTGGTTATTGGACTAGAGATGAGATGGACATGAAAATGGTGGTAAGGCATAGAAGTTAAAGGAGATTGTGGAAGCCATCAAAAAGAACTTCGACAAGGTAGCGACGACAAGAGATCAGATATCAGAGTTTCTTGATATAAGTAAAGCACAGATTGATCAGAGTTTCAAGCAATTGAGGAAGTTTTCAAATGTTGAGAAATTTTCAAATTTGGGCTATTTAGTATACTTCCTTCACTTTAAATACAAGTATTTTTTACACATATTTTGCCTCAATTTTCTAGCATTTGCTTGGTTGCTTGAAGTTTTACACAAATCTGTTGGATTGATATTATGTTGTTATTATTTATTCCAATTTTAACAAGTGAGGGTTTTGATTTACGAAAATTGTGTGTCATTTAGGGGCGGAGGTAGGGGTGCTAGGGGTGGCCCCCTAAAATTACAAAATCTAACCCAGATTTTTAGAAATTATATTTCAGCCTTATACAAATTTAAATATTTTCATTTTAGTCCCTAGTATTTGTTTCGTGAAGGGACTAAAAGGAAGATATTGAAACGTTTTTGGGGTTTAAATATAATTTCATGAACATTTGGGTTCTATTCTGTAATATTCACCCCCCAATTACAATTTCTAGCTCCGCCTCTGGTGTCATTCAAGCAATATTTCAAGCTATGTTTTTGGTTATATTATGCTCTGTTTATACATTAAAAGTGGAAATTAACGAATATGGTGTGAAAATTTTGTACTTGTAACTCCTAGTGTATGAAGTCAGAATGTGATGTTAATAGGAGCAACAATAGTTGTTGATATAGGTGGTAAAGCTAGTAGTGACAACTGTATTGTGCAGGTTGACAGTGGTAATGGCTAGTATACATCTGAGAAAAATCACCTATGTTTATTACATATAAGGGGACGATTTGTAATTAGTGAAGTTGCTGATATAACATATGTTGGGGGTACAATGAAATCAAAAACCATTAAGAAATACACAATTTATGAAGAGCTCAAAATAATGATATTATCGACTGTGGGAAAAGAGAGTAACAGAGTTGTTATGAAGTTCACATTGACATTTGATATAACTACATTCATCGATCTTTTAGATGATGAAATACCTGCATTATCAAGATGTAAATGAAAGTTGTATATAAGTTTGTATTATGATGTAAATGAAGTTGTTCATGGATGGACAAGAACTTATCAAAATAAGCACACGAACTTGTCAATAGATACCCATAGACTTATTTGTGTGACCCCTACACTTATTAGTATATATTCAGATATGTTTACATAATGTGGTCAAACTACTATCAAGTTAGGAACAAGTTGCAATTTAATATTAGTGTGACATATTTATAAACTACATTTGTTATTATAATTTCATATTAATTATGTGGACATATTATTTGGACAAACAAAAGAGTTGCCACTGCTAGCTGCCTCACTTGTCAATGTAAGCACAGACTTGTTAATGGACGCCCATTGACGATTTGTCATTGCAATCTCATACACTTGTTTATATAGCAAAATTCAGTTTATAAACTACATTTGTTATTATAATTTCATATTAATTTTGTGGACATATTATTTAGACAAACAAAAGAGTTGTCACTGCCAGCTGCCTCACTTATTAATGTACCTACATTGATTTGTTAATGGATGTCCATTGACTTGTTAGTGCAATCTCATGCACTTGTTTATATAGCAAAATTCAATTTATAAACTACATTTGTTATTACAATTTCATATTAATTATGTCAACATATTATTTGGACAAACAAAAGTGTTGTCACTGTCAACTTCTTCACTTATCAATGTAGGCACATAGGCTTGTTAGTACAATCTCATGCACTTGTTTAAGGATAAATTAGTAAATAAATTTTAATTTAAAAATATATTTTTAGAATTTTGTAGAATATTCTTAACAAAGTTAACAGTTTAGATTGAAGTATATATTGTCAAAATAGATGGAAAGTCTATATAATTAAAACAAAATAGAATGATGATTAGAATATTTTACTCTTTTATAAGCAAAAGGAGTGATTCCCGCAAGCATAGATTACAGTAAGAGTAAAAAGCAACGTACTAAAAGTCAAACTGGTCACTGAACCGGTTAAAACAAAGGGTCAAGAGTCAGTAGGTTATATCTAGATCGACTCGGCTCAAACTGTTAATAGTTAAATTAATATAATTTTGTTAAAATATGTACGAGTATTTATATTTTAATTAGAAATTTATGTTTTTAATAAAAGTAATACTTAAAAATATTATATTTAACAAAGAAAGTAATACCCACACATATAGGATTATTTTGTAATTTTTGGGTGAAAAGAAGACCACCCATATGAAACAAGCTTTGGCAACGTAAATGGTTTTCTCTAACTCTCCAAGAAACGTGTTATGTCATAGATAAAGTCAAGCATTTCTTTTCATTTGTAGTTTGAATCTCTCTTCTCTAGCCTCTCTCTTTTTTTTCAGTTGGTTTCTCTTTCTTTCACCTAGAAGCTTTGAAGAACAACCATGGAGTTCTCCCTCTCTTGAATCATCTTTTACCTTTCTTCCCTACTTTACAGTAAGTTTTTTTATAGCTATTTTTCTTCTCTTCATCCTCTCCTTTATCGTTCTTCCTCCTAGAACTTTCTTATTCTTCTTCTTCCGACAGTTTGAGTTTTGTTTAGCAGAGTATAAAGGCGACCCAGGTAATACACCTAACTCGGCAGGTTACCCAAGGTACCCCTGGGTTTCCCCAGGTCATGTTGGGTCGCGAGGAGTCACTATCCTCCCAGGTTGGCTGCTTGCCAGATTGGCTACACGTCCTGGTTGTTGTGTTCCGGTTTGACCCGCCTGATTTGATCCAGATCTTACTACCATGGTAAAAAGGAAGCCCATCCTAACTAAGTTGCTACATACAAGTGCCGGTTTTGATTAGCGGCAGAAGCTATTTTTCCAACATGATTTACAGTCTACAATCTAAGTTTGTGAAATGAGTTTTGTCTCGATTTACGTGAATGCAATTTTCTAATGCCAACTCAAGATGGCCTAAAACGTTAAGAATTTGAGCCCAATCACTTGTTTAAGTGATGAGAATCACTTGCATTTATGTCGAGTTAATTGATTTTAATAAATACTCCCTCCGGTCCTAATTATAAGACAACATTTGAGAGTTGGTTTTGGTCCTAATTATAGGACAACATTCTAATAATTGTCATTTTTTCCTAAAATACCCCTATTTTATTCTCTCAAGTATGCTTGATTTTTTGTGAGTATATGTATGCGGACGCGTATACTATTCCAGTCAACGAAACTTTTAGATATATGTGTGTGTGTGTGAGTGTGTGTATCTATGTATGTATATATGTGTGTGTCTACACACAAATATCTATAGACACTATAGACACACACACATATATGTGTGTGTCTACATATATGTATGTATGTATGTATATATATGTGTGTGTCTACACACATATATTTTGTGTGTTTATGCACACATATATGTGTGTGTCTACGTATATGTATATATGTATATGTGTGTGTGTCTACACACATATATTTTGTTTGTGTGTGTGTCTATACACAAATATATATGTGTGTGTGTGTACACAAATATATATAGACACCCACCCACCCACACACACATATATATATGTGGGTGTGTGTGTACATATATGTATATTTGTGTGTGTTTATCTATATGTACATACGCGCGCGCGCGCACACACACATATATATATAGTAAGATCATTATTTCAATTAGATAGCATGTGGAAAAAAAATTAGGTTGGAGAGGCATGTGCTAGGAGCTATTGATTTACTTTTATTTAGGTCATTTTAAATTTATATAAGGACATTTTAGGAAAATGAGTAAAATTAATTAATTTAATTTCTTTCCTTAATCTCCCCCAAAATCGGTTAAATATATCTTATAATTAGGACAGGAGGGAGTAGAACTTTTGACCCTTTTCCCTACATTTCATCCCACTTTTGTTTTGTTATTGCACAACGAGGCAAAAGCCTAAAACAAAATTACATCATGCTAACTGATCGTAGGCAAACTTCGCCCATCATATCCCTATTCATTTCGTTTGTTAAACTTTCAGGAGGTTCTCTTGCAGTTGAACGAATGAAAATAGTTTGAAGGAAGCTCCATTTTGTAAGTCTGCAAATTTATTTCCTTCTTTGAGGTATATGCTCATAGTAGAATCTTGCTTTCCACCTTCTTCATTACAAATCAAAATCTTGAAATCGTTTTGTTTTGATCTTAAAAAAAAAAAAAAAAAAAAAATTTTGATCTTTGAACTAAAAGATTATTTTAATTAACAACAAAATTTAACTAAACACCTCCAAATACCATAACCGTGACGTTGATTTAGTGGAAGAAAAAATCCATCTAAATCCAATTAAAACACCAAAATCTAAAATTAGAACTGCATTTTTAACAAATTCGCTTCTTGGTCTAATTAGAGATTTTTTAATATTATTAAAAGACCATAATACCCCTCTAATTAAAATAATGACTAACCATCCCTATCATATCCAAAATCAGTTTTGTATGCTTACATATCTAACTCATAGAGCCAGATGCTATAATAACAAACAGATTCAGATATTCAAAATGAATTATTCAAATAACCATTTATATAGAAGTCAATCAGTAGAGTACTAGTGTCTATAAACACACACAAGCTGTTAAATTCTAAGTATCAAACTCAATTTTCAAATAGTAGCTAGGCGCAAAGAAGATAGAGATTATCTAGGTGTTCTACGCAAGCTATATATGAAAGGAACAACGGAACATGGAAATTACATATTCAGATATGAAATCACAATTTGTTCGATCTGTCGCAAGAAGACACTTAGACTTAGATTACCGTAATGATGGACTTCCACAGTCTAAGACTGATGAAGTCCTCCGAATCTAATTTACTACCTCCGGTCTTAATTATAAGAACTAGTTGACTTTCTTTGGAGAGATTAAGGAAGCAAAATAAGTTACTTAATCATTTTATATGCTGTGTATCCCTTAGATTATATATTAGTTTATTGGTTAAACTAATTAGTTTGAAGAAAAAAATAAAAATAAAAATACTCTAAAGTAATTTAATTAGCTTCATTAATCTCTCTAAAAAAGTCAACTAACTCTTATAATTAAGACCGGAGGGAGTATTTGATAAACAAATTAGACATTACAGCATGCATCATTTCAATTAGAGAGTCATTATGATCTTTTATTTTAATAACATTCAAAAATTCCTAACTAGACCAATATATCTAATTAAGGATTTGTTAGAAGGGAAAGTCTAAATCTAGATTTCTTTATTTAAACTGGATTTAATTGGAATTTTCCCTTGGTAAAATGTTTTCATTTTTATTTGTTTGTATCCGTTCCAACTTTGAGTTAAGATATTTGAAGCTTGGGCCGCACCAAATTTAAATTAAATATTATATATATTCAAAATGTTCCAACTTTCATGTGTGTGTATATATATTATTTTACAATATTTTTTCTTAAAATGAATTAAATTTATAAATTTACATTTATATTGAGTTAAATAAAATTGAAATTTAAAAATAAAAATAAAAATAAAAATAAGAACACCACTTGTTATCTATCTAGGAAATCACTTGTTACATTGGCAAAAAGAAGAAGAAAATCACTTGTTACCATCGTAGTAAACCACATGTAACATTTTGAAAAAGATTATCATTCTATAAATATAATAGAAGATATGTGAATAGCAAGAGAAGACATAATAATGATAAAACATGATCGTAAATTTAAATAGAAAAGTGATTCTACATTACAGAACACCATAAATTTGCCCTCGATCGTCCTAGAAAACTGTATCTTCATGATCAACCAATTTAAGTATATAATCTTGCAATTTATTTTTCTCATACATTCCGTGGAAGAATATCATCCAAAATTAGTTGTCTGGTAAAAACTTTAAACTTATGTTTTTTAATCCTATCATCATGGTATTAAATCCTGTACTAGATTGGACGGTTGACGGGGCCAAAAAAATAAAGAAGCAAAACAAAAGGAAATGAGTACTATTGAAGAAAACAAATATAAGAGTAGCTTTGTTATTGATCTTTGTTGAATACAAGATAGCAATTGAAAGCAAAATTGAAGAGATTGGATTGTGTGGAGTATAATTTGAAGAAATAAGTGAAAGGGAGTAGAGTAGATAGTGTTGACTGTGTTGTATGCGCTCAGTGTACATGGCAGCCTTTATTTATAGCATTGGACTGACCAAGCGGCCGGGTAGGTTTGTTACGTTTTTTGCGGCCTCCAGTAGATTCAGCGAATAGTACAGTTGTTGGATTCGTTCAACGCAAAGGTCCATAGAGCTCACTTTGTGGCCCACAATTATACGCTATTGCTCCAGGTTTAATACTATGGGATAAATACCATCACTCTGGTCCTATTTATACATCCCTTTTGATCAAAAAAATTGGTCCTATTTATAAGTCCCTTTTAACCAAATAAATGAGATTGTGACAATTTTACATATATTTGTTGTACCCTAAAGACAGAGAGAGAAGAAAGAGTAGAAAAATACTTATTCATAAATGAAACTAAAGTTGAAAATTTGCTCCATAATCATTGAGATACCTACTGAGGGTGGAATATCACCTAGAGGGGGTAAATAGGTGGTCTTGATAAACTTTTCTGGGATTCACTTTATAAAATAAAATACTGGAGTAAAGGAAGAGAGATGAACACAAGAAAACTTATACTGGTTCGGTCTAAATCTTCGACCTACGTCCAGTCCTCAAGTACACCTTGAGTTTTCCACTAGCTCTTTAAAGCACTCATACAATTACCCACTATGTAACTTAGGTTGATCCTTTCACTCTCGGACTCACTCCCCCTTACAAGTTGTAATTGTACACCCTTACTTAAGGTTCCACAACCTCAAGTTCAAACAACAGAAATAATGAAGGTGTTTGACTACTCCTCACGAGTGTATAAAGTATGAACACTGAAGTACAATATGTAATGAGATTCTCAAGATAATTGTAGTAATAAGAAAAGATGTATGTCTCGTATTCTCTTGAGTTGTTTGTTCGATTGAATCAAATATCTCTTTATAATGTTCATGATTCTTGACGTTCGGTGTTTGAGAAGATATCCGTTGGGTCGTACTGTTTCTTGGATTTCCGATGATTGCTCTGTATTGAAGATTATGACCGTTGCATCATTTATTGTCTTCCCTTTATTTGTTCATTGAATCATCTTGAGAAATGGCTACATCAATTGTTTCCATATGAAGAAATTCATCTTTCTTGGTTTCCCCTCTGTTGACGCGTGAAGTATAATGTTCTGATTTTCCGTTTCGTCAATCAGTGGTTGATTCCTGAAACTCACTTAAGTAGAATGATTAGTAAATGGAAATTAATGAGTTTGAATATGATTAGCAATAATGGTGATTCAATAATAGTATAGAAACAAATCAATCAGAGATAGTGCATCGTGATTCAGTTTCTAACGACCTTGCTCGAGCAATGTGTTTTTAGATGCTCGGGCAAGCCTTAAGAAAAGCAGTCTTTTTCGCTGATGCTCGGGCAGGCTATTCACTTTGCTCGGGCATGGTGCTCGAGCAAGGTTTACTCGGGTGCTTGAGCAAGCCTCAGAGAAATTGGTTTTTCTCGCTGCTGCTCGGGTAGACTCTCATGATGTGCTCGAGCAAGCCTCAGACAGAGGCAAAAATCAGGGATGTTTCGATGCTGCTCGAGCAAACAATATATGTTGCTTGGGCATGGTGCTCGAGCAGGGATAAAGAAACTGCTCGGGCAGACGACATATAGTGGTGTCTTAAGAGGGCTTGAGTAATGTTGCTCGAGCAAGGATTTGTCTTTGCTCGGGCATGGTGCTCGAGCATGTCTGAATGCATGCTCGGGCAGACAACATTTTATGGCGAATTTGGGAGGTTGCTCGGGCAACCTTTTTACTGTTGCTCGAGCATGGTGCTCGAGCAAGCTTCTTCTGGTGCTCGAGCAAGCTTTTTGTTTTGCAATAACTTTGCTTCTGCCTCGTCTTTGCTCGAGCAAGGGATTTCTCCTGCTCGAGCATAATTGCCCATTTTGCGTTTTAAATGAGTACTGATACGATGTTGCTCAGGCAAAGCATAGGTGCTGCTCGGGCAAGGTTCTCATAACTTAGCTTCTCATCCTTGAATCCCGATGATGCTTGGGCAACATCTTTGTCCTGTTCGAGCATGCTTTGAGCCACATGATTTCACTCAATTTAATAACTCATAATTTGTAATCATCAAAACATGAGAGCTAACATTCTCCCCCTTTTTGATGATGACAATTCTTAAGAATTTGTGTTTCGAGAGGAGTTTTATGAGTTGATTGGATTGAGAGAAATATGGGAATGAAATGATTTATATGCAGAGAAGCCAAAAGAACATTTTTCATTAATCATTGCAATTGAGTATAGAGTTCATAATTGACAAAATAAAAGCTCAAAATAAGAACTACTAAGAACCACACAAAGCAACATAAAACACAAATACAAATGCAAATTCTAGGACCCTATCTATTCTCCCCCTTTGTCATCAGGAAAAAGAGGGGCCTGATCAGAAGGAGGGGCCGGAGCAGAAGGAGAAGGAAAGTCAGAAGATGAGGTAGATGGAAGAGGGACAATAGAGGGATCGATAGGATGCCTTGGAATGATATGGGAGCCAGAGGGTATGAAATTTTGGACAAAGGCATCCAATGTGGCATCCAATCTAGAAATCTGCCTCTGCTGGCGATCGGCTGTCTCCTGGACTTGTCGCTTCAGTTCCTGTTGTTCCTCATAAAGGACTGCATAGCTGGACTCTAAGTCGGTCTTCAGGTCAGCTAAGTCCATGTCAAAAGTAAGCCCGATATGTTGCTTGAGGTTTTTCATTTCATCGGACATGGCAGTGATCATCTTAGAGGTTAACTTCCTGAAGGCGTCTAGTGATTGTAGAACAGGGGCAACGGCTGCTCGGACGGAGGAATCAATAGCAGCCTGAATAGCAGCCTGAGTAGCTGCCTGGGAGAAGGAAGGAGCAGATGTGGAAGGACCCGCCTTAGAAGATTCTGCCTCATCTGGAGGAGCAGTAGAGGGAATAGATGGCCCTGGTCTGGGGACTGAAGGCTGGGAGGAGGGCATTGGTTCTTTTCCCTTACGCTTCTTCTTAGACAATGCTTCGGTGAAGGACACCCGAAGACGTATCAGATGCTCTGGCCCAAAACGGGGAGGATATTCTTCCTTGTCCTCCGATAAGTACCAGACGTTGTTGACCTCCAAGATTCGGGATACCAGAAGGATATGGAATGGTAGCTCTGAGTCTCACCTAAGCCTCTGATATGAAGGAAATCATTTCGTCCAAAATCCACTTGCCAAGATTCCTTGATTCCTTGGTAATGAGCGAGGCAAATCTCTCGAAGTCCTTCAGGACAAAATGGGTTAAGCTTTGACCCTTCTGGACGAGACTCCGACTGTAGATGTACCAGAGCACCCTGTGCTCGTCGCTCATAGATGCAGGAGTCAGATTGATCTTTTTATTCCCATCTACCGGGATGTGAGGAAACAGAATTTGGTGGCACTAGGCTGGAGACAACTTGGAGGAGGATCAACGATGCCTAGTAATACGTTTAGGTCATAAGCAATGAGTTTAATGATCTTACCCCGTATGATGGTAACCAGTGTATCCTCATCGTCGTCCTGAGCCTTTTCCAGGAGATACATGTTGTGATAGAAGACCCGAACCACCTCAGGAGAGAATGGTTTGCTGATACCGAGTAGAGGCATGAATTGTTGCAGCCAATCCGTCATGTCAAAATTGCACTCTTTCTTAAAGTACTCGAGATCAACGTAGATGATCGGACAAAAGGGTCTCGTCTCATAGTATCTAGCATATAATAGATGATCATCGACAGTAATATGACCCTGAATCATACCAGAAGTGGGTTCCGGTAAGTGACCGTCCTGGGGTCTGCTAGTGGAGACGTGTTCTCGTTTGCTTCCTGATTCCTGAGATTTGAATGAGAAAGAAACTTTCTTGCTTCCAGAAGCTTGAGATTTCTGACTCATGGCGGACTTGGAAGCTTGAGGCCGGTCTTCTTTCTCCTTAGAGCGAATGGCTTCGATTGTGCGTTCGGAGTCGTCGGTTGAGTGAGCCGGAGAGGGTGAGTGAGCACGTTTCCCTTTTCCAGAGGATAGAGATCCAGTCTGGAGGCGCGTCGTGTGCTTGGGGGATCCCTGAGAACCCGTTCCCTTCGTTTGTGCTGGAACCACCTTCTCTTTGACGATCTTCGGCGTTTCCGACGATTTGACCTTCGACCGATAGTAGCGAGATTTTTTGCTTGGAATGGATTTGGAGGGAGTTTTGTCGCTGGATCCAGCCATTGGGTAGGATGAATTAAGTATCGAAACAGATTTGGAGAAGAGGAAAAATCTATCGGGACGTGCCGATGAACAAGGTGACGATGGAGGGAAGAATGAGAAAATCAATCGGTTAGAATGTGAAATTGGGTGCCAATGAACAGTCGTAACGGTTGATTTTGCTAGGATTTGAAAAACGAAAGTAACGGATTGAGAGGATTTGGAGGTTTTGAGAGAAAAAGGGAATAAGGGTTTTGATGGAAATGGGAAAATGAACCGTCTGTTCCCTTTTTAAAAACGTCATTCTGTGATGTTGCTTGAGCAGCATACCTTGTATGCTCGAGCAGCGGTCTTGCTCGGGCAGACATGAAGTCTTACTCGAGCAGGGACGAGCACATACGTTTTTAATTTGAAAATGAAGAGCCAAGCTGACCTTTAATCAAGTATGTACTATGAATACTTGACCTATGGTTGATATACAAGGATTATAAGAGACTGAAACGAGCCTGTCATTCTTGGATTTGTGTTGACAGGTTTGTATGCTTGGGAAGGTATTCTAGGCTGCTCGAGTAGCTTGCCATATTTTTCTTGCTAACCCGCTCTTGCTCGAGCAGGGTCATCTGTGTTGATCAAGCAGGTGCTCCTTTGTTGGCGAGATGCTCGTTGTTGCTCGAGCAGGACTATTTGGTTGCTCGAGCATCCTCTTCTCGTCATGTATATTTCCTGTTGTTGCTCGAGCAGAGCTTATGGCGTGCTCGAGTAGGACTAAGCATTTCTTCGTTGTGAGCCAGGAAATTACACTGTTGCTCGAGCATAGCTGGTGGTCTTGCTCGAGCAAGGACGTCTCTGTTCGTCTCTGTTTTTCTTTGTTCAGACAGAGCATCCTGCAAAAACAACTTCTAGAGACTCCGATGCTAAAGTTAGCATTTATCTTGTTGAAGCAAGTTATTTGAGAAGAAAATACTTACAATTCATTGGGATTGACCATACCCAATTCTCTCCGTATGAACGTGAATTGTTCTTTGGCTAGTGGTTTGGTGAAGATATCGACCAATTGAAGATGTGTAGGTATGAACATTACTTTGACATCTTTTCTTTGAACATGGTCACGAATAAAATGATGTCGTACATCAATGTGCTTGGTTCTTGTATGTTGAACTGGATTTTTGGCCAAGCTAATTGTACTTGTGTTATCGCATAGGATTGGGATCTCTTTCAAATGAATTCCCATGTCTTGAAGTTGTTGTTTAAGCCACAAGACTTGAGCACAACAACTTGAGGCAGCCACATATTCGGCTTCAGTGGAGGATACTGCTACAGTTGTTTGTTTCTTGCTGAACTAGGAAACCAACGATCCACCAAGAAACTCACATTGTCCACTGGTACTCTTTCTATCAGTCTTGTACCCAGCATGATCTGAATCAGAATATGCGACTAAATTCTCTTGTTGACTTTTTGGAAACCAGAGCCCCAATTCTTTTGTATCTGATAGGTACCGAAAAATTCTTTTGACATGTTCAGCATGAGATTCTTTGGGGGCTGATTGAAATCGGGCGCACATTCCCACACTAAATTGAATGTTTGGCCGACTCGCTGTTAGGTATAGCAAGGATTTGATCATTCCCCGATACTTGGTAATGTTAAAATCCTTCCCTTTTTCTTCATCGACATCTAGGGTGGCTGTTGAGCTCATTGGTGTGTCTGCACCATTACAATGTTCCATTCCAAATTTTTTTAGTAGGTCACGAAGATATTTTGCTAGTGAGATGAATATGCCATCCTTTCGTTGTTTGATTTGCAAACCAAGGAAGTAATTGAGTTCTCCCATCATAGACATTTCAAATTCACTTTGCATTACCTTAGAAAATTCTTCACACAAGAGATCATTAGAGGCACCGAATATAATGTCATCAACATATATTTGTACAATCAAAATTTCATTAATTTTGTTGGTTTTAATAAATAATGTTGTGTCTTCTTTTCCTCTAACAAATCCTTGATCTAACAGGAATTTGCTTAACCTTTCATACCAAGCTCTAAGAGCTTGTTTAAGACCATATAGGGCCTTTTTGAGGTGAAAAACGTAATTTGGATGATGGTCATTTTCAAAACCAGGAGGTTGTTCAACGTAGACTTCCTCCTGAATGAAACCATTTAAAAAAGCACTTTTAACATCCATTTGATAGAGTTTGAATCCTTTGATACACGCAAAGGCTAAAAGTACTCGTATGGCTTCCAATCTAGCTACTGGAGCATATGTTTCCTCATAATCAATACCTTCTTCCTGATTATAGCCTTTGGCAACCAATCTAGCCTTGTTTCGGACTATGATTGCAGATTCATCACGTTTGTTCTTAAATACCCATTTGGTGCCAATGAGCGGGTGGTCTTTAGGCCTAGGTACCAAGTCCCAAACTTGATTTCTATCAAATTGATGTAATTCTTCTTGCATTGCTATCACCCAATCATTGTCTGAGAGGGCTTCGTCAATCTTAGAAGGTTCAATCTCAGATATGAATGCAGAAAAAGTAACTTCATTCAATGTGCTTTTTCTAGTTCTTACACCTTGATTTATATCCCCTATCACTTGATCCAAGGGATGATTTCTTATGAATTTCCAAGGTTTGGGTTGAGATTGATCAGGCGTTTAACAAGAGTTTTCTAGGTTGTTTTCAAAAATGCCAGCTGGATTTTCAATAGATGCAGGGGTAGTTTTTGAAAAGAATTGATTTTTGTAGGGGATTTCCTCATCATCATCTAGAGGTTTGTCAATTTTAGATTCACAGAATACAACATGGATTGACTCTTCTACTAAGCGAGTGCGTTTATTGAAAATTCTATATGCTCTACTCCTATTTGAATAGCCAAGAAAAATACCTTCATCTGATTTTGGATCAAACTTACCCAGGTTGCTTTTACCGTTATTGTGAACAAAGCATTTGCATCCAAAAATGTGAAGGTGGCCCAAGTTTGGTTTTCTTCCTTTGTACAGCTCATATGGAGTCTTGTCAAGTTTCTTTCTGAGATAAGCTCTGTTTGAGATGTAGCTGGCTGTGCTCATGGCATCTGCCCAGAAGACTTGTGAGGTTTGATTTTCATTTAACATTGCACGAGCCATTTCGGTAAGCACTCGATTCTTTCTTTCAACCACCCCGTTTTGTTGAGGGGTTCTTGGAGCTGAGAAGTTGTGATCTATTCCATGAGTGTCACAGAATTCTTCGAAGGCTTGATTTTCAAATTCACCTCCATGATCAGTTCGAATTCCTAAAATGCAAATACCTCTCTCGTTTTGCACCATTTTGGCAAATACAACAAATAGATCAAATGTTTCATCTTTTGAGGATAGGAAAATAGTCCATGTAAATCTTGAAAAATCATCGACAATAACAAGAGTATATAGGTTCCCTCCAAGACTCTTGACTCTTGCTGGTCCAACTAAATCCATATGAAGTAGTTGAAGCGGTCGATTTGTTGATATTTCATACTTGTTTTTAAAAGAGGATTTTGTCTGTTTACCCTTTTGACAGGAGTCACAAAGCATGTCATTTTTAAACTGTAGTTTAGGTAAACCAAGGACTAAGTCTTTTCTTAGCAACTTGTCTAATTGAGTCATATTAACATGAGCTAGTCGCTTATGCCATAGCCAGCTTTCATTCAAGTTGCTAACAAAACACTTTTCAGAATATATCTTAGGTAGATCTAATGTATAACAATTTCCCTCACGAGGAGCTTTGAATAATACCTTAATTTTACCTTTGTCAATTGGCAGATCATTTTTGTTAACAATGAGGCATTCTTCTGAGTCAAAGATGATCCAATTATTTTTCTCTGCACTTTGGCTCACGCTTAGGAGGTTGTGACAAAGTCCTTCCACAAGGTAGACATCCTTGATATGAGGACCTTCTTTTGCACCAACTTCACCAATGCCAGTGATTTTTCCTGATTGGTTTCCTCCAAAGGTGACTTTGCCACCATCTTTTGATCTCATTGCAACAAATTTCTCTGCATCTCCCGTCATGTGTCTAGAGCATTCACTGTTGATATACCACTTGTTAAGTCTTGATGCTCTCAGACATACCTGTAAGTTATAAAGGATTAAGTTTTAGGTACCCATTTTTTTATGGGTCCTTTCGAGTTAGTTCGGATTTTAGGAGACACATAGGATCCCTTTGGTACCCACTTGTAATTACCAATGGGTGTGGGTTTTCTTTCCTTCTTATGGAAACAGGATGAAGTGGTGTGTCCTTTGTGATTACAATAATTGCAATGGGTAAAAGGATTTGAAAAATGAACTATTTTTTGAAAATAGTTCAAATAGTTCTTTTCTCCAGTTTTTTTATTTCCTTTCTTTTTATCACATTCAGGTTTGTAACCAATTCCCGACTTATCATTTGTAAACCGTTGTTGCTTTAAAATCACATTGAGCATGTCACTAGCTTTTGTAAATTTTTCAAGAGTTTTTGTAAGATATACATTCTTTTTCTCAAAATCAATACAGTCTTCACAAACAATATATTTGGAAGTGAGATTTTCAACTTGTTGTTCAAGAGTTATGTTTTTTTGTTTTAGAGTTAAGTACTTTTCAGCAAGTTTTTCAAAATCAGATTGCAACTCAGAGTATTCATCAAATAATTCATCATAAGAAGGTTGTGAGTTACATACCTCGTTGATATTGCCAGGTTGCTCTTCTTCCTCTGCGACTAGACAAATGTTTGCAGTGTCTTTTTCTTCATCGCTTTCTTCATCAGATGAACCATCTCCCCATATGACAGAGACGTAGGCTTTCTTTCTGAATTGACTGAATTTCTTCTTTTTCTCTTTTTCATTTTCCTTCAGTTGAGGGCATTCTGATTTATAATGACCGGGTTTCTCGCATTCGTAAAAAACGACTTGATCTTTGTCTTTGAACTCTCGTCGATTACCCGGGGTCCTTTCTGAAACCTGTTTCTGGATCCTTGATCCTTTCTATAGAATTTTCTGAATCTTCTGACCAACATGCCTATCTCTTCATCGTCCTCGTCATCTTCATTTTGATATTCTTTTATAGTATTAAGAGCAATGCTTTTGTTCTTACTGGTGTTGACTTCATCTAGGCCTTTTCTGAATTTCAGTTTGCTTTTGTATTCGGATAGACTTCCAAATAAGGCGGCTACTGAAGTCATTGATTCTCCATGGGCCTCTTCTATTGTTGTGACCTTGGCTTCCCACTCTTTTGTTAGAACATTGAGGATCTTTCTAACTTGAGGACGTTGTTCATATGTTTTGCCAAGGGATGCCAATTGATTGGTCAAGTGTGTGTAATGGAGTTGGAACTCAGCAATGGTTTCTCCAGACTTCATTCGAAGTAAATCATACTCGGTGGTTAGAGTATTGATGTGATTTTCTTTAATGCCGGAGGTTCCTTCGTACGCGATTTCCAATGCCTTCCACATTTCCTTTGCAGTAGAGAGATTGCATATCCCAAAGTACTCCTTTTGACTAAGAGCACTTTGACGCATTAAGACGGCTTTGCTGTTAAGAGTAATTTTCTTTCTGTCAGTCTCATCAAATTCTTCTTCTGTTTTAGGAACCGCAATTCCTCCTTCATTTCTTGTGGGAACATAATCCCCATTTTCTATTACTTGCCAAAGACCATATTCGGTTGCTAACACGAACACCTTGAATTTTGCTTTCCAAAATGAGTAGTGA
Organism: Acacia pycnantha; assembly: GCA_025563575.1. NCBI lineage: Eukaryota > Viridiplantae > Streptophyta > Magnoliopsida > Fabales > Fabaceae > Acacia > Acacia pycnantha. The sequence goes on along the minus strand of JAMWYP010000002.1, from coordinate 1,390,664 downwards.
TCGCCATTGAATCCAGGTGGTCGGTTGATTGAGGCACCATCAGGTAATATTCCTTCCATGATCTATCTCGGGATGTTAAGCCCAATAGAGAAACCTTGCTCTGATACCAAATGAGGGTGGAATATCACCTAGAGGGGGTGAATAGGTGGTCTTGATAAACTTTTCTGGGATTCACTTTATAAAATAAAATACTGGAGTAAAGGAAGAGAGATGAACACAAGAAGACTTATACTAGTTCGGTCTAAATCTTCGACCTATGTCCAGTCCTCAAGTACACCTTGAGTTTTCCACTAGCTCTTTAAAGCACTCGTACAATTACCCACTCTGTAACTTAGGTTGATCCTTTCACTCTCGGACTCACTCCCCCTTACAAGTTGTAATTGTACACCCTTACTTAAGGTTCCACAACCTCAAGTTCAAACAACAGAAATAATGAAGGTGTTTGACTACTCCTCACGAGTGTATAAAGTATGAACACTGAAGTACAATATGTAATGAGATTCTCAAGATAATTGTAGTAATAAGAAAAGATGTATGTCTCGTATTCTCTTGAGTTGTTTGTTCAATTGAATCAGATGTCTCTTTATAATGTTCATGATTCTTGACGTTCGGTGTTTGAGAAGATATCCGTTGGGTCGTAGATTGCTCTGTATTGAAGATTATGACCGTTGCATCATTTATTGTCTTCCCTTTATTTGTTCAGAGAATCATCTTGAGAAATGGCTACATCAATTGTTTCCATATAAAGAAATTCATCTTTCTTGGTTTCCCCTCTGTTGACGCGTGAATGATTAGTAAATGGAAATTAATGAGTTTGAATATGATTAGCAATAATGGTGATTCAATAATAGTATAGAAAGAAATCAATCAGAGATAGTGCATCATGATTCAATTTCTAACGACCTTGCTCGAGCAAGGTGTTTTTAGATGCTCGGGCAAGCCTTAAGAAAAGCAGTCTTTTTCGCTGATGCTCGGGCAGGCTATTCACTTTGCTCGGGCATGGTGCTCGAGCAAGCCTCAGAGAAATTGGTTTTTCTCGTTGCTGCTCGGGCAGACTCTCATGATGTGCTCGAGCAAGCCTCAGACAGAGGCGAAAATCAGGGATGTTTCAATGCTGCTCGAGCAAACAATATATGTTGCTTGGGCATGGTGCTCGAGCAGGGATAAAGAACCTGCTCGGGCAGACGACATATAGTGGTGTCTTAAGAGGGCTTGAGTAATGTTGCTCGAGCAAGGATTTGTCTTTGCTCGGGCATGGTGCTCGAGCATGTCTGAATGCATGCTCGGGCAGACAACATTTTATGGCGAATTTGGGAGGTTGCTCGGGCAACCTTTTTCCTGTTGCTCGAGCATGGTGCTCGGGCAAGCTTCTTCTGGTGCTCGAGCAAGCTTTTTGTTTTGCAATAACTTTGCTTCTGCCTCGTCTTTGCTCGAGCAAGGGATTTTTCCTGCTCGAGCATGATTGCCCATTTTGCGTTTTAAATGAGTACTGATACGATGTTGCTCGGGCAAAGCATAGGTGCTGCTCGGGCAAGGTTCTCATAACTTAGCTTCTCATCCTTGAATCCCGATGATGCTCGGGCAACATCTTTGTCCTGTTCGAGCATACTTTGAGCCACATGATTTCACTCAATTTAATAACTCATAATTTGTAATCATCAAAACATGAGAGTTAACACCTACCCCTTCTTGGTAGGTAAGATTTGGTCAAAATGGACTTATAAATAAGACCAGAGTGGTATAAAGTATTCAAGTTATGTATTTTTGGATTTGGCTTCTTTTTGTTTTTCCGTTTGCCCTCATCTTTTACCAAAAATCTACATAATTTTGGAGCAAACAAAGTCTGGGGAGTTTTTTAAAAAAAAGAAAAAGAAAAAGAAGAGTATTAATACTCTGAAATATTTTTCAGTACAATATGCACTCTAAAATATATTCTTACCAACAACCCATATCTATTGGAAAATAATTTACAGTGCTGGCCTGCTGGGTGCTAGATATTATATGCCACTAAAAGGTATTTTAGGGTATTGATATTGAGTACTGAAAATCAATTTGTGCTAAAAATATTTTCAAATTTGGATAGTTTTTTATTAAAAAAGAAAAGAAAAAAGCGCGCCCCTGGCTTTATTCAATGAATATGAGGAACTTGATGTGAATATGGTTTTTATTTAAATAATAATTTTATAGTCAAATATGAATAATTTGTATATTTTAATTAAATTATATCATTTTAATTATGGACTCGAGACCGGATTTGAATTACTAACCCGTAAACCACATCCTCAGGTGGTTTAATTTATTGGCTAATCCAAATTTTAGTACCTTGCCTATTACATATTACATAGTAAATATAGTCTCAATTGTGATCACAAGTGATGATACGAAAATTAATTAATTTCAGTAACAAATTTAAAAGTGAATGCACAAATTAAAAGATTTTTTTTTCAGTCTTTCTTTGCCACATTATTATGTCTATTTTTATATTTTATTAATATATTAATGAAATATTTTAATTTCGTTTTTACTTATTTTTACGATGTCCACTAAACAAAAATGAACATATAAATTTAACAAACACAAAAATTAGTACGGTATACTAGTTTATATGGACTACTATGTTGGATTTATTAAAGTTTTTATATGGAAAAAATTGCCTAGTTTTACTTGGAATGCTAAAACAATAATTACAAATGTTTTTTTTTTTTTTTGAAATATTGTCAAAGGTTAAGTATATATACATGTATACGTTTGATTCTCTAAGCTTGTATTAAGTTTCAGTGTAGTTTCTTAAGTTTAGAATGTGTATTTTTTAGTCATTTAATCTTAACACCATGAATTTCATTTTACAAAAAATGCTAACTCAACAAATTTAAATAGTAATTCTTCAATGGTGGTAAAACATATATACTTAAATTTTAAAATTTTAAAATATTATATTAAAGAATAAAATTTAAGCATATTCTACCAGCATTTAATTATATAATCGTCATTTAAATTTATTGTGTCAACATTTTCTATTAAATAAAACTAACGGTGTTAAGATTATTAGACTAAAAGTACATTTTTTAAATTGAAGAGACCAAACTAAAACTTGATGTAAACTTTAAAAAAAAAAAATCAAAACGTATACTTTAGCTTTAAAAAAAATTCCAGTCATATTATTTTATTTAAAAATTATGATGATGTTCTTGTTTTCTATGATATATTATCTTAAAAAAATTAATAGCCTTAATCTATATTTCTTTGCAAGCAAAAAAAGAAACTTAAGTTATCTTTGTGTTTTCATTGATGTCGCGGATCTTGATATGTAAAATGATATGGTGTGGCTTAGAAAATATGGATCACCTTTTCATCACATGTCCCTTTGCTAAAGCAATTTGGTTTGGTTGCTTCTCAATCCAATTCTATTTATCATCCTTTTTAGACTTTAAATTATGGCTGAAAGATTCCACAAGTTTGCTATTCAAAAATGGAGAGATCACTCTCTTGAAGGGCATTATCATTCTTACAAATACCATCTGGCATAGAAGAAATTATGCTCTGCAGATATCATGGACGTTCAGAGCATCCTTCACAAGTCATCAAGGAAATTCAAGGGAAGGTTTCATTTGCAATGCTTCACTCTCATAATCATATGGAAGCAGTGGCGGAGCTAGGATTAAATATTTGTGGGTGCACAATTAGTGGTGGGATTCGGGGGTCGGGGGGTGCCGAAATTTTTTTAGGGAAAGTTTTAAATGCATTAAAAAACAAAAGAATATAAACAAGAAAAGAAAAGAAAACTTCAATTTAACATAGAAAAATAATAATCAAAAGTCAACTAAGCTATTAAAACATAACGATTACAAAAGCATTCTTCAATTCTTCATTCCTTGAAAATGTTGCATTATATCTTCATCATCAATCTTATTAAACATATTACGTTCAACATAAGTGTGTCAAGAGTTCTCTAAGATCATGTAAGGTGAGTTTGAAATGTCTACGATAGGAGAATTAGATTTCTGCTTAGGATTTCGAATCAAGTAAAAGAAGAATGGAATATTTATTTCCCAAATCAAATACATGCGATAGCTTCTTAAGAAATATGGAATGAATCACTGCAATAGAGTTGATATCCCTATGAGCTCAACGACTTTTGTAATATTCTAATTTTTACTTTTATGATTTATTTATAATTAAGAGTGAAATTATATACGATAAATGTATTTAATTTATAATTTTTTAAAATATATAAAAAAAATGGAAATAGTGGGTATTTTGTTGTAATTTTTGTAAAGAGGTGTAACCCCATGTGAGTGAGACCACATCTGAGAATTCCACCGACCACTTGACCACTTGACCACTAGTGCTTCTTCTTAAAAGATTCCTTCAAAATATATATATTCTCAAAATTTTATGTCTGCACTTGCCCACATAGGCACCAATGTGGCTCTGCCACTGTATGGAAGATAGAAGTAGGCTTTCGATCAAAATCTTTCCAATAAATATAGATGAATTCAACCCTGAAGATTGGAAAATCATTTTGCATAGACTTGAGGATAGAAGGAATGTCAGAGAATGTTATGCACAAAAATGCTTGGCAGGATCAATTCTACATAAATTCATTTGTAGGAAGAAATTTCAAACTGACCCATGGTCCTAATATAAATGTCTTAGAACCTCAATTCTATGGATTCAAAGACACAATTCTTTTTCAGATGGACAATTTCAGATTGAAGATTTGCTACTTTGGAAAAGCTTTTATCTCCACAACAACAGTTCAATCTAACAGCATTAATGTTGTGATCCGGGACATTCTTGTTGGAATAAATATAGAAATAATTTCTAAATACATAATATATAAACTTTAAAATTAAGAGTAACAACAAAAGACTTTATCAGTTATACCTCTAGCTATAGTAACTCTGCACGTTATATCTCACAATCTGAGAATTGAAAAAGAGAAAAGGATCATTATAAGAAAATAACTCAGGGAAGATGAGGCACATCGATGGTCTAGGAATAACTATCACCCATCAAGTCACCCTTAAGGAGCAAGTAAGTGTATTTCAACATTATCATCCTAAGACTCGGCCTACGCTATTTATAATCTCCCATCAAAGTTTGTAATTACACACCGGCCAAGCAGGTAACCCCAAACCAAATCTTTATCCAAATACGTGCGGGCCACAATCAAGAGATATTTTATTCAAAACAATGATGAGATAATATCTAGATATAATTTGTATTAAACAATAAAATATGTAATAATAAATAATAAAATATCTAACAATTCAGTCCCTGTTCATAGAATTTCCTTCCTTACCAATTGCTATTGTCACAGTTAATGACTTAGATAGACTTAATATATCGCATTTTAGTTCAATCTCTTTAGTTTCGTTGTAAACTTCATGGTTATCACACTAGTACAAAAAGGCTCTTTAGACCAGACAAAAAACGCCTCTTAGACAACATCTGGAACCAGTCTCGATATAAGCGATCTAAAAAGTTTGTTACTTTTAAGACCGAATGTGCGACCGGTCTTAAACAATTGTTTTTTAGACCAATTAAAAAATATTAGGTTTAAAAATTCAGACTATATAAACCTGACATCGGTTATGTTAGGTCTAAAAAGTCTGCCTTTTAATACCACATGTATCAAAAAGCTGGTCTAAAAAGTCCGACTTTTAAGACCGGATATTTAACTAAACACACACAACCGATCTTAAAGGTCTGAATTTTCAGACCTGATGTGTGATGCGCCTGGTCTTAAAAGTCGGACTTTTAGACCTTTAGTATAATATATCCGGTCTTAAAAGTTTGTACCAGCTATGTGATACATTCGGTCTTAATAGTCGAGCTTTTTAGACCTTCAGTGTAATACATCCGGTCTTAAAAGTCTTGACCAAATTTTTTTAGACCTGTTATTTATAATCCGGTTTAAATTTTCTCGTATTTTTTCTCTGATCTATTTCTTCCTCCTATCCATCCACCACCCAATCTAGCACCTAAAAGACAGTATTTTAAGCTACAAGATATGAACAATTTCATTACGAATTACAAATTGAATTATTGGAAATGAATACAAATATTATTCACCATGAGTTATGTCCTCTGAATGAATATACTAAGACAACACCTAAATGAATATACAATAGGAGTTATAAACATAGCACCTGAATGGACATACATGCCCAATTCAACATGTCTTGTCAGATTCTTATCCAACAACATTCCTCTTTTATCATGCCCCTTTGGTATCTCCTGAGGATCCTACCACAAAAATAAAAGCTTCATAGTCAATGACATTGTTTAAGAAAAGAGGAAGAATATAGTCAAAACTTTAAAGTTTTCAAATAATTCTGCATATGAATATTGTCTGATGAACTGTCTCTTTTATAAAGGGATATATATTCTCCCATATCCCTTTATGATGATCATTTTTTATGCGGGGTTCATTATCCGCTTCATCTTCTTCGTTCAATTCTGGGAGACCCCTTGAAAAAGAAGGAGTAGTCTTAGGAAGATTATAATTTGAATGAATTTCCTTATCAATATTAATGAATCTTTTTCCTTGGAGAGCCACATACCACATTTTATTTTCCTGATCGGTGATAATAACACTTGTTTCACCTAGTGTGCCATAGTAAAATGTTCATCTCCAAAAATTTTACTATTAATATCGACTAATGTAAATCCTAACCGATCAATCTGAACATCATTATTGACATTAACCCACTTGCATTTGAAAATGGAAAATTTAATTTTAACATAGTCCACCTCCCAAATCTTTTCAATAACCTCATAATAAGGCATGACTGCCAATTTAGTCTTCTTGTCTTTCGAACTGGAGAAATGTATAGATTCAACCTCTAACATAACATCATTGTTCTAGACAGTGCTCCTATCATCTAGGGACTTTATGTAAAAGGTATAACCATTGAATCATATATGAATTCCAAGTTATGACATCAATCTCAGGACCACGTGCTAACCATTTTATTGTATCAAAAACACATTCCTCTCCCTCGACCTTTTATTTGAACCAATTAGCAAAAGTTCTGTTATGCTCCCTAATTAACCTTTATTTAGTCATTCAATTATTTTCTTTCGTTATAGCTATGTGCATTTATATTGTTTTGAACTTTATCAACATTATTCAAGATGTATAAGTGGACTTGTACAAATTCATCAGGATCCACACTCTTTACTGAAGCCCCTCTTCTACCCCCCTTATCATTATGACGTTTAGGAAGCCCAATATGTCATACTTTGGCCAAATAATTTGAACAAAATTTCATGGCTTCTTCATAAACATATTTCTAAATAATTGATGCTTCTGGCCGGTTTGCGTTCTTCACATACCCTTTTAGAAATTTCATAGATCTTTCAATTGGATACATCCAGCGTAAATGGATAGGGCCACACAACTTTATCTCCCTCACTAGATGAACAATTAAATGAACCATGATGTCAAAAAATGTAGGAAGAAAAAGCTTCTCAAGCTGGTACAAGACAATATATTCTTCATTTTCCAATGTATCCAATTTTTCAATTTCAAAAACTGTACTACAAACCGCATTGAAGAAGAAACAAAGTTTGGTCGAAATGTGTTGAAGATCATATTCGACAATGCCTTGAATAGCTATTAGGGGTAGCTGTTGCTTTAAGACATGACAATCATGAGACTTTTGGCCTACTAATTTCAAGTCCTTCATCGATACAAGAGTCTAAAAATTTGAAAAATACATTGACGGAACTTTTGTGCCATGTAAACACTCGCAAAAACTTCTTTTCTCATCCTTAGACAAAGTATGAGAAGCTGGGGGACAATAAGTTTTCCTACCATATGGCCTTGGATGTAAGTCTTCACATATTCCCATTGTTTATAAATCCAAAATTGCCTTCACACTATCCTTGGAACTACCTTTCATGTTGAGAACCGTGCCAACAATACAGTCACATGTTTTTCTCCACATACATGACATCAATATAGTGTCTCACATTAAGATTGAAATAATATGGAAGATCGAAGAATACAGATCTCTTTTTCCATATATTTTTTTAATTTCTACTCTTTGCAATCTTACCAAAGATGATATTGATAATTTTCACCTTTTCATAAACTTTCTTCCCAATCAATGCCTTAGGAGCATCTAGATACTCTTGGCCATAAAAAAAAAGCTTTCTTTAATCGACAATATGGGTGGCCCGATCTAAGAAATCTCCTATGGCCAAGATAAACCGTCTTTCTTCCATGTTGAAGTTGATGGTAGCATGTGCCTTATTCACAAAGCGGACATGCTTTATGGCCTTTTACACTATATCCTGACAAGTTACCATATACTGGAAGTCATGTATAGTACAAAAGATCATGGCTCGTATTTTAAAAACCTCCTTCTTGTTCAAGTAAAAAACAACGACACCTTCTTCCTACAACTCTTTCAAGTCTTTGATCAAGGCTCAAGGTAAACATCAATGTCATTTCCAGGTTGTTTTGGTCCCAAAATCAACATAGACAACATGATGTACTTTTGTTTCATGCATAACATAAGAGATAAGTTGTAAATAATCAGGAATACAGGCCATGAACTATGTATGCTGCTAAGGCTACCATAAGGATTCATGCCATCCATGTTAAGGGCAAGCCTAAGGTTCCTAGGTTTTTTGCCGAAGTTAGGAAATACTTGATCGATTTTTTCCATTGAGAAGAATCAATCGGAGGTTGAAGCTTTCCATTAGAAATCCTCTCATCTACATGTCAAGTCAAATTTTTTGCATCATTTTCATTAGCAAACAAGCACTTGAACCTTGGTATGATTGGAAGATATCACAACACTTTTGTAGACCCCTTATTTGATTTGTACCTTGGGGTTTTACATACCGAACACTTCTACTTCTCTTTAAACTCTTTTCTATACAATATGCAATCATACTGTGATCCATAGTTGAATTCCTATTGACGGAAATATTTAATATACATTATCCAAAAAAAAAATCAAATTGCATTATAAGCTAACTCCAAATGCCTATGCTCAATGTAGGTTTTGTATTTTTTTAAGGATATACTTGACCCATAAATATATATACAGGGGCTACATATTGCTAACTTAGAGTAAATTCATCACGAAGAATCACTCTTGATCATAAATGCATCACAGTGAATCCAACAAGTAAAATAAATGCATCACGAGAAAAATAAATGCATCGCATGAATGTTTTGTGGACTCACGTATAGCATATAAATTCAAAGGCTTTTGCAAAGGAATAATTCCATTCACGTTGCTTCTTTTAGATTTCCTTTTGCAAAGGAACAATTCCACAAACGTTGCTTTTGCAGACAACAAAACTAACCCTAAAAAACACTTATTGATCAGTTGGGTAAGTTTCAAGAGAAAATATAATCTTGAAAACTAAATATTCATTACCAACAGAGGAACCCACAAGCACATTTCATCGATTTAATTCAACCCTTGAGAAAAACCAGAAAGACAAGAAGAAAAATAAGAAAGTGAAATCAAACCGCAAAACACTTCTTACGACAGCTTGGTGTATTAGTGATAAGCTGACTAGAACTAGCTTGTCGAGAGAGAAATGTGAAGTAGCGACGAAGCAACACACAAACACTGGTGATAGAACAGGAGTTATCACTTTCGGTGCGACAAGAAGAGAAGTTCAAAGAAGAAAATTTAATTTTCAGTGCGACAAAGACAAATTTTAGAGAGCGAGTTTTAATTGGGGTATATTACTTAGACTAGATGTTTGTAAACACAGGTATAAAAATATAACATTTTAGACTGGTTCTAAGTCATAACAAGTCTTAAAAGTAAGACTATTAAATTTAAAAAACATAATACTTTTAAGACTGGTTGTTTATAATGTCCGGTCAAAAAAAAAGAAAACATTTTTAGATCGGATTTTAACAGTATCCGGTCCTGAAAGTCTAAACTTAATTTTTTTCTAAAAATAACGTACTAGTAATAATTTTATGACTGGTATTTTATAATATCCGGTATTAAAAATCTCACCTTAATTTTTTTTTTTTATATAATTTTGTTCAAACATTCTCATTTATGTTTTTTTCGTTTGGTGCTTGCTGCTTAGTTCACTTTTATACTTCATAAGAGGTTCATGGTTTCTTCTTTTCTCAAGACACTTGTGTGTGTAGGTAGAGATTACTTTTCTATCAAATGGTTTAAGCCAATTAATATGCTTAAACCATTATTTTTCCTGTCCAATTCTTTATGCTTCTTTCGACAATAACATTATAGCTTATTGAAAAATAAATATCAATGAAACTGGAAAATAAGGAAAAAAAAGTGAAAAAGGAACAAAAGGAAATTGAAAAAGAACAAAACGAAATTAAATAGCTTAGTTATTTATGCTTCTTTCATTATTGGAGAATATGAACAAAAGAAAAATAAGAAAAATGAAACTGAAAATGAACAACAAGAAAAAGGAAACTAAAAATGATGAAGCTTATTGTCCAAGTTCTTAAGTTTGGCAAGAGCAGCATCAACGTCCTGCCGGAGATTAGAAGCTCGTTATCTGAGAGAGGTGAGACGAGCCTCATAGGAGGAAACATGGGAGGGGACAACGGATAGCCGTGAAGGGTATCTGGTAGGTGCACTTGGGCTAAGAGGTTGGTGAATATCGAGTGAAGCCTGGAGGGGGGAGCGAACATCTCATTATCATCTGAAATAACAATAGGTCCAACGACATGGGACTTTGTCGACAGAATAGAAGGCACGCTCCTTTCAAGTGCCCTAGATATCAATCTATGGTAGGCTCACGCATCAGAAGTACCCATGCGCGTGATTGTCTTATACCTCGGCATTGTTTGATCAGAGACAACAATTAGGGGTTTGGGGCAGAGAGGATTATCAACGATGGAGTGAAGAGTTAGGCCAGAGAGGTACCAAAATGGACTAAATGTGAGAAATGGGAGTAATGCGGGTATTTAAGGATGGGGGAATAAAGGAGACGGTGAATGGTTCAATATTGAGTACTGTGCAGGTTGAAGCGGGTGGCAAATGCAGAACAACTACTAGTTGAAAATGAGGAGTTTATGGAGAGAGGTTTGAAGGAGGAGACAAAAAAGCAAAATTTGTAAAGACTTTTAATACCGGATGTTTCAAATCTCCGGTCCTAAAAGTCTAGACTTAATTTGTTTTTTCAAAAAAAGACAATTTAGACCAGATATTTAACATATCTAGTCCTAATGACTTTTAAGTCTGGATGTTTCAAATCTCCATTCCTAAAAGTCTAGCCTTGATTTTTTTTTAAAGTAAGACATTTTATACTGGATATTTAAAATATCTGGTCCAAAAAGTCTAGCCTTAGGTTTTTTTTTTTTTCTGAAAAACGTAAGACGTCTTAGACTGGATTCTGAAAATATCCGGTCCTAAAAGTCTAGCCTTAGTTTTTTTCTAAAAAAATGTAAGACGTTTTAGACCGGATGTTTATAATATCTGATCCTAAAAGTCTATCCTTAGATTTTTTTTAAAAAAAAAAAAAAGACGTTTTAGATCTGATGTTTTAAATATCTAGTCCTAAAAGTCTAGCCTTAGTTTTTGTGTGAAAAAACATAAGATGTTTTATACCGGTTGTTTACAATATCCGATCCTAAAGGTCTAGCCTTAATTTTTTAGACCTAATTTATATAACATCCGACCTTCTAATTAAGTTATTTTCAAAATTGCACTATATTTCTTCGTTTTACCAACCATCCTATATATACAACAACCAAATATGGACACAGTAAATTATTGGAAAATAAAAAAAAAATATTAATTATTGAAAAATAACCAAATTGTACAATTGTTGATTTACAGAAGATGATTGATACATATACAAATGAATTCACAACATTCTATTGGTCTGACTGTATGAGCTCATAAATGAATTCACAACACACTTTGCAGATGAACTCGATATCATCTTCAGGAAAGAGCTCAGAAAGAAACATCAAATCCAGAAACTAAATTAACTTGTGTACAAACATAAATAGGTATATATATGTATATGTAACATTAAACCAGAAACTGAATTTAGCCAGAGAGATTATATGTACATCAAATACATTTACCTCTTCAATGAATTCAGTCATGCCTTGCGTGATTATGTTATATACGTGTCTCAAGACATAATGGCCACATAAGTTGGATCCCGGTGGTTGCCTACGAGTCTAAAAAAGAACATGACATAATTCAAACCTAGTAGAGCATATATAGCTTATTGACCAAGTTCATAAGGCAATGTCCAAATATGCACTAACCTTTGGTATGATCCATTTAGGGTCTTTGATCTTAGGCCTATACTTACCACAACATTTTGGAATGTCCTCATTGCCCTATCATCAAAATCACAAAATCATTCATAATGGTCGCTGAAAATTCACAGCAAACAATTCATACCAGTCAATCAAAATCACATGCTTACGAGTTCATGGTCTCCTTCAATTCATCCCCTGGTTGGTTTTGAAGTGAGCATAAAAAGACCACTTTATAATTCGTCTTGCATAAGAGCACCAACTGCTAATGACCACTGAAAATTCACAGTAGACGAGAACTCTATGATATGTAGCAGAATTAACTGAATTGCAGACAAGAAATGTGATATATATAACAATGTGCATATAGTGCCAAGTAACACACAAGCTTGGTTTCACTGAGCCTATGTGATAAGTAGGTGTGTCTCAATGCAACAGTGGTCTGATATTCTATTGTTTGGTCTGGGCACATGAATCCAAAATCATCGCTTTTGCTTGAAGAAACCAACCTACGAGGTATGTACCTACAATAATGCAAGCACACATATTATAACGGCTTAATAATATTTAAATCATAAACTCATAGAATAATATACTTACTTTAAAAATATTTTCACCATTGAATTAGTAAGCTCTTGTTTAGGAGCTATTAGGGACAGTAAATCCTCCCTATCAATGAAAACCAATTGGTATGAGTTGCCTACAACTTCATCCATAGGCCATGATCTACATTGAAAAGATGTATTGTATGCCATAAGGATAATTTCTTCCTTAGCATTCCTCTTAGGCATCACATGTTCAACTTCTTCAGGGGGTGGATCTATAGGAGGGGTTTTGTCGGGATTTCCTCATCTTGATCAAAAACATGTAGAAGGTTCTTTGGCCACAAAATAAAGTTTCCCTTCACATCACTCACAATTTTCCTATCACCAGTTGGGAAAGGGACAAGTGCATCAGTAATGATCACCACTTCAACTGAAACTCTAACTTAATCATTTGGAATTTGTTGGTGGTGTACAGTTGATCCCAAGTTGTGGACATTCTCACATGCAACTAATCGTCTCTCAGGATCCTCCACAAAAATGTCACAAGGTTCAAGACCCTCTAACTATCCAATAATGTACCAACTCCTTTTAGTGCTTTGCTGCATAGGTGCAAGTGAATGTGCTATGGGAACATTGGTCTATTGACGTGAGCTTTTAATCATCATTGCCATTTCCTCCTTCATCTTACTCAGTCGGGCTTCAAACATCGTTTTTGTCTCTACCCTCACAATAGCCAACAAATGATCCATCTCCTCTCGGGTAACCATATTTAAGGAATGGTGTTTGGATAATCCAAAGTATTCCCTTAGGCTTACCCCTCCTCCAACTTCCCTAACATGCCCCGCATGATCAGGTTTTCCCGTAACAATTATCAGAATATCATTCCCCTCATCTGACAAAATTGATCCCTCTGCTTTCTTTTTTTCAGTTCATCCTGTAAGATACAAATAACGAGAAGCTTAGTCATAAAACTTGTTTAGTAACTAAAAAATAACAATAACGATACTTCCAATTTTTTCAACAACTATACGAGTTTGTTCACTCGTATAAGACCCACTACTCTTTCAGCAATCATACAACTACAACTTTTCGCGACGTATTGGAGATAGTGAATCACATATCGCAGAAGGATTGGATTGAGCTTCTTCTTCCAATCTTTTACTTGGTCGCCATCAATTCTTTTTCAGCCTTTTCATAACCTCCATGAGACATTGCATGAAGGCAATCATTCTTTCTACCAATCTCTTGTGCTTTTTCCCTATTTGTTGTTAATAAGAATTCAAAACAAATATTAATTATGAATTTCAGATCATCTCACTCACAGAAATTAGAAAACTTCTGCTTGATATAAACATCAAACATTAGTCAAATTTAATTCATCAAGTTTTAGGACTTGCATAGAACAATGACGAACTTTTACTGTATTCCTCCATCTATAGTCATATTCACATAAGAACTAAGACATGCTCTAATGCAGAACAAAGGATGGAAATGTCATTCCATAATTGCATGAAGTTGGAAATAACAAGACATGCTTTGATATAAGAACAAGACATAAGAACTAGGGTTAAGTTGCAAAAATACACATGTGCTTTGGTCAAAAGAGCGCCCAGTAGCAAGTGCTTTTTTTAGGTGCAAAAGTGACTATGTGATTACAAAATAGGAGCAAAAGTCACAGAAACCATTAGGGGGTAGGACGTTGACTGTTAAGTTGCAAGGTTTGACTAAAATTAATGATGTGGACGCTGACTAGGACTGTGTGTGTCAGACAAGTGGAAGCTAAATGGGTAATTAATTGATGACTGGAAAAATGTAATTTATTTATCTTTTTCATGGTCAGGACTGTACATCACGATTCCGAGCTTCTTCCGATGTCCTATATCCCTCGATATCATGAAATTTCCGGTGAGTCTCTCCACCGACGTTACCTGCCACTATTCGACCATCCAAGGCTGGCTCGACAACGGCAACAACACAGCCCTGCAACCATGCAGATTTTGCAAACCAAAGAATTTGTTCCAAACCGTACTCTAAAGAGGCTTATCCAGATCCGGTACGGATCAGTTACGAGCCGAGTCATATCGGCCGATTCTCCGGCCACCAGAACAGTCCCCTCCCTTGATTAGGTTGTCCACCAGAAATTTTGACAACGATGGGAGACGACAATGAGTATGTGTCGATGGCGAGGTAAGGACGGCGGGTCCTTTTTCATTTCAATTTTTGGGTGTTTGATTTATAGGTTCTTATCGTGGATTCAAATCGGTACAATAAGAGTATGGCGTTGCAGAAGTTCATAATCTGAGCACGAGAAATTGAAGGCAACGCGAAGAAAATGATATGAGGAAGACGACGAGTTGGAAGGAGAAGATCAATACAGATCTGGGTGTTCGTCGCTGAAAGATTTAAGATCTGGAATATGAGACTCAAACTATCCTTCAACTAGTTAGAATCAAACTCTTTGACAACGCCACATCCACAAAATCAGAAAAATGAGTGATGGGGTCCAGACGAGGGAACTGAAAACCAGACTCTGATCGCGTCATGGCCAGATCCAACCTAAAAGGAGCCGGAGAACGCGAGGCCAAAACCCAAAGGATGGTCGATAAGCGAGTTCGGGAAAGAAAAACTACAAAGTCTGTATTGTTCCCAAAATCAATTAGTCTTGCATTTGGTTCCTCGTCAATGTCCTTTCGGCAAGCTTTGGCTCAACTTATGTTGAGGGATATCCTGGTTACTGTTTATTCGTTTGTGGTTGATGAAAACTTGTTGCTTTACATGTCTGCTGCAATCTATTCTAGAAGCTTGTTGCTGGAATAAGAGTTTTGTTCATGAAATCAAAAGAGAATTTCTTCTTCTCTTGGTTTTTCCCATTCATGTTGAGAGATCCAAAAGCAATTAGTCTGAATCAGAAGGCGTAGGAAGTTTTGATTATGATGCAGAGCAAAATAAGAAATAAAAGATAAATAAATTATATTTTCTCCATATAAATAAATTACATTTTTCCAGTCATCAATTAATGACCCATTTAGGTTCCACTTGTCTACCACACACAGTCCTAGTCAGCGTCCACGTCATTAATTTTGGTCAAACCTTGCAACTTAACAGTCAACGTCCTACCCCCTAACGGTTTCTGTGACTTTTGCTCCTATTTTGTAACCACATAGTCACTTTTGCACCTAAAAAAAATATTTGCTACTGGACGCTCTTTTGACCAAAGCACATGTGTATTTTTGAACCTTAACCCTAAGAACTATGACATGCTTTGATGCAAGACAAAGGATGGAAATACCATTCTATAATTGCATGAAGCTGGACATAACAAGTAGAAAGTTCTTATTTTTATTCTGTTCACACATCAAATCATCTCACTAACAAGATAACAATGGAGTAGTCCACAGATTGATATATATTTGCACATGTTCTTAACCAAAGAAAAAAGGGCAAAAAAAACTAAATTTGAACTCACCAAAGCTTCTAGAGTAGTCTGCATCTGAAAAAATTGTTGCCAAGTGTTTCCATCAAGAAATTTATATTTGCTGCAAGGATTAGGACGAGGCTTACCATCTTTAACCTCAATATGAACATAATCGTGAGATAGGTTTGTCTTAAACTTCCTTCAGCGTTTGGCACAATATGACTATGTCTTATTTTTCAACGTCACATTGTCAGGAACATCGTATGTCGGCCGGATAGAGTCCCAAATATCATCCTTTATTTGTGGATCGACATTTTTCCACTCATCTATCAAGATGCTAGGCTTGTTGCATGCTAGGCAGCCGACATAACTCCTATATGTGCTTGCATTAGGGCCGATAGGTTTCTAATATTTATCAAACTAAATCGTGATCTTTTCCCTGGCAGTTCGACTTATGGAAATCTCTTTCAATCTTGTGGCTCTTCTACCACGCCGTAAAGGATGTTTACTAGGCCCATTTTGAGATGTGTCAGGCTCGCTTTGATTAACAACAGTAACTTGTGTGACTTGGCTTGGACTAGATTGGCTTTCTTCATTCATTTTTGTGACAGGAAGAGAAGTTGAGGGAGGTGGTGGGAGAGGCGAATGCCCGAGCAAATGAGAGAATAATAAAGGGTGGTGGTGGGCAAGGAAGAGAAGTTTCGCGACAAGAAGGGAGAGAAAGATAGAGCAACTTCAGGTTTCGGCGTGAAAAATAAAGGATACAATGAGTGAGTGTTATTCTTGTGCTAATATTTTAAACCGTATATTCTTAAGAAATGGTTTAAAAATTTAACCTTTTACACTAGTACTTATAAACATCCGGTCTTAAAAGTAATAAAATTTTTATTTTATTTTTTTCTTATCTTTTGGACCAACTATTATTTACATCCGATCTTAAAAGTTTACTCTAAAAAGTTATCAACATTTCAATTTTTTTATTTTTAAAGTTTTAGACCAGATGTTTGGGAGATAGGTTTAAATAATATATTTTAGACCTATTATTAAAGGATACGGTCCAAAACTTTCTTTATATTTATGAAACTACCACCAATCATACTTTTTACATCAAATCCTCTATAATCCAGTCTAAAAGCCCCTTTTTTTAGTAGTGTTAATCTCTATACTCAAGTTGTTAATTGCCTATACTCAAGTTGTCAATGATGCTTAATAGAGTAGTTGCTAATTGCCTTACTCAAGTTGTCATTGCCTATATTGAAGCTGTCAACAACTATTAGGTGTCGATGACAAATTCATTATAGGCAATGACAACTTAAGAATAATAATTAGCAACTTGGGTATACACATTGACAATTTGGGAGCTCAAGTTGTCAATCTCTATATGAAAATAATTAAACGCATTATTAAAGTTATCACCGGAGCTTCGGCCACCGGCACCGGAGCTCCGACGACAAGCAGACCAGAGGGGTGGGACCGGTGGCCGGTCGGCGGTGGTGTTCCGGCAAGTTGCCATTTTCTTTCTATTTATTTAAAAAATTGAGGGGCGTTATGGTAAATCACTAACATTTTAAAATCCTAATTTGATCCCCTGTCACCTCTCTGTTATTTACAAGTGTTAATAGACCTTTTAGGAGTTTGGAAGTTCAAATGTCATTTATATGTCTTTCTCCCTCTATAAAATCTTACTTGTTATTCTTGTTTGGAGCTGCTTATTTGAAGTATATTCACATGAGTTAAGATAAAACTAATCTCACATATTTACCTTGTACATTATAAATAGCTATTGAAGAATTGCTTTTGAAACTCTAATTGTCATTTCAAACAAACCTTATAATTTATACAAGATCATTTTATTTGACAACACATTTATGACTCATTTTAAAAAATATCACAGTCTCTTTATGGCCTGTTTGGTTCACAAAGTCGGAGGAAATGCAATTGAATGTAATACAATGATTACATGAATTTGTTTGGTGCATCATTAAGAAAAAATGATGCATATGCATAAAAACTTTTGGTTGGATTTCATTGAACATGAGAATATATGGGAATAATATAGGCGGTCCAATGCACAAGGCTCCCACTAAGTGGGATATGAGAAGGGATAGATGTACGTAGCCTTACACCCATAATTGGGGAGGTTATTTCCTGATTTTGAACTCATGACCTCTAGGTCACATGACAACAACCTTACCGCTACACCAAAGCTCACCCTCACGGGAATACTATAGCAATAACAAACTTACTCCTGTCCACACTTATGTATAATGTATAAGTTAGGTTTATGGTAACTTTTTCATTTTGTAAAGTTCATAGTACTTTTTTAATATCTAAGGGTGGAAATATTATGCAGTGTATATGTCGGATTCATGGTAAAATTTTAATATTTAACGATAGAAATATTATTTAATCGGATATTTTATATTTTTTTAATGGTAGAATATTTAATTTCTTAAATCGGTGAATATTTTTTAAATTTCTATATTATTAATTAACTTTAATCTTTAACATAGTAATTATTTAATATTTAATAGTGTTTATGGTGGGCACTTTGGTCATTTAAAAAAATTAATGATAATAATTTCTTTTTTCACTTAATTACAGGATGTCTTCATTTCCATTCATCAGTTCTAATAGTGTAATTTTGATTACAGTATTTGATGTTATCAGAATTATAAAATATAATCCTTCTTACACTATATAAACCCAATCAAATGCCATAATTAGTCTTTCTCATGAAGATTACATGTGATCCTCTCCCATAGAATTAAACCAAACCGTGGTATTAGTTTTTTTAGCTTAATATAATGATAAAACTTAACTTGGTACATAGTACCTAACAACAATTATATTGTAAAATCTTTTAATATTTGATTAATTTTCTTAAAAATAAGTTAAATAGAACTTTTTTTAATAAAATATCAGGTATATAAAATGAAAAAAAAAATACAAATAAATTTGGTGTAGGTGACCAGAACTGTAAAAACAAGATGAGGGAGCAAATTAAAATTTTTTTGAGATTAAACAGAGAAAAAAATATCTTCCACTAGAGGAATTGATAGCCTTATCCAAACACATTAAAGAAAAAGGGGGAAAAAAAGAAGAAGCAGTATATGCGTTCCTGATAAGCTCATTTCTGGTCCATTTATCAAACATGGTAGCTTCCTCTATCTCTCTCAGTTGCTTTTCGCCATGCCTATCTAACAAGGTTTATCTCTAACCTAAAATAATTTCATATTTTGTTCTTTGATTTCTATACTTGAATGTATATACCATACTGCATAATTCTGTTTCAGTTGAACTACTTGTCCCATTCGAATGAATCGCCACGCAATACTGCGATTTCATCTTTCAGCAATGTCGTCGGTGCCGGAACGGAGACAACCTCCGACGACGACGGACAAAGTAAGAACCTAATTTATCTCATTTTGCGACTGAAATCTGGAACATCGTCTCTAGGTTTTTGGATTAATTTATTATGTTGATGAAACAGAGTGGTGTTTCGTCATTAATCCCAATTCACATTCCCTGACCAAAAAAGAAATCCCAATTCACATTACTATAATCAGAAACAGCATTCTCTCTCTCCTTCGAAATGGTAATTTTTTAAAATTGAAATATAGCAGAAAGACGAGTTCAAATTTCCTGCATATAATATTCAAGAAATAATATAGAGGGAAAAAATAATATACATATCAGAGTTTCACTTTTATACTTAGGTCTCTTCATATAATATATTACCACTCAGGCCAAAAATATATATATATATATTACCACTTTATATGAATAATTTACCAAAAGCAATTCAAATTTGAAGTTCACTTGATAAAAATATGATCTTAATCTGGATTTTATATGTCATTTTGAAGTTGTAGGACGCTTACAGAGAAGGCCTCTATTATTGGGACTTGGAACACTAACTGCAAGTGTTCTCCCTGCAAATCATCCCCTCAAAGCTGAAGGTATTTATTTATTTGCTTCTTGTTTATTTATACATGAATTTCTTACACGTTACAATTTTTTAAGTTAGTCTCAAGCAAATTTAGAAAGTTTATTTTATATCAGTTTTCTTTTTATTTTGAAGGAAAATATAAATCCTTTAGACCTAATCTAAATGATTCAGATGAAATATGTACCGTACACTTCTCTAAAATCTTGTTAAACATATAATTCTGCAGAAATACCAGCCAAGTATAGAGAATTTGTGGACATTAAAGATGGCTATTCTTATATCTATCCTCGAGATTGGAAGGTAAAAGGAATCATGTTAATTAATCAAATTATGCCAGAGAAATCATATTTGAAATGCACATGATTATAATTTTCTCAAAACAGATTAGTATGAATATATGATCTCCTTATTTGATTCCTAGTAGGACTTTGACTTCAGAGGGCATGATTCTGCATTTAAAGACAGGTATTTGCAGTTACAAAATGTGAGAGTGAGATTCATACCAACTCAGAAGAAAGATATCCATGAGTTGGGTCCAATGGAAGAGGTAATACAACAATGATTATCGGTTTCAAGTCAAAACTATCTGAGTGAGTTCTGTGTGTTACTACCTCCTGTCCTTCATATAAGACCAATTTTAAAGTTCAATTTCTTCATTAAAGTGGGTTTTATATTAAGGATCGAATGTAGTATATAGAATTTGATATATGAGTAATACGGCTTATAGCTCAAATAGTATGATGCAAAGAAGATCTTCTGAAGGCAATAGTGAAGTTAGAGAGAGATAAAAAAATAAGAGTGAGTTCCACTTCTGTGGGATCCACTGTATAGAAATAATACTCACTAATTTATTATTATTATCATTTAACTTTATCTTTCCATGGTACTCCCTCCGGTTCTAAATATAAGATATAGTTGACTTTTTTTAGGAAATTAAGGAAACTAATTAATTATTTTAAAATATTTATATTTATCGTTTTTTCTCCAAATTGTATAAACTAATAAATAATCTAATGATACACAATATACTATATGATTAAGCAACTTATTTAGTTTCTTTAATCTCTCAAAAATAGTCAACTATGTCTTATATTTAGGACTGATAGAGTATTTGAGAATTGTCCAAAGGCGTCATAATAAAGTTAGAGAGAGATAAAAAGATAAGAGTGGGTCTCACTACTGTAGAATCCACATGTACAGAAATGAGACTTGCTACTTTATTCTTATCTTTTTCTAACTTTATCTTTTGTCCAAACAATGATCAATTTTCAAATTAAAATTGAAGGAAGAAAAAGAAAAATGCATCATTCCCCTAAAATTATAATTCGATGCCACACCAATGTGTGCCATGATTATAAAGCAGGTTGTAAGCAATTTGGTGAAGCATGTATATGCTGCCCCAAACCAAAGGCCAACAATATATGACATGCAAGAGGTTCTCTTCTCACTTGTTTTCTTCTCTCAATTATCTTACTGGTTTTCTAACTTTGTTCAAAGTGACCAAAAGTTATTACAATGGCAATGTGATATCCACACACTTTAAATGAATAATATGCAGAGAAGTGTAGATGGGAAAAATTATTACACATTTGAGTATGTGCTCACATCACCAAATTACTCAAGTGCCTCATTTGCAACAATTGGTGTAGGAAATGGTAAGTAGCCTCCTTATCTTCTCTATCTCTATTCCATGATGTTGATAACCATTGATATTGATGAAAATGAATGCAGAGTTTGTATATTTAAGTTACTTTATTCCGATTGAATTAAAATAAACGGTTTTTTGTGTAAATTATTTATTCTATAACTAACTTTAATGTTAATATTATTAACTTATTTTTAAATTTAAAATCCACATAATTTGGTTTGATGTGTCTCAAGTATATAAATTTAAGTACTTAAATCTTGGGAAACTGCTGAATTTATTACTCAAAAGCACCTTAAATTTGCTTAAGTAGGACTCGAATGCGACTCTTTTTCAGCTATGTGAGACAGATCTTTAGCTATGTGCTAATGTCTTCCATTTGCACATAGCTAAAGATATATTGGTGGAAATCACTGACAATACACACAATTAAAGAAGAATTGCATCCAAAGACCCGGATCTTTAAATACTTCTAGATAATAAATTTTGTAATAGGAGGTTTTTTCAATAATTTTCCCTTGGATCTTCCTCCCCTATATATAATTTTGCCTACGTGGTAAAATTAGTAGTGTATCTGATGAGTGTTAGCAAAGTGAATATATTGATTTTGTGAAATGTCATGATGGTGGTAATGAATGGCCAACTCTATACAGGAAGGTATTACACCTTAATTGTTGGAGCCCTTGAAAGGAGATGGAGAAGGGTAAGAGATCAGCTTAAAGTGGTTGCTGATTCCTTCAAGATATTAGACATATGAAATTAATATCAGTTTTTCCTAGAGCCATGTTCTAATCTGTTTGTAAATTGAATTTAAAATACATGTACATCATAAGAAAAATATGAACCTTTTTTACATCATAGGTAATATTGTATCCGTCTTCTAAATTCTAAATTGACAGATTCAATTTTTTTTTTTTTTTGAATGAAACGGATTCAAATTTGATTTTCTGTAAAAAATTTAATGCCTAGTTTTTGTTTTAGAAACCAACAACAACAATAGTTTTTGTTGTTGAGACTTACATTGTATGAACTTGATGTTGGTTTTAATGGCTATATTTTTGTGAAAAGGAAAAGGTTCCAAGAAGCTTACGCCCTCGTTAGATCAACTTAACATTTATACATATAACAATACTTCACATAATTTGTCTTAAAGATAAAATAATCAAAGAGCTTGCCCTCTCACAGCCAACTCTTCTCATCAACTACTTTTCAGCATAATTAAGGTTGGACAAACAAGTTTAAACAAACCCGTCATCGTCTACTCGAATAACAAATTTGTAGGAATTTATTTTTATTACTAATAAATAAGTGTTAAAAGTATATAATTAAATAATAAAAATGACAATAATTTGGTTTAAATATATTTTAAATTTAAATGACCAACTAAAATTAAATCCATCAACATAAATAATTTATCACAATAAAAAAACAATGAAGATTATATATAAAGCCATGGAACCTGAGCAACTAAAATTATATCCATCAACATAAATAATTTATCACAATAAAAAAACAATGAAGATTATATATAAAGCAATGGAACCTGATTAAATTGAAAAAGTTAATACGAATTTAAGAGTAAGTTGGCTTCTAAGGTAAAATGCAAATTTGACAAGCATGATACTAACCTGTTTGAGCATAAAGAAACAAACAAACGATATATAGTGCAGAATCTCAACATAAAGTAGTTGTGAACTACTTAACTAGTTATTGTTCTTTGTCTTTTAATAATAAACAGAGGAGCAACAAGAAAATCCACCAAGTAGCCATAAGAAGCTCAGTAACCTTTACATTGAAAACAAAAACACAATGTCCGAAGGAAAAACACAATTGAAAACAAGCTGCTATAATTCATACATTGATGATAAAAATTGCTTCCTTGGAACTCACCACATTCCATGAAAAATTAATAGAACAAAAGATCATACCTGTATAAAGACCAAATCCCATCTTCATACTTCTTCTTTTCTTTGATTCCCTTGAATGTGTGGTATATACATTCACTTCTATTTATGTAGAGTTCTATAATTATGTTTAAAAAAACAAGAAAAATAAATGGGTTGAACCCAGCATTACTAGAATGCATGCAAGGGTCCCACTACAAATGCAGGATGCAGTACGTGTTATCATTCATACAGTTCTGTGTCATTACAAGTCAATAATCGAAACAGAATCAGAATAATTGAAGCCTAAAGTTTGACTCGTAAAAAAGACACTCTTAGATATAAGCAGAAAAAGGAATACCCCGGCTTCTAAGCTATCACTATTTATATACAAAGGTTACAACTCTTCCACCTAATTTTTTCTACAAATTACTCAAATGGAAACATTAAAATACAGTCACAAATAATAAGTGCAACATCCACATTAGTCAGGAGAGTGAACAGAAGTTTAACGAAGTAAATCAAAACTCACATTTCAGTAGGAATTAGTATTGATTCCACCTTGCTGCCTTCTTGAAAAACAAATTAATATACCAAGGAGACAGACACCGCGCAGTCTAAAATGCTTGCCTCCAAAAGAATATGCATCCAACCCAAATCTTCAGACCAACCGACTCCAAAATTCTATCTTCAAATTCTACATATCTATCATCGCGCTATAATTTCCTTTTCCCTAGCCAGCCAATGCCGATGGCTGCTCTGAATGTTCCAAATTTGTTGCCACTTACAAGCTTCCCCCACCTGACCTTCTAAAAAGTATCCATTGAATATCCTCGAGTCATTCAACTCAAAAATATCAAGAAACTGTTCTTGTGACCCAAAATTACAAGCAATTACTCGCACAGTCCTAAATAAGTCGATGTTGACGCAATGCTTTCCCAAAGTGAGGCTGCATCAACCGGACATACAGGCCATTTTTTGCCACCAATGAATCATGGGTCCCTTCCTCTACTATTCGTCCTCCATTGAGCACTACAATGTTATCAACGTGCCTCATCATTGCAGCCCTATGTGCTATTAGGATGGTGGTCTTATTTCCCATTATAAGAGTGTCCAGAGCTTCTTGCACCACTCGGCTTGACTCCGATTCAATTGATGAACTAGCTTCATCCAACAACAAAATAGGCGCATTCTTTAGCACTACCCTTGCTATCGCAATTCTCTGTTTCTGTCCAGGCGTCAAGTCAACCCCTCTCATTCCAACATGAGTATCATAACCATGCGGCAAGCTGCTTATGAAATGGTGAGCATTTGCTATTCTCGCTGCCTCTTTCATCTCAGCTTCACTGGCATTATGCCTTGCATATATGATATTTTCCCTTATGGTAGTTGAGAAAATAATAGGTTCCTGCTGAACTAAACCAAGGTGGCTCCTCAACCACCTCATATTATATAGTTTTAAATCCCTCCCATCTAGCAAAACTTGACCAGCCACTGGATCATAAAATCTCTCAATCAAAGATATTATAGTGCTCTTTCCTGACCCTGAAACTCCAACAATTGCAACTGTTTGTCCCCCATTGATTTTGAGACTGAAATTACTCAATACCAAAACTTCAGGACGAGAAGGATAACAAAAATCAACATTTTTCAACTCAATGCTTCCATATACATTGGGTGGCTTCAATGCTGTGTTATCATCAGGGTCAATTTTAGGTACACGGTCTATAATTTCAAACACTGAAATGAGGGATTTACGCCGTTTAAGTATGTAAGGAGCCAATCCAAAAGGCTCCACCAGCGCAAATGTTGCAAATGAGAAAACCATATACTCCTTGAGTGCAGTAGGTGGATCCATATAACTGTTTTTTATGCATATGGCAGTATACCAAAGCAAAAGGGCATTACAAGCAAAAAGTAGAAACTGTGAAAAGCCAAATGCAAAACCAATGGCCACCCCATGCAAAAAGCTCTGCTTAAATATTTTCTTCAGCTGCAGTCTATAGAGCTCCATTACCTTATTGCCCGCACAAAATGCCACAACAGTGTAAATATTTCTAACTGCATCTTCAAGAACCAAAGATGCCTTTCGGTGCATTTCCTGTATACCCCTAGAAAATCCAGCAAGCCACAATTTCTGCAATTTTGAAGTAGGTTCTATTAAATTAAATACTAGTTAAGCAAAAGAAGACAAATTTAAGGATATAAAAGGCCATGGAAATATATACACTTACAAGGTTTTCAAAACCCAGTCATATTAAACACATAATAAACTGTCATTTAGCTACCTTAAATGGAAAAGTACATTAATGTTCCAGCATGACCAAAAATATGTTCAGCATTAAAATATGTTTAAACAATCACAACAGTACTCTGATTGATACAGGATCTTAATTTTTGTTTTGGAGTGATAGACATGCATGAAATTATTAATCTTTCTTTTTTTGATAACTTAATTTCTGGGTTTTTGAATCATTCTTGACAGTAACAAAAATGCCTGTTAAAAGATAAGGTTGTAGACATATTATTCAGGTTTTGTAGAGAAAAACCCTAGAGTCCGATATGGTTGCCTGAAAATGGGCCTAAGGTAAGGGAAACCAGCCTCATTCTCTCCTCTGGACTGTTTAGTAGCTAGAAAATTGTTCCCCATCAGCATTTAGCAGAAGGCCTCTTCCCTCAAAAAAAATTGAAGGAAGCCTTCTTCCCTCAAAGGTTTACTCATTCAATCCTCCTCAGAGCTTGGTGTCTTTTGATTTGTCGCTCAAGATGCCTTCACATATGCAGCTCTCACCATTGTCACTCAACTCTATCTTTTCCATCTTCGTTGATATTCTATTTTGATTCATCCGTCGAATCAAATATGCGACTCTCACCATCTCAGGCTCTTGGCATCCCTCCCTCCAGAATCTTCCCTTTCATCTTCAAACAGCACCAGCAATTTTGCATCTCTTCCTCCTTCTGAACTAAGTCTCTAAATTTGATGATGGCAGAAGCTTCTTTTATTTTTTGTTTTCTTTACTCTGGGTCATATATATGATTATGTATATTTGATTGTATGTCAATTCAGTTTCCATGAATCTGTGATGGTATATTTGAGTTTGACTACTTGATTGTCATTTTCTTTCCTTTTTCATTAAAATATATTATTTCTACAAATCCATCCCTAAATAGGAGAATGACTAAGGAAGAACCAATCAAAACGCTATTTCAGAAACACAATCATGTCCTCTAGAACAAGCACATATAATTCATTCTTCACCCGTACCAAAGAGGTTCCATAAACTATGACATTTCATACCAATTATTTTTGCTAGAGGCACAAAGCTTCATAAACTCATTTGAGAAGAAAAATACATGGAAGCTAAACCAAACTATCAGCAAAAATTGATAATACTGGAAAACCAGAAGAGCAGGTGCAAACCTGGGCAATTGCAGAAACACACAGGATGGGAAGTGTTGCTAATGCCACAAGTGCTAATCGCCAGTGCAGGAATGCACCAATAATAACAGCAACAATAACTGCAGCGCTATCCTGTATAAATATGGAAAGACGATTGCTAAAAGCAGCTCGTACAAATGTAGCATCATTGGCCAGACGCATGGATAAATTGTCAGCACTGTTTTCCTCTTCATCAAACCAACCAGCTTCATTGCGTAGCATGGCTGCCATATAATGGAAATAAGTTGGGCACTATCCAGAATTTGGCAACTTTTTTTTTCAAAAAGAAAAAACAAAACCAAGAAGGTACAGCAAAAGGAGTTACTCACCTGAGAACATCATTCTTCTAACTCTTTCTGTCATTTTCTCCCCCATAATACCAAAGTAGAAATGTTGTAAGAAGTTGGCAACAACTGTCACAATGCCCATGCAAGCAATAATTAAGCACCACTTATCTACCTCCTCCCTGAGATGATGAACTTGATCAATTCTATAGTAAGCAGTCACCACCAGGCCAATAACATAAGCAAGAAGAGGATTGAAAGAACCAAAGATGGCAGCACCTATGCTTCCTAACACAGCATAAAGCCACTCTGCAAAACTAAGTCTAGCAAGTCTCCAAAATGATGGAGGTTTTCGATGCTTGGTATCTTTTGCTTCTCTCAGTTTCAATGAAACATCATCAGAATCACTATGGGGTCTACTAAAAGTCTGTGAATGGGAGCGTTCATTCTTGGGATCAGATGTTAACAGAGGTGAAACAGGGGATTCTGGGTCAGAACCGTTAGATTTTTGTCGATGCACAGGCTGAACATCAATTTTGGGTAACTCTGGTAGCCTCATTTCAAAACTATCCTGCCTTCTTATTGAAGGCTCCTTATCTGCTGCATCCATAGACTGACCATTTTGATGCATCTTTTCTGGTGGTGGGCTCCGAACATTTGGTGATTCCTGTGAGCTATAGATGCCATCTGAAGGCCGAAATACGTTAGAAATTCTCTGAAGGGAAGGTGACTTCATCATTTTTGGGGATGATGGTTCTTTAAAGCTTTGACTTGAGGGTGAATCCTTCTCAATTTGGAAAGCTGCAGTCTCCTTGTAGTTTCGAACAGGCATCCTGCATATTGGAAAAACAAACAGTAAATAAGTCTCTATATGCCAGTGCTAAAATTGCACACATAGCCAAAATGCATTAAATAATAAATTATATAGTAGGCAGACAATTCAATGCACTTAAGAAAGTTCTAGCATTTGTCAAGGACCATCTCAACTAAAAAGATCAAGCTATTCTGTGAAAACCTGTTCTTCTGTATTATGCTCTAACACATTTGGCTCTACATAGCTGAGGCCCAACATGCCTTATACTCAAAAGTACAAGTTTATTAACAGTTTTTATGATCATCTCTGACAAGATTAATACTTATAATTATTATGAAGGATCATTTAACAAATTTTGACATTTCAATATTTATCTAAAAAACTCTTGATATATTGCAATTAAATGAAAGCCCATCAACAGATTGGCGCTAGTAAGAAACCTCTTGGGAAGTTTTGCTGCCTCTTCACATCTAAGGAGCTCTGCATATAAGCCATCCAAGGTCAATAACTCATCATGAGTACCCATTTCAACAAGTTGACCTTCCTCCATAACAGCTATATAATCAGCATTCCTTATAAGACTTAGCCTTCGAGCAATTATTATTGTTGAACGCCCCAACATTAGAAGATCCAAAGCCTCCTGGACAGCCCTTTCAGCCTCAAAGTCAAGTCCACCAGTTACCTCATCAAGCAGAAGAATGGATGGATTTAAAAGCACAGCTCTGGCAATAGAAAGCTTTATCTTCTGTTCTTCTGTCAGGGCTAAGCCAGCCCTTCCAACCTGAAAAAACAAGCCCCATGTAGATTAAAAAAAAATGCGAAAGTGATTGCTAAGAAAGTGAGTAAAAATACAAGCATAGAAATATAGTCTCTATAGAGTCATGTCAATCAAACTTCACCTGTGTATCATAACCTTTCCCTAATGAGCTGATGAATGTATGTGCATGGGCTATCTTGGCAGCCTCTTCAATTTGATCCATAGTGGCATCCCGACCATAAGCAATGTTAT
This sequence comes from Acacia pycnantha, assembly GCA_025563575.1. Classification (NCBI taxonomy): domain Eukaryota; kingdom Viridiplantae; phylum Streptophyta; class Magnoliopsida; order Fabales; family Fabaceae; genus Acacia; species Acacia pycnantha. The sequence goes on along the minus strand of JAMWYP010000002.1, from coordinate 1,361,428 downwards.
CTCTTATACTCAAGCTAAGCAAAGCAGGCTCCTGGGTGACTAGTCCTATTTGGCTCCTTAGCCATTCCAGTTTCAGATTCTTAATGTTCTCACCATCTAAAAGAACCTCGCCTGAACCAGAGATTGGAAAATAAATTTAAATCAGTAAACCCAAAGAAGGCTTTAAAACATCAATAACGTTACACAAAGGGAAAAATCACCTAATGTGGGATCATAGAACCGCTCCATGAGCGGAATTATACTACTTTTTCCAGATCCATTTCTGCCGACAAGTGCCACGGCTTTCTTAGCAGGAACAGTCAGATAAAACCCACTTAATATAGGGATTTCAGGACGAGATAGATAGCTAAAATAAACATTCCTAAACTCTATATTCCCTTGCACAGAATTTGGGGCAGTTCCATCATGATTAACAGATGAGGATGACCTGCTTATCATCTCATACAATCTATAAGCAGCTATACGTCCTTGATCAAATGAATAGAAGTTTGTTGCGGCCTGATTCAAACCCCTAATTCAAAGTAGCAGCTACAATAAGTTTAATGGTAGACGGAATAGAAAGAATTTAAAAGTTGAAAAAGATTCTCACAGGCCACTTAAAATTACAGCGAAGAGAGCTGTTATGATTTCACCACCATGAGCTTTGCCATGCATAACCAAGAACCTTCCTACCCAGAGTTGCAATGCACACGAGCATATTGCAAGCCCATACGTAAATCCAAGACCAAGCCCTTGAACAAGACTTATTAAGATACCAAATCTAAGAGTAGCTTGAAGTGAAGTAGCATACGAATACTTGGCCAATGTTTCATTTGTAAATGCATACAATGTCCTGATATAAGAAACCGCCTGCATCACAAGAAAAGAATAAAAATGCCTCGCATACTAGCCAAAAAATGCTTTGCCATATAGTTCAAACTTCATCACTCTTCCTTCCACTTTATTAAAAAAGAAATAAAAGATAATGAAATAAACGATAATAAAACCCCCAGCATTGCCTTCTTACTAGTAAAATGAAGCAATAAGAGCTATGATATTTTGTTCCTTCCATGGTTTAAAGTTCTGATCACAAAGTAAACCACAAAAGTATTCAATGCATAAGCAGCCAAATAATAATTTAAGGAGTTTGGTAAACAGAGTCAAGGAACAAAAACAAAATACAAATGATTTTAGTTATGTACAATCTGAGACTCTAAACAATTTATTCATAACCATTTACAGAAAAGTTGCAAGGATTTTCAAGCACTCTCCTTCGCATAAACCATTCAATGCATTGAAACATTGTTTTGTCCTCTCATTTGAAGAGACCAAAGAAGGTAATTTACCACCAACCAGAGCCAATAAATACAGAAACTATATAAGCATTGTGCAATGTATATATTGCTTTATGGCAGTTTCCATACCGCAATCTACCTTCCTTGATGAGGTTCGTTCGGCTCTTCAGTCTTCAATCTTGAATTGCTCATATATATAAATAAACCAATACAAAACAAACGCACACCCCATTATTCTGAGTTCCACAACAAGTCTGATTTTTGTCCTATGTTCCGGGAAAAAGGGTTCAATTTGACACTACCCAATTAATATATTTTGAAGACATTTCCCCTGATCAAGGGGCCAAGTTACAAAATCTTTAAAACAATTGTTTGTGAAGAATAAAACAAATATATTGAATGCTGCTTAGAAATACTGATAATGTAGGGCTTGAGTTCCATAAATTTATAAAAGAGCGACAGCTGTTTAACTTGAGATGTCACTAACGTCGGACTATATATATAGTGCATCAGAGCATGTTACATAAATAGGCAACATGACCCTTGAGATTGGCAACTTTACTAGGAGTTAGAAAGGTATTGATGCTCCAACTGGAAGCCTATTATTAGACCCCTCTTCAGTATAATCATCACCAATCAAAAGAAAACAAGATACAAACATATTTTTGAAGTCAAAATCAAAAAAAATCAAAATTTAGAATAATAAATGCGGTTTTTGGGGGGGAAAAGATGGTCAAATATCCTTCAGTTGTTAGCGCACGTTTTGAAAAATTTACCCAAGAACTAAAGCTCCAAACAGACCACTGGGCTCCAAGTTATCACGCTTTTAAGCTCTACTCAAATTGTGTTTCCTTCTTCCCAACCTTTTTTTTGCACAATCCATTTCATGGAAATGTAATCTATTCGGATATTCAAATGATGATAAACACTGCCACAATATGCTCTAAGGAGGTTGAGATACTTCAAATAAATACAAAAACTAATATGAAAGGGCGGCCCATTGCAAAAGGCTCTCACCAGGCGGGGTCTAGAGAGAGATAAATATACGTAGCCTTACCCTACAAGTGGAGAAGTTGTTTCCAGGATTCAAAAAACATTTACAAAAACTACTATTAAGTTGCTTAGACCATATTATCAGGTTAACTAATAATAGACATATAGAAGCACCAACTGAAAATAACAAAGAAAAACAACTAAGCCTTGATTTAACACCAAATAATATCAATGACAATCAGAAAATAGTGTGTGGGGGTGAAATTCAGGTAAAAAGGCTCATTATGATTTTTTAGTTCCAAATTTAACTGTTAGTAAATTAATATAATATTTCATATATTGCGAAGTTCTAATGTTCTAATATAGAATTAGTAACTTCTGAATTTGTGGGATCTTCTAATTTTTCAGACTTACGATTTTTTAAGACATAGGATGAGGCTAAGAGGGTTAGGAAGGTCGCTAAAGCAACTTTGGGTGAATCAAAAACATTTTGGACCAAGAGATAAAGAATCTAGGTGGTGGAATGAGTATGGAGGAGGAGGTTAAACACAAACAAAGATTGCTTTGAAGCCTTACACATGTGCAACAAAGCCAAACATTGAGAAAGGTATTGAACGGTTAGAAAGGAAATTAGAAAGCAGTGAGTCAAACACGATGTAAAGTTTTTGAGGAGTTTTACCAAGATTTGGGGACAAAAAATAGGGAACGAAATATATAAAAAATTGATGAGAATAGGAAAAGGAAATAAATGGATTTGGACTAAGGGCGACGTATTAAAGATGATGACGAAAACATTCTGCTTACACATAAAAATATTTAAAACATATGGGAAGACTACTTTTACAAGCTTTTCAATGATGGATTGAGGACAATTAGTGATATGGAGGATTTATCAACCCACTAGTGTGAACAAAATTTGGCTTACTACGTCAAATGTCAAATACAATACAGAAACTGGTAATAGCACCACATTGACTATCATGCAAAGGAAACGAGAAGAGAATTTTAAATTAATCAATTTGGGGTTAGTTGAAATTATGGATCCCTTGCTTTTGTATTACTGAAACTAGAAAGGAGGCCATTGGCTTTCCCTATTCTACATGGAACTACTAGAAAGCACATAATTTGAACACCTCACATTGCATGACCCAGAAGGAAGGGAGAGAAATAAATGAATTGAAACACGCCGTGAGAGTCACCACTCGACAAGCCAATTTATACTTCTTCAAATATCAAGCATTATTTGATATTTTATACCGATTAGACCATTAAAAGAAATAAATCATGTTTTGAAGATACAAAACAAAAGAGTATGCAAATGTCATACAAAGCTCCAAACTGTTCACAGCCATACAATGGACAAAAGGGGTATTGTTTGTTCAATGTAAGACAAGAATAACCTGTTCAGCAATGCTAGCAGCTTCAGCATATGCGTCTTGAATATTCTCTGCCAGCCTATGTAGGAATATATTTGATATTCCTCCAGCAGCAACAATAAATGGACCTGTGGCTAATGTTATCAATGCAATCTGCCAACAGTTGATAAATCCAATAACAAGTCCACTGAAGAACGTAGCCATATTGTGGATATAATTTCCGACCTGAAAATATAAGCCAATAAACATATTATATGAGACATGCCTGAAGAACTGTGATATCTTCTGGGAAGAATAAAAGCTGTCAATGTACTGAATATTTGCATACAATCAGAGCAAGACATACTTTTTCACTAAGTGCAGACTGAATGAGCAGCACATCACTTAATACTTGGCTTACAATATCTCCATTATTCCCATATGTATCAAAAAAACTCATATCTTGGTTAAGCAATACTTGAACATATTTTGATCTGATAACAGCAGTCTGCCGTTCTCCAGTCAAAATCCAGCATGAAACCTCTATAAAACAGAAGAACAAAATTAATATTGCAGAAATTAGTAAATCTCTCTCTATGAAAACATTCCTATTAAGTGAAATAAGTGGTAAACAATTTCAGTAAACATATGTTAGTTTACCTATCCAACCAGCAGCAAAAACACCCGCAGCGATATAAACTATGGTTAAAGCAAGCTGCAGAAGAAACAACGAGAGTAAATAACCATATTCTGGTTCACAATTTGAACGGCTTGTAGAACATAGAAGAAAACTTCTTAGCTGGTGTTGATTTGAATAACAAAAGAAAAATAAAAAATCAACAAAAAAGCACAAATTAAAAATAAGTAACAGGGAGGTTTAATTATATCATGAAAAAGGGAGTACAAACATATCGCATGCATATCTAAAAAACAAAAAATAGAATATTCCTGGATTTCAAGCATCTTGCCGTCCATCTAAAAAGGTACAGATTCATAAAGTACATAGCTTAAATTGGAAAACTCTCTAAGCCTCAGTTTTCTCTTCTACAAAAACTAAATCCAAAGCGCATTAAGGTTGACAAAGTCATATGCAAGATTCAAAGATAACAAAAATATTATACCCATTTTTGAATGGATTTCTAAAACTAGTTACATGCAACATGTAGCACATTAAATATGATGCCATCCTTTGGAATATATTAAATCAACTAGTACCTCCCCCAATTGTGTTAGTTTCGGATGGCAAATAGACAAAGCAAAAGAATGGTAAAATTAGGAAAGACAGAGTCAACAATCTCCAAGAGAAATGAAAGGACTGACATCCCTCAGAAGGAATTTAGAAGGTTATGCCCTTCTAAAGAAAAAAGTTATATCATCAGGCAGTAATGGACAATCCAAACAGCTTTTCTATAAGAAGACATCCAGGAATTTTAAGTAAATGGTATGGAATCAAGCTCAAATATTGAGGTCTATGTAAGGTGCGTTGTTCTTCAAGGTTCTCCACGCACACAAGAATTCATATGTTTCTCTAGAATAACACCACCACTAATGGCTACTCAGACAAGAAAGCACCAAGTCTGAAAGAGACTCATACAACGTCACTAACTATCCTCAATTTGTTCGTATTTCTTTTATCTAAAGCCTGATCTTCTAGGCCTTACAGTTAGCAAATTTATCTATTTGTTTCAATTCTTATACGAGTGGAAGTTCTTGTTAATGCTGAGACATACTTTCAAACCTAAAAAAATATATCATCCTAAATCTCTGTTTAGTTGTATTCCAATAGCCATCTGAGTCATTTTAACCAGGAAATACTCAGGTTCAAAATCAACTGAAGCACAAAGTTAATATTTAATACTGCCAGTGCATAGTAATAGTCCCTGAGATTCAATACTGATGGACTTGCAAAAGCAATTTTTGATATTCAGTGTATAGCAGTAGTTTAAAATCAATTTAGTTAATAATTTGTAAAAGTTGCAAACTTATGCATAACGGGAAAATGAGTATGATACTTCCATTAATGCCCCAATAATGACACAGTCAAATTCAAACTTTAATGAATAAAAAGTTTGGCAAGAAGGATGCCTTGAATTTACAAATTTCATGATATAAAGTTAACTTCAACTTTCAATACCCAAAGTCTGTAAAATAAGTATTTCTCTATTTTCCTCTAAAACTTGTGGCTTAAGGGAAGATGGACCAAGTTTACCAAAGGCCAGCACCACAGCCAATCCAATCTAACCAAACCAAACTGACCCCAGCAGATCTGCTTCAGCCGTCTTAAATTATCAATTCAATGGTGAAGGAATACCTCTAGCTACATAGTATCAATTCAAGGCAATAGATTAACTAAGGAACCTAAGAGCGCCATCCATCACTATGATCAACTCTCAAAAGCAACTAAATCCAAAACTAAATCAAGAGAACTAGAATAATTACCTTCTTGAAAACCTGATTGTCCAATCACCCATGAACAAAATTAACGATTCATAGAATCTTGCAAGAAATATCTAACCATTATCGGAATGACAAATCTTTGAAGTGTCTTTACTTCATACTTAACATGTGTTCCCAATGTTATTTCAGGAATGAGATTAGGGAACCTATGAAACAGGAATAGTGTGTCCAAGAGCGAACCAAAACATCAGATTACACATTTAGATATACGTAGCTTAAAAGCAAAGAATGACTTTAATCAAGAACTAAGGCCTGCGTGCTTCGCTTATGGGTTTGATCACCTCAACCCAGTCTACTTACAACTGAGCTCGTCCAATATCAGGAAAGGGATAAATTTTCACGCTTAGTAACATCTCAAAGAAAATTAAAAAAAAATGCCTGAAAAAGAAAATGAATCAAAACCAAAAGAAATTGACCGCTAACCTCCTTGAACTTGTTGAATTGCTCCTCGGACGGACCTTGCGAAGGATCCATCCTCAAGACATTAATGATCTTCGCAAAGTAGTGTAAGTAGACTACGAGGGCTGTACCATGAGCAGCTGCTGCCAGGGAGCCAACGACCATCAGAGTCCAATCAAGCCGGTCCGCGCAAGCAAAGAGCCTGGAGAAGGGCACTGCGGCGGGCGGTGGCTCAATCTCCTCGGGCTCCTCCATCTCCTCCTCTAGTTCAACCTGGTGGGACGCAGAGGTCTCAGCTCCAGGGTCTAAATAAGGCGACGGCGACTCTGGCGGCTCAGATACCTCCGACACCGGCGTGAGCGGCTGTATATGGGGTGGGGACCATCCGAACAGTCCCCTCGATATCATCATCTTGTGATCCCACCAGCTCACAACCCCAACTCGAAGAAACCAAAACCCTTCTCCGAACACCCCTTTCCCCCACTAAAATCAGCAGATCCACCCAATTGAGAGCCCAAATTTCCAAACTAATGTGTTCGCTTTCTCTTCGAATTATTACCTGCTACTTTCTCATACCCCCAGTCCCGCCCAAAAAGAAAAACCGAGAGAGAAAGAGAACGACGTTGTCCTCCTCCTCCTCGTAAAAGTTGGCGGCGCGTGGTGGTGACTGAGTCAAAGACGGCGTACAGAGATGGAAGATACTAGTAGTATCACCTAGAGTAGAACGCGAAACATCCGAACCACCGTCTCCTCCGCCTTCTGCTGCTTCTCGTTATCCTTCTCCTTCTCCTTCTCCTTCCTTGAGTTGTGTAATTGGACAGCTATTTCGCTTTGGTTTTTGTTAGGTTTAACGGTCAAACGCCGGCGATACGTTTGAAGAGGTTTATTATTTTGATTATTAATTTACCATTTCAGGTACTTTTAATTTTCCAAAATAAAATAATGTAGTAATAATTTAATGCTTTTGGAATACACAGTGAATGTGTGCTGTAATGGTTTGTGCAGTAAAGCTGGAAAAAAAAAATCAAAATATGAGAAAAATGAGGGTTATTTGGTAAATTATGGTGTGTTGGTGAACGTGGGAACAGCTCTATGCCTCTATATCTCGGGGTTGGCTAGGGTCCTCTTCCATTCCCATCCACTTCCTATCCTCTTCCTCATCTCAGCCGTTAGATTGAAATCTTAACCGTTCAGATCTAATATTATATAAAAGTATTATTTTTATATTTTTTTTTAATAATTTAATATTTTTAATATAAAAATAATATTTTTATAAAAGATTAAATTTGAACCGTTCAGATTTCAATCCAACGGCTGAGATTGAGAAGAGGATGGGAAGTGGATGGGAAGAGAAGTGGATGGGAGCCACACCCCTATATCTCTATAGTATCCGTTTAAATATCTGATATATGTGTAGTTATTTTTCTGTAAAAATTAAAGAAACTATCTGAGAAAAAAAAAATTAAAGAAACTAAATAAATTATTTTAAAATATTTAATTTCTCATTTTTTTAATTAATTTTATGATTTATAAATTAATATAATTTAATGATACATATTATACGATTAAATAATTTATTTAAATTTTTTAATTTCTAAAAAAAAAAGTTAACTATATCTTATAAAAAAAATAGGGGGATAATTTACAATTTTTTGGTCAGCTTTAATCCGAACACGTATCAAATAGCCATGATATCGGTGACCCCATTTATTTGAAAATTCTTTTTTAGATAAAATACTAGAAAATTCTAAATTCATAACATCGTTTAAAACTATTAAAAAATCCAATAAATTCTATAGAAGATAAATAATTTTTAAGATATAATTCTATAAATATCATATTTTTTCCACAAAATTTGAAAAATATTTTAATATTATATAGTTTTATAGAAAAAACACATCATCTGAATTATATGCAATACATTGTTTAATGGGTGAGTCGTATTAATACTCATAAGTATCTTTTATCGAAATATTTATAAGTACTGAGACTAATTAAAATTATACCTTTTTTTGGCAAACGACCCTTATTAAGGTCCCTGTTGTGTTTTTCGAAATCGTTGGGGTGGCAACTTGATGATATTAAGGTTTCAGGTAGTTATTTTACCTGGATGAGTCCAAAGTGGGGTCATTTAGATCGTGTTTACAAGAAGCTAGATCGTGTCATTGCTAATGCCTCCTGGCAAATGTCTTTCGCTAGAGCGGATGTGGTTAATCTTCCACACTACAACTCAGATCATACTCCTGTGTTATTAAGGTTGTTTGGTCCTTTAGAGTGCAAACAGGTTAGACCTTTTCGTTTTCTAACTAACTGGATGAATCATGATACGTGCATATTTTATAATTAAATGAGTATCAATTCTGAGATATATTGGATTAAATTTATTACTATTGTATATATCTTGCAGGAGTTATTAGCTGATTGAGAAAGTGTAACATCCCAACTTTTCGAAAGCAGTATAAAATTTTTTCATCAGAGTAGAGCACCGGAACAAGAGTGTAACTGATATATTGATATAAAATGCCCACTGGCTAGTTACATAAATGGTATATTAACCGAGAGTTTCCAAAAGTAAAGGATAATAATGGAAAGTCTTCATAGGATCCTCAAACCTGCTGCTTTCCTCTCTCCTCGGTCCTCGGTCCTCCCGAACACCGACGCTATGTTAAGGGCCGAGATCCAGCCGCCGGATCTCGAGTAGCAGTTAACCTCATGTTTATGTATACACATACAAACGCAGACATCCACAACATCATCAGCACATACCATCACTCTATCACAACCCATGCATATGTATTGCCCCCAAAGATGCGAGACAAATTGCACCAAGATCTGAGCCAGGTGCACCCGGCATACGGACAGATTGCACCCAAGATACTGCAGCATTGCACCCAAAGATACAAACATAACCTCTAACCACTATATGCATTCAAACAGTATAACATCTATACAACACACCTACCACATATATGCATACCATAAACATCAGAGTTAGTGTTACGATGCAGCGAACGTACCTTCGTTGACGGTATTACGCACGTTTTACGGAAAACGGTCGTTTTACGAAAACAATAAACGTCTGTCGGACGGCGTAACGACAGACAAATCGAGTTTCGACGTCCTATAAGAGTAATATCACTTTTATTAGTGATTTGGTACTATATCGGCATTTTGGGTAAAAATTACCATTTTGCCCTATACCCCTAATTGGCGGAATTTCGCAAGACACCGTTACTCGACAAATTTTCTTCCGAAATTTTGCCGAACTTCGACGCCATTTTGATTTTCGAAAATAAAGACTAAAATAGCCCTCCCATATGATACCCAATCATACTTGAAAATTTAAAGGCTATTCTAGCATTATAACACCTACTTGTGAAAGAAATACGAAGACTTCAACTTTCGGGGACTCGATCCCTACCATGTTTCTACCTCGTCAGGCATATATTTCAATGCAATGAGGCCTAAAAACAATAGTAGGAATCTCACTCCCTACTTGCTAAATCTATCTAACAATTCTACTAACTAGAACTAAAGACCAAAGGCCGAAGGACTTACCCGTTGAAGACTTCGAGAACTTCTCCGAGCTCCTCTCTCTTCTTTCTCTCTCAAGAATCGGTTTTGCACTTGAGAATGGGGTGAGAAAATGAAGAGGAACTCATGCCTTTATATAGGCAAAAAGTGGGTCCTAAGGTGTAATTTTCCCTTCTCAAATTTTGGGTCCAAAGTTGTAATTTTCCCTTTTATTTTAGGCATTTTTTTTCTCTTTTTCAAGACGCCCTGGTCGACATAATGGAGCTGAGGTGGCAGCCCATGGTTGGCTAAAGGATGGTGACTCATGTTACTTTAACCCGGTCTAGCAGAATTTCCCCGATCGGTACCCGATTCACGTGTTTTCAGAGAAATCTCAAAATTCTGGATTTACAACTCTGAAGACATGTTCTCACTTAGTATAAATGTCCAAGTTAACCTATATTTTGATCCCACATAGGGCTCCAACGGTCCGGTTGAGTCTTTCTCGAAAATGTGTCCGAACGCGTCCGGTTTCAGAACGCATTTATGAAATCACCAACTTCTTCAGAAAAATTCACTGATTCCAAATATGTTAAAATAAATTCAAACTCATGCCTAGATGTTGAGTTAGAATTTATTTTCTCTATATCCAAAAAATGCCTATATGCATTTTTCCCTATTTTGTTTTATTAGGAAATGCACCAACGACTTCAGAATTTTCTTAGGAAGAGTTTAACGGAAGATAAAAACCCACTGATCAATATTTTACCTTGACTTTGGGATTCCCATTCCTATATCTCTAGATAGGATCCGTTTCCTAATTTCTAAATTACTATTCACTATATTTAATTATATTATTATTATATTTAAAACACATGTGCCAAAATGAAACAAATATCATGATATTTAACACTTGATCCTATCTCCATTTTTTTGGCACAATTTCGGCTGCCCCAAAATTGTTTGGATTTGTGAATATTTTTCCCCAATTAAATAATTATTTAATTAATTATTAATTCAATTTTTATTAACAATTTCACAAAATTCTCTAATTGGTCCATTCTTGTATTTAGGCTTAAAAATACCTAAACTTAACTATTTTTCTCCAAAATTTCCAATTAATTAGTAAATATATTTTTACTAATTTTAAGTCAATTACCACTAATTTTTGAGCTTTACACAATTATCTCTTAATTTCCTTTGCTTATACTTAAGTAATTAGCCCAATATTACTTAATTACTTTATTATCACTTGTTGATAATTTTCTTAATTAGAATACCTCATTACTTCATAATTCTTGCACTGACATTTCTGTTTCCATATGTTCTGCTTTATTTAGAATTTGTGAGGGCATTATGGTCATTACCATACTTTTGAGCATTCTTCCTCAATTTCTCCAAGTTTGTAATTTATTAAATTACCAAAATTAGAGATATACGCTCTCTCAATTTAAATAATTATTTCATTGCCCTTTAGGATTTTTCACCATTTTCCTAAGTTATTTACTCCTCCCAGGGGTATTTTGGTCATTTTGGCACTTTGGCCCTTAAATTCCCTAATTCAAATTTCGGGGTATTACAGAAAGGAGCAGAAAAAGGAAATCAATTTGAATCAATTGTGTAATATGAGAGAGTGGATTACAAAATATTTGGAAGTGATTGGAGATCTCAAAAGGATATTGCATATCTTTTATTTAAGACAGGATCAGATCACGGCCCAAGTCAACCTAAGGGAATTTCTATATAAAGAACAAGGGAGAGACACACTAGACCAACAGAGAGACAAGACACTCAAGTGAGAAAAGCACAGAAGAAAGAAAAACACATCCTTATGCTCTCTAAATCTCGGTATTTACCAAAGGTTTAGAGAGAAAGGACGAATAAAAGAAGGAGACGGCTGAAGGAAGAAAGAGGACGCAAGAACAATTCTAATTTTCATCTCTCTTCTTCTATTTTGTTAACCTAGCCATGCTTGGCTAGTCTTCTTTAGTAGTTAGGGCGAGGATGAACCCTATGCGAATTTGAGTATTTGTTTGAATTCTTGATTGAACGTTATTTACCATGATTGAATGAATTATCTTTGCTTAAAGCTTTCTTAAAGATTGATCACCTTTTAGATTGTTCATAGGTTGGTGTATGACAATAGAGATGTTGGTGCATTTAACTGGAACCGTTGATTCATCATAAAGTTGCATGACCTAGACATAGGCTTACGAGTTTATGCGATCTCATAATTCTGGTTTAAATACATTGATCTTTCCAAACAATACTAAGACATTAGGTTGTTTTTAAAGATAACGGACTAAGGTAGCGTCAAGACATTGGGACTTAGTCTAATTTTATAGAATTGATCGTCAATCATGGGAGTAATAGTCAATTAGGGATTTAATTCAAATACTTGGATGAACATAGGGGGATTTCTATGCCCTAGCTGCGTTTTCTCTATTGATCATCTTTTCTAAACAATCGTGCTTGAGATTCTTAATCTTGAATGCGTATTTTCGATTAGATTCCTTAAAAATTCTGTTTGGTTACAACTCACCTTCTATTACTCATTGGTCCAACTAAAGTGAAATAACGAATTAGTGGTGGAATACTAGTCCTCGTGGGACGATCTTTTTCTCACTACTTTATTACTTGTAACGATCGGTGCACTTGCCGAAGTCCCTAACAAGTTTTTGGCGCCGTTGCCGGGGACTAGTTTTATTTCAACACTAAGAGTAGTTATCGAAACTCTAGATTGGATTTTTCTTTTTCTTTTGTCCTCCTACTCTGTTTATGCGAGGTACCATTGACAGAAATTATTGCAGTTTGATCCCGAAATTGAAAAGACAAAGAAAAAGAAACCGAAAACTTGCTAAACAGAGAAAAGGAAAGGCTAATAGTTCTAGTACTGAGGCTAAATCGGTTTTAATGGCAGAAATTGGTGCAGATCCTCCTCCTCCTCCAAAAAAGACCATGGGCGAGTACATGACGCTTAATCCTGCCAGGGCTGCAACTAGCATTGTCAATCCTGTTGTGAATGCAAATAATTTTGAAATCAAGCCATCCTCATAAGCTTGGTTCAACAATGCTCTTTTAGTGGGAGTGATTTAGAGGATCCTAATCAGCATATCGAGACTTTTCGCGAATTTGTGATACCATCAAGATGAATGGAGTTTCGGGAGATGCTATTCGTGTGGTGGTACGCTAAAAAATAAAACTCCCGAAGAAGCATTGGAGTTGTTTGAAGATATGGGGTCCTTTGAGAATGAAATTGTTACTCCACAACCGAAGAGGGGAGTTCTTCAGCTAGACTCTTACAATACAATGTTGGCCCACAATGAGACCATTGCCCAACAAAATAAGGTGATCCAACAAAGAGTTAGCTTCCATCACTAAATGACTTGCCTCTTCTCAAGTATCATCTATCACTTCTCAGCCTCCTTTGCTTTGTGATTTTTGCCAAGGGGAACACGCTAATGGAGAGTGTGCAACATTCATTCCTAAAGAAACAGCTGAGGTAAACTACATGGGTAATCCTCCTAGAAATCAGTTTAATCCATATAGCAACACATACAATCCTGGCTGGAAATCTCACCCAAACTTCTCCTATAAACCCCAGCAAGACCTCGGCGGTTCCACCAAAACACCACTACCGATCTGGAAAAGGCTTTGGCACAGTTGACTCTTACCACTACTGAATTCATACAGGGGTCAGAAGCTTTCCGGAATGAAACAAGGTCTACTCTCAAAAATCAGGGGGCTTCGATCCGGAATTTGAAGAATCAGATTGGTCAGTTATCAAAGCAAATAGCAGAGAGAAGCCAAGGGTTCTTCCCTAGTGATACTGTGGTCAATCCAAAGGAGCATTGTAAGGCCATAACTACAAGGAGTGGTATAGTGGTTCAGCCGGTTGAGAAATATGTTCCGATGAAGGACAAGTCTGAGAAAGGGGAGGAAGAGGTTGAGCAATGTAATGTGCAGCAGGTTCCTAAGGAGATAGCTACAAAGAAGCCTCCCACTCCTTCTTATGCAAAACCTCCTTATCCCCAAAGGTTGAAGCAGCAGATTCAGAAACAACAGTATGCCAAGTTCTTGGATATTTTTAAGAAATTGCATATTAACATCCCTTTTGCAGAGTTGGCATGGGAGGCAGGTTGGAGGTATGTAATTGTTGAAAGTGACTGTCAATCAGTCATTGCACTACTTTCCAAACAAGGTAATGTAGCTCGTGAGTCTCACTTGGTGTCTCAGATATGAGCAGTTACCCGCAGACAATGGGTTATTCGGTTCTATCAAGGACGGACCCAAGAGGGGGGCTCGGGGTGGCCCCCGCCCCCCTAATTTTTTTTTTTGAAAAATTATATATTTTTGTGTCTTGATATATATGTATGTGTGTTTGGTTGTAGATCAGATGAGGGTCGCGGATGCATGTTTAGAAGTCTCTATGTACTCTCTAATTCTATTATGCCTATATATATATATATACACATACATATATATATATATATACATATATATATATATATATATATATATATATATATATATATATATGTATGTATGTATGTATGTATGTATCTATATATCTATAGATATGTATGTATGTATGTATGTATGTATGTATGTATGTATAGACACACATACCTTGTATGTATGTATGTATAGACACACATACCTTGTTCTAAATATAAAATCTAATTAATTTTTTAAAAGAGATTAAGGAAGTTAAATCAGTTACTTAATTAATAATATGTTGTCTATGATTAAATTATTTAGAAAAATTAGTTTGGAGAAAAACTGATAAATATAAATACTTTAAAGTATTTTAGTTAGCTTCCTTAATCTTTCCAAAAAAGTCAATTGATTCTTATATTTAGGACTGTATATTATATTTAGCACGCCATGTGTGTGTATCTATATATATATATGAAAACAAGTAAAGAAAGAGTCAATTATAGATGAGTTTAACAATATGAAAACAAATAGCTTCCTTAATCTTTTCTTAGTTTTTTGAGTTTTAACACGGATTCAATTATAGATGAGTTTAACAATATGAAAACAAGTAAAGTAAGATTCAAATGAAGTGATATTAATTTATATAATAGATTTCTTTTAATTTTTTTTAAATATATTAGGTCTATATTATATTTCAAGTACTTTAATTTATGATATAATATTTTTTTATTTTTGCCCCCCCGGTCATCAAAATTCCTGGTTCCGTCCTTGGGTTCTGTCACGTTCTAAGGGAAGGAAACCAATGCGCAGATTGGTTGGCTAATTATGGGTTGACGCATATGGAGTACCCGGATGGAGCTCACTTCTCTGATCCCCCTGCTGGCCTTTATCGGTTACTTGTTGCATATCTGATGGGCGTAGAGCATGTTAGGAAGGGCATGTGACCTTAGCTGTTTTAATTTTTCGTTGTTTTGTTTCATTATTAAAAAAAATATTATATACTATAAATGTAAACATATAAACTAAAGAATAAAACATAATTTCATTTACTTATATCAATCACAACGGAAGTTCCAAAAAAAGTTAGAACTGATTTTCGAATTAAATATTAATACCTAAATTTTTGTATAATTATATATATATATATATATATATATATATATATATATATATATATATATATATATATATATATATATATATATATATATCATTATATTTAAGTAAATAATGTAACATATTTTACTACATTTAATTCAAGATTTTAAATATAAAAATATAGCCACCTACCTGCTATTAAACTATTTAATCTTACGTTTTTATTGTTCATATTTTCCATTGTTCAAAAAAAATATTCATATTTTCTAAACAAAATAATGAACACTAATATTTTGAGCGATTTTAGTTATATATATATCATTATATTTAAGTAAATAATGTAACATATTTTCCATTTGAATTCATCTCTCTCCCTCTCTCATTCATTCAGTTTCGTCTTCTTCATCCTTTTCTTCACCAGATCCTTCTTCCTCTTCACCGGAAACACCTTCTTCTTCATCTTCTCTCCTCTGATCTGTCTTGAGTCTGTGGTATGTGCAATTGTTGTTGCTGGCATTTTTGCTTTTGTGTACTGTCGGCGAAGGAGGAAGCGGTACTCTGCCGACGAGAAGACTCTCAGATTCGATAGTAGTCTTCAGTTTATATCGCCCACTGCTGAATCTAGTAATGGAGGTGACGACCGAACAACGGTGGAGTGCCGCTGAAGCACCGGTGAAGCTCGATCTGCTCCGATTAAACTCGAACATGAGACGACCGAAAGATCAACTTCTCTTTCCTCTGGTTTTGGTCCATTCGCGCGGGTGAAGGGCAGATCTGGTAAGTTTCATCGATATGCTCCGATGAAACTCGAACATGAGACCGTCGAACAATGTTGTGTTTCTGGTTAGGGACACCTGGCTCAATAGTATTTTCCAGCAAAAAAATTGTTAAAACCTGTGGGGGGAAATAGAGAGCTAGTGGTGACTTCCGCTATCCAGAGTTTAGTTAAGAATTTCATCATCTAAGTTTTAACAAATTACATGAGAGGTGGTAAAGTGTCGAATCTGATAAGAACTTGAGGGAGGTGTTGTCGGTATTGTGGAAAGAGTGAAGAAATTGGAATGAAAAGGATGTGATTGCTAAAGATCATCCATGCAAAAAATCATTCCCTTATGCTTCATGCTTGATTCCTGGTAGCTAATCCACTAGAAAGGAAGGAAGCCATCATATTTGGTCCTTTCGTTGTGTGATCGAGCTTTGCTATTGGGTTCTCATTTATTAACTGAAATTTCCAGATTTGGATGCGATTGGGGTTGTGCAAGTCGAGCACATTCATGTTATTAATAGTGATGGATTTGATTTCTTGTCTGGCTTTGCAATTTTTCTGCGATCTTAAATGATATTTTTAGGCTTGGCCGACCGGCAAAATCTCTCGCATAGTCGAGCTCTCTTAAGGTTCTTGCGTGGCTCTCTCATCTCATCTTCATCTTTGATTATAATTGGTGTGGACAGATGTTTCAATATTCACCTAGGCATACTTGCTGTTGTGGTGGAAATGAAGAAGCTGGACGGCAGAGGGTCGACAGACGGAGAGGTAGTGAGAAAGAGACAGAGATGGTGGTCGACTATGGTGATAAAGATGGAAGCAGGAGATGAATAGCGAACCATTTTGTTGAAGATGGAAGCAGGGATGAATAGGGAGCCAACGAACGTTAAATTGCTTTAACGGATTTGTGCTCATTTTACATTTTAAATAGTTTGTTGGTATTTAAGGTCCAATTAATAGTTAATTGTGTTGGACGTTCCTGAGCCAATAGTTTATTGGTCAAATCGCACCTTAACCCAAAAATATAAAGTGTAACCTTTCATTGGAGGTGCGATCATGGGCGGACCCACGATGTGAGTTAGGGGGCAGTGCCCCCCTTGAATTTGGGGTTTTTTTAAAAAAAAAAAAATTAATACATGTTTGAATGATTGTCCATCCTTAAATTAAGTGTCTACCTTTAATACATCAAGACTGCAATTCGTAATATCAAGATTGCAATTCATAATCGGATTGGGGATGAATGGTTGAATGATTGTTTAGTGCCTTATATTGAAAAATATGTATTTGATAGCATTGATAATAAGGCAATTATGATGGAATCCCAAAAAATAAAGCCTAGAAGAATGACATTGTAATTATTTTTATTGTAATATACTTTTGCCATTAAAATATATGTACTTGAACTTATTGAGTGCTCACCCTTCATTGTAATTTATGTAGCTGCATTTCTAACCGCACTTAGCCTTACTTTTCTAAATAGCAAGTTTGTAAAATAATTGCATCTCTTATTACATTATCGGTATTCACTTGATTTCATGAATATTTGTTTGATATTCTTTTTTTTAATGCATTTAAAACTTTCCATAAAAAAAAAAAAAAAATTTCGAGGGCACCGAATCCCCCACCACTAATGCCCCCTTGAAATATTTTTCTGGGTCCACCGCTTGGTGGGATTAGAACATATGTTGCCTCGATATCAAACCTTAAAAGCGAAGCACTAGTCATTATGTCAAAAGCTTATGATAATAGTAGAGGCATACCTCAATTCCTTAACCAATATTAGGCATGTGTTCATTAGTCTTCTACGACTTTATACACTTTGCAATGACGTCTTCAATACTTTAAAAGTTTTAAATATCCCTATAATGGGGTTGTGAATTTTATTCTTTTACTCGAACTAATTCTTCTTGACATAAAATGTGGGTTTATTTCAATGGGAGTTAACTACATTTATTATCATGCTAAACTAACATTTTATTATCTTACTTTCATCTTAATGTTGCTATATTTGAATTATCCAAACAACAATTTTTTCACTTTCCTCCATTTCTTATCACAATAGCAGTGTGATTAATTTTGTTTATCACATGACTATAAAAGGGGATGTGCATGTTAGATATGATTAGCTTTGATTATGTCAAAAATAGATGCCAAATATTAAGAGCAAAAAAAATTCATAATGTATTTATCATATACATTGACTAACATGTTTAATATGAAATATATCTTGTAGATTAGTCAAGCAAATATTAGAGGATATCAAGTTGAATTATGGAGAATGATCAAGAGGAAGAATAAGAAGATATTGAATAATGAAGTTATCAAATATGGGGAGAAGAATTCAAGAAAATAAATAAGTTATTGAGCTGGACTATAACAATGATCAAGAGGAAGATGAAGAAGAAAGAGATTAAATATATTACTCAAGAAAAGTAAGGAGTTATCAAAAAGGATTGTGTAGAATGTTAAATAAAAAGAGAAGATATTAAAAAAAAAGAACTTGCAAAATATAATGGGAATATCAAGTTTCAAGATATTAGATTTGGTATTAGAGGTTTTTGTGCTAAACTGAAAGTTGGAATAACTCAATTCGAAGTTATAATAATGCCTTACATGAAAACTATATCAACTTTACTTGAGTTGTACTTCATTGTCACTCGAGTTTTACCTCCAAAAGTGATTTCTTCACGTTTCACTCGAGTTAAGGAAGTTCCACTTCAATGATGATCATATTTCATCACACTCTGTTGAGCTCTATTTTTGTTTAACACGACAGAGGTTTGGTAATTTGGTCATATCTCTCAAGAAACAAATCCGATTGATATGAAACTTGTTTCACATGAAACTAGACTCTGAATGCAGATTATAGACATTATTTTTATGCTCAAAGAGTTTTAGATAAAAAAAGATATTGACTTTGAAATTTGGTGCTCGAAATCAATGTTGTATTCCAGACCAGTAGCTATTGGTTGAATCATAACTTTCATAGAACAATTCATTTTGGATCGAAACTTATTACATATGAAACTAGACTCTAGAGGTGTTTCAACAACACCAAGAACATGCTCAAAGAGGGTCGGATGAAATAGACATAAATTTCAAAAGTTAGTGTTTGAATTCATGTTATGTTTTAGACTAGAAGTTACGAGTTGGATAATATCTTTCAAAATACAATGGATTTGGGAACGATTACTATTGCATTGAGAAGTGGATTTAAAGAGATTTCTAGGAACAAGTCATTTGCTAAATTTGTAGTTAAATTGGAAGAGTTACGCCTATTAGAATTTGACCTTTGTGCCAAACTATCAACCTGGAAATATTCCACGAAAATCCTTCTTCATCACTTGATGATTGATCACTCTATTCTAGTGATGTCCTATTTTTTACATGATGAATAGGAGGGTACTATATGGTGATTGAGTGATTCTGTGAAATTTAGTAGATCACTCAAGTGAGAGATATGTCACTCGAGTAGAGAAAAGAGGCAGTGGGGATGGAGAAAAGAGGCGGTGGAGAGGGAGAAGGGTAGTAAGCTTGGCGGTGGAGATGGAAAGAGGCTAGAGAGAAAGGAAAGAGAAAAGAGGCAGTGGGGATGGAGAAAGGCAGTATGTTATGGTGGTGGAGTGGAGAAAGGAGCAAGGAGCAAAAGGCGGTGAAAAAGGAAGTAGGGCGGTGGATGATGAAAGACAGATGAGGGAGAAGGAGGAGCGAGGAAACAGGGGAGGAAGAAGAGGAAACAATATGGAAGTGGGAAAAATAGAGAGGTAGAGAAAACAGGAAGGCGGTGGAACAGAGACAGAGAATGAGGTGGCGGGACAGAGTTAAGGTGGTGGAGGAAAGAAAAAGAGGAAAGCTGATAGAGAAAGGAAAATGAAAGGCGATGGAAGGAAACCTAAAGGCAGTGGGTGGTGGATGAAATCGGTGGGTGGAACAAGAAGGCAGAAGAAACGACGAAAAAGCAACAAGGGAAGAATAGAAAGAGAGTGCTTAAGGGAAAGGCGATCAGAACCAGGCAGAAAAGCGCCAGAACGATGCTAGAAAAGCGCCAAAATGGCGCTGGAAAGTGCTTGAGAAAGCACCGCAAAAGACACAAAGTTTCTCTCTCGTCTACTCTCTCTCCTCCGATTTGACATTTGAGTTTAGTTGTTAACTTACTTTTTTTTATAGACCAAAACATATAGGGAAAATAGGTCAAAAGTTATATAATAAAACATTTATCAATAAGAATAACTTGATAAATTTTATTCACCAGAAAATATTATTACTTGGTAAATTTTGCATGCACAAGAGCAATGTTACTTTAATTTAGGCCTTCCTGGTTAATAAAATCTTGGAAAAATTTTATTAAAGAACCACATGACCAAATTTATTTCAATCAAGGACCGAAACATTCACTAGTGCAAAAAAGGGCTTTAAGATCGTCTCATTTAGACCGGATTATAGAGAATCAGGTCTTAAAAGTATGACCGGTGGCAGTTTCGTAAATATAAAGAACTTTTGGACCGGATTATAAAAGATCCGGTCTTAAAAATATGACGGTGGCACTTTCATAAATATATAGAACACTTTTAAGACCGGACTATAAAAGATCCGGTCTTAAAAGTATGACCGGTGGCAATTTTGTAAATATATAGAACACTTTTAAGACCGGGCTATAAAATATCCGGTCCTAAAAGTATGACCGGTGGCAATTTCGTAAATATTGTGAGAAGATGCTGATCAAGTCCGAAAATGCGATGATTTATTCCTTCGCTTAATTGGAATTATATACAGATGCTAATAAGTAAATAAACCTAGGCAGTTCCTATAATTTAGGGATTACAATCAGGAATATAATTACGAAATTCATAAAACCATGATCTCGCTAACTTAATTCCTAAAATCTCTAACATCTTAATTAAGATGATTACAATCAAGAATTTAATAACGAAATTCAAAAAATCATGATCTGCGCGCTAACTTAATTCCTAAAATCTCTAACAACTTAATTAAGATGATTACAATCAGAATTTAATTACGAAATTCAAAAACCTTGATCTGCTAACTTAATTCCTAAAATCTCTCCTGTTTCAAATAGACGGTCTTAAAAGTGTAAAAAAAAAAAATTATATAGAACACTTTTAAGACCGTCTGTTTCAAACAATCGGTCCTAAAAATATACTTTTAAGACCGGTTGTTTCAAAAAACCGGTCTTAAAAGTGTTAAAAAAAACTGCATTCGCTAAACCTGTTAAGTCCGTGAGTTTGCTTTGTCTTCTTGGTGATATAACATTTTCTTAGTTATAGATTCAACGAGTGTCCCAAGAGCCTCACTGGCGGCTCCTTCCTCATCGATCTATGGGTCCTTCCACGCCGCCTTCGCATAGATCCGGTTTGAAATAAAACCAGATATCTTCTTGCTTAAGTTTGTTTATTTCCTACATTGACCGCTCCTGCTCAGATCTGGACTTCGATTTTGGTTGCTTGAAGCTTTGCTAGCACCGACAAGAGGATCCTACTCAGATTTGGTTGCTTTAAGCTTGTGATTTTTTTGTAAACCGACTTCAAATTCGATTTTCATGGTGAATGATTTTGTTTCTTGTTATTTTTGTTTATTTTTGGACTTTGTAATCATCTTTTTTGTTTTTCTTGTTGTTGTTGCTGCTTCCAATCTTCTCTTGGTTCTCCGTCGTTGATGACGGAGGGACATTCAAAATGTTGCCAGATCTGGTGATTTGAGACCGATTGTTTCATTTGAGTTTTTATTATTATTATTATTTTGAAACACTTTTAAGACCGGATGTTTAAAATGTCCGGTCTTAAAGAAACTCTTTAAGACCGTGTAAAAGTCCGGTCTTAAAGTTCGACTTTTAATACCGCCTGGAACAAGACTGGTCGCGAGTCCGGTCCTAATGTACCTGTTTTATCCGGTCTTAAAAGCCTTTTTTCCACCCGTGATTATGAAATTTCACTACAGGACCAAGTACCAAAATGAAAATAAGTTTTATAGGTAAAATGAAAATAATGCCCCTTGCTTTATTTTATTTTTAAAAAGGTTTGATCGTTATCGAAGCTCCAGAGACCTACCGCCGCCGCCAGGCTGGAGCAGCCCCACATGGCCAACCATAGAAGCTCTGAAACTCCAACTAGCGGAAATTAATGTGTTGTTCATAGGAGGATTCCACTTGCTTATGAAGAGTTGCATACTTGTTCATAATTCTAATCATGAACAAGTGTGCAACTCTTCATGAATAAGTGAAATCTTCCTATGAACAACTTATTAATTTACGCTTGTCAGAACTCTAGTCGGCGCCAGAGTTTCGATGGCCAACCGGAGCTCCGATGAGCAGAAATTAATGTGTTGTTCATGGGGGGATTTCACTTGTTCATAAAGAATTGCACACATATTCATGAATAGTAGAATCACGATGTCATTTTGATTATTGATCCTGCAGTAAAATTTCATAATGTTATGGTCGTTGGCTAAAATAAATTTGGTCATATGTAGTTGTAATGAAATTCTCCCTAAAATCTTTAGTAAGACTTCCCCATTTTCTTTAAATGAAACCCAAGCATGCCAAGCGGCCTTTTGCCCTTTCAGTTTTCACGTTTTCCTTGTGTTAATATTTTCCCTTTTATATCTTTGTTTGATAATTATTTGGGGCTTATTGGATACACCGAATAATTTTAAAAAAAAAAAAATTAGAAGGAAAATATCTTTTAAATCATTATTGGATGATAATATAAAACGATATCATTATTGGATGATAATATAAATATATATCTTATAAAAAAATAAAAATATATGTCCCAAATTTTGTATAATAAATCATTCAATCCTTCCGTTAGACATTAGACATATTAGAAGTAAGAATAGGAAAATGAGATTTAAGTCAAAACAACAATTTAATTATAGTTTTATTTTACAAAATTTTAAAAATTAATTTAAACATATTGATTTAAAAAATTAAAAATTAAATTTATCTTTAAAATTTAAATGTCTTATATAGAATTGAGGCTTTTGAATTCATTTAGACCTTTTTTTTTTTAAAAGAAAAAACTGTTATTGGGAACCATACTATTCTTAAATCGATTTTTGGGACTTAACTATTCATTTTTCAAAGAATATCTAACTAAGATTTCTAATACTTTTATATTAAATTTTAGCAAAGATTCAAATTATAAAATTTAAATTTATAGTAAATAAAAAAAATAAAAAGACTGAATTGCCAGACAAAATGGAAACCATATCATGAAAAAGAGGGGACGGAACTGAGAGAATGTCAGTGAGAGACAGTGTAGTGTGAGCCTTTTAATTATCACGCCATTGCCAGACCATTTGATCTGTGTTCTCTCTCCTATTCCCTTCTTTTCCATTGATGACGTGGCTTTCCTTATTATATTTCAAATATGAAAATGAAAATGAATATTCATTCTTATGAATGACTACTAACCAAATTAATTTTGCTTTTTGGAAAGTTGAATGGCCGATCTCTCACTTTCTAAAAGTTGTCAAAATTTAGTGTGTGCTCAATATTATTATTTTTTAAACAATTGCAATAAAAGATTCATCCTCGTCGTGGAATGATGTGTGATTTATTTATAATGTTTTCCAATGAACTTTTAAATTACATCCTTTATTTTAGAGAAAATGACAGTCAAGTCCCAATAAACATATAAAATATTAAAAAAATCTCAACCCAAAATTACATATAATTTTTTTTATATTATTTGTATTGAAACAAAATCCAGATGTTTAAATTTTGTTGTGAATATAGCACTTCTTATTGTGAATATAACTTTTTCTGTTGTGAAATGTCAGGTTTTAAATTTTGTTGTGAATATAACACTTCTTGTCGTGAATGTAGTTTATTCTGTTGTGAATGGCTTTGTATATTTAGGCTTTGTTTGGAAGTTTGTAGGGGAGGGGAAGGAAAGGGATGCAAGGAGAGGGGAGGGGAGGGAAGGGAAGGGAAATGGAGGATATTTCCTCCCCTTGTTTAGGAGTTAAAAAAATAGTAAGGAAGGAAGATGGAGGATTAATGAGTTATTTTTACCATTTTGTCATTTTCTTTAAAAATTAATATAATTATTATACTTTACAAATAAATTTAAATTTAAATTTTCTAAAAAATATTTTTCCCATAAAAAATATTTTCTCTCTCTAAAAAATATTTCTATCATGTGCATTCCAACGATAGAAAAGAAAAGAAAAAATCAGAAATAACGAGAGTGTTTTATTTGAACGAGGGTAAAAAAGTAATTAATCTATTTTTCCTCTTAAAACCCCCTATATTAGGGGAACTTTATTTTTTAGAAGAAAGAGGGTTTGAGGGATTTGTAAAAAGCCATGATTTCCTCCCCTCTTATTTTTAAAACTTGCAAACAAGGGAAAGAACTACCAAAACCCTCCATTCCCTTTCCTTTCCCTCTAAAATGGAACTCTCAAACATAGTTAGGGACCTGAGTTTGAAACAAAATCCAGGTGTTTAAATTTTGTTGTGAATAACTTCCTGTTATGAATATAGCTTTTTTTTGCTGTGAATGATCAGGTTTTTAAACTTTGTTATGAATATAGCACTTCCTGTTATTAATATAAATAATATAAAAAACGTAGGGACTTTTTTGATATGTGATCTTAGATTGAGACTTTTTTAATATTTTGTATATTCCTTACTGTCATTTTCCCTTTATTTTATGAATATAAAGTCAGGCCTTGTAATTAAAATACAATCAATATATTTTCAGAGATTCATTAATTTTATACAATTTCTAAGGTTGAGAGGTTTAATGACTTGTGTGTTTTATTTTTTTAATTTCAGGTCAGAAAATTACTTTTTTTTTTTTGTCAAATCACATTGTATTTAAAATTAGGGGAAATGACAAAAAATAAATTACAAAATCCTAAATTAGATATTTTCTAAAAAGTGAGTTATGAATTGTTTATTAAATCTCGTCATTCCCTTATTAACTTTTGGTAATAAATCTAATTTGGGATTTTACAATTTTATTTTTTTATTATCCTTAAAATTATATTAGCCTCTTGATTAATTCAAAACAAGTTGGGTCTTCTTAGATGATAAAGATAACTCTTTCAAAGACACACACATTTGTAGGTAGAGATTATTTGGGCTAATAAATATTTGTGGGTAGAGATTAAATAGTTTTTAATTATCAGGAACATAGTTTTCTTAGCTTTCATCCCAATAACATTATCCAAATAAACTAAAGTAATATATAATCAAATATGTAAATTTCAATTCAAACCCTAAGATGACACAATTATTGTGAAATCTCCAAGAATTACACTAAGATTTAATTTTATAATAAAATTGTCTAAATGCCCTTATTTTAACACTAAAAATACAATTAAAATATTTTTAGAGATTCCTTACCCTTTTTTTTATTATGCTGTAAACAATCATAGTTTTCACTAGCATTCATCTAAATAATATTATCCAAATCACCTAAAATAATACTCTCTCTGTCTCTGAGATAAAAAGATTGAAGATTTGCTTTGTTTTTTTTTTTTAATGCAAGTTTGGATACCATGAAATTCAGTTTTAAAGGCAAATTCATGATATCTTCAAATTGTCTTACAAATAACCTCATTTTTGAATTATCTAATATATATATGTCGAGCCCTCACAAAATAACCAAGTTCAATAAAGATTGCAGTATAGAGAACCTGGATTGTTTCTCTCAAGGAATTCACAGTGGTTTAAAAATCAACAATCAACAAGTAACATAGTAACCAGAAAGGGGGAGATTTTTCAATGCAATTTAAACAAAGCCAAGCTAAAACAGAATATAAGAAAACAAGATTAATCAAATTAAAAACGATTAACCTATAATTGAGATTCCATAACCTTCATTGGACAAAAACATAATAACCAAACTCGTGATTGATTCTGGATAAACTGAAATCTCTGCATTTATCCAGAAACTCTCTCGACTAAACGATCACCTAGCATCTAATCAAACCGCCACTATGAATAAAATATATAAGCGGAAAGAGTACTATTTTTGTATTTGCAAGAAACATTGCTATACAAGCTCATCCAATTAATAATATTAAGGTTTGAGCCAAAAAAAAAATATTAAGGAAATTTTTAAATATGCCTTTAAAAAAGAGCCTTTTTTTTTTTTGCTCAGAAAAAAAGAGCCTTAAAGATTACTCTCTAAAAGAGGTACTCACATTTAGTACTTTATCATACTTAGAATATTATTATTTTCAATAGAAGAATACATGTGCTTATAAAAAAGAAGCTTGTTAAAAATTCGATATCCTGTCATATGATGCACGTGTCCAGGTCGTTGGATAACACAACATTGCAACCAAGCATGCTTCATGCTTACATAAATATGCCAAGTGCTAGTTTTAGGTACTTAACTATCTAAATGGCTAGCTAGTAAGCTACTTTTATATGTGACACTTTTGGGGTTGCGCTCATGAACTATCTCAATAATTGTATTGTATGACTAAAAGCCTAATGGTTTAATTTCAAAATACCAAGCATATTTATTTTTACATTTTTTTATTATGTTTTAATTTTAATATATACAAAACTTAAAACAAGAATAATTTTCAAGTACCAAACTTTGCCTCAACATAATATTTTTTATTATTAATTTTTAAATTTTAACAAAAATATCCTGTTTGGAAATAAATTTATTATTTAAAATTTATAAATTTTTGTTGGATTATGAGGTGTTAAGTATGGAAAATACTTTTTCAAGGACCAAACTTTGCCTCAACATGTTACTGAATTATGAATCAACTTTGCTTATCAATCCCTTCGAAGTTCCAACGTTCATACGGAGTATTTTGTAAACTTCATCATGGCCTTCTTTCGGGCCTGGCTCAGCTCAGGCCCATTTCTGATTGCTTTAGTGAGACACACCATGTTCTAACGCCCACTTTGTTATGGGCTTTATGGGCCTAGCACAACTAAGGCTCATTTATGATTTACTTTATTTGATGATTCCCTTAAGAGGTCTAGGATTCAAGCTGCGGTAACATATTTGTAACCCGCCTTGTATGAAGCTACCATTGTTGGGAGAGTTGTCCTTACCGCTGTATAACCCGAATCTGGATTAGTCAGAACCGAAGGTTCTGATGAACCGGATGAGATACCAAAAAACATATTCTAATTTTCAACACCTATTTTCATTTTGTTTGCAGAGACACACACGTGCATATGGATATGCACGCACGCATGTATGTATGTATGATGAGATAAATATTTGAAATTAATTTTTCATAATTAATTCCGTAAAAGATCAAATTAATCTCATTTGAAGCAATAAAGCAAGATGCTGATTTGGGTAGTTCAATTAGACCGCTTTCTTTCTTTTGGATTTTCTTTCTATCGGTGCTGTTCTAGATTTGTCTGTAAAATTCTTCCTTTTTTCCATGAAATAGTAATTTTGCATTAAAAGTAAAAGAAAATCTTACAAAGGCACGTAACATGGTACATATAATAGATATGAAAGGTTACACGGCATTATCCTAGCGGTAGTAATAATTTTAACATGTGATTTCTTTACAAGTTGACAAAGGGAAAGGATTGGTTGTTTTTTTCTAGGTAAATGTATCCTCTCATTGGAGGCAATCTTGTTTGAGGTACTGTCGAGTACTAAATGTGGGTATTTTTACCATAGGGATTCAAACATTGGTTCGCAACGTTGTGAGAGACTAACCTTTTCTATTAGACCCAACGCCCATTGGTAAATGATTGCGGTTGTTTTTTTATTTAAAAAAGTTTTAAGAAAACGGTTGGACTTACCCAAAATCTAAGGGCAGAGCGGTCGGAGCCCACTTCGCAGGGAATTCAGGACTAAGAGTACACATGTCTCTACCTTAACCTAGGTTATCGTTTCTTCGTAGAAGCCTATGATACCTCCTCCAGCATCTTGACCAACTCCAGGATCGAATCCTTTTCCTTTGGTGAGAATGTCCGACTCTTCTACCAGTTGAACCTAAGAACGAGGGGTAATGATTGCGGTCGTTGAATACCTATTGTTGTATTATGAAGACTATTGCATCTCTCAAGGCCAACTGCAATTGCAAAATCCCCAATTTAATCGGTGGAGTAATGGTCCATTCATTGAAATCTGTCTGATTACTGAAAAATAAAGAAAGAAATCTGTCCGATTGAAGCATATTCAGATACAAGTACTAAGCCTTCCAGAAACAATCTTTTTTTATCTTGAAAATTAATTTCTAATTAATTTATGAACTATTACGAAAATTAGTTAGATTATTTATATTTGTAACAAATGTGCTGATTTATTTAAAATATCATACTTAATCATTACTACCAGTAATAGAAACTCCCTTTAACATATGTAATCAATATCTTAAAGAAAAAGTTATAACTATTCTACATTTAGGTAGGATAGAGTATTTTCTTTCCCCCTTTTGTGGTAAACACATGATTTTATTAAACCTAACAACAAAGCACAAATTATAATACTGGGGACTAAGAAATATACATGACAACTCCTAATTTATATTTGATAAGCATGACTCTACACACACACACATATCCATGACAAATTAAAGAACAATTAATGGAGTCAATAATACACAATGATATTTGATATATATAATGGCATTAATTAATTAAGGATCATGTTTGATTCCTTCTTAAGCTTGATATTGCTGTGGAAAACACTTGTCAAAACATTATTACACTGCAGAGAAGCCTTCAAGAATTCGATGCCCTATAGATAGTAAACAAGGGTTGATTAGGGAAGTTAAGAAGGAAGCAGCACATTAAGTAATGAACTGACCAAGAAGAGCTAAATACAGATTCAACTTACAAAAATAGACTATTTTGCTTTTAAACGAAGAAAAAAAATGAACATCACTTCATATGTAGAAATTAAACAATATCAATAAGAATAAAAGAAAAATGTGACGTATATAAAAAGGAAAGATGTTGATAAAGACATAATAAAATAGAAATTAAGGCTATGTTTAGCAGAAAAGGGTTTTCTAAACAAACAAATGTACGTTAGGTCTAGCTGAAGATAGATGCTAAACTTTCAGAGTTCAAATTTCGACTTAGAAATATATCCACATTTAGTATATCTAGCCGAGTCTCAAACATATATTGATAGATGAAAATGAAGGTCTCTTAGAAGATCTTCTACTCAGCTATTTTATAGAAATCTAGGGTTTCTTAGCAAAACATACAAGAAGGCGTACGAGGGAGGAACTGAAATTTGATGACAAAAATACGCGCGTATGCATGCAAGTTTTCGTAACAAACCCATAAACCTGATTGAGAGTAAAACATAAAGTTCCTTGAAAAACACACACACACTGACACACACATATATGAGAAGATAATCACTGAAAAGCCATGTATATGTACTAAAATTACCTCATGTACCCCAAACTCAACGTCCATTTCTTGTAGTGAGCTAACATCTTTTATGTTGAACTTGTTGAGCAAAGCAATACACGAAATAGTAGACATAGGTTGAACCATGAGATCATCCATAACCATATACGTCACAACTTCCTTCACAAATCCACCTTCCCCACCACCATAATTAGTTTTCACTTCCATCTTATTCTTCCCCACATAACTCACAGAGTTGTTCATAGAACTCCTGCAGTACGAACATGGCGTGTTCAAAACCAGAGTCACAGAATACATACACCGATTCCTGCACATGTATAGCTTCGGAGGCTCGATTTCTTCTTCCTTGATGTTCGTGTCATAATTTGATAGCAAGAGGAAGCCAGGAGGAATTAGGGTTTTTGGCTTCAGCAAAATGTCTTTGTTTTGGTTTTGATGAAGGAGGTAGGTGTTGCTGAGATTCTCAATGCTTTCATAGATTTTGCCTAAGGAACCTACCATGTTGTTTTTGGTGAGGAGCTTCGTGACCACACCGATGGGCAAGCGATGGAGGTTGAAGAGGAAGTCTATGAAGTCTTTGGATGCTTCAGCGAAGAGAACTCTCTCAGCTTTTATGTCAACTAAAAGCTTCAAACTCATTTTTGTTGATGAGGATGAGGTCGTCATTAATGTCAAGTATGAATCTGTACAACATTAGTAAGATATACTTAAATTAAATGATATTTAAAATTCTTAACAATTTTTTTATTTCTCCCATTATCAGATGTTATATTATTGTATTAATTATAATTATAATTATTATTCACTCGCCCTCCACCATGAATAAAATATATAAGCCGAAGGAGCACTATTTTTGTATTTTAAAGAAACATTGCTATACAAACTCATCCCCTAATAATATTAAGGAAATGAAGCATCAAAAAGAAAAGGGAAAATTGTATCCTATACATTAAAGATCTGACATAGGATATTCATACAGATATACATAATTAGGAAGAAATTGACAAAAATTAGAATGTTGTTTTATAATTAGGACCAAAACCAACTCCAAAATGTTGTCCTATAATTAGGACTGGAGGGAGTACTTATTTTCAAACGGGACCCACTTCTGATAGATAATATCAATGAAAAAAAAAAGATAAAATCAGATCCTTTGTGGTTACGCGGTTAATTTTGAATTATCTAACTTAACTTATGTTTTAATCTCAATTCAAATAGGTGCTGTTAGAACCTCTTATCCATCCTACAAGGATCATATGTAAAATTCTAATTCCGTCAAATTTGCCATCCAACCATATGTAGTTTTACACACACACACTACACCAAGTCTTTAATATATGATTAAGTTGGTTTTTTTAGAGAGATTAAAAATATAAATAAATTATTTTAAGTATTTATACCAAATTAATCTATCTGATTTATAAATTAATATATATAACATATGCTATGATTAAGTTACTTTTTTTTATGTAAATAAATGATTTTTCATCAAATAAGTAGTGTATGTATACTTTTGAACGGAAACAATTATTTATTCTTTTCTACCATACGACATACCTGTGGTGTTCTTGAGCTCAAGCTGCCGGCGACGACGACTACGTCCTTTGTGGATCAGATCGAGATGAGAAGAAATGAACAGGAGAAAAGGAAACGTAGTGTTGACTGAGATGTTTGGGGTTTATTCGACGAGGTTGCCTCATGTCGTTTTGCCGTACGTGAAAGCTACGCAAAATATTCTTGACTTTGCTTAATTAATAAGTTCTGTATAGGTAAGATTCTTTTTGGAGAAAAATATAATTCATTCTTTGCGTACTATTTTAGCACTTGGGGGTTTCTTCTCATGGATTGAAATCTAAGTTTAAGAATGTAAATCAATTGAACGAATCATATTAATATTCGTATCTTCACTCCAATGCCAATAACTTTTTTTTCCTTAAAAATTGAACATGAAAAAGAATAATAGACCAGAAGATAATTAATAACTCACGAAACCATTTTTGAAATAATAATTAAATTTTCCTTAAAAAACCAGATCAATCAATCCATAACCATTATATATTCTTAGGTGAAGGTGCAAAAACACACATACGCCCAATACCAAATGTTTTTATGAGGGGCAAAAGTGACTGAGCTTCCAAAATAGGTGTCAAAAAGTACTCATTAACCTTTAGGTTAACTTTTTTGTACTGAAAGTGATAACGTTGATGATGATGTGGCTGTTGGAGAGACATATGGAAAAATAAGTTACTTACTGGGTAAGGAATAATTAAATCTAAATAAGAAATTTGCCTGAAAAATGATATCATGATTAAAAAATCAGCAAAGAGAACCCTTTGTTTTTTGGGTCAATCAAAAGCTTTAAGCTTACTTATATAGGTTGATGTTGCCATACACAATAAGCTTGAGTAAGATAAGATAGCGCAAGTATGTGTTTGGCAAAACACACAAAAAAAAAAAAAAAAAGCTTTTTTTTTGGTAACAAATAATGCTTTTGGGGAGACAAATCATAGTTTCAGGATAAATTTGTCAAACACTCCAAGCCCAAAACTGCCTCTCTCTCTCTCTCTAAACACGATTTTGGAAAAAGTTACTTTTTTCCACTTTTTTTTATCTCTCTCCTCCCTTTTCTCCCTTCTCTTTTTCCTCTCTCATCATTTTTTCCACTTTGTTCTGAACATGATTTCAGGAATTTTTCTTTCATTTGCAATTCATAAATTGTGATTAATCTATGGCTTGTTCATGTAGATTGAAGAAAGAGGCAATTTTTTTGTTGGCTGAGGATATTTTGGTTTTTTCATTTTTTACATATATAATTAAATGTAAAAATTAATTTTTCTTTTTCTCATCCCAATGCCATACCAAACATCACTCTTTATGTTTAAAATTTCATTTTTTATCCATCAAACATTTAACTATTTATTGTTTTAGATAATTACTATTTATAAAGGATTTTTGTCTATACAATTCATTAATACATATATATTTGATCTTTTTTTTTTTATGTTACAAAATTTACGAATGTTATAATTTTTATTTTGTACACAGATTTATGTAATTTTTGGTATTCATTATGAAATTTAATGTTAAAAATATTTAAAATAAAACCTTATCATTTATATGCAATTATCACAAAAGCTAATCGCTATGTTTGGGTTGGTGATATGCTGAGCATTGTAGGCAAAAAATTAAACGTGGCGTTGGACACAAATTTCAGTAAAAAAAAAAAAGCCCAATAAGAGGTGTTTGCATTGGCTTTTTCTTTACTGGACTTTTACACAAAAAGCTCATTAATCTAAAAGCTCTCTCCGGGAGCTTCTACGTCAGCGTTGTGTGACTCTGTGTAGCAAAATGTTGGGGCCCACTATTTGCTTTGGGATGGAGCTTGAGTGATTATGGGAGAATTCTGAATGTGGGCCCACCATTTTTTTTGGGATGGAGCTTGAGTGATTATGGAGAATTATGAATGTGGGCCCATTATTTTTTCGGAATAGAGCTTCCACTCAAAACTTCTAGCTTTTTTATACCAAAAAAAAATCGAGCTTTTTATTTTTATAACTTTTTAAAATAATTTTTTATCATATATATATATATATGTGTGTGTATATTATTCAATTAAATTCATATCATTTTCAGCCATTTTCCATCTTAATTGACTTTTGAAATAATAATCTAAACAATCATCATTTTAGAAAAAAAAAGCTATTTGTACAAAAGTTAAATGGGTAATCTAATTACAAATCACATTTACAACCTGATTTTTTTCCTACTTGGCTTCTGCAAAAGTTAGAAAATAAGTAACCACTAACCCAAACAAGCCAATGTCATTTCAAGTAATTTGAGCATGAAAAAGCTATTTTGATAACAATATTCAAACAGTATTATTGTATCAAAATCACTTTTTTCACAGAATCTATTATAAAAAACCACTTTTTCCATCTTTTTTCTCCAAAAGCTATTATATAGTGAAAAATTTTACATACTGGGTAAGGAATTAAATCTAAATATAAGACATTTTCCTGAAAAATGATAGGGTTAAAGACCATTTTTGCCCCGGAAGTACACGTCGAGGACCAATTTTACCCTGAAAGTTTCTTTGGGAGTAATGTTGCCCTGGAAGTATAAAAATGTAGCAATGTTGCCCCTCCGTTAGGGTTCCATTAACAGCCCTAACAGTCAACGTTAATTGATTCCGTTAGGCTGACATGGATTGTCTATGTGGCGTCTTTGTCAGTTTTTTTTTTATGGGTTAAGTAGCAATTTTGTCCGAGAAGTACACACCCAGGAGCAATGTTGCCCTGGAAGTTTCTTTTTAGCTCAATGTTGCATTGGAAGTCTAAAAACGCAGCAATGTTGTCCCTTCATTAACAGCCCTAACGGTTAAACGTTAGTTCCCCCACAATGGATTGTGCCATTAAAAGCGCGTCTATAAATTTGCTTCCTTTCCTCTTTTTTTATTTGCAATTTTCCTTGTTCTGTAGCAAATTTGCCTTTGAGACTTAAAGGTAGAGAACACCCTGAGCTCCATCTCTAAAATTTTGTGATGAATTCTAAGTGATTTAAATAATTAATTGTATTTGACACATTTTGTAAGCTTTATTTTCTCAGTCATCTCTTTTTACATTGCACTAGAGGTTCGTTAGTCATTTGCGTAGATAATTCCACAGGCAAGTGATTATTGTTTGGAAAAATTCGTTTGAACTGACTACGACGTACTCATTTTATCTTTTGTTCAGACAAATTTGTTCTTATTTTTTTGTTTGATTTGTTCAAAACATTTTTCCTGGACAAATTCTGCAGGCAAGTGATTATTGTTTGATTGGGGAATGCTTGTAATGGAGGACGCTATGGTATGGGGAAGAAGGAGTAGGCTATGTTTACTTTTTTTTTTTTTAAAATAAAAAAATAAAAATTAATTGCCACCCCTACTCCCTCCTATCATAATTATAATTATAAGACCGAGTAGACTTTTTTTTTTCTTGGAGAAATTAAGAAAACTAAATAAGTTACTTAATCATAGTACCTTTGGTCCTAATTATAAGACCAAATTGACATTTGACCGTTAGGACTGTTAATGGAGGGGCAACATTGCTACGTTTTTAGACTTCCAGGGAAACATTGCTCCCAAAGAAACTTTCAGGGAAAAATTGGTCCTCGGTGTGTACTTCCGGGACAAAATTGGTAATTAATCCAAAATGATATCATAATTAAAAAATCAGCGAAGAGAACCCTTTTTGTTTTTTGGATCAATATCAAAAGCTTGAATCTTACTTTATGTTAGGTTGATGTTGCCATACACACAACAAAATTGAGTCAGAAAGATAGCGCAAGTAAAGCTATTATATAGTCAAAAATTTTACATAAAAAAAGAAGGTTGAGTTAAATGGACGATTTACGAAATAAAATAATTGGTCGTTAATTATTTGAATTTGGTTACTTGTATTGTCTTGGCATTTGGGTACGTACATTGATTTGGAAGGATGGATTGAGCCAAATTTATTTGTTTAATTCCTCAAAAAGATCATATATTATATATGTGAGTAAGGGGTATGCGGTGAAAAAAAAGTAGTAAGTAGTAATTTATTATTAAAATTTGAGTGCTTTGAATTAAAAAAAAGAATAGGAATTAAGGCTGTACATTATTTCTCCTCGGTGAATGAAATTTTAAAGGGTTAAGGTGCAAAAAGGTACATGTGCTTTACTCCGAAGAGTACCCAATACCAAGTGCTTTTTTTTAAGTGCACACGTGTTACAAATTAGGTGCAAAAATATTGTTTGATCATTAAGTTTGACTTTTTTTTTTTTTTTTTTTTCTGACTGAACGATGATGACGTGACATTTCAAAGATATAAAAATACATATGTGGTTTGAAAAAAAGAGCGCTCAACACCAAGTTTTTTTTTTTTAAATTTAATAATTTTATTTCAATTAAAGGAAAATTATTTTTCTCTAGGTATAATTCCTGGAATGCCAAATTTTTTATTTCCATAATTTATTCTTTTTTTTAATCCTTATTAAATTTTCTAATTAATAATTAATACCTAGAGAACCATAGAAGAACGTACAGCAATGAAATAGTCCTCGAGGAAAAAACCATAGAAGAACCACATAACAGCGTTAGCTTTCACGAACATGGAGAGAGTGTGCATGGCATGTATTCCACACAGTACTCCTCGTCTTTATCACTTTTCTCTGCATCATCCATCACGTATATATTATTGTTATAATAACTAATAATCAAGTGCATGCAAAAAAATTGATTAATTAATTAATAATGAATTTGAAGAAGAAGGTTCATACAATGATTAAGAGAGGAGCACCGAAGTCACTGATGTCAACCACGAGGCGAATCCATTGTATAATCTGATAACGTGTGTTTCCATGGGAAAGATACAATGTGGACAGAAGCATGGCTCCGAACCCAAACACAATCAGCAATAGAAGAATCTTAATTGTCACTAGCTGCGAATATTGTTTATTACAGAAAGCAAAAGTTAATTAATTAGATAAAGCCACACACACACACACACACATATATAGATTAATGGGTTAAGGTGCAAAAATACACATGTACTTTTGTCAAAAGAGCGCCAAGTAGCAAGTGCTTTTTTTGGGTGCAAAAGTGACTATGTGGTTACAAAAGTGGAGCAAAATTACCATTGACCGTTAGTTGACTTTTTCTGAACTGAAAATGATGACATGGACGATGACGTGGATGTTAATGCTTTATAAATTACAGTTCAGCCCCGGATGCATTTCAAAAAATTTCAATTTAGTCCCTCTATAAAATTTTAAAATTTTCATTGAAGTCCCTGGTCAAAACTTGCATTTTGAAGAGGGACCTTCTTCTTCCTCCAGAGCGAGAGGCCGCTCTACGCCATGTTCGCCGGCAAGGATGCCAGCCAAGCTTTGGCCAAGATGAGCAACGACTGGGAAAAGAAACATTCTCGATGTTTTTTGAAAATACACAAATAATAACTAACCAATTACATCAGAGAGATCACGAAAGAACACAAACTAGAATGAAGAGAAAACAAAAACAAAGAACTCAATGAACCAGATGATGAAAAATCTAAGTCATCAGTTGCCGTAAGCTAGGAGAGCCTCACCAGTTAACCTGCAAATCCTCCATTCCTGCAAGACCTTGGCCCCCCATATGCTCATAAAACTTGATCGCATTCTCTTACAAGAAACACGATTAGAGGAGAAGAACCCAGAACCCAACGATCAGCATCCGATGAACAGATGATTTC
This sequence comes from Acacia pycnantha, assembly GCA_025563575.1. Taxonomy (NCBI): domain Eukaryota; kingdom Viridiplantae; phylum Streptophyta; class Magnoliopsida; order Fabales; family Fabaceae; genus Acacia; species Acacia pycnantha. The sequence continues at coordinate 1,324,529 of JAMWYP010000002.1, read as the reverse complement.
AGAACCAGAATCGTGCGACGCAATCCCCAAAATCAATCAATGCTATGAAGAACCCAGAATCCACCCATAATCCGATAACTATCAAAGGAAGTAGAGCAACCACAGAACGAAATCAGTCGACGACGCAATCAAAGGAATACCCAAAATTGGTCGACGACGCAATCAGAGGAATACCCAGAATCCACCCATAATTCGATTTGAACGTCTCTTACTCTGGATCGTCAATCGGATGGTCTAGATTCAAGATCTGGACCTTCGGTTTGTACAAGGGATTGAAGTTCGATTTAGGAAAGGGGTTAGGGTTACAGACCTTCAACGCCGGCGATCTGGACCTTCGGTTTGTACAAGGGATTGAAGTTCGATTCAGGAAAGGGGTTAGGGTTACAGACCTTCAACGCCGGCGACGAATTCCTAGCATATCACCAACGCTTGGATCGTTGATGGTTGCTTTGCTTCCCTTCAGATTCAACTCGTCGGCCTGCGCAGAGAATGTGGCGAGAAAGAAGGGAAGAAGAAGTTGAGAATGGAAGAGAGAGAAGGAGCCAGGTGGCAGCATTTTAATGGAGAAGTCAGATCCCACTGCCACGTCAGCATCAGATAACAGTCAACTAACGGTCAATGGTAATTTTGCTCCACTTTTGTAACCACATAGTCACTTTTGCACCCAAAAAAAGCACTTGCTACTGGGCGCTCTTTTGACAAAACTACATGTGTATTTTTACACCTTAACCCTAGATTAATTCTATGGACGTATGTAAATATGTATGTATGTATGTACCCTGAGCTTCTTGGGAGCGTAGAAGAGGAAAATGGGGAGGTAGATGACCTCGACGACAATTCCATAAGAGTTAATGGTGATGAGAATTAAGGTTGTGTTGTTCTTCACAAGTGCGTCGTAAATCCAAAGCATGCAGCTGAAAAGGGCAACCACACAAGGGTAGGATTGAAACCCTTCTGCTGTTTTCTTCTTGTATATCAGGTAAAACGTCGGCCTGCAACAATAATATCATTAATTAATTATCATATTAATTAACCAAATTGATCAGTTTAGCTAATATAATATAATCATCTTCCAATATGAAAACAAAAGTGAAATTTCGGGACTTACATTGCTGCATGGAACACCATGAAAGAGATGATGTTGCCAGCAACAATGGCACAATGAAGACAAAAAAAGAGAAATTACTACTTCATATTCTAGAGACAACTGGAAAACAAGTCTCTATTGGGCCACAAAATTTTATGTGCATGAAAAAAGTAGGCATGCTTCGAGGCTATATCATGGAAATAATAAAACTATATTAGAGATAATTAAAAAAATTATTAAATTAAAAAAAAGAAGTTGGTGTTGGACGTTCTTTTTATCAGACTACATGTGTATTTTTGAACCTTTGAAATGCCAATCATCGTCCAGTCAGCAAAAAAAGTCAAACTTAACGGTCAAACAGTATTTTTGCACCTAATTTGTAACCACGTGTGCACTTTTACACCTAAAAAAACACTTGGTGTTAGGCGTTCCTCAGAGTAAAGCACATGTTTGTACCTTAACCCAATTTTAAATATATGAATTAATGACTGATTGATGCATTGCATTTTCTAGGGCATTAAAGTTACTCAATGAGACATTTGATCACCAATTCCTTCAATGCAATGCATTCAATTAGTTAAGTTCAAATCATCCCCTTCGTAAATTGTTATTCTTGTAATTAATATCATCATCATTTTCTACATTTTTATTGTAATCTTAATCTAAAATATTTGCACACTTATCGTCTTCACATCTTGTATTATTTGTACTAAGCACACTTTAGGTTTGGTTGATGTTGATGATGCCATCTAAACCCTAGTGCAGGTATAGCTATATAGTCAAAAGTTTTATATGGCAAAAAAATAAAGTTGAGTTAAATGGACGATTTACGAAACAAAGTAATTAGTAGGTGATAAGATAGTATTTTTTTTGTTGACAAGGCTGATCTAAAACGATCAAATATCACTCAAACATAATCTCACTCGTCCACCACCATTAGCATCCTCCTCGAGCAGGGATAAGAGTCCCACCGGTGGCACCTCCATCACATGATGGCCCAACTCCAACTCGAGAGCATAAGTAGCCAAATAATCTGCATATTGATTCCCCTCACGGTAGACATGGGCAATCGTTACCTGCCAGTTCTGGGATAAAAGCCGCTGAATCTTTCTCGTAAGGCCCATGTTTGCGTGATTGTGAACCTCTGTATTCTGAACTAACCTGAGCGCAACCAAGCAATCGATTTGCACCCGGACATCTCTAAACCCCATCGCCCAAGCTAGTTATAGACCATCTTCCCACGCCCAAAGCTCAGCTTGAAGGGACGAGCACACACCGATGTGGCAGCAACAACCTCCTAACCACAGACCCTCGTTGTTTCGTAGTAGACTACCTGCCCCTGCCCCTCGGGAATCCGCCTTCCTTGCTCCATCACAATTCAATGAAATACTCCTCCCAGGTGGCGGAATCCAAGAGATCACCCGGGGCTGGTTCATACGTCCGCCATGATGTGTCGCACTTCACATAGTTATCACCTTTTCGGGATTTGGGCGGACTAGTCTCGAAGGATGGACTGGAATAAATTCATTTTCTTTGTAACACCCTACCTACCTCACCATTTCGGGTGGCGGGTAGTGTGATCCTTTATTATAATTCAATTTTTAGTTTCATTTCCCAGGTTAATTACGTCGGGCATCAGAGTTTAAGCAGCAGAGCAAGCATCGGTTTGGACTACATATACTGGTAAAATAAAATACTGAAATGTAAAATTTCCCCGGACGGTTAATATACAGTCACCCGGATTCATAATGCCTCAAAGTAGCCAAAATAATAAATACAGTCATCCGGGATAAAATCAAAATAATCATCCAAAAAGGGAGTCACCAATAGCACACTTCAGTCCCGCTCCGCATGCTTACCTTCGTCTCCAGGCACCGTCCTAGAAGAACTACCTGAACCCTTGCAAAAGCCTGGGATTCATAATTGAATCCCAGAGTAATCATTAATCTCATATGAAAAGTGTATGTAATGCATGTATGTCACCACAATCAAGAAAATAATAAATCATACAACATTCAATAATCACATGCAGTAAAATAAAAGCATACCACACACATATGCAATATTTATTGCGGATGGACCAAGTCCTAATAAACGCAGGACTGCTCAACATAGCAAGCCCCGGATCCACAGCGCTAGGAAAATCATAGTGGTTGGACCTCAAACCCGGACCACACTCTGAATGCACATACAAACGCATGTCTCTCACGAGACACGGATCCACAATTATGGAAAATTAAAGATACAAAGTAACACAAGGCATATGAAGATTAAGGTTACTATCTGGTAGTCGACCACAAATATTAATAAATTTTTCCGGCGCACGATTGGCAAAATAGCCCTAGAATAAACAATAATGCAAATAAATTTCCAATACTTAAGAAAATTCAATTTAATAAATATTTGACTTCTTGACTTTAAATAAGGCTTTTCCAAGCTTCCATAATCTCTAAATCCTTTTTTTTCTCCATTGGAAATTCATTATTTGCAAAAACCCTTTTCATATTCGGATTACACAGAAAATTCCAGCAACAGTGGCTGATTTTCGAAAATTCATAATTAATTCTAGAAAAATCATTTTGGGGTGGTTCAAAATCCTAAACAACCCTTAATATGTCTAGTTTTGGATAAAAATATTTCCAAAGGCCATAAAAATTTGTATGATTTTTATGTGTCTAAAATCTACCCTCTGGTCAGAAACAGAGTCCAGCTTTCTGAGCTATTTTCAAAAATTCATTTCTCTTAGTCCAGATCTCCAAAAATTACAAATTATATACTAAATTAATATTTGAGATGTATAATTTATTCCTATAAAATTTCAGAATTTTTAGATTTCATTTGCTAGGTCAAAAACCACGAGAAAGCCGACTGACTCCACTGTTTCTACTGAAAACAGATTCTCCACATTTTTTTAAAGCTTCTATCCTTGATTCCAAAAACATGATCCAAGTTCATTCTTATACAAAATCTCATTTTAAACACTTTGGAAGCATCAAAACATCCAAAATCAACTCAAGTCTCCAAGTATATAGGGCTGACCGAAAATCATAATGAACAAATAATACTCCAAGTTCTTGTTTTAACAACACACTCCTTCTTAATCATACTTGATTTACTTCTTAAACCATGGTTCTAAACTTCAATCATATGTTTAACCTTTTCCTTATCCAAAACAGTCCCCAACTCATGCATAAATATTCAAGAGAATAACCATCATCAACACCATGAGCTAGAAATCATAAGGGAGTTCAAAGACTACTTACTTGACTTAGTTTCCTTTGAACCCTTGAAAATCTTGATCCTTGTTCTCCTTCTTCCTTCCTTTGGCCTTCACTTCCATCATCAAGGAAGAGTTTGTTTGTTCATGTTTATCATGAAGAAGAAGGTAGAAGAGAGAGTAGGGTATGAGTCCAACATACTTACCTTAGTCTCAATCTCCTTCTTGCTTCTTGAATTCCTTCTTGAATCCTTATGCCTTAGCTAAATGCCTCTTGCTCTCTGTTTTCTTTCCTCTCTAAACCAAAAATGAGAGGGGAGTGCCTTTTAAAAAGAATGACTTCACATGATTTCAAATTTAAACTTTGGCTCCAATTTCAAATTTCAAAGTTGGCTCCAATTTCAAATTTAAATTTTTGGCTCCCAATAGGCTTCTAGAGGTGTAATTGTTTCATGAGCTTTTTTTTTTTTTTTTTTTTTTTCTCCTTCTTCTTCTTCTCTCCTCCACTTAAATGGGCTCCCTCTTGGGCTCCTAAGAATTGTCTTACTCCTAGCCCAATGACCTCAAATTTATGATCCACCATATGTCTACCTCTTGGGTTTTATACTAGAATTTCACTATATTCTTCTTATTTTCCCCCTTTGGCCGAAAATACAAGGGTAAAAAGGGAAAATATATGTTTTGATTTCCATTGTCAATCCTTTCTTAAATTGTCCAATTCCACATTAATTACCCAAATTTTTAAATAATTCCACATCATTCTCTCTAGTCTTAATTATTCACTTGGAAATTAAATACCATAAACTAAAGGCTTAATGAAAATTCATGTATTCCATTAATTCATCCAATACATCAATTTACATAAAATTAGGGATGTTACATGCTCAACTCCTCAAACAGATAACATAGATATGAGAGCGTACGTAGTAAATTAAATGGTAAAAAAAGAGAAACTTAAATCTTTTATTTATTCAATTTTTGACTCACTTATAATTCAGTCTTTTAATTATGACTCAATCTGTATTGACTTGGATAGGACCAAGTCCGAACTTTTGACTCGGATATGACTCAAATATTTTATATATATATATATATATATATATATATATACTGATTTGATTCTATTTAAATTAAAATTCATTTCAGTTTAACTAAAGTATTTAAAAAAATTAGCGCTATTGAGGATTGGTGGGATTTCGCTTCCCATGAAGAAGGTCGCGTCCTCTGTCGCCTGAGTCATTCTCCATCTATGTGCATATAATTATGTGCTTCTTAGGTACTCATATCTCTAATTAGAGGTATGAGCATTTTTTTTTTTTATATATTGTATTTATTTTTAAATTATATGCTACTTTTTGAGATATTTTTTTATATCCAATATCTCAAATTAATTAATTTCCATAATATTGGTGTTACAGATAAATGCAGAATTGAAAATTAATTAATTTGAGATACTGGGTGCAAAAAATATCTCAGAAAGTATATAATTTAAATCTAAATAAATATAATATAAAAAAAAAATAAAAAAAAAATATATTCACACCTCTAATTAGATATATAAGTACCTAAGAAGCAGTGCACATAATGTGGACTCTTCTCCATCTTCACCGTGTTTGGATTTGTTCAGATTTTTTTCCCCTTTATGGCCTAAGACATAAAAAAAAATGCTTTTGATTAATCATTGCTTGATGGGAGCAATAAAGTTGGTCTCCCCAAGTAAAAGGACGCCCAAAAAAAAAAAAAAAAGTAAGAGGACGCCGTCCTTCATCGGAGAGGAAATCCCAACAATCCAGAACAACCCTAATTTTCTCAATATTTTAGTTAAACTGGAACGAAGTTTTAATAATATTAACTTAGTTTCTTAAAAAAATTATCTTTCTTTTTTCACCATGTTGATATTCAGTGTTGATGTGGTGATCACAACGATGTGAGTTCTGACAAGCCGCTTCCATGGAATAAGAGAAGGACAAGCTTCATAACTTTTGAAAAGATAAGGAACATAATCATATAGGAGTCAAAAATTTAGGAATTGAGTTATATGCATGTGAGTCAAAAGTTTAGAGAGTTAGACATTTAGTTGTGTTGAGTCATAGTTTGACAGACTGAGTTATAAATAATTAAAAGTTGAGAAATTAAAAGAGTAATTTTTGTAAAAAAAGGAGTAAGGATTAATTTCTGCTACATTAAAATTTGAGTGCTTTGAATTCAAAAAAAAAAGAAAAAAGTAATAGGAATAAATTAAAGCTCACACTATTCAATTCTTTGAATGAAAATTTAGAATAGATCCATGAATTGATTGAAAGTCGTAATTTATTTACTGCATTTCTACGAGGAGGGCATTACAATTACCCAAATGAGACTTTCGATAACCAATTTCATCAATGCAATGCACTCAATTAGTTAGGTTACATTGTAAATTGTTGTTCTTTTAATTAATATCATTATTTTCTATATTTTTTTAAAGCTAAAATACATTACTATATATGTACACGCTCATCCTCTTCGTCGATCTCGTCTTTGTACTAAGCACACGAAAGTGAATTGCCTTGCGCATAGCACACAGTGAACGATGGCATCTCCACCACCCTCACCATCACCATCACCATCATCGAAAGTGAGTTTGAAGCTGTTAATTGACACAAAGGGAAAAAGGGTTCTTTTGGCTGAAGCTTCAAAAGAGTTCATCGACTTTCTGTTCAACATGCTTCGCTTACCGGTTGGCACAGTGACAAGGCTCTTGACTAAAAAAGGAATGGTGGGCTGCTTAGGAAAACTATACGAAAGCATAGAGAATCTCAGTGACAATTATTTCAACAATCAAACTCAAGATAAGAACATTTTGTTGAAGCCAAGTGCTCCATTTGCCTCTGGCTACCTTCTACTTGCAAATGATGATAATATCAATTCATCAGGAACTTCAAATCTTCACATGAGTCCCAGCCGTCATTGCACTAATGTTGTGACTAGGGGTGGTCATGAAGCCCTCAAGCTCGGTGCGTCCGCCCGAGCCCAGAGAAAAATCGTCATGAGGAAAAGTAGCTCCGAAAAAAGTGGGCTCATCCGGGCTGGGCCTTTTATTGGGTAGGGCCAGGCATTGGGGGTATGCCGCCCTGCCCATTTGGCCCAGCAAGGTAAGTATATATATTATTTTAATTTATATAAATATTTCTTATAAATCCAGTGATATGTTTCTTCGGCCTTTCCCTACCTATAAATATTTTATGTAAATAGGTGGCGTAAACCACACATTATTTTGGATTGAGTTTGTTGCATTGAGTTCTTATTAATTGAGCGTTTAATACAGTATGCATGCAGTACAATGTTGTGATTGTTGACGGAACATGTACACAAACTTTAATTACAATCATTTTGTTGCCTTATTTATAATGAATCATGGATGTTGTTTAATTCTTTAAGTATGGATATTTGTTAAGACAATTTCAAGACTCAAGTTGTATACTTATTTTGAAATATCCCAAGATATTGAATTATCAAATGTATTTAAAGTTTATGTTACTTAGGGCGAAGTTAACATATATGGTAACTACAATAATGTTTATGAAATTTAAATAGAATGATTTTTTTCACATGTGGATAGGTTTGGGTAGGGAAGCCCACGCCCGAAATGGTTAGAGCTTTTATCGGGTAAGGCTGAGGCTGGGCCCGTTCATCCTTTGGGTTGGCTTTGGGCAGGGGTCTCACCCTGCCCAGCTCATGCCCACCCCTAGTTGTGACTAGTGCCTACAAAACTGTGTATCCTAATTGTTGAGGTAGTATAAACCACACTGTACAATTTGTAGGTAATGATAGAAATGCAACACAAGTGAAAGATGCGAGTGGTGGTGAAGGAGGCTTTGTGAAAGGAGTGGTCACATACACAGTGATGGATGATCTTGAGGTTTGCCCCATGTCTACCATTTCAACAGTTGCTTTGATCTCCAAGTTTAATGTAACATCCCAATTTTCAGAGCCAAATTTTTTTTTTTTAAAAACAAAACATCAGAGTAGAGCATCGGCGGAATAAAAACATTGAGTAACTGATTATAACAATAATGGTGGCGTATCTGCCTGTTCATAAAGATTAATACATTATCTGATTATGACTTTATATCTCATCGCCGATCATTACTCGGTCTTCACGTGGTCTTCATCTTCATGTGTGATGTCGCTCTGCTTACTCTTACCCTCCGTCCATGGTCTCTCTCTCCAGACCTTGTTATGATGCTATAGTAAGAGCTGAGATCCAACGTTCATCGGATCTCAGGCAGATATTTCTAAAATGAACTACAACAATGATATATATGATCATTAAATAACAACTGCCCTACAAGCAAAGTTATCTGTCTGCACTTTAATTGTGTGCCACGATGTCTTGTCGTGTCCGTAGCGCTAGGAAAACATGACGGTATTATACTTAATATAACCCGTAAAGCCGTAAGTGATTATCTAAGTTTATTACCTTAGTCACGTGCATGGCCCGAATGAGTTCCACCCATGGCTTATGAAACTATCCATATCATATATAAGCGGACTATAAGCATCGAGTCGGTGTTACAATGCGTCGCGAACGTACCTTCGTTTGATGGTACCGGTACTTTTGATTTTAAATGGCACGTTTACTAAAACGGTGAAACGTCCAATGGCTCGACGGACAAACGTAACGGAAGCAAACTAGGATTTCGACGTCCTATGAGAGTAATATCACTTCCATTAGTGATTTGGCACAATAATCGGCATTTTAGGTAAAAATTACCATTTTGCCCCTATACCCCAAATTGGCGGAATTTCGCCAAAGACTTGTTACTCTAGCAAATTTTCTTCCCGAAATTTTGCCAGAACTTCGACGCAACTATGATTTTCGAAAATAATGACTAAAATAGCCCTCCCATATGATACCCAAATCATACTTGAAATTTAAAGGCTATCCTAACATTATAACCCCTACTTTTGAAAAACTACGAAAGCTTCAACTTTTCGGCGACTCGATCCCTACTATGTTTACACCTCTGCATATTGTTTCAACGCAAACAAGGATCAAAACATTTGTAGGAATCTTGTCACCTACTTCCTAAATCTAACTAACAATTCTACTAATTACTAAAGACTAAAAACTAAAGCCCGAAAGACTTACCCGTTGAAGATTTCCGGACAATTCTACAGGGCTTCGCTGCAAGATTTCCAGAGCACTGCTCTCTTCTTTCTCTCTCTAGCTTTTTCGGCCAAGAGTAAGAAAGGGAATGGTGTGAAAATGAAGAGGAAGGGGGGCATGCCTTTATATAGGCAAGAAGTGGGCAAGTTGTGCAATTTCACAAACTACTTTGTGCCCAAAGTTGTAATTTTCCCTTTTGATTATAACCATGGAAAATTCAACACAAAATGGTGGAAAATCCTTGGCCATGGAGGGGCTGGTCGACATACACAAGGGTGATGTGGCTGCAAGGGAGTGGTTCCAAAAGTAGTGACAATTGCCACTTTATGCCCGGTCTGGCCGATTTCCCGATCGGCACTCCGATTCGCGTGATTTCAGAGAAATCTCAAAATTCTGGATTTACAACTTTGAAGACATATTCTCTCTTACTAGAAATGTCCAAGTTAACCTAAATTTTGATTCCATATAGGGCTCCAACCGTCACCAAGTTCCTCGAAAACGTGTCCGACGGTTAGGTTTCAGAACACATTTCTGGGAACATCATCTTCTCCAGAAAAATTCACTGATTCCAAATATGTCAAGATAAATTCAAACTCATTCCTAAATATTGAGTTAGAATTTATTTTCTTTATATCCAAAAATATGCCTATATGCATTTTTCCCTATTTCGTCTTATTAGGAAAAAGCACAAACGACTTCAGAATTAACTTCCGCAAGAGTTTAATGGAAGATAAAATTCCACTGATCAATATTCTACCTTGACCTTGGAATTCCCATTCCTAGATCTCTAGATAGGATCCGTTTCCTAAATATTAGTTTACTATTCATCATAATAAATTATATATTAAAATAATAAAAATCCAAAACTTCTATCCTAAGTTATCTAATATTTTTAACTCAATATTATCCCACTTTTTTGAGCAAGATTCGGCTGGCCCAAAAAAAAAAATAATAAATATTTATTTTTTATTTAATTAATTATTTAAATCATTTAATTATTTAATTTTTCCAAAAATTTCACAAAATTACCTAATTGGTCCATTCTTGTATTTAGGCTTAAAAATACCTAAACTCAACTATTTTTTTTTTTAATATCTTTATTCAATTTCTCCAAGTTTGTAATTTATTAAATTACCCTAATTAGAGATAACATACTCTCATTATTCAAATAATTATTTCACTGACTTTTACGATTTTTCACAATTTTCCTAAATATTTATGTCCCTTAGGGGCATTTTGGTCATTTGGCACTTTGGCCCTTAATTTCTCTAATTTCCAAGAGATTTTTCCTTAGAAAATAAGATAATTATATCTTATTATTTGATATCCCATATTCACCTACTTTTTATAGATATAATCTTACCAAATTATGATACGTATTTTTGGGGTATTACATTTAAAGTTAAAGATATTGCTTCCCTGCAAGAAAAGGTCGTTGAGTTGGGGATAGAAGAGGTATGTTGAATGTTAGAAGTGGTCTGACTCGTATTTTCATTTTATTTCTTGTTTCTTTGTTCCCCCCCCCCCCTTTTGATCATATTGTATGTGCATGGTTGTCACATTAGATTAGATGGAGGATACCAGTTTAATTGAATCGCATAGATGTTTTGATTAGTTTTTCTTAGAAAATATGGTTGGAACAAAGACAATAATTGATATGGAAACTCTATTTTTCAGTTTGCCATGAGTTTTCTATGTTTTTCAAAGTTTTGAGAAAACTCGAGTTTTACTTTGGAAACTCGAGTTTGCGCTTGACAGAGAATTTTCATGTTTTACTCAGATTTTGAAAACTCCAGTTTTGACTTGGCTTAAATTTCTTGAAGTTTTCATACTTAAATGAAAACTCGAGTTTAGTTTTGTAAACTCGAGTTTTGGCCAAGCAGAAAGCTATGCTTTTTTTCAATGTTTTGAATACTCCAGTTTCCATTTGGAAACTCCAGTTTTGAGACTTATGGACTTAAACTCATTTTCACCTCAAAAGTCTCAAACTCGAGTTTGTCACTTAATGACTCGAGTTTGCTCCTGTTTCAATGTGTTCTTCAAAGCTTAGTCGCGATGCTCTCTTGAATCTTTGAATCCCTCGCATGGAGTATTTGGAGAGACGCTTATCAGTGTTGAAACCGAATCATGCATATATCAGCTTTGATGATGACAACAACACTCGCAAATTCGTCTGAAGCCTTTCGGCTGCTCTTAAAGCACAAGGCTTCAGAATCTTCGGACATCATGAGAAGCGTGAAACAGGAGTCTCCAATAATTTTCCATATTACCAGCTTCTTGAAGCAATTGAAGAGTCGTGGATTTGGATCGTTGTGTTCTCCAAAAACTATGCTTCTTCTTTTACCCAGATTTGGATCGTTGTGTTCTCCAAATTTTCTTTGTCATATTTGTTAAATAAATCACAAGTTTTGAAACTCAGATTAAACATAAGGAAGCTAGAAGTAGAAAATAACATAAATATGAAAACCCACTATTACCATTAATTAAATTCATAAGCGTCAGGTACTAAGACCGAATCACCCTCTGACACGCTGGGTCCTGTTTGTTCTCCTGGCTCGACTCATGACCAGCATCGTCGACTTGAGCATTCCTTAGCCGTTCATCCTTTACCGCTCGGAGACGATCAATGTCATTGGCTCGGCTACTGCTGGCGGTTTCACGTTTGCGTTTTGGGATTTTTCTCATGGTTGATCAGTCCAAAAGATCGATGAAGCAATTCGAGAAACCCTAATTCCATAAGCGAAGCAGCAAATGGTTAAGGAAGAAAAGGAATTGGGGAAGATCCCATATTTGTTTTATTTAGCCAGATTTGATTTCGATTTCGATTTACCCAGATTTACCCAGGATTGGATTTCGCCCAGATTTGTTATTAGGTTTTTTTCCCCAATTTTTTCCATTGTTCACTGCCAGTCATAATTAGCAAATTTTCTTCCCATTTCCCTTCTTCTCACTCCAATTCATCATCCACATCAACATTAATGGTCAACCATGGCTACTTAACGGTCAACGTTCGGTGTTTGAAGGTTTTGTGTGACTTTTGCTCCTAAAATGTAACCACATGTGTATTTTTGCTCCCAAAAAAAGCATATGGTGTTGGGCGCTCCCGTAGGTAAAGTACATGTATATTTTTGCTCCTTTACCCTTTTATATTTCAACTAACTTTTCAATTGTTAAACTAAACACGTCTCTGTTTGGAAAAAAATTACTTCTGCCACCGTCAATCCAAACACAAATCAGATTTACAACCTGATTTTTTTCCTATCAGGCTTCTACAAAAATTAGATAAAAAACAAGCCACAATTTCCACCATTAACCTAAACAGGTCTACGTCATTGGAGGGGGCCAATGACAAGAATCAATTAGTTACATAGTTCATTTTTTTTCAATTAAAGTTACATAGTTCATTTGGATCCACATCGATAATGTTGAAAACCCAAAACACTTATATACACCTGGACGAAATAAATGGGCCTTATTTTTGCTTTGTCAATCTCAAATGATAGATAAAAAGCCCAAAGATAAAATCCCTCACAAAGTCACAATGTAATAAACCAATTTTTGAATTCCTGTTGAGAGATGTGCTTAACACTTAGTATTTGATAATGCTTCAAACATAATTGCTTCAAATTGGAGGATACGTGTACCTAACAAAAAAAAATAAAATAAAACATGCATGCGTCTATAACTTATTTTAGCAATTTATATATCACATTCAAGGCCTTTGTACACATACATGATAAACTTGCAAAAAGCATTTGAAAGGAGAGCGAAATTGTCTTAATTTGTAATAAATTTTGTAGGATATAAGGTTTAAAAATATATGTAATATAATTACATTTTGTTTAATTTGTATAAATTTTTGGCAAAAATAAATATTTAAATTTATTAGATTAAATAGTGGTATTTTGGTCAAAACAAAGTTTGAGTCAAATTTAACAATCAATTAACCTTTAGGTTGGCATTTTTGTATTGAAAGTGATGATGTTGAAGATGATGTGGATGTTGGAGAGACAATTGGAAAAATTAGTTACTTACTGGGTAAATAAGAAATTTGCCTGAAAAATGATGATATCTTGATTAATAAATCAACGAAGAGAACCCTTTTGTTTTTTGGGTCAACAAAAGCTTTAAGCTTACTTTATGTTAGGTTGATGTTGCCATACATATAACAAGCTTGAGTAAGATTAGATAGCGCAAGTAAAGCTATTATATAGTAAAAAAATTTACATAGAAAAAAGAAGGTTGAGTTAAATGGACGATTTACGAAATAAAATGATTAGTAGTTATTTGAATTTGGTTCATTGTATTGTCTTGGAATTTGGGTACGTACATTGATTTGGAAGGACGGACTGAGCCAAATTTATTTGTTTAATTCCTCAAAAATATCATATATTATATATATGAGTGAGGGGTACGTGGTAAAAAAATGTAGTAAGTAGTAATTAATGATTAAAAATTGAGTGCTTTGAATAATAATAAAAGAATAGGAATTAAGGCTGGATATTATTTCTGTTCGGTGAATGAAATTTTAAATATATGAATTAATGATTGATTGATGCATTGCATTTCTAGGGCATTAAAATTACTCAATGAGACATTTGATCTCCAATTCCTTCAATGCAATGTATTCAATTAGTTAAGTTCAAATGATTCCCTTCGTAAATTGTTATTCTTGTAATTAATATCATCATTTTCTACATTTTTATTGTAATCTTAATCTAGAATACCTGACCATATATCTACACACTTATCCTCTTGGCATATTGTATTTGTACTAAACACACTTTATGTTTGGTTGATGTTAAGATGATGCCATGCATGTAAACCTTAGTGCAGGTACAGCTGTACAATTAGAATATTTATTTGGCAAAAAAATAAAGTTGAGTTAAATGGACGATTTACGAATTAGTAGGTGATAAGATATTTGAAATTGATTCATGGTATTCTCTGGGGATTTGGGCGGACTAGTCTGGAAGGATGGACTGGACTAAATTCAGTTGCTCAACTCCTCAAACAGATAACATAGATATGAGAGCGTATGTAGTAAATTAAATGATAAAAAAGAGAAACTTAAATATTTTGTTTATTCAATTTTTGACTCACTTATAATTCAGTCTTTTAATTACGACTCAATCCGTATTGACTCGCATAGGACCAAGTCCGAACTTTTGACTCAAATATTTTACATATATATATAAAAGTACTGATTTGATACTATTTAAATTAAAATTCATTTCATTTTAACTAAAGTATTTTAAAAAAATTGCGCTATTGAGGATTGTTGGGATTTCGCTTTCCATGAAGACGGTGAGCGTCCTCTATCGCCTGAGGGTCTTTCTCCATCTTCACCGTGTTTGGATTTGTTCAGATTTTTTTCCCTTTCTGGCCTAAGACATAAAAATAAATGCTTTTGATTAATCATTGCTTGATGGGAGCGATAAAGTTGGTCTCCCCAAGTAAGAGGACGCCGTCCTTCATCGGAGAGGAAATCCCAACAATCCAGAACAACCCTACTTTTCTCAATATTTTAGTTAATCTGGAACGAAGTTTTAATAATATTAAATTAGTTTCTTAAAAAAATTATCTTTCTTTTTTCACCATCATATTCAGTGTTGATGTGGTGATCACAACGATGTGAGTTCTGACAAAGCCGCTTCCATGGATAAGAGGAGGACAAGCTTCATAACTTTTGAAAAGATAAAGAACATAATCATATAGGAGTCAAAAATTCAGTACTGAGTTATATATGAGTCAAAAGTTTAGAGAGTTAATTAGACATTTAGTTGTGTTGAGTCAGATTGAGTCATAAATAATTAAAAGTTGAGAAATTAAAAGAGTAATTTTTGTAAAAAAGGAATAAGGATTAATTTCTGCTACATTAAAATTTGAGTGCTTTGAATTCAAAAAGAAAAATGTAATATGAATAAATTAAAGCTCACACTATTCAATTCTTTGAATGAAAATTTAGAATAGATACATGAATTGATTGATAGTCGTAATTTATTTACTGCATTTCTACGAGGAGGGCATTACAATTACCCAAATGAGACTTTTGATAACCAATTTCATCAATGCAATGCACTCAATTAGTTAGGTTACATTGTCAATTGTTGTTCTTTTAATTAATATCATTATTTTCTATATTTTTTTAAAAGCTAAAATACATTACTATATATGTACACACTCATCCTCTTCGTCGATCTTGTCTTTGTACTAAGCACACGAAAGTGAATTGCCTTGCGCATAGCACACAGTGAACGATGGCATCACTATCATCATCATCATCGTCAAAAGTGAGTTTGAAGCTGTTAATTGACACAAAGGAAAAAAGGGTTCTTTTGGCTGAAGCTTCAAAAGAGTTCATCGACTTTCTGTTCAACCTGCTTCGCTTACCGGTTGGCACAGTGACAAGGCTCTTAACTAAAAAAGGAATGGTGGGCTGCTTAGGAAAACTCTACGAAAGCATAGAGAATCTCAGTGACAATTATTTCAACAATCCAACACAAGATAAGAACATTTTGTTGAAGCCAAGTGCTCCATTGCTTCTGGCTACCTTCTACTTGTAAATGATGATAATATCAATTCATCAGGAACTTCAAAACCTTACATGAGTCCCAGCAATCATTGCACTAATGTTGTGACTAGGGGTGGTCATGAAGCCTACGAACTCGGTGTGCCCGCCCAAGCCCAGAGAAAAATCATCTTGAACAAAAGGAGCTCGGGAAAAATTGGGCTCATCCGGGGTAGGGATTTTATTGGGCAGGGCCAGGCATTGGGGGCATTGCGCCCTACCCATTTGGCCCAACAAGGTAAGTATATATATTATTTTATATAAATATTTCTTATAAATCCAATGATATGTTTCTTCGGCCATTCCCTACTTATAAATATTTGATGTAAATAGGTGGCGTAAATCACACATTATTTTGGATGGAGTTTGTTGCATTGAGTTCTTATTAATTGAGCGTTTAATACAGTATGCAGTACAATGTTGTTATTGTTGACCGAACATGCACACCAACTTTAATTACAATCATTTTGTTGCCTTATATATAATGAATTATGGATGTTTTTTAATTCTTGAGTATGGATATTTGTTAAGACAATATTTCAAGACTAAATGATAGAAATGCAACGCAAGTGAAAGATGCGAGTGGTGGTGAAGGAGGCTTTGTGAAAGGAGTGGTCACATACACAGTGATGGATGATCTTGAGGTTCGCCCCATGTCTACCATCTCAACAGTTGCTTTGATCTCCAAGTTTAAAGTTAAGGATATTGCTTCCCTGCAAGAAAAGGTCGTTGAGTTGGGGATGGAAGAGGTATGTTGAATGTTAGAAGTCGTCTGACTCATATTTTCATTTTATTTCTTGTTTCTTTGTCCCCCTTGATCATATTGTATGTGCATGGTTGTCACATTAGATTAGATGGAGGATACCAGTTTAATTGAATCGCATAGATGTTTTGATCAGTTTTTCTTAGAAAATATGGTTGGAACAAAGACAATAATTGATTTATATAATGTTGAAAATACGATCACCCCAAAAAGAAATGAAAACTAAAAATTAAAATTTATAAAGAATGAATTTGTTAGCCTATTGTTTGCTCCATCCTCTGAATATGAATATATGACGATAGAACGAGGTGTGATGTTTTATTTACTTTTAATTAATATTCATTTCCTTTTGATTTTACTTTACATGTGATGTTTTTTCTTCTTCTAATTTTTGTAAATTCTTTTAATACTTTTTCCTTTATTTGATAGGGTATCAAATTGCTGAAAGCTTCCCTACAGTGCAAGAATGTTTTGACTAGTGTTTTTCTCGAGAATATGGCAGAATAAGGAATCAAAGAATGTCTTTAAACATTGCAATTAAAAATTTTAGGCCTGTTCGATCACTACCTTTTTCTTTGTCGTTTCAGTCTTTGTTGTTTTTTATTTTGGTGGGTAACATCTGTTTCAGTGCTCATGACAAATGAACTTTTATATTCTTATGAACTTATTAGATGTGTTATTTTAAGTCTTAATCAGCTTGGTGTAAAATTATTACTCTCGTAAAACCCTACTATATATATTTGCATAATATATAGGCTAAAAGTCCATAGTTTAACACTATAAAATATATTTTCTTTCTAAATTCAATGGAATTAAAATTTAGTATTGTTATTTTTACATGTTCGTGCTAGAAAATAAAATATACCCTTCGACTAATTGTTTATATTAATTTATTTATTTAGATAGCGAAATAATAAATTAAAGTTTAAAGATATTTTATTTTAAAAATGAAAGATAAAATGTGGGATTTATGCATCTCATATTACTTGTCACTTGACCATTCCATGCCACTTAAACTCTTCATGAGAACCATAAAATGCTCATGATGATGCAACCAGTCACTTAAACTCTACGTTATTGGAGGGCCAATGACAAGAAGCAATTAGTTAACAAGTTCATTTGGATCGACATCGATAATACTGAAAACCCAATACACTTATATGCACATGGACGAAATAAATGGGTCTTATTATATTTGCTTTGTCAATCTCAAATGATACATAAAAAGCCCAAAGAAAGTGGCTAGTCGGTCACAAAATCACAATGTGATGAACCAATTTTTTAATTCATGTTGAGAGAGGTGCTCATACTTAGTACTTAACAATACTTTGAGCATAATTGCCTCAAATTGGAGGATAGTGTACCTAAGAAAAAAAAGCATGCATGCATCTATAGCTTATTTCAGCAATTTATATGTCACATTCAAGGCCTTTGTATGCATACATGATAAACTTGCAAAAAACATTTGAAAGGAGAGCGAAATTGTTTTAATTTGTAATAAATTAAGAAATTTTATAGGATATAAGAAGGTTTAAAAATATATGCAATATAATTACATTTTGGTTGTATAAAGTTTTGGTAAAAATAAATATTAGGTTAAATAGTGGTATTTTGGTCAAAACAAAGTCTCTGAGTCAAATTTAACAGTCAATTAACTCTAGCCAAAAATGAAACCGTCAATTAAGGATTCAAAGGGGATGAAAATGAAATATTAAATATCTAAGTAAGATTATTTGTGTAACAAACAGTTTAATTTTAAGGTAGTTTTTATAAATTTTTAAAATAGAGGGAATGTTAGTGTCATTAAGATAAAACTAAAGGATAGTTAAAATATTTTATTCTTAAAAATAAAATATTTGATATCTCGAGTTTGTCCTCATTCTCGTTTTGATTCCACAAGTTTTAAACTAAAGGTTTTGGTCCTCAAGTTTTAAACAAAAGGTTTTAGTCTATCAAGTTTTAATCCATTTAAAATATGGGATATGATATTGTCACTACCAATTTTATGTCACTACTAAGTCACTACCATTTTTTCACCGTTAGATCAAAATCTCAATAGGAGAGAGAAATGATAAAGGTAAATAAGATTTTGATCTAACGGTGAAAAATGGTAGTGACAATATCCTATCCCTTAAAATATTAGTCTCTATTATTAAATAAAAATATGGATAATTTTGCCCGTAAATGACCAAAAATTATATTAAACCTTCTTAAAAGAGGAAAAGCCGAGAATCTCCCTGCATAGAGGTAGCCGGAAAATTTTTTTTGTGGGGGGATTGAAAAGCCCCTAGAAAAATTCCGCGATATGTATTTCGTAATTAAGGACAGCCCTTCCTTCCGTTGAATTCAAACGTCACCTCCATTTCTCCAACGATGTTAAGCTCAGTAACAGGCGACGACGCAGTTGAACATTGAAAGTACTATCATTTCTCCCTCCCACTGTCAATTTGTTCTTGTCGCTCTAATTTCGTCAAACTCTGTAAATATTGGCATATGATTCAATTAGATTGCCTTGTTTATTTGACTTGTATGTAACAAACACAAAAATCAATTGTGATACCTATTTCGATATGATTTCAGCAATTAGGGTCAAATCGCTTCGTCAAGATCATCTTCCAATTATCGTTTTCATCTGTCAATATTTTCTGTTTCATTTTGTTCAGACTAGCTGTTATGATTCTATGTCAAATTAAACTGAAATATATTGGCGGATAACATTTGAATCGTTTTAGTCTTCTTTGTCTATAACATCCCAAATCTTGAGTAAAATCCTAAGCTTATCATGAAGAAAAACTTACGATAATTTTTAAATATTGTTTTGGATCTTGAAAAATTAGGGGGAAAATTAGGAAATATTATTTTGAGAATCTAGGATTATTGTAAAGGGATTAATTATAATGTGTTTTGACCTAAATAGTTTTAAAGCTATAAAATGGAATTTATGGCCTATTTTTCCGAAAATTTGAGGATAAATAATTAGGAGATAACTTTATTTTTTTTGGTTAAACAGGGTTGGGTAGTACATTAAGTAGAGGTTACAGAGCACATCCGGATCATACCCAGACCCTCCATATCCTCACTAAGTAGACGCCGCAAATCCTCAGGCGGATGCTCCATGGAATGCAGACCTTCCTCCAAGTTCAAAGCAAAAGACGCTAAAAAATCCGCACATCGATTCCCTTCACGATACACATGATTGACAATTACCCTCCATTCCTGATCCAGAAGCCTTTGGATCTGACGAAAAACACCACTGCACGCATTGACTGCACCACCAGTTTCCTGAACCAGCTTCAACGCCACTAAGCAGTCGACTTGTACCTCAATATCCTTATATCCCAGCTGCCACGCAAGCTCCAGGCCATCTGACAGCGCCCAAAGCTCCGCATGCAGGGAATTACATATGCCTATGTTTCGACAGCAACCAAACAGCCATCTCCCATGGTGATCCCGAAGCAAACACCCAGCGCCCGCACGTGACGTACCACCCTTCCTGGCGCCATCACAATTCAAGGAGACAGATGGCATCGTTGGTTTGAGCCAGTTTATAACGTTAGCTTGCCTAGGATTGACGCCCATCTGTGCACTTCTACAACTTGCACCAGCTTGGTTACTGAAGTCCGCCAACAATAAGATCTCCCGTGTAATACCCGCATATTTATTTATCTGAAATATTATATTTTGATAAATAAATTGGCTATTTCTGATAGGTGAAATTATGATCTCAATACTTGTGTTGTTATAGTCTATTTTCTAAGTTGAATTCTGTAGGAAATTAGAGAAGTTAAGTGCCAAAGTGCCAAAATGACGAAAATACCCCTGGAATGCGTAAATAACTTAGAAAAATTGTGAAAAATCCTAAAAAGCAGTAAAATAATTATTAAAATTGAGAGAGTATATTATCTCTAATTTTGGTAATTTAATAAATTATAAACTTGGAAAAATTGAGAAGGAATGTTCAAAAAGTATTGAAATGACCATAATACCCTCATAAATTCTAATATAATGAATAAGACATGAAAACACAAATGTCAGTGTAAAAGTTATGAGGTAATGAGACATTCTAATTAAGAAAATTATCAACTATTAATAAGAAAGTAATTAAGTAATTATTGGCTAATTACTTAAGCATAAACAAAGGAAATTCATGAATAATTATGAAAAACCCTAAAATTAGTGGTTTTTGGCTAAAAAATTAGTAAAAACATGTTTGCTAATTAATTGGAAATTTTGAGAAAAATAGATGAGTTTAGGTATTTTTGAGCCTAAATGCAAGAATAGACCAATAAGGAAATTTTGTGAAATTTTTAGGAAAATTGAAATAAATAATTAATTAATTAAAAAAAATATTTATTATAATTAAAATAAGGGCCAGCCGAATTTTGGGGAAAAATTGAAGATAAGAATTGGCAAAAAGTATCTAGATATTAAGTTGCAATTTGTATTATTTTATTATATAATTAATTATAGTGAATAGTAAAAAAATAAATAGGAAACGGATCCTATCTAGAGAACCAGGAATAGGATTTCCAAAGTCAAGGTGACTGTTGGAACCCTGTATGGAATCAAAAAGATGTTTAGACTAGACATTTTTAGCGAGTGAGAAAGTGTCTTCAAAGTTGTAATTCCGAATTTTAGGGATTTTACGCGATTACGCGAATCGGACACCGATCGGAAAATTTCTATCGGATCAAGGGCATGTGACATCATCAAGATGATGTCAATTTTGTTCCACCTAAGGGCTCAAGGACGGTTTGGACAAGTGGCCCGGTGAGGATCTTGACATTTGGCAAAGTGCGATCCGACGGTCGATATCCGGTCTGGTAAAGCATGAATAGTAACTTCTAAAAACCTATAAATACCCCCCTCATTCAAACTCTTCACACCAATTCTCACTAGAGAAAACCGAAATCTAGAGAGAGGAAGAGAGAAGGAGAAAGCCGGGGAAATTTGCAAAGAAAGCTACGAGTAAGTTTTCGGTACTCAGTCTTAAGTTTCGGTAGTTAGCGTAGAAATGTTAGAATAGTCTTTAATCTTCCGAGTATGATTAGATATCATATGATAGGGGTATTTTAGTCCTAAATTTCGAAAATCATGGTGGGGTTAAGGTTCTGGCAAAATTTTGGAAAAACGGAGTCAAAGTAACGAAGTGCTGGCAAAATTCCGCCGATTAGGGGTATAGGGGCGAAATGATAATTTTTACCTAAAATGCCAGTTATGATGTCAAATCACTAATAAATGTGATATTACTCTTATAGGACATCAGAAACCTTGATCTGCTGCCGTTACGCTGTCCAACGTACCGCTGTCGGAAAAACCGCTGTTTTCCGTCAGAAACATCTACGTACGTGAAAGAAGGTACGGACGCGTACTGTAACACTAATCCTATGTTTCTCATATACATATATGTCATAGATACGTTCATACACCGAGGCTCTGTCCAGGGTCGTCGTTATACATACAGCCTTGTACGGGTTATAGACATGATAATACCGGTTTGAGTTTTCCTAGCGCTGAGGACACGTGATCGTGGCACAGGATAATGTGCAAGCTTCAGGGTCCGGTGGACCAAAGATTGGAGATCGGGGGAAGCAGCAGGTCTAAGCTGATAGCCGGAGAACCTTTACTGTTTTCTGTAGTTACTTTCAAACTCTAGGACAACTGTAATCGTTACAATGTTACACTATGGTTGATATTTTGTTATGAATCAGTTACTCTTCGCTCCATTGCTTTACTCTGATTGAAAAAAAAAATCCGCTTTAAAAATTGGGATGTTACATTTTTGGTATCAGAGCATGAAATTCTGGCATGAATTTAACTATGTTACCACGAGCAGTTTGGTGCCGAAGGCAAGGCTAGTCTACGTGGTGTGCCAATTAGTCGCCGCTAACCCGGTGAGGCCCCATGGTAGACACTTACACGGCCATTCATTCGGATAACAGAATTAGGTTCTTAAGCCTTTTAAAACTTTGAGCACAAGTTTTGAAAATGAGTACTGATATTACCCTAGTGTAAATGTGTAAAGATGAACAGAGACGATAACCCGTACGTTCGTTATCACGAACGCTGATAAGCACTATACGATCAAAGCATTGGATGGCGGAACAACGCAGCAAGACTATTAGAAGAGCGTACTTCCGATATGAAGTTATGAATTACGAACGCGAAGGATTATAACCACTGGTCATAAACCAGCTGGAGGATGTAATCTATGTTAGCCTGTACACTGCATCTTATATGTGAAAGTGTATATATTTTGGTGCAAATCATTGTGCTATTTCTAATGTTTACATATCTGTCATAATTAATTAAAGGAAAGAGATAAAAATGGCGATACTAAGAGGTGCTAGAGCACCAAGAGGAAGAGGCCGAGGTAGAGGCCGAGGTAGAGGAGGAGGCAGACAGCCTCAAATTAGAAAGGCTGAACCTGATAACGAAATACCGGAACAACCGGCACAAAACGAAGTACAAGAGTTGCGAAGAACTCTCCAAGAACAGAGAGCCCTGATTGATGAACTCATAGCTGAGAGGCAAGAAAGACAACTACAGAACCGCCAAGCTGAGGAAGAGCGAGCTAATGAAGGAGAAGAAGAAGATGAAGAAGAGGAGAGCGATGAGGGTGATGGACACAACGAGGATGATGATGAGTCGGATAGATCCCGATCACCGCCTCGACACGGGAGAGGAGAGAAAACCACCCAATACTGGGTGAACCAATTCTGTAAGCTGAAGCCACCAACCTTTCGAGGAAAACTGGACTTGGCGGAGGATTGGCTGAAGAGACTAGGGACAGGAGGAATCTTTCGACGATTACTACGCACGATTCACCAACTTATCCCGATACTCCCGCACCTGCGGAAGGGCAACGATGAAAGGAGTATGGTGAACATACTGATTCATGGGCTTAAGTATGAAATTGGTGAAAGACTCATGTCCCAACGATTCCAGGACTTGACCAGTGCCGTGGAAACTTGTCGGATGACTGAGCGCAATCTCAGAGGATTCCAGAGATCCAGGAACTTCAACAACCAAAATGCTGGTCGCGGTGGATTCAACCGTGTAAACTTTCCACAGAAGAGGAAGACGCCCTGGAATAATCCCCGTGGTGGAAACAAGAGGCCATTCCAGGCCGGACAGCAAAATTTTCCAAGATTGGCAGGACCCCAGTCATGCCCAAAATGCAAAGGGAACCACCCGGGAGTAAACTGTGAAGGGAAGCAGATATGCTTCAGATGTCATAAGCCCGGACATTTTAGCAGAGAGTGTACCGAGAAGGTTGCAGAGGCGAGACCTCAGAGCGCAGGCCGAATCTTTGCGCTAACCAACACAAAAGCCAGACAGTCCCCGGAAATGTTCCAAGGTACTATTTACCTTAATGGAAATCTACTTGAGGCATTGTATGATTCGGGAGCCAGTGGACCTTATCCGTCTACCTCTTCACGGCATCGACGTCATACTCGGTCTAAAGCGGCTATGACCAACGGTGCGATGATCGACTGTGGCGGGTTAATATCAAAGGCGTCGTATCGTATGGCTCCAAACGAGATGCAGGAGTTAAAGAAGCAGCTAGAAGAACTTCTAAAGAAGGGGTTCATTCGACCCAGTGTATCACCCTGGGGAGCCCCAGTACTGTTTGTGAAGAAGGAGGATGGAAGCTTCCGACTCTGCATTGATTACCGTGAACTGAACAAAGTAACAGTCAAAAACAAGTACCCACTTCCACGGATTGATGATCTTTTGGATCAACTATCTGGTTCTACTGTCTTTTCCAAAATTGATCTTCGATCGGGATACCATCAGTTGCGAGTTAAAGATGGTGATATTCCCAAGACAGCTTTCAGGACCAGGTATGGACATTATGAATTCCTTGTGATGCCTTTCGGATTAACAAATGCACCTGCGGTATTCATGGATTACATGAACCGTATCTTTCGACAACACCTAGACCAATTCGTGGTGGTGTTTATTGATGACATTCTCATCTATTCCAAGAGCAAAGAAGAACACGAAGAACATTTGCGACAAGTATTAAGCATACTCAGAGAAAAGCGACTCTACGCTAAGCTGAGCAAATGCGAATTTTGGTATAGGAAGTTAAATTTCGGGCCATGTTATTTCAAGCGGCGGAGTTCTTTGTAGATCCGAGCAAGGTGGAAGCAGTTTCGGGTGGAAACGACCAGAACTTGTGACGGAGATACGTAGTTTTCTGGGTCTGGCGGGATACTACCGCAGATTCATACGGGATTTCTCGCGTCTAGCCTTACCATTGACAAAGCTTACGAGGAAGAATCAACCCTTTATATGGGGAGACGACTGTGAGGAGAGCTTTCAGAAACTGAGGGAGAGATTGACTACAGCACCAGTGTTAATCATCCCAGATCCAGATGAGACGTATGTTGTTTACAGTGATGCTAGTGGGCAAGGGTTGGGATGTGTCCTAATGCAACAGGGCAGAGTGGTGGCTTATGCCTCCCGTCAGCTGAAGCCTCACGAGTTGAACTATCCTACACACGATTTAGAGCTGGCGGCTATCGTGTTTGCTTTGAAGATATGGAGGCATTACTTATACGGTGTAACCGTAGAATTGTATTGCGACCACAAGAGCATGAAGTACCAGTTTGACAAAGAGAACTCAATATGAGACAGCGTCGTTGGATGGAGCTGATTAAAGACTACAACCTGGAGATCAAGTATCATCCGGGTAAAGCAAACGTTGTTGCTGATGCTCTTAGCAGAAAGACGGTGCAGGTTGCATACATGATGATGCATGAGCAGAAATTGCTTGAAGATTTCAGAGATCTGAATCTGTCAAACCAAATCTGTGCGGGTCTTAATACACCAGTTGATGCCTATCTTGCAACTCTTCTTGTGAGTCAAGGGGAGTATGATCTGAGAGACGAAGTTGACGAAGCTCAGAAACAAGATGATTGGGCTAACGAGATTCGTGAGAATATCTCTCGAGGTAAGACCCAAGACCATGACCTATCACCTAGTGGTTTGGTCAGGTACAAGAAGCGAATCTACGTACCGCCAGTTGATGAATTGAGGCGGAAGATAATGGATGAGGCTCATAAGAGTAAATACACTCTGCATCCAGGCATGGTCAAGATGTACCAGAGTATGAAATCCAAACTTTGGTGGCCCGGGTTGAAGAAAGAAGTAGCCCAGTACGTGGCCAAATGCTTGACATGTCAGAAAGTAAAGATTGAACACCGTCGACCCCCTGGTCTTTTACAAGGACTAGAGCTGCTGGAATGGAAATGGGAGAACATAACCATGGATTTTGTGGTAGGTTCACCCAAAATCAGGAATCATGATACAATTTGGGTAGTTGTTGACAGATTAACCAAGTCAGCACACTTTATTCCCATCAGTATCCATTACTCTCCGGAATGATTGGCAAATATTTATATCAAAGAGATAGTGAGTTTACACGGTGTCCCTAAGAGCATTGTCTCTGATCGGGATACGCGTTTCAAATCCCGTTTTTGGCAAGCTATACATGAAGGTATGGGTACAAAGCTGAAGTTCAGTTCGGCTTATCACCCTCAAACTGACGGTCAATCTGAAAGAACGATACAGACATTTGGAGGATATGCTGTGAGCATGTGCCCTTGATTTCAAAGGAAGTTGGGATCGACATCTTTCGCTAGCAGAGTTTGCATATAACAATAGTTATCATGCTAGTATACAAATGGCCCCGTTCGAGGCATTGTACGGGCGGAAGTGTCAATCACCACTGTGCTGGACAGATTCGTCCGAGAAGCAGTTACTTGGGCCGGATATGCTTGAGCAAACCTCTGAACAGATCGCGCTGATCAAGAAAAGACTCCTGATAGCGACTTCGGCAAGTGCACCGGTCGTTACAAGTAATAAAGTAGTGAGTAAAAGATCGTTCCCACGAGGAATAGTACTCCAACCACTAATTCGTTATTTCAGCTTTAGTTGGATCAATGGGTAATAGGGGGTGAGTTGTAACCAAACAAAATTTTAAAGAATTTAATCAAGAACAAGCATTCAAGATTAAGAGTCTCAAGAGCGATTGTTTAGAAAAGATAATCAATAGAGAAAAGCGCAGCTAGGGCATAGAAATCCCCCTATGTCCCTTCAAGTATTTGAATTAAATCCCTAATTGACTATTATTCCCATGATTGACGATCAATTCTCTAAAATTAGACTAAGTCTCAATGTCTTGACGTTACCTTAGTCCGTTATCTTTGAAAACAACCTAATGTTAGTATTGTTTGGAAAGATCAATGTATTTAAACCAGAATTATGAGATCGCATAAACTCGTAAGCCTATGTCTAGGTCATGCAACTCTATGACGAATTAACGGTTCCAGTTAAATGCACCAACATCTCTATTGTCATACACCAACCTATGAACAATCTGAAAGGTGATCAATCTTTAAGAAAGCTTTAAGCAAAGATAATTCATTCAATCATGGTAAATAACGTTCAATCAAGAATTCAAACAAATATTCAAATTCGCATAGGGTTCATCCTCGCCCTAACTACTAAAGAAGACTAGCCAAGCATGGCTAGGTTAACAAAATAGAAGAAGAGAGATGAAAATTAGAATTGTTCTTGCGTCCTCTTTCTTCCTTCAGCCGTCTCCTTCTTTTATTCGTCCTTTCTCTCTAAACCTTTGGTAAATACCGAGATTTAGAGAGCATAAGGATGTGTTTTTCTTTCTTCTGTGCTTTTCTCACTTGAGTGTCTTGTCTCTCTGTGGTCCTAGTGTGTATCTCCCTGCAAGATATATACAATAGTAATAAATTTAATCCAATATATCTCAGAATTGATACTCATTTAATTATAAATTATGCACTTATCAAACTCTCCCACACTTAGATCTTTGCTTGTCCTCAAGCAAAAGAAAGAGAATTCATTATCTAAATGAGAATGACATTGTCTTTGACTTTCCTAAACAGTGAGCAGTTACCACCACACTCAGATCATGTTATCAAAATTTATTCAGTTAATGTCTTATAAGACTGGGTCAC
Source organism: Acacia pycnantha (assembly GCA_025563575.1). NCBI lineage: Eukaryota > Viridiplantae > Streptophyta > Magnoliopsida > Fabales > Fabaceae > Acacia > Acacia pycnantha. Next base: position 1,296,736 of record JAMWYP010000002.1, on the reverse strand, counting down.
TAAGCCAATAGCCTTAAACAATAGCCAGTAATAAGCACCACAATACGTTTAATAGAATATTATTCTACTTAATTCCTCCAGAAAAATTCAAATGCCCCCAGTAAACCAAGCTTTGCAGTTAATTTCATAGGGATCCTCATGTAAGAAATAACTTTATTTTATTTATTTATTTATTTTTTTTGAGCCGTTGGAGGTCCCCTTTTTACGCGACCCTGCACATGGGTGATGCAGCACCGGTTACTCGGATACTCCAACAGTACCTTAATCTTGAGCCGTTGTAGGTTCCCTTTTGACGCGACACTGCACATGGGTGATGCAGCACCGGTTACTTGGTTACTCCAACAGGCACCTCAAGAGGCTTTTAGCTCAACTCATAACCCTCTTTGACCTTACCGTTTGACGCGACCCTGCACATGGGTGATGCAGCACCGGTTACTAAGTAGGTCTAGAGAAGTCATTGGAGTTGTGTTTTTTTTTCTTTTTTTTTCATAGTAACTCACTTGAGTCCTTTCCCTAAACAAAAGTTTTACTTGGTCAACAAAGGGCATAATCTCATCTCCTAGAGGAATCAGGTATCAAAATATTCAAAACATCTCCAGATTGCTTACAAAAATTCAATGCTCAGGGGCTTAGTTAACACAGTCTTTTCCTTTTTTATTGTTTTACTTGATAATATTTTCTAAGATGGGGGTGCTCAAAGTTAAGGTCTGCTAAACAAAAACTCATGACTTTTTTTTGCAAGGGAATTCTTTTCAATTGAATAAGAACAAGCAATACCAAAGAAATCATATCCCTACCCCACACATAAATCAGACAGTGTCCTGAATGTCGGAACAATAAATAAAAGGAAAGGAACTAGTACTCCCCTGGTTTAAGCCTCTAACTCTCATATGGGGAGCTCCTGTCAAAAGTCATCGGAGTGGTCATTGGCGTCCTCATGTGTGACCGCATCATCGGAATCGTTGTCGTCCTCAGCTGGTTGACAACTAGTTGGGTCTATATTCTGCTTGATGCAAAGGGCCTCGACCATCCGGGTCAGATAAGTGAGAGAGAAAGAGAAAGAAGAAGGAGGAAGGGGGGTGGTTGAAAGTGAGGTAAAAAATTATTATTATTATTATTTTTTTTTGGCCTTTTGGCCGAAAGTTGGCGCCGGGGGCGCAAACTTTGGCGCCCAGGGCGCCAACTTTCTGCCCAAAATGTTTTTTGTTTTTTTAGGATGGAACTTATAATTTGATCCACACTTTTCACATCCTTCCTATCTTACGAATAACTACTAAGACTAAATAAAAATGAAAAAGAAAACTTATTGGGTTGCTTCCCAATCAGCACTTGTTTAACGTCTTGAGCCTGACGGATATCACCTTAATTTTCAGCTTCCAGTGCCACGGAGGTTCCTCCTCTGTCAATGTCTCCACCATGGTAAGGCTTCAATCTCTGTTGTTCCGGATGAAACTCTTTTAGAAGAATCCTCCTGTCATGCCATCTCTTGATTTTTTTCTTGAATGGCAAATGAAAGTGGTCCTTGCGAGCAACTTCTCTTCGTCAGTAGGGGATAACTCAGCGCTAACAATAACGGGATAAGTGTCATCCTTCCCTAGAAAGACATACTTCAGATTATAAGGGAGCTCCTTTAGTTCCACCTTAGGAGTAACAGGTGGTGCATCATAATCTTTCTTCTTCAGCTCCTCAACCTGTAAATCAGAATTCTCCTTTGCAGAAACCTCTTCTTCCACTTGTAACAATTGAGCAAGATCATCCTCCATAGGCTCATCTGAACCTTCTTGAAAAACTTCTTGAATGGCCTCATCAACCACGTCAATTGTGAAGCAGTCACTATTATCAGCTGGGTATTTCATGGGTTGAAACACAGAGTAAGTGACTTTCTCATCATTCATTTGAAACTCCATTTTCCTGCTGACTACATCAATTACCGCTCTAGCAGTAGCCAAGAAGGGTCTTCCCAAAAGTAAAGGAATTTCAGCATCTTCCTCCATGTTAAGAACCACAAAATCCACCGGGAAGATGAATTTGTCCACTTTCACAAGCACATCCTCAATGACACCTTCTGGCTTCTTAAGGGACCTATCCGTCAACTGTAATGACATCATAGTAGGCTTCATCTCTTTAATGCCGAGAGCTTTTGAAACAGATAAGGGCATTAGATTAATACTAGCTCCCATATCACAAAGTGCTCTGCCCATATTGACATTCCCTATTGCACAAGGAATGCTAAAACTGCCCGGATCTTTGAGCTTTGGTGGCAACTTAGTTTGAATGATGGCACTACACTGCTGAGTCAAAGTCACATTTCGCCTCTTGCAACTTATGCTTCTTGGAAAGCAAATCTTTCATGAACTTTGCATAATTAGGCATATTTTCAAGAGCTTCGCAAAAGGAATGTTAATCGCAATTTCTTAAAAATGTCCAAGAACTTGGCATCTTGTTGTTTCGAATTTCTTTGCTTCAACCTTTGGGGATAAGGCGGATTTGCATAAGAAGGAGTGGGAGGCTTCTTTGTAGCTATCTCCTTAGGAACCTGCTGCACATTATATTGCTCAGCTGCTTGAGGTTTATAGGAGAAGTTTGGGTGAGATTTCCAGCCAGGATTGTATGTGTTGCTATATGGATTAAACTGATTTCTAGGAGGATTACCCATGTAGTTTAACTCAGCTGTTTCTTCAGGAATGAATGCTGCACACTCTCCATTAGCGTGTTCCCCTTGGCAAAAATCACAAAGTAAAGGAAGCTGAGAAGTGATAGATGATACTTGAGAAGAGGCAAGCTGTTTAGTGATGGAAGCTAACTGCTGTTGGATCACCTTGTTTTGTTGGGCAATGGTCTCATTGTGGGCCAACATTGTATTGTAAGAGTCTAGCTGAAGAACTCTCCTCTTTGGTTGTGGAGTAACAGTTTCATTCTCAAATGACCCCATATCTTCAAACAACTCCAATGCTTCTTCGGGAGTTTTATTTTTAGCGTACCACCTCGCTTTGCGGCATTAATCATCATCCTAGAGGACGGAAGCATCCCTTTGAAGAATATCCTCACCGATCATAGTCTTGCAGCTCATGTTGTGGGCACTTCCTAAGCAACTCCTTGAATCTTTCCCACGCTTCACAATATGATTCCCCATTGCCTTGAGTAAAGCAATTGATGTCTGAAAGCAGCTTTGTATACTTAGAAGAAGGGAAAATTTATCAAGAAACTTTGTGGTAATAATGTCCCAAGTGGAGAGACTTCCATTAGGACAAGAACGAAGCCAAGCTCCTGCTTTCCCCGTCAAAGAGAAAGGAAACAGTCTCACACGAATAGCATCTCCCGAAACTCCATTCATCTTGATGGTATCACAAATTCGCAGAAAAGTCTCGATATGCTGATTAGGATCCTTTAAATCACTCCCACTAAAAGAGCATTGTTGAACCAAGCTTATGAGGGATGGCTTGATTTCAAAATTATTTGCATTCACAACAGGATTGACAATGCTAGTTGCAGCCCTGACAGGATTAAGCGTCATGTAATCGCCCATGGTCCTTTTTGGAGGAGGAGGAGGAGGAGGATCTGTAATATTTTCTGCCATTATAACCGGTTTAGTCTCAGTACTAGAGCTAACAACCTTTCCTTTTCTCTGTTTAGCAAGTTTCCGTTTCTCTTTGCTGTCTTTTCAATTTCAGGATCAAACTGCAGCGAATTTCGTCGGTGGTACCTCGCATAAACAGAGTAGGATGACAGAAAAAGAAAAATCCAATCTAGAGTTTCAATAACTACTCTTAGTGTTGAAATAAAACTAGTCCCCGGCAACGGCGCCAAAAACTTGATAGCGACTTCGGCAAGTGCACCGGTCGTTACAAGTAATAAAGTAGTGAGTAAAAGATCGTTCCCACGAGGAATAGTACTCCAACCACTAATTCGTTATTTCAGCTTTACTTGGATAAATGGGTAATAGGGGGTGAGTTGTAACCAAACAAAATTTTAAAGAATTTAATCAAGAACAAGCATTCAAGATTAAGAGTCTCAAGAGCGATTGTTTAGAAAAGATAATCAATAGAGAAAAGCGCAGCTAGGGCATAGAAATCCCCCTATGTTCCTTCAAGTATTTGAATTAAATCCCTAATTGACTATTATTCCCATGATTGACGATCAATTCTCTAAAATTAGACTAAGTCTCAATGTCTTGACGTTACCTTAGTCCGTTATCTTTGAAAACAACCTAATGTTAGTATTGTTTGGAAAGATCAATGTATTTAAACCAGAATTATGAGATCGCATAAACTCGTAAGCCTATGTCTAGGTCATGCAACTCTATGACGAATTAACGGTTCGATTAAATGCACCAACATCTCTATTGTCATACACCAACCTATGAACAATCGAAAGGTGATCAATCTTTAAGAAAGCTTTAAGCAAAGATAATTCATTCAATCATGGTAAATAACGTTCAATCAAGAATTCAAACAAATATTCAAATTCGCATAGGGTTCATCCTCGCCCTAACTACTAAAGAAGACTAGCCAAGCATGGCTAGGTTAACAAAATAGAAGAAGAGAGATGAAAATTAGAATTGTTCTTGCGTCCTCTTTCTTCCTTGGTAGTCTCCTTCTTTTATTCGTCCTTTCTCTCTAAACCTTTGGTAAATACCGAGATTTAGAGAGCATAAGGATGTGTTTTTCTTTCTTCTGTGCTTTTCTCACTTGAGTGTCTTGTCTCTCTGTGGTCCTAGTGTGTATCTCCCTTGTTCTTTATATAGAAATTCCCTTAGGCTGACTTGGGTCGTGATCGGATCCTTCCTTAAATAAAAGATATGCAATATCCTTTTGAAATCTCCAATCACCTTCAAATATTTTGTAATCCACTCTCTCAAATCAATCAATTAATTCAAATTGATTTCCTTTTTCTGCTCCTTTCTCAATCAGCTAATAACTCCTGCAAGATATATACAATAGTAATAAATTTAATCCAATATATCTCAGAATTGATACTCATTTAATTATAAATTATGCACTTATAAACTCCTAACAGCACATAGTAGGCAGAAGAGCTATGCTGACAAAAGGAGGAGACCTCTGAAGTTCTATGTCGGCGACCATGTATTTTTAAAGTTATCCCCAGTAACTGGTGTCGGTAGAACTCTTAAGAGGAAGAAACTTAGTCCACGCTATGTTGGACCATTCGAAATCTTGGCCGAGCGAGGTCAAGTAGCTTATCAGATAGCCCTACCCCCGAATTTGAGTAATCTCCACATCGTTTTCCACGTATCACAATTGAAGAAGTACTAACCAGACCGTGATCATGTCATCGAATACGAGGACATTGAAGTACGGCATGATAATACCTTCATAGTCGAGCCAGAACAGATCATCGATCATAAAGAGAAACGGCTTAGAAATAAGACTATTCTAATAGTGAAGGTAGTCTGGAAAGGTTTGTCACCCGAAGAGGCGACTTGGGAAACCGAGAGAGATATGGAAGAGAAGTACCCGGACTTCATGGCCCGGAGTTTAGTTAGTATAGACTAAATTTCGAGGACAAAATTTTGTTTAAGGGGGGGGAGAAATGTAATACCCGCATATTTATTTATCTGAAATATTATATTTTGATAAATAAATTGGCTATTTCTGATAGGTGAAATTATGATATCAAGACTTGTGTTGTTATAGTCTATTTTCTAAGTTGAATTCTGTAGGAAATTAGAGAAGTTAAGTGCCAAAGTGCCAAAATGACGAAAATACCCCTGAAATGCGTAAATAACTTAGAAAAATTGTGAAAAATCCTAAAAAGCAGTAAAATAATTATTAAAATTGAGAGAGTATATTATCTCTAATTTTGGTAATTTAATAAATTATAAACTTGGAAAAATTGAGAAGGAATGTTCAAAAAGTATTGAAATGACCATAATACCCTCATAAATTCTAATATAATGAATAAGACATGAAAACACAAATGTCAGTGTAAAAGTTATGAGGTGATGAGGCATTCTAATTAAGAAAATTATCAACTATTAATAAGAAAGTAATTAAGTAATTATTGGCTAATTACTTAAGCATAAACAAAGGAAATTCATGAATAATTATGAAAAACCCTAAAATTAGTGGTTTTTGGCTAAAAAATTAGTAAAAACATGTTTGCTAATTAATTGGAAATTTTGAGAAAAATAGACGAGTTTAGGTATTTTTGAGCCTAAATGCAAGAATAGACCAATAAGGAAATTTTGTGAAATTTTTAGGAAAATTGAAATAAATAAATAATTAATTAAAAAAAATATTTATTATAATTAAAATAAGGGCCAGCCGAATTTTGGGGAAAAATTGAAGATAAGAATTGGCAAAAAGTATCTAGATATTAAGTTGCAATTTGTATTATTTTATTATATAATTAATTATAGTGAATAGTAAAAAAATAAATAGGAAACGGATCCTATCTAGAGAACCAGGAATAGGATTTCCAAAGTCAAGGTAAAATATTGATCAGTGGATTTTTATCTTGAAGTGGTCTTTTCCGGAAGTTAATTCCGAGATCGATAGAAGAAGTTAGTAATAAGACGAAATAGGGAAAATCTGATAAAAAGGCAGATAGTCATAAAATTAGGATTTGAACAAAATAAATTGTAACTCAACATTTGGAGGTGAGTTTATGATTATCTGGACATATTTGGAGTCAGTGAATTTTTGTCCAGAAGTTGATGATTCCGGAATGCAATTCCGTAACCTTGCACGCTTTTCGAGGAATTTCACACTGACTGTTGGAACCCTGTATGGAATCAAAAAGATGTTTAGACCAGACATTTTTAGTGAGTGAGAAAGTGTCTTCAAAGTTGTAATTCCGAATTTTAGGGATTTTACGCGATTACGCGAATTGGACACCGATCGGGAAATTTCTGTCGGATCAAGGGCATGTGACATCATCAAGATGATGTCAATTTTGTGCCACCTAAGGGCTCAAGGACGGTTTGGACAAGTGGCCCGGTGAGGATCTTGACATCTGGCAAAGTGCGATCCGACGGTCGATATCCGGTCTGGTAAAGCATGAATAGTGACTTCTAAAAACCTATAAATACCCCCCCTCATTCAAGCTCTTCACACCACTTCTCACTAGAGAAAACCGAAATCTAGAGAGAGGAAGAGAGAAGGAGAAAGCCGGGGAAATTTGCAGCGAAGCTCTGAGTAAGTTTTTCGGTACTCAGTCTTAAGTTTCGGTAGTTAGCGTAGAAATGTTAGAACAGTCCTTAATCTTCCGAGGATGATTAGATATCATATGATAGGGGTATTTTAGTCCTAAATTTCAAAAATCATGGTGGGGTCAAGGTTCTGGCAAAATTTTGGAAAAACGGAGTCAAAGTAACAAGTGTTGGAAAAATTCCGCCGTTAGGGGTATAGGGGCAAAATGGTAATTTTTACCTAAAATGCCAGTTATGATGTCAAATCACTAATAAATGTGATATTACTCTTATAGGACATCAGAAACCTTGATCTGCTGCCGTTACGCTGTCCAACGTACATTGTCGAACTGTTTTATTTGAGCATAAGGTTAGCCGTTACCTGAGATCCAATGCGGTAAATTGGATCTTAGCTGTAGCTTCAGGGTCCGGTGGACCGAAGATTGGAGATTGGGGGAAGCAGCAGGTCTAAGCTGATAGCCGGAGAACCTTTGCTGTTTTCTGTAGTTACTTTCAAACTCTAGGACAACTGTAATCGTTACAATGTTACACTATGGTTGATATTTTGTTATGAATCAGTTACTCTTCGCTCCATTGCTCTACTCTGATTGAAAAAAAAAAAAAATTCGCTTTAAAAATTGGGACGTTACATCCCATGCCTCTCCTCCGGCATGAAGATGAACTTTTTGAAAGATTGCCTTATTTCTAGCGTCTCACAATTTCCAACAAGTCAAACCAAAAAGAGTTGCCCATTGAGTATGACCCTCAGTTGGCGGAGTAATGTAAGAAAGATTCTGCTTAAACCATGTTCGGAAATCCTCCTGGAAAAATTTGAAACGTCGGGACCTTGGAACCAATCTACCCCACACTTCTCGGGCAAAAGGACAGTGACGTAGAACATGGTCAACATCTTCTACCTCATTGTTGCACCTCGTACAAATATCGGAATCCGCCATATGGCGTCGCCGTCTCATCGCGTTGGTTAGCAAACTGCCACGGGCTGCAAGCCATAGAAATACATGAACCCTCTGTGCGCCGCTCCATTTCCAGACTACCTTCCAGAGCTCATCCGGGTTCTCCCCACCTATGCCACCAACCAAGTCATAAGCCGACGCCACCGTAAAGCGGCCATCTGAGGAGAAGTCCCAAAAAGCGGCGGCAGCCCCTGCACCTATATGGGGAGGTTGACAACCTGAAATGCGAGCTAAAACAGTTATGAGATAACTTTTATCTCATAAATTTTAGATTCAATATTTTATGGCTTAGAGAAGCTAATTGAGAAGAACAATATTTATATGGATTAAGGATTAAATTCTAATATCTATCAATTATTTGCAATTAAATGAGCAAGGATTTAAATTACAAACAAAGGTTTTGTAGGGGGTCAAAGAGGATTAAATAATATTATTTTGGAGTGGGCCCTACACTCCTTTTCTTCTTACACACATCCCATTTCAAACCATGACAGTACATACCTTTCAACTCTCTCTCTCTCATTCTCCACTTCACTTTCGGACAACACACGCCCACTCACTCCTCCCTCACACGTTCATACTCTCTCTGGTCCTTATTATAAGGCACCAACTACCATTTTCTCGCGGACCAAGGAATGGAAGTTAAGTCATTAATGAGGTCTAAAAGTAATAAATGTTTCCAACTTTACCCCTACTTTAATGATGTAGGTTTAAATGAGTTAGTAAAAAATGAGGGCATAATGAAAAATTAGTAATAAATGAGTTAGTTAAAGTAAGTTGGTGCCTTATAATAAGGACCAAAAAATGTTGGTGGTTGGTGCCTTATAATAAGGACCAGAGGGAGTATATACACACACCCACACTTCACATTTGATCATTTTCGGACCAGTCAACACACAGAAAGAGTGATAAACCGAAAAGAGAGTGTGGAGAGATTTGAAGACGGAAGAGAAGGGAAGCACACAAAGAGGAAGAAGGGGTTGAGGGAGGAGTAATTTCCAACATGCAAAGCTTGTTTTAGGTTAAGGTAAGTGCCTAGATCCATAATCCACCTTTATTTTCTTGATTTGGAGGATATATTAAGAATAAGTTGTGACTGGAAATCTAAAGGTTAGAGAGAGAAGTGAAGAACAAATGAATAGAACCATGTAATTAATCAATATTAATGTCTAGATAATAGCTACGCTAAGCTTGTTTTGATTAGTTCATGGTTTGCATGTTGATTTTGGAGGCTTCTTTGAGGTTTTGTAATGCTGCATGTGATGTACCGAAATAGAGCACGAACATATGGGTTTGATGGTGTTAAATTTCTGCCAGATGAGCCATGGTTAGAGATTCATGTTCTTCCTTTTACCTCTTTTTCTAATTGGCAGCAAAACAGAGCGTTCTGTGCATGATGATTTCAGAAGTTAGAGTTTAAGTTTTTATGTGAAATTTGGTTAAGAGATAGTTCACTTCCTAAGCTTTAAAACGAGTCTAAGATCATCTTAATCGGACGTCTAGAACTCAAATTATGATTTTTCAAAATCAAACAAGGAAAACTGTAGAGATTTTGTTTTCCATATTTTAGTTTCATTTTTGTTCAAGGTTTTGACTAACTAAATGATTTCCAATGGTGATAAAACTTTCTAGATTTCAAGTAGGAATGATAACTTTATAATTATTCATAATATAAGGAAAATGGATTAGTACATTAAGAATTATGATTTTTGGAAGTTAGGTATTGAATCTTGAATGAAATCTGCGCCAGTGAGGGTTTAAGCATGGTTCTGGAATTTTGTAGCAAGAATTGGCTCTAGGTGATATTTGATCTTTAAAATATATTCAAAGAGCTTTGAATAGGAATTTTAACCCCTCAATTGGAATTATATAGAATTAATTATGATTTTTCAAAGTTTGGTCATGAAATTTTGAAAAATTCTGTTTCCAAATTCAAGTTGTATCTCTTTTTTGAAATTGTGTGGGAATGATACAGCTACAAATGGATATGGTGATTATTTTCTTCTAAACTAAACTTGTAGAGCTTTAATTAGGAATTGGAAGATCACCTCATTTGGAGTTTTCTAGATTAAGTTATGATTTTTCCAAGTGCCTTCAAAAATTATAGTCATATTTTCTGTTAAGTTTGAAAATGATAATATTTTTGGATAAATGTAGATCTAGCCATGAGTTGAGAGTTTTGGGAAGGATAATAGGCATTTAATTATGTCTTGGTTGTTAGTCGCAGTGAATTATCTAAGGGGGTGAATTGGGTGAGTTATAGAAATTAAAACGATTTCAACAAATAATTAAATCTTAAAGGAAAGGTTAGAATGATATCACGTACCGAAATGTGCACAAACAGTTATATTGGTTTGGCCTTAATCTCGTAAAGAGCTCCTCTGAGATTTCCACTATCGTTCTGTTGGGATCCGTACACGCATCGGAGTAAAAAAAAATTTTACAGATCCCTTAGGCGGATCGCTCAAATGCGTTTAAATCAAGTTTTAGAGTTTCCGAATCATAGCTATGCGGAGGGTTCAGCGTATCGTTCGACTCGGCCTAGTGCGCATCTCTGATCGTACGTGTCAAACGAGGTGGCATCTTTTATCCGTGCTTCTTGATCACGTGGGCTAGCGCATTCTTGTTCGATCAGACAGGAGCTGAATTCGCGTGTCCTCTCCCTCTACCAGTATCCACACGAATGGCCTCCAACACTGACGGCAGCGTGCTAGCGCCTCAGTACGGCAGCGTGCTAGCGCTTCAGTATTCTTGCGTCTCTCTCACTTTTCTCTCTAGGGTTTTGTTTTCGCGGCCGTCTAATTCATTCGTCTGTTTAATACGACTAGATCAGAATCTCTTATAGAGTTTCTAAAACCCTAATGTGTCGTATTAAAATATTCAAAATTAATCTATTAATTTCAATTTTTGAATTTGGATTAAATAATATTAATTAAATCTGTCCAACGGATATAATCTAACTATTTGATCCGAATTAATAGGCCTTCAGATTTAATTTATATTTATAAATTAAATCAAGATATGATATCCTTATATTTAATTTAAAATGAGATACGATATCTCAATTCAAATTAAATCTAATATACAATATCTCAATTTATTATAGTTATTTAATTTATCAAATAAATTAAATACTATATATAATAATATTATTATTATCAATAAATAATATCATTATTATTTTTGAATTTAATAATATATATATCACACATCTTAGATTAAATAAGTATTCATTAAATCTTAAACAAATTTAAGATTCAATGAATCTGGACACTCTTGCTCATGTTGGGCTATTCTTGTGTGCGACCCTGTAGGCCCACATGAGATTGGCAGCAGGCCAATACTGTATCAGCCCACAAGTCGCAAGCGGCCTCTAGCAAGACATTGCGACTACCCAATTCACATGGGGATCGTTGATGAGATATAACCTATCGTACAACCATGTCACGTCCCTTTTGTCACGCGATAACTTGGTCACAGATGAGGCATGAATAATGTCAACTTCCTGTTCTTAACCATTACTTTCTCGATTCTTGAGCAGTCTAATAATTGAAATGGAAACTCTTTTCCATCGTAGTATGGCCATACATTTCTCAGACTCACTCATCGAGGGGCCCAGTATTATCTCTCTATAAATGTGAGGGACAAATCCCACCTTGACCACTCACATTCCTCTGCATGAGAACCACTGATCCCGATCCAAGCCTTTATCATCACCCGGTCAAAGATGACTTTTGACTAGGTCAAAGATCCGTGACTCATCATGTAGGAATCCATGATGATCTCAAGTCATAGGGCGTCGTGACGCGGTTATACATGAGATAAGCTTATGACTAAATCCATGCTGCTTTCTCATAGTGGGTCGGTCCAACACCTTGTACTCTTACAAGTGCCCATGACTTTGATTCGTATCTCCATACCTCATCAAAGTCATATTGGTCTTATTTCATCTTCGCTCCCGCGAAGATGACCGACTAGGGACATTTAGGATAATCTATAAGATATATCCAAGGATCAGCTATCACTATAAACATGCAAATTAAATTATAACAAAAGGAGAATACTTTATTAAATAATAAAATTGTCTAAAGTACAATTACTTGCCCCTAGAGCATAATTTCCAACACTTTCAACAATGATTACAATAACCTTAGAGCTATCCTCACCAGGACTCACCCCCCTTACAACTTGTAATCGAACAACCACACTCAAGGTTCCACTACCTTAAAATTTTACAATAATCAATTTAACAATTGATTAAAAATAACTCTCTCACAAAATAAATATATGAGCTTTTATCGGGCAAGGTCGGACATCGATCTGCATTTAAAATGCAGCTCATTCATCCTTTGGGCTGGCATCGGGCAGGGGTCTCACCCTGCCCAGCTCAGTCCATGCCCACCCCTAGTTGTGACTAGCGCCTACAAAACTGTGTGTCCAAATTATCGAGTTTGTATGAACCACTGTACAATTTGTAGGTTATGAAAGAAATGCAACACAAGTGAAAGATGCGAGTGGTGGTGAACGAGGCTTTGGGAAAGGAGTGGTCGATCACATACACAGTGATGGAAGATCTTGAGGTTCGCCCCATGTCTACCATTTCAACAGTTGCTTTGATCTCCAAGTTTAAAGTTAAGGATATTGCTTCCCTGCAAGAAAAGGTCGTTGAGTTGGGGATGGAAGAGGTATGTTGAATGTTAGAAGTCGTCTGACTCTTATTTTCATTTTCTTGTTTGTTTCTTTCTTTGTTTTTTTTTTTTTTTTGGTCATTGTATGTGGATGTCACATTAGATTAGATGGAGGATACCAGTTTAATTGAATCTCATATATGTTTGATCAGTTTTTCTTAGAAAATATGGTTGGAACAAAGACAATAATTGATTAATGTTGAAAATACGATCACCCCAAAAAGAAATCTAAACTAAAAATTAAAATTTATGAAGAATGCATTTGTTAGCCTATTGTTTGTTCCATCTGAATATGAATATATGATGATAGAACGAGGTGTGATGTTTTATTTACTTTTAATTAATATTCATTTCCTTTTGATCTTATTTTACATGTGATGTTTTTTTTCTTCTAATTTTTGTAAATTCTTGTAATAATTTTCCCTTTATTTGATAGGGTATCAAATTGCTGAAAGCTTCCCTGCAGTGCAAGAATGTTTTGACTAGTGTTTTTCTCGAGAATAAGGAATCAAAGAATGTCTTTAAACATTGAAATTAAAATTCTTAGGCTTGTTCACTACCTTTTCCTTTGTCGTTTCAGTCTTTGTTGTTTTTTTATTTTGGTGGGTAACATCTGTTTCAGTGCTCTTGACAAATGAACTTTTATATTCTTATGAACTTATTAGATGTGTTATTTTAAGTCTTAATCAGCTTGGTGTAAAATTATTACTCTCGTAAAACCCTACTATATATATTTTTCATAATATATAGGCTAAAAGTCCATAGTTTAACACAATAAAATATTTTTTCTTACTAAAATAACTTAAATTAAAATTTACTATTGTTATTTTTACATGTTCACCCTAGAAAATAAAATATACCCCTCAACTACATGTTTACCCTTAAAAAAAAAAAAAAAAAAAGCAGCTTACCGCTTTTGATTGACACAACTACTGAAAGAGTTATGTTTGCTGAAGCAACCAAGGAGTTAATAGACTTACTCTTCAACCTGTTTCGCATGCCCATCGGTACATTCACAAGTCTGATTACTGAGAAAGGCATGGTGGGTTCAATAGGAAAATTCTATAAAAGCATTGAGATTCTCAATGCTAGGGAAGTGACAGGTTCTTCTATTGGAGATAGAGTTTTCGCTTACATGGTGATGGATGATCTTTAAATTCAGCCTAGTTCTATCGCTTATTGCTTAACCTTACTGAACAAGTTCAACATTAAAGATTGAGGCCCGTTTGGATCGAAGAAGAGGTAAGAATGGAAAGGAATGGAAAATATATTGCCTCGATGCACTTGGTTCGTATTGGAAAAGAAAATGGGTTGATAGGAAAATTTTTGTTTGGTTGGAAGAAAATAAGGTAGAAAAATTAGGCAAAATACCATTTTACCCCTAAAGATAAAATATTATTTTAAACTCGTAACCATTCAAAAGGTACACTCGAGTGTGCACTGAATTGCACCCTCAAATTGAGCATGTTTAGTGCACTCCAGTGAACACTCGAGTGCACTCTAGTGCACACTTTTGTAGTCCATCTTCTCCAATTCTCTAAACACAGAAAATATTTGTTCTCTCTTCCTCCTTCCTTTGTTAAAGCTCCAATGGTTGGTTATCAACTCTCTTCCATTTTTGTCACTTTCGGTCTGACGGATTTGTAGCGACAAAGAGGCCACCCACCGTCAGCAGCTTCTTCTTCCTCCTTCAACAATGTTTTCCAACGTCACTCTCTTCTCTCTCTCTTCCTCTCCCCATTGTCACTCTCTTCTCTCTCTGCCATGTGATCAGGGCAAAATAGACTTTAGGTCATTTTCATAAGGACTGGAAAATAGCTTCCCACAATTTTTGGTGGGAAACCATTTTCATTTAAATGTGGGAATATGGTGTGCGGAGGGAAAATATTTTCTAGGGAAAATTTGATTCAAACGGCCGCCGCCACTGGAAAATTCCAATTTTCCTTTTCCCTCCTCCGATTTTCTTTGATCCAAACAAGGCCTTAGTGTCTTATAAGATGGAGTTTTCGCTTACATGGTGGTGCATGATCTTAGTGGCATTGAAGAGGTGAGTTGTGTGTGTTACCATTCCTGTGTTTGAAAATATGTCATACAAGATTGTGAAGTTAGTATAATAAAATTTGAAGAGAGGTAATTTGTGTATAGCTATATGTTTCCTGTTTAAAAGTCATAATTATGTGAAAATAATTGTTTTAGTGATCATAAATTGTCATTGATAATTATTTAGGTAGATTTACTGATTACTGTTTGTTGACTTTTTTTTCCTCTGTGACTTTTTATTTACTAGGCTATCAAATTGCTCGAGGCCTAACTCCGGTGCGATAATCATGTTTTGACAAATGCTTTTCTCAACAACATGGGAGACTTAAAAAGGAATGAAGAGGAATATCTTGCAAAGGTCAAAAGGCTGAGACTTAGTCCATGTATTTATTTTTATTTTTATTTTGGAATTGAAGTCAGTGATAATTTTCAAAAGCATAACTTTTCTTACTTTGGTTAGGAGATTGATTATTGGTAGATTTCAATTTACTTCTAGCAAGATTTTATTATAGTGCAGAGTTTTAAAAGCAAAAGTGATAACTAGCCTTGGTCGAGTTTCTAAGGAGCCTTTTGTAAATGGGTCAAATCAGAGATCAAATTTGGTGCTCCATATCGTGCCTTTTGGCTGGTCCTTTATTGTTTTTTTTTCCTTAATAATTCTCTTGGTCGTTAGGTCTAAGTATTTCTCCAATTTGTAAATGGAACTCCTTCTCTTAAATGCCCTGCACAATTAATTAAACCATCTAATAATGTAGTATCAGGTATAAAAAGTGATCAATTGTTTCATATATATGACTAAATTGTTTTAAATTTGATGATGAGGTCATAGCTACTTTTTCGTCGTTATTTTAATATTCTATAACGGTTAAATCGCTAATATACTTGTGTTAATTGGTTATACAAGTATAACTAAAATAATCTTTTTTCACATTCTTTCACAAGGTTGTTATTAAAAGCTTTCCGGTGTAAAAGTATTTCACAATCATGACTTTAATGCGTAATTTTTTTCAAGGACTACACTGCGTAAATTGCTAATTATACACTTGTGATATCTAAAGGTCACCTCCTTTAGGGGAGATTCAATCTGCTCGCTTTAGTTATGTCAAGCGCTTACCATTTCTAATTAAAAGGTGGGGAAATAACAATAAGAGTTCATTCGTCATGAGCACTACAGACGTTACTTTTGACCAAAAATAAATAGATGTTACCCACCAAAATAAGAAACAACAAAGACTGAAACGCCG
Organism: Acacia pycnantha; assembly: GCA_025563575.1. Taxonomy (NCBI): domain Eukaryota; kingdom Viridiplantae; phylum Streptophyta; class Magnoliopsida; order Fabales; family Fabaceae; genus Acacia; species Acacia pycnantha. The sequence continues at coordinate 1,280,640 of JAMWYP010000002.1, read as the reverse complement.
AAAGAAAAGGAAGTGAATAAGCCTACAAATTTCAATTTCAATGTTTAAAGACATTCTTTACTTCCTTATGCTGCCGTATTGTTGAGAAAAACACGAGTCAAAACATTCTTGCACTGCAGGGAAGCTTTCAGCAATTTGATACCCTATCAAATAAAGGAAAAAGTATTAGAAGAATTTACAACAATTAGAAAGAAAAATAAAAAACATCACATGTGAAATAAGTTCAAAAGGAAATGAATATTAATTAAGAGTAAATAAAACATCACACATCAATCTATCATCGTATATTCATATTCAGAATATGGAACAAACAAGAAGCTAACAAATGCATTCTTTATTAAAAAAAAAAAATCATTTTTAATTTAGATTTCATTTTTCGGTGATCGTATTTTCAACCATCACCGCAAAATGAAAGAGTGAAAGACTGATCCAAAATATATGCGATTCAATTAAACTGGTATGCTCCATCTAATCTAATGTGACAACCACATACTAACTATGATCAAAAAGGAAAAACAACAAACAAACAAACAAACAAAATCAAAATAAAAGTCAAACGACTTCTAACATTCAACATACCTCTTCCATTCCCAACTCAACGACCCTTTCTTGCAGGGAAGCAATATCCTTAACGTTAAACTTGGAGATCAAAGCAACAGTTGAAATGGTAGACATGGGGCGAACCTCAAGGTCATCCATTACTGTGTATGTGACCACTCCTTTCACAAAGCCTCCTTCACCACCACTCGCATCTTTCACCTGTGTTGCATTCCTGTCATTACCAACAAATTGTACAGTGTTGGTCATAGCATATCGACAACTTGGACACCCAGTGTTGTAGGTACTAGTCACATTATAATTGCAACGGTTGGGACACATGTAAAGCTTTGAAGTTCCTGATGAATTGATATTATCATCATTTGCAAGTAGAAGATAGCCAGAAGCAAATGGAGCACTTGGCTTCAACAAAATGTTCTTATCTTGTGTTGGATTGTTCAAATAATTGTCACTGAGATTCTCTATGCTTTCGTAGAGTTTGCCTAAGCAGCCCACCATTCCGTTTTTAGTTAAGAGCCTTGTCACTGTGCCAACCGGTAAGCGAAGCAGGTTGAACAGAAAGTCGATGAACTCTTTTGAAGCTTCAGCCAAAAGAACCTTTTTTTCCTTTGTGTCAATTAACAGCTTCAAACTCACTTTTGATGGTGATGGTGATGGTGATGGTGATGGTGATGCCATCGTTCACTGTGTGCTATGCGCAAGGCAATTCACTTTCGTGTGCTCAGTACAAAAACGAGACGAAGAGGATGAGTGTGTACTGTACATATATAGTCATTTATTTTAGTTTAAAATAAAAAATATATAGAAAATAATGATATTAATTAAAAGAACAACAATTTACAATGTCACCTAACTAATTGAGTGCATTGCATTGATGAAATTGGTTATCAAAAGTCTCACTTGAGTAATTGTAACGCCCTCCTCGTAAAAATGCAGTAAATAAATTACGCCTATCAACGATTCATGTATCAAATCTAAATTTTCATTTAGTGTGAGCTTTAATTATTTCCTTTTTTTTTTTTTTGGAATTCAAAGCACTCAAATTTTAATAAAGCATAAATTAATCCTTACTCTATCTTTTTTTTCTAAAACAAATTAATCTTTTAATTAATTATGACCACATCATTGTGATCACCACATCAACACTGAATATCAACATGGTGAAAAAAGAAAGATGATTTGTCTTAAGAAACTAATTAAATATTATTAAAATTTCATTTCAGATTAACTAAAATATTCAGAAAATTAGGGTTGTTCTGGATTATTGGGATTTCCTCACCGATGAAGGACGGCGTCCTCTTGCTTGGGGAGACCAACTTTACCGCTCCAATCAATGAATGATTAATCAAAAGCATTTATTTTTATGTCTTAGGCCAGAAAGGGGGAAATAAAAGAAAATCTGAACAAATCCAAACATGGTGATCAGTGGCGGAGCCAGGTTTTTATATTTATGGGTGCACAATTAGTGAGGGAATTTGGGGGTTCGGGGGCAACGCCCCTGAAATTTTTTTTTTCAATGAAAATTTTAAATGCATTAAAAATCAAATGAATATAAACAAGAAAAGAAAACTTAATATAGAAAAATAATAATCAATAGTCAACTAAGCTATTACAACAGAACGATTACAAAAGCATTCTTCGATTCTTCATTTCTTGAAAATATTGTATTATATCTTCATCATCAATCTTATTAAACATATCACGCTCAACATAAGTTTGTCAAGAGTTCTCTAAGATCATATAAGGTGAGTTTGAAATGTCTACGATAGGATAATTAAATTTCTTCTGAGAACATCAAATCAAGCAAAAGAATAATTAAATATTTATTTTCCAAACCAAATACCTACTAAAGCTTCTTAAGAAATATGGAACGAATCACTACAACAGAGCTAATACCCCTATGAGCTCAACGACTTTTGTAATATCCTAATTTTTACTTTTAGGATTTATTTATAATTAAGGGTGAAATTATATATGATTGTCTCATATGATTAATCGTTCTTTCTTTTAATATTGTTTTGTAATCACATATAAAACTACTGCTGCTACGTGTGTTTTTCATATCGATATTCTATTTTTTAGTAAAAGAATGAAAATTAATTAAGGACCTTAGAGGAAGATGAATGTCGTGCGTTGAAATGAGGAAAAATGGGGAAAGAATAAGAAAAGAGAAGGAAAAATGGGGAAAGAATAAGAAAATAGAAGAAGGGGCCCAACAGGAATCGAACCAGACCCCCTTGAGCCACAATCAAATGATTTACCATTGAGCTATGGATCATTTATGTTAATATTTTACAGCTAAATAATATATATCTTCAATTTTGTGGGTGCACTTGACTCCACAAAAACAAGTGTGGCTCCGCCACTGATGGTGATGGAGAATGACCCTCAGGCGATAGGGACGCCGACCTTCTTCATGGGAAGGGGAATCCCAACAATCCTCAATACCGCTAATTATTTTTTTTAATATTTTAGTTAAACTGAAATGTAATTTAATTTAGAAAAAATTCCATTTAAATACTAAATGAAATTGTAAGACCCTGAAATGTCTATTAAACTTGTTAAAGGATTTAAAGGTATTCAAGACCAAATTGGGATTTTTAAATTCGGGTGAATTTACCTTTTTCCATGTAGTTTTTAAATAAATTTTTTCTTAAAAAAATGGCCCTCGCTGGAGGGCCACTGCGGCTGGCCGCCGGACGGCCTGCAACCGCCGGTTGCCTGAGATCAGGCGAGGTTTTTTTTTTTTTGGTGGGGTTGAAAAAAGATTGAAAGAAAGTGAGAAGGTGGGGTTTGAACCCACCCCACCTTCGTGGGGTCACTTGGTTTCTTTGTCATATATATACATTAAGAAATATATATATTCTTCTTAAAAAAAATTCCATTAAGAAACAATATTGTAAATCCCATTATATATATAGATATATAATAATAATAATAATAATAATAATAATAATAATAATAATAATAATGCATATATATATATATATACATATACACACAGATATGTATGTATATTAAATGTGTGTGTATTATATAATATATAAATATAAATATGATATATTATATGGATATATATAAAATGAGATTAACAAAACTGAACAAATAAATTTGAGTACTTTAAACAAAATTTGTAATAGGAATAACAAGTTCGTTGATAGGATTTACAAGTTCAGTAATAGTAATTATCAATTTGTTAATGGTATTTACAAGTTTCATAATAGTAATTACCAGTACTTTCATCAGGTTTTTCACAAGGGTCTCTCATGAAACAACAAATATGGGTCAATTATAACAAATCTTGTAATGGGAATTACAAATTCGTTAATGGTATTTACAAGTTTTGTAATGGTAATTATCAGTGCTTTTGTTAGGATTTTCACAAGTGTCTCTCATGAAACAACAAATAAATGTCAATTATAACAAATCTTGTAATGAGAATTACCAATTCATTAATGGTATTTACAAGTTTTGTAATGGTAATTATCAATGCTTTCATAAGGTTTTTCACAAGTGTCTCTTCAAATTTTAATTGCAACGATCACAAGTCAAATTGTAGTCACATATATTAAATCAATAAAGAACAATTGTGTAATACCCACATATTTGTTTATCTGAAATATTATATTTCGATAAATAAATTAGCTATTTCTGATAGTTGAAATTAAGATCTCAGGACTTGTGTTAATATAGTCTATTTTTCTAAGTTGAATTCTGTGGGAAATTAGAGAATTTTAGTACCAAAGTGCCAAATGACGAAAATGCCCTTGTAGGACATAATAACTTAGGGAAATTATGAAAAATCCTAAAAGGCAGTAAAATAATTATTAAAATTAAGAGAGTATAGTATCTCTAATTTTGGTAATTTAATAAAATATAACCTTGGAAAAATTAGAGGAAAATAAACAAAAAGTATTGTAATGACCAAGATGCCCCTGTAAATGCTAATATTATGCATGAGACATAAAATATTAATGTAAATACATAAGTTGTGAGGTAATGAGCTATTCTAATTAAGAAAATTAGCAACAAATATTAAGGAATTAATTAAGTAATTATTGGCTAATTACTTAAGCATGAACAAAGGAAAATTCAAAGATAATTATGTAAAACCCTAAAATTATTGGTAATGGCTAAAAAAAGTAGCATAAATATATTTCCTAATTAATTGGAAAATATGAAGAAAACTTAGTGAGATTAAGTAATTTTAAGCCTAAATACAAGTATAGACCAATAAGAAAAAGTTATGAAAATTTTGTAAAAAAATAATTAATTAAAAAATAATATATATATATATATATATATATATATATATATATATATTTGTGTTGTGAGGGCCGACATCAAATAAGTGAAAAGAAGAAAAAAATGAAAATGGAAATAGGAAGAGTGTTTAACTAAAACACCTAATTTAAAATTAATTAAAGTAAATAGTAAAAAAAAATACCTTTAGGAATCGGATCCTATCTAGAGAACCAGGAACAGGATTTCTAAAGTCAGGATAAAATATTGATCAGTGGATTTTTATCTTGAAGTGGTCTTTACCGGAAGTTAATTCCGAGATCGGTAGAAGAATTAGGTAATAAGACGAAATAGGGAAATTCTGAGAAAAAGACGGATAGTCACAGATTTAGGATTTGAAGAAAATGTTGTGTTGCGACATCTGGGGATGAATTGAGCGTTTTTTTGGATATATTTGGAATCAGTGAATTCTTGTCCAGAGGTTGTCGTTTCCGGAAATTCGTTCTGTAACCGGACACATTTTTCGAGAAACTTCGGCTGGACCGTTGAAACCATGGATAGGGTCAAAAATTAAGTTTACTTAGATATTTCTAATGAGAAAGAGAAGATCTTCAAAGTTGTAATTTCAGAATTTTGAGATTTTACGCGATTACGCGAATCGGACACCGATCGGGAAATTTTACCGGGCCGGGGGCAAAATGGGAAAAGATGACATCATCATGGATGATGCAATTTTGTGCCACCTAGGGTTGTTTATGTCGACCAAGTGCTTAAATGGCCAAGATCAAGCCATTTGTCCCAAGTGCAATCCGACGGTCGGAATTCAGTCTGGTAAAATGTGAATAGTAACCCAAAATTCACTATAAATACCCCCCTTTCATTCACTCTTCACACCACTTCTCACTAAGATTGGCCGAAATCTAGAGAGAGGAAGAGAGAAGGAGAAAGCCGGGGAAATTTGCAGCGAATCTCTGAGTAAGTTTTTCGGTACTCAGTCTTAAGTTTCGGTAGTTAGCGTAGAAATGTTAGAATAGTCTTTAATCTTCCGAGTATGATTAGATATCATATGATAGGGGTATTTTAGTCCTAAATTTCGAAAATCATGGTGGGGTCAAGGTTCTGGCAAAATTTTGGAAAATCGGAGTCAAAGTAACGAAGTGCTAGCGAAATTCCGCCGATTAGGGGTATAGGGGCAAAATGGTAATTTTTACCTAAAATGCCCGTTATGATGTCAAATCACTAATAAATGTGATATTACTCTTATAGGACATCAGAAACCTTGATCTACTGCCGTTACGCTGTCCAACGTACCGCTGTCGGACAAACCGCTGTTTTCCGTCAGAAAGTACAGTTTCCGCCAGAAACATCTACGTATGTCAACGAAGATATGGAGGCGTACTGTAACACTAATCCTATGTGTCTCATATACATATATGTCATAGATATGCTCATATACCGAGGCTCTGTCCAGGGTCGTCGTTATACATACAGCCTTATACGGGTTATAGACATGATAATACCGTTTGAGTTTTCCTAGCGCTGAGGACACGACCGTACATCGTGGCACTGGTTTTTGTGCAGGCTTTTGTTGTGTAGGACTTTACATACAGCCCTGTGCTTATGTCCTGTCTGTGTCACACTATTTGTTGTGTAGGACTTTACATAATGCTCTATGCTTATGTCCTGTCTGTGTCACAATATCGTTGTATAGGACTTTACGTACTGCTTTATGCTTATGTTCTGTCTGTGTCACAATTATCTGATGAGATGCTGCTGTTATGTCTTGAACATCTGTTGTCTGTATACTGTTTTATTTGAACATAAGGTTAACCGTTACCTGAGGTCCGGTGGGCATTGGACCTCAGATCTTATTATAGCTTCAAGGTTCGGAGACTCGAGGACGAAGGAGGAGCGTAAGCTGTATAAGCAGCACATGTGAATCGTTGTGTAGGACTTTACGTACTGCTTTATGCTTATGTTCTGTCTGTGTCACAATTATCTGATGAGATGCTGCTGTTATGTCTTGAACATCTGTTGTCTGTATACTGTTTTATTTGAACATAAGGTTAACCGTTACCTGAGGTCCGGTGGGCATTGGACCTCAGATCTTATTATAGCTTCAAGGTTCGAAGACTCGAGGACGAAGGAGGAGCGTAAGCTGTATAAGCAGCACATGTGAATAACGCGTAAATAATCGATCGAGAATATCTAAGATTTGAACAGATAATGTAATGTTCTGTATAAATAGGCAGTTACGCCACCGCATTATGTTGTATCAGTTACTCAATACTCATTTGTTCCAATGCTCTACTCTGATATATGAAAAAAAAAAATTATACTGCTTTTCAAAATGAGATGTTACAAATTGTAGTCACAGGCATAATCCAATTATCGTTAAGGGTATTTTAGTGTGTGTGTATATATATATATATAATTCACAAGATTGAACAAAATTTGAGCATTATGATCAAAATTTGTAATGAGAATAACAAGTTCACTAATGAGATTTACAAGAGTGTTTCTTGATGGAAAAAATGTTAAGAATATATATATATATATATATATATATATATATATATATATATATATATATATATATATATATATATATATATATAAGAAACCAAGTGGCCTAGTGGTTGGGCCACTTGGCCCTCATGAAGGTGGGATCGGTTTGAACCCCACCTTCTCACTTTCATTCAATCTTTTTTAGAAAAAAAAGATTCAACACACCAAAAAAAAAAAAAAACCTCACCAGATCTCAGGCCTCCGGCAGTTGCAAGGCTGCCATGGTGGCCCTTCGACGAAGGTCATTTTTTTAATTCATTTAAAAACTAAGGGCAAAAGGGTAAATTCACCTGAATTTGAAAATCCCAATTTGGTCCTTGATACATTTAAGTCCTTTAACAAGTTTAACAGATATTTGGGAGTTTTGCAATTTCATTTAGTATTTAAATGGAATTTTCCCTTTAATTTAAATAGTATCAAATCAATGTGTGTGTGTGTGTTTTTGGGTCATATGCGAGTTGATACAGATTGAGTCGCATTGAGTCATAATTCAAAGACTGAGTTATAAGTGAGTCCAAAATTAAGGGAATAAAAGATTTAACTTTCCATTTTCTTACCATTTACTACATACGCTCCCATAACTATATATCCCTTTGATGAGGAATTAAGCAACTGAATTTAGTCCAGTCCATCCTTTCAAACTAGTGTGACCAAATCCCGAGACAATACCATGAATCAATTTCAAATAGCTTATCACCTACTAATTACTCTATTTCGTAAATCGTCCATTTAACTCAACTTTATCTTTTTCCCATATAAAATTTTTGACTATACAGCTGTACCTGCACTAGGGTTTAGATGGCATCATCAACATCAACCAAACCTAAAGTGTGCTTAGTACAAATACAAGATGCGAAGAGGATAAGTGTGTAGATATATGGTCTGGTATTTTAGATTAAGATTAAAATAAAAATGTAGAAAATGATGATATTAATTACAAGAATAACAATTTACGAAGGGAATCATTTGAACTTAACTAATTGAATGCATTGCATTGAAGCAATTGGTGATCAAATGTCTCATTGAGTAATTTTAATGCCCTAGAAATGCAACGCATCAGTCAGACATCAATTCATATATTTAAAATTTCATTACCGAGGAGAAATAATGTCCAGCCTTAATTCCTATTCTTTTTTTCTTTTCTTTTTTTAATACGAAGCACTCAAATTTTAATCGTAAATTACTACTTACTACTTTTTTTTACCACATACCCCACAGTCATATATGTAATATATGATCTTTTTGAGGAATTAAACAAATAAATTTGGCTCAGTCCATCCTTCCAAATCAATGTACGTAGCCAAATGCCAAGACAATACAATGAACCAAATTCAAATAACTGCTAATCATTTTGTTTCGTAAATCTTCCATTTAACTCAACCTTCTTTTTTCCAAGCAAAAATTTTCACTATATAATATAGCTTTACTTGCGCTATCTTATCTTACTCAAGCTTGTTGTGTGTATGACAACATCAACATAAAGTACGCTTAAAGCTTTTGATTGACCCAAAAAACAAAAGGGTTCTCTTCGCTGAAGCTTCAAAGGAGTTCATAGACTTCCTCCTCAATCTACTTCGCCTAGCCATTGGATATAAGGCCCATAACCAAGAATGGCACGGTAAGTTGCATATAGCTCAACTCTATGAGAGCATTGAAAATCTAAAAAACTGAGCAACCTATCCTTTTAATATAAATGCCCTTCCCTTTACTTTCTAGTTCAATTACTTGAGTTTTCTAATTTCTAAAAATTATTATTTTCCTATATCTGGTAGGGCATCCAACTACTGAACGCCTCGTTCCAATGCGAAAATGTCTTGACAAGTATTTTCCTCCTTAATATGAAAGCAAGTTATGTCCCAAGAAGAGGAGTGTGAGAGCATAATGAAGCAGGGACTTCGATGATAACGCATTCAAATATGCGTTGTTATAATGTGGAATTAATGATTTATCATAGTGGTACCATGAAGTTATTCTGATTGTTCATCAACAGACAATATTCACGCGACTGTTTCATTTATATCACTAAATTGTTTTTAATTTGATGATGATGTCATAGTTACTTTTTCGTCGTTATGTTATTATTCTATCTATTTTGTGTTGTCTTAATCTTCTGTAACGGGTAAATTACTTGTACAAGTATAAGTTAAATAATATTTTTTCACATTCTTTCATAAGGTTGTTAAAAGCTTTCCGGTGTAAAAAGGAAAAGTTTTGTAAAAGTATTTTGTGTTCTCTTAAACTTCACATGATGACTATAATGCGTAAATGTTTTCAAGAAAAAAAGAAGAAGACTATATTGCGTAAATTGCTAATACACTTATGATATCTAAAGGTCACCCTCCTTTTGGGGAGATCCAATCGGCTCGCTTTATATAAGTCAAGCTTACCATTTCTAATTAAAAGGGGGGAAAACAAGAATATAAAAGTTCATTTGTCATGAACACTGAAACAAATGTTACCCACCAAAATAAGAAACAACAAAGACTGAAACTGTAATGCCCTGATTTTCAATCTTCTTATAAACCTTGTATTTTAGTGAGTAATTAGCAAAATACAAATGTGAATATGTGTCTCAAAGAATTATAATCTATTGATTATATTTTTATCCAAATTTTATTTTGGAATTAATTAACCAATGGTTAATTATGAGACATTATTTAGGAACTATTTAATGTGATATAATGAGCACATAAGATGATGGTTATTTTATAACCAATAGAGGCAAGAAAAGTGTTATGAAAACACTTAAGTAAATTAAAGAAAATTAGCAAAAGCTAATGGGTAATTTAGCTTGCATTAATTAATATTGATTGCATAATTCTTCAAATTAATTAGAGAAGAATTAAAAGCACCAAAAGAGGGCTGATTATATTTAAAAATAATTAGGCCAAAGGGAAAGAAATAATACTTTTCTAATTAAGCCTAAATCCCTTTGTAATTAAATGGACCAATGAGAGCATTTGAGACCTGTAGAAAGGTAATCCAAAATCTTAAAACACCTTATATATTTCGTATGGCAGGTGGAGAATGAGAGAGATATGATGTATCATATAAATATAATATTAGAGTTGAAAAGTCAATATTTCAACTAACCAATGAAAAGCAATGAAACAATCGATATTTTGCTAATGGAAAAACATATTAAATGCCTAAGAGAGGAGGAGTATGTTGACCAATCAGAATGGGTGAGATGAGATTTAATAAAGTGAATATAAGATCAATGGTTGTGAAGAAAGAAGGAAAATTGGATTACTTTGTAAATGACCATTTTAACCTTAGGATTTTTCCTATAAATAGGCCTTTAACCCTCTTCGTTTTCCTCACACCAAAAACTCAATCAAAACTGATTGAGATAGAGAGTGAGAGGCGTGAGTTTGAGGCAATAAGGAAGGAATTGAAGGAGTTGAAGCATATGGTGAGTTCCTTAGTTCTTGAGCTCTAGCTTTTAGTTTTTGTAAAATTGTAGTTTAATTCATAAAATTAGGGAATAAATTCTTTGACTTGTTTTTAGGCCTCCTTCCATTGAAAAAATTCCTAATGATGTAAAAACATGTTGGAAAACAATTTTTAGAATTAATGGAATAAGATTGTGAAAATTTCCAGAAAATTGGGCTGTTAAGTCAGTCACTTTGTGGCTATTATTTTATGTATCAAATGAGATTTAAAAATCTTGAAATTTTACAGGAATAAATTAGACATGTAGGGATTTATAAATATATAAAATATGTAATTTTTTGATCTCTGGTCAAGGAGATATGAATTTTTGAAGATAAGCCTTGTTTACTGGATTTAAGTCTGAACAGCAGTGAGAAAATATTAAACTGGGAATGACTCTTGATTTTCTATATTCTGAGAATATTTTTCTTTGAACATAGAAATGTCAAGGGTCATGATAAATTTTGAAGCACTCAAAAATTATTTTTGTAGAATTAGTTATGATTTTTCAAAGTTGCTCAAAAATCTGTTCAGAAAATCCAGCATTACGTTTTTAAGAAAATGTAGGTAGAAATGGAATAATAAATCCACCAAGGGTAAAAAGGTAAAAATATATGAAAATAACCCTTTAGGATATTATTCTAAGCAATATGATATTTATCACAATATCATATAATAATCCGACGATGATGTATAGGATATCCGGGAAGTCCGGAGTCGGATTCAAAGGTCGGGCGTTTTGGCAAATACACCACAGAAGGTACTTCAAGCAACTCCGATAGTTGGTTAAACAAGAAAACCAATGAAAGACATTCGTCTATAAGGTAGTGGACTTACCCTACTTGCATGTAGCTGATATTATTGCTTATATGTATATGTATGATTGCTATGCTTGCTTATTATGTTTAACATACTTGAACGATTGAAGCTCTATTTCTGATTATGCTATGGCCATAAGTATGAGTATCAAACATTGAGCATGTAAAAGTATCATTATGGTGGCATGAGCCTATGCAAGGTAAGCACATCATATACTACCAACCCTTATCTTATCCCGCTTACTTGGTCGTTAAAAAGATAGATGATTTTTAAAAATAATCTATCTTAATTCCTTTTTTAGTAAACTGTTTAATATCATAACCTTTTTTACAAACTTTTTCCAAAGATATATGTCTTTTTCTTGAAATGGAAAATAAAAAATTAGTGCCAAAACAAATTAATGATTCGGAATAAAAAAAAAACCAACAAAAAAGATTCTTATTTGAATCATATGGATTTTTTTTTTTTTTTTTTTTTTTTTATGATTCATATCAAAATAAGAGTAATATTTTTAGTTTTGGTGTAATTATTTGAATCAGATGGATGTTTGCTGAAGGTGATACCCCGGTCGGAGTGGAGGAAGGAGCGGAGGCAGGGGCCATCTGTGTATCCCCAACTTTTGCCTCTTTGGCCGTGGAGGACTTTGGGGCCGTGGCGGCAGGAGCTTTCTTCTTCTGGGGCTCGGCAACGGCCCGTTTCTTTGACGCCTTTTCTGTCGGTGCCCCTCCTGCCGGCCTCACGTAGACGAGGTAGTTCGGATTCAGTTCCATGGAAGGTGGATCTGTAAAAAATTAAAGAAAATGTCAGAATCTCAGTACACGGGAAAAATCAAGAAAGTAGTATATGAGAAATGACAGACTAAAGTAAATAAGGTCATACTGGAGGCTCGTCCCGACTCCACGCTGGCCTTCTTGATATAGAAGGCCGCGCTCTTCACCCCGTTCTCGGCGACATAAGAAGCCAACCGAGCTACTTGCACCTTCTCCTCATCGTTGAGGTCCTTGGCACTGAATTGATAAGAGGAGGAGGTCGACTTGTGGTGGTCAGAGCTCCAGTAGAGGGGGAAACGCCACTCTACGTCAAGGCCTTCACGGCCCCTTAAAAACCATGGCTGCTCGCCAGTAGTGGCAACCACCTTGAAGAAAGCATTTTTGAAATGCTTGAAAGAATCGGAAAAGGAATGAAAAATTTTTTTGTCCGCCTCACTCCTGAGAGAAGTCAGCCCTTTCAAAGCGGCCGGCTCCTTGCCCGAGCGAGGGGTGAAAGGAGAGAAGAAATAAAGGAAAAGGTGGGGGGTGCAAGGAATGGCAGGCTCCAATAAATCGTAGAGATATTCGAACGCCGCCAGATAAGCCCACCTGTTTGGATGGAGTTGAGAAGGGGCAAGATGAAGATAATGAAGGACGGACATTTGAAACTCGGTAAACGGGAAGCGAATACCGATTCGGGACATGTACTCCCGATAGAAGAGAAAGAAGTTGGGGGATCCGGGTTCCCGGGTTGCACAGATCGGCTCGTCCTCCTCTGGAGGAACCAGAAAACATCCCAATGAGCCCGATGACCCCAGTTGGCCCACCGACTCGGCAGTCATCAGTGAACGCGTCGTCAGCATTTCGTGCGTCACCCACGGATATTTAGCTTTCATAGCCGGGGAAGGACTGCCGGAGTCAGCCTCCGCATCGGACACTGACAAACGCGGGGAAGATGTGGACTCCATTCACCTACAACAACAACAAGTAAAAAGCTATAGTCAGAGCTAAGAGGGATACCTGACGGAAATAGGCTACTATTTGCAAAAGGAGGATGAATGGACTCCGGAAAACGTTCCCCCACAGAAGCCGAGATAGCCTCGGACGGCAAGCTATGACGACACAAGCCTAGAATGTTGTTGGCCATGGAATCCTGACCACTCGCAATATACGAAGAGCTCTGGGCGATACATTCCCAACAAGGACCGAGGTACCCTTCCGGAAAGGACTCCGACTTTTCTTGGCGAGGTGCCTCACAAAAGTTTATAGGGTCGGCCAAAACTGCCTCGGCCTCGGGTGAACTATCAGAGTCAAGCTTGATGGGGTAGACTCCGGTTGGCTGGACATGGGAACAGATGGCAGGGGCCCCTTAGCGCTCCTACCACCTGACCCACCCTGGAGAACCGAGGCTAGTTTCTCCTCCTCGGTCAGTGGAGTTCCTAAGAGCAAGAAACTAAAATGAGGATAGCGGGCTCGCAGGGCCTCATCGTCGGTCGGATCTAAAGGTTGATTTGAAGACATTGGGCGCTTTCCCCTATCCATCAAAGGCTCAAACCTATACAGTTATCACAGGGATAATAAGAAAGGGGAGAGACTGAAACCTGGAAAACTAAGAAAAGCAATGACTCCCAGACAAGACCTACGGGTTCGATAGCGCTATACACAAAGCGCTATTAAAAAACACTCCACTCAGAAACACCAACTCCACCAACCCAGAAAACTCAAGAAACCCAGAGGCCTGGAATGCACTAAACAGAGAATAGAGAAGAAGCGGAAAACCAAAACGGAAACAGAAAAGAAAAGTGTTCAAGTACAAGGAAGAGCAATCTACCTCTAGATTTGAAGACCGAAAAGTGCAGGAAGAAGGAAGTCTAGAGCGTTATCTGGGCGAAGTGGGAGCAGGAATCCTCAGAAGCAGAGGGAACTTTGCACACAGAGAGCCTTGTGAAGGAGCAGAGATTCTCAATTGCAGAGAGAACTTGGCGCAGAGAGAGTTTTGGTTGTGAGAGTAAAGTGGTGAAATGGGAAGTCCCAACATGTTCTAACGTAAAGAAAATGCGGGGGAGGTTCAAAAAACAACCCAACCGTCAGGGGCAAAAATGACTCTTCACCCCAGGAAACCGAGGTGATGTATGATGTTTCGTAGCGCATTAAATGCGCATGGAACCCAGGGGCGGCGAGGCATGATGGACGAAACCCCTCTCCAATCCACGAAGGCCAGGTGTCACAGGAAATCATGGCAGAATCAGAGGGGTATTCCCTAAGAGTCACGCCGTGGTCAGGCCAAACACCTCGGACCTTCGAACACCGGGCTACAACCCCGGCATCACGCTTAGGCCTACGTACACAACCTCAGGCCCTTAGGTCGTCGGCTCTCGCCACAGCATTCCTCGGGGCCGGAAGTTATTACCTCGGTCCCCTTTTGGCCGTCGGTATTCACCACCACTACTTAAGCCATGAGACGTCAACATAGCATTTCACGAGACGCAGGATGCCGCCCCAACTCATCGGATCTGGCAACGATACCACGTACCCAGGGAGATGAACTCAACAAGTTCTAGACTGACGCAGACGTCGGGAGACGGGCAATACCTCGGATGACTTATCCAGGACATCATACACCCCGGCAGTCCAAGACTTTGAACTACTAAGCTGGGGGGCAACTGTTACAGATCTGGATTAAACCCAATGGCGATAAGGCCCAACCACGGGCAGGCATGGTAGACCCGGTCTCGCCTGGTATCCTGAAGGATCTCAACTGCCCCGGTAATATAGGAGCACCTCCACACAGAGCAAGGCAGTTCGAATCATGGGCCGGAAATCACACTAGACCGCTCCAGGTATGCTGTATAAATACGACGCCAGTAACCTAAGGTACACACGTTCTACCCTTGAGCAATTTACCTACTATCACACTGTACACACACCCCACTCCATAGGCCAAGAGCCCGGTTGTGTACAGTGATTCCCACTCCGACTGTATGCTTCTCCCATAAGCATCCAGGAAGAGTCCTTTGATCCAACATCAAAATACCAGCCCACTCATAAGGCTGGACACCTGAGTTCTACACCAGAACAATTTGGAAGGTAAAGTGTATATATTGAGATTTTATCTTTAGAATCAAAATAACTATTCTACATTTAGGTAGGATAGAGTATTTTTTTTCCCAAATTTGTGGTAAACACATGATTTTATTAAACCTAACAACATGGTACAAAGTATAATACTGGGGACTAAGACATATACACATGACAACTCCTAATTTATATATATTTGATAAGCATGACTATATATTTAATGGAGTCAATAATACACAATGATATTTGATATATATAATGGGATTAATTAATGAAGGATCACATTTGATTCCTTCTTAATTTTGATATTGCTGTGGAAAACACTTGTCAAAGCATTATTACACTGCAGAGAAGCCTTCAAGAGTTCGATGCCCTATAGATAGTAAATAAGGGTTGATTAGGGCAGTTAAAAAGAAAGCAGCACATTAAGTAATAAACTGATGAAGAATAGCTAAATACAGACTCAACTTACAAAAATATACTATATTGCTTTTAAATGTAATAGCTAAGTACATTATTACAAATGTACGTTAGGTCTAGCCGGCGGAGATGCTAACCTTGTGAGATAGAGTTCGAATTTCGACTTAGAAATATATCCACATTTAGTTTATCTAACCGAGTCTCAAATATATATATTGATAGATGAAAATGAAGGTCTCTTGGAAGATCCTCTACTCAGCTATTTTATAGAAATCTAGGGTTTCTTAACAAAACATACAAGAAGGCGTACGAGGGAGGAACTGAAATTTGATGACAAAAATACGTATGCATGCAAGTTTTCCTAACAAACCCATAAACTGGATTGAGGGTAAAATATAAAGTTCCTTGAAAACACACACACACATATGAGAAGATAATTACTGGAAAGCCATGTATATATATTAAAATTAATTACCTCGTGTACCCCAAGCTCAACGTCCATTTCTTGTAGTGAGCTAACATTTTTTATGTTGAACTTTTTGAGCAAAGCAATACACGAAATAATAGACATAGGTTGTACCATAAGATCATCCATAACCATATACGTCACAACTTCCTTCACAAATCCACCTTCCCCACCACCATAATTACCTTTCACTTTCATCTTTTTCTTCCCCACATAATTAGGCACAGCGATTTTCATATATATAGCATTCCAGCAGCGCGGACATTGCGTGTTCAAAACCTGATGAGTCACAGAATGCATAGGCTCGATTTCTTCTTCTTCCTTGATGTTCGTGTCATAATTTGATAGCAAGAGGAAGCCAGGAGGAATTAGGGTTTTTGGCTTCAGCAAAATGTCTTTGTTTTGGTTTTGATGAAGGAGGTAGGTGTTGCTGAGATTCTCAATGCTTTCATAGATTTTGCCTAAGGAACCTACCATGTTGTTTTTGGTGAGGAGCTTCGTGACCACACCGATGGGCAAGCGATGGAGGTTGAAGAGGAAGTCTATGAAGTCTTTGGATGCTTCAGCGCAGAGAACTCTCTCAGCTTTTATGTCAACTAAAAGCTTCAAACTCATTTTTGTTGATGAGGATGAGGATGAGGATGATGTTGTCATTAATGTCAAGAATGAATCTGTACAACATTAGTAAGATATACTTAAATTAAAGGATATTTAAAAATTTTAACAAATTTTTTTATTTCTCCCATTATCAGATGTTATATTATTGTATTAATTATAATTATTATTATTATTCACTCGCCCTCCACCATGAATAACATATATAAGCCGAAGGAGCACTATTTTTGTATTTGAAAGAAATATTGCTATACAAACTCATCCAATTAATAATATTAAGGAAATGAAGCATCAAAAAGAAAAAGGAAAATTGTATCCTATACATTAAAGATCTGACGCAGGATATTCATACAGATATACATAATTATTTTTCAAAAACATATACTTATTTTCAAACGGGTCCGTTCTGATAGATAATATCAATGAAAAAAAGATAAAATCAGATCCTTTGTGTTTAGGCGGTTAATTTTGAATTATCTAACTTAAATTATGTTTTAATCTCAATTCAAATAGGTGCTGTTAGAACCTCTTATCCATCCTACACGGGTCATATATAAAATTCTAATTCCGTCAAATTTGCCATCCAACTACACCTGGTCTTTAATATATGATTAAGTTTTTTTTAGAGAGATTAAAAATGTAAATAAATTATTTTAAAGTATTTATATTTATCATTTTTATACCAAATTAATCTATCTGGTTTATAAACTAATATATATATAATATAATAATATATAACATATGTTATGATTAAGTTACTTTTTTATCTTTATTAATCTTTAAAAAAGAGTCAACTGAATCTTAATATATAATACATCTGGTCCTAATTATAGGACAAAGTTTGAAGTGTGTTATACTACAAACTTTGTTTTTATTGATGGGAGGTAGTAATACATAGGGAAAATCCCATATAAAGCTGCTTGAAATAGAGAAATTCTAAATTAGGTTGGTAAATTCAATAAATCCCTTATTAAGTTATCAACCCAATTTAGAATTTCAAAATTTGGATTGAATGACATTACTATCCTCTTATAGTCTCCCCTCTCATCTTAAAAAGGGTTTCAATACTTTTTAACTTATTTTTAAAATAAGTGTAAATATATATAAACATTAATATATGATAAATATAATATGATTAACTTAGGATCAAATAAATTGTTTGTTTTGTGGAAGAATGATCAGGAATAGTTCAAAAAAAAAATATCAGCCCCAATATTAGTTAAATGATTTCTAGTTGAACATTGAGAATAAAAAAAAAAAAGTGTTTTACTTGATTTTTTGTTCATTGAGAAAAAAATTAATATAAAAAATAACTTGTTTGGTATAGCAAACTGCATATCAAAGATTTTCATTAATGATTTTTTAAAATAAAAGATATCTATTAACGTTAAAAAAACCTATATATCACATAAGTAAAATTGTGTGATTAATGAAGATTGGTATTTTTTTTTATTGACAAAAAAACTAATTTGAGTTCTTTCAAAAATAAAATTTTATTCAAAACATTTAATTGATAACGGTGCCATGCGTTTTTTTTTTTACTCAAATCATTCTTCCTGAACACAAAATTTCTTTTGATTTAAATGAATCATATTTTATTTTAGTATATATTAATGTTAATATATGCACACTTATTAGAAGACTAAGTTAAAGAGCAATTAAATTCTTTTAAGAGGAAAGATGATAGAGAAGATTAGGAGAGTGCAATAAAGTCAATTTACCTATATTTTAAATCCCAAATTGAGTCTATAACTTAATTAGGGATTTGTTGGGTTTAACAACTTGATTTATAATTTTTCTATTTTAAGCAACTTTATATGGGATTTTCCCTAATACATATCCAGATCATTCAAACACGGAGTCCATTTTCTAAATATCTCTTTCATCAGATAAGTAGTGTATGTGTTATGGAATAAATATTATGCCCATATGGAATAAATATTATGCCCATATATGGCCCAACAAGGATCCAATCATATCAATGCGGATCTGCCTATCATAAAGGAGGATCCAATCATATCAATGCGGATCAATCATATTAATGAGGGTCAACCATATTAATGAGGATCAATCATATTAATGAGGATCAATCATATTAATGAGGCCGATACGATTCCACCTAAGGTACACTCTATAAATAGGAGTTAAACCCTAAAGGTACACATCATCTTCTAAGCTCTCTCAATTGCATATACTGCACACGAGCAGCACACACACCACCCCTTGGCTAAACGCCTCCCGTATCATCGAACTACGTGGACTTTGATCCCTCTTCGTGGTACGTAGGCCCTAGGTATCGCACCTAGGTCAAGTCCCTGTGCTTTGTGATCTCCGATCCTCTCGGGTATCTCATCTATGGATACTTGGGGGAGAGCTATTTGATCCTACATCCACATACTAGCCCACCTAGGGTTAGGGATCTATGTTCTTATGACAGAACATTGGCGCCGACCGTGGGGACATACCTGGGAGGTAACCTCCTATATATAGAGATTACCTAGGGTTTTGTTTACCTTGAGTCCTTCCACTGTGATCGTGCCTCCTTCCCAGCCCTGATCGTGCGCCTTCCCTTTCCTGCATGATTGCTGGATTCTCGGCACGCTGTGAGGTGGCTGACGGAGCGCCTGACTTGTGGGAGGCTTCCCGCCAGGAGTTCTTCTATTGGGCCTTCCTCTGGTAGGCCCATTATTTGAATCCATAACAGTTGCCCCCCAAGCTCAGGAGTTCGGGTTTCTGAGCTGCTGAGATTTTTCTATCTCGGGCTCTCCCCGTTGTGTCTATCTCGGCTTTGGCTAAGTTCCAAGAACTAATTCCCGACTTGCCTTATCTACGGGTCCTCAGGGATTAGTTCCGGGCTTTGTCTTTTACCGGGTTTCTTTACCGCGACACCTAGTTGTTTTTGTAATAACGCTGCCATGTTGGCTTTTCACCAATGGCTTACTTGCTTTACTCGCCTGTCGTTTTGCCCGCCGGACTGTATTGACTTTTGTCTTTTTGAGGATTTCCTATTCAGCATTGTCCCCCAATTTTTGGTGGATGGGGACACTCGGCATGTGGCGTATCGCTTCTCATCCGACACTATGCCATTATTCCTTTCTTGGAACTCGCATCGCCATTTTTTCAACCTATCCTCATTTAATGCCGCGCAGCCATCGCCGCTTACTCACGCTTCTTAACGTTAGTCATGATTTCTTTCAGCGGAAACTGAAACGTCATGGGGAACTGAAACGTCATCTCTCTTAAACGTCCCACCTGAACTGAAACGTCATCTCCCTTGAACGTCCCACCTACTACTTGCTCGACCTCGCGATCCCCACGGGCTATAAATAATTTCATCACTCCTCATCTTCTTGTGCCACCGGTGCGCCCCACCTTTTCTTTCTTAACAAATACTGTTAAGAATGATGAGCTTACCAGTGAGAACTTCAGCGCCCTTCATTCTTCCGGTCATGTGGGGAAAAAGACAGCGATCGAGAAAGAAAGGAAGCCCTTCCAAGGACTGCGACCTTGGTTTCAAACGCGTTTGCCAGTCTTCAAGCATATTCCATGGTGGGCGCCTGGGATCCCAAACGCATTTGCCAGTCTTCACGTCTGGTTCAATGTCGTACAGGGTCCTGGGAGACTGAAGCTGTATTTGAGCATCTTCTAGTCAGAATCTACCCTCCATCAAGGGAGGCCCGAGGCCTGATTAGCAGTTCCCCTGGACTTATCTAAGCATTCCTAGGGTCTGCTGCATATTTGGTGGGAACTTCAGGCAACAAGACGATCCGACCTAATAACAATGCAGTCTCCGGCGCAAGCTAACCCATTCAAGGCGTGATGGATAGCTAGACACCATCAACTGTTGTAATTAGTGTGTTCATAAATGTCCTTTACAAACTTCGGCCCACTTGTTGTACTGTGCTTTTGTAATTGTCTTTGTAAATGAGCTAGCTTGACTTGTTTCTTTGTAAGAAAACCATGTTACCTGTTTGAGTATCAATAAAAGGCTGTTCTGTTATCCACTTGTATCTGTTGCTGAATTCCTCTTGTGTAAATGTCCATATTCCGCATTTGATTTCCTAACTAACTCGGCTGTTTGGACTTCACGTTTTTCACGTATCCCGGTGTATTGCATTCCTAAGAAACCCGCGTTAGAAACTTACCGGAACTCGCAATGCCCTGTTGCTTCGATTATATTATCCCGGTCGTGACCGCTGTGACCCATACCGACTTGTTATTGCTGGCAGACTTCAATTGAAATCCCTTAGTCGAATGTGAAAAGACATACTCGTTTCTGCCAAACTGACACGTTGTAACGTGTTACTACGCCTCTAGACCTGCGCGCCTGTCAATAGGCGTTTGAAAACCGAGCCGAATTAATGCGTGCGTCGCTTCAGAGAGAAATCCATACAAAATCTGGACTCTGCCTCCTCGCGCGTGGCCATCACTCTTCTTGACGTTTTGAATTCAAAAGAGAAACATCCATATAACCTCTGGACTCTGCCTTCTCGCGCGTGGCCATCACTCTTCTTGACGTTTTGAATTCAAAAGTTTCTCAATTTTTGAAAATCAAAAACTATATATTTCTTCGTTTAGCCACCGCCTGCTGCCAAGAAAAGAAAAACGCCTGCTTCTCCTTTGCTTTCTGCAAGAGCTTCCGTAGCAACCTACTTGTATTTGTCTTTGTTTCGCCGAATTCCTCAGTCAGGTAAGATCGTATTTTCCTTAACTTTTATATCTTTTTGGTTCCCTGCTTGTCTGATATACGCGAAAATTTTCCGAGCCTTGCGTCGCTATCTTGGATATATTTCGCTAGTTTTTGGCATATCTGGTTCGTCTGAGTAGTCTTTGCTCCTTACTTCCTGTTAGATTTCCATCTTCTTTGTTCAGTTGATAAGAATAGGTTTTTAATTTGGTTGCTACGTCCCCGATTTTTCCCTCTGCCAACCCAGGAATTGTTCCGATCCTAGGTATTTGCTGATAACCCAACCTTCATCCCATTGATAGCATTGCCCGAAAGATGCAATGTGCCTGGGCTAGCCTTAAACTGCTCTTGTTTTTTATATGATTGGCCCCCACGAGTGTGCCTTTTGTGCTAATTTTGCCCTTTTCTTGCATTATCTAGGTTTAGATGGCATCGTCTTCTCAGATGCAATCATCACCTTCCGTGGATGATTGCAGTTCTTCCATGTCAGTCCGGAATCCCAACTCTCCCAAGAAAGTTGTCCATTGTAGGGTGGCCAGAGGTGAAGAACACCACGATCGACACGGACTTTCCTTCACTCGGCGTGAGAGATGGCGAAGGGTACTCAATAAGGCTTCCTCTCGGATGGCGAGTCGGTTGCCACCGTCCGACCCGAAAAGGCAACCTCACGTGCCCCATTTCTTTTTCTTCTACCGAGATGTTTTCGTCCGGCCTGACATCGTTTGTTGTTTCCACGCAGGACGTCCGATAGGAAGACCTGAGTTTCTTGAAGCCTTTGACGAGGGCGCCGCTGCGGAAGCAGCTGTCAACCCTGCGAATGCACTTGCCCCCTCATTAGCAGATGAGCCCACCGTGAGTGGCGGAGTTCCAATCCCAGAGGGAGCAGGTATTGCGAAAACTCCCCGAAAGCGTTCCGCGCCCAAAGGTGGACCAAAACATGGTGAAAAAAGGAGGCGGATGCCTAAAAGCAAAAACGTTGTTGGAGAAGAAACCATTGTGATTCCTGCACCGCCCCCACCTGTTAGAGAGGTTCCTACTTCCACTCCTGCCGAGGCCTCGCCCATTAGAGAGACTCCTACCACGGGTCCCGTACCTACTTCATCCGCAAACTCGGTTCCATCCTCCTTCTCGATCCCTCATAGCCATGATACTATGAATGGAGGAGCACTTTGGTCAGAGGGGGTAAACGGAGCTATTCGAGATCTTATGCGTCCTTTGCTCAACCGTACCCCTCCATGCCTTCTAATGAAGAAAAATCCAGTGGATTGAGATGGAGCGACAAGCCTACAAGGTGGCTTCCTTAATTCGGCCTTATCTTTGCTCTCAGGATTCAGAACGCTCTTCGGCTAAGGTCCGTGAATGACTTGAAGCAGCAAATCTCCACGTTGAATAGTAGTCTCGACCTTGAGAGGAAAGAAAAGAGTGAACTCCTTTACGAGAACCACAATTTGAAAAGCAACGCAGATCTACCCAAAGTTCTGCGAGAGGGACCGGGCCCAACAGAGCCGGCGATAACCCGGCCGAGAAAGAGAAGGCGCGTAAAGACTTGGCTGCCCTTAACAAAAGATTTGTCACCGCGGTGGAGCATATTGCGATCTGAAACCAACTTGTCTTCCGCACAAACCAATCGGCCAACATTCAAGCCGAATTGAAATTGGCCCGACTTGGATTAGATGCCAAGCAAACTGAGTTGGCCAACGCCCAAGCCGAGGTACTCCGCCTATCAAATATTTGTCGGGAGGACATGCTTCTTAAAGAAAAGATGATCTCGGACAATGAGCACCTTGCCGGCGTTCTTAAAGAAAAAGATGACGAGCTAGCCACTGCACGAATGAAGA
Source organism: Acacia pycnantha (assembly GCA_025563575.1). NCBI lineage: Eukaryota > Viridiplantae > Streptophyta > Magnoliopsida > Fabales > Fabaceae > Acacia > Acacia pycnantha. Next base: position 1,257,165 of record JAMWYP010000002.1, on the reverse strand, counting down.
TTGCAAAATACAGCCAAATCGGGCGTTTATCTTTTGAAAATGCTGTGGCTCAGATCCGGGTGCTCAATCCCACTGTCGATCTGAATACTGCCGGGTTACATCTTCAGGCGGGTTGATTCCTCCGGTGGCGAAGATAGTGATGACGAGTCATCTTCCCCGACACATTCGCGGGTCTGCTTGCTTCTTACTTTTTCTTTTAGTAAAACACCAAGAGTTTTTATGTGTACCGCTCGGACGGATATTTTTGCAATATAAATCCTTACTTTTTCTCCCGCCTACCATACCGTAGCTTTATCGCTTTCCATCCGTAATTGCTTGTGTTCTTGAATTAAAGCGGTATGCTTAATGTTGGAAACCGGATTTTTCGTTATCCCGGCTTCTACATGTTTCCAACTTACACGATTTTGGAAACCGGATTCTTAAACATCCTGGCTTCTACGTGTTTTCAACTTACACGATTTTGGAAACCGGATTCTTAAACATCCTGGCTTCTACGTGTTTTCAACTTACACGATTTGGAAACCGGATTCTTAAACATCCCGGCTTCTACGTGTTTTCAACTTACACGATTTTGGAAACCGGATTCTTAAACATCCCGGCTTCTACGTGTTTTCATCGTACATGCTTTTGGAAACCGGATTTTTCAGTATCCTGGCTTCTACATGTTTTTATCGTACATGCTTTTGGAAACCGGATTTTTCAGTATCCTGGCTTCTACATGTTTTTATCGTACATGATTTTGGAAACTGGATTTTTAAGTATCCTGGTTTCTACATGTTTCATCGTACATGATTCTTGGAACCGGATTTTTAAGTATCCTGGTTCCTACATGTTTTTATCGTACATGATTTTGGAAACTGGATTTTTAAGTATCCTGGTTTCTACATGTTTTTATCGTACATGATTTTGGAAACCGGATTTTTCAGTATCCTGGTTTCTACATGTTTTTATCGTACATGATTTTGGAAACTGGATTTTTAAGTATCCTGGTTTCTACATGTTTCATCGTACATGATTCTTGGAACCGGATTTTTAAGTATCCTGGTTCCTACATGTTTTTATCGTACATGATTTTGGAAACTGGATTTTTAAGTATCCTGGTTTCTACATGTTTTTATCGTACATGATTTTGGAAACCGGATTTTCAGTATCCTGGTTTCTACATGTTTTTATCGTACATGATTTTGGAAACCGGATTTTCGGTATCCTGGTTTCTACATGTTTTTATCGTACATGATTTTGGAAACCGGATTTTCGGTATCCTGGTTTCTACATGTTTTTATCGTACATGATTTTGGAAACCGGATTTTCAGTATTCCGGCTTCTACATGTTTTCCAAAACAAGAGATGACAACTCTATCGTAAAAAAGCTGGGATCGATCATTCTTTATTCATCCATCCGCGTTTACAAAACGCCACACGTTTAAAAAGAAAAGAGCTACACACGCCACTTTCGAAGCTTGCCGACATCCGATCTGAATGTTTAAGCTATAATAAACTTTCAACTTATCCGCGTTCCATGTTCGCTTTATCGCCTTGTTTTGCAGCGTTTCCAGCTTGTAAGCGCCTTTACCGAGGTTCTCGGTGACTCGGTATGGGCCTTCCCAGTTAGGAGCTAGCTTTCCTTCCGCAGCATTCTTATTGCCAATGTCTGCCCTTCGAAGTACGAGGCTCCCTTTGTCAAAAGCCCGAGGTCGAACCTTCTTGTTGTAACGTGTTGATATTAGTTGCTTGGCGCCAAATCTCGGCAATGCGCCGCAGTTCGAACTTCATCTATCGAGATCTAGCTCGACGGCAATCGCATTACCGTTTTCTTCTTCATTTTGCAGGCCGTGACTCGCCGCCAAGATGATTCTCCAATCTCAATCGGAATCATGGCTTCGCACCCATACGTCGCCTTGAAAGGCGTTTCACCGGTTGATGTCCGGACACTCGTTCGATATCCCCATAAGGTATAAGGCAACTGGTCCACCTGACTAGATGTGGCATCTTCCATCCGCTTTCTTAGCCCATCCACAATGATCTTATTAGCAGCCTCTGCCGGACCATTGGATTGCGGATGTTCTACTGATGCGAAGTCTTTGCTTAATATTGAAATCGGCTACCAACTTCCGAAAGCTTTTGTCAATAAATTGTGTTCCGTTGTCCGTAACGATCTCGGTGGGATGCCAAAACGTGCTATGATGTTCTTCGTAGGAACTTTTGCACCCGCTTGACGTGATTGTGGCGACAGTTCCACTTCAATCCACTTTGTGAAGTAATCAAGCGCCACGATGAGCCATCGTAAGCTGTCCGGCACCCGATTGAATGGTCCTAGAAGATCCATTCCCCATTTGAAAACGGCCATGGCGCCGAGATTGTCGAAGAGTGGCCGGAGGTGATCCGATAGCGCTAGCATGCCTTTGACAAGCGTCGCATTTTTGGACATGAGTTTTAGCATCGGCCGCCAAGGTGGGCCGAAGTAACCGGCCGTCTTGCTTTCCCGGCCAAAGCCTTAGCCCCATGTGGTGACCATTTATCCCTTCATGAATTTCCGGCAAGACATACTTGGGCCTCATTTGCCGCCGGGCATTTCATCATCGGAGAATGCATTCCTTTCCGATACAACCGGTCATTCACAAGTGTATACGAGGCCGCCGATCTCATGAGTTTTTCGCCTCTAATGACTCGTCCGCAGAATTCCTCTCTCAATGTAATCTATAATGGGTTTCCTCCAATCGTCACTATCTCGAAATAAGCATCACGCAACTAGGTTCTCGAAGATTTTGTTGTACAATGGTGCGATGACTTCCGTGGCTCTTGGTGCTTGCCAATTTGGACAAAACATCGCCCTAACATTATCTCCTCTTGGAATGTGCGCTATTGTGACCTCGTCAAACTCCGTAATAACCTCCTTTACCTTTCCTGTATTTGATCATCAACGGTCCTTTTGCACGGTAGGTCCCATTGATTTGCGAGGCTACCAGCTGAGAATCTGTGGAAACATGCACTCTGCGAGCTCCACTTTCCTTAGCTTGGAGCAGACCCGCTATCAATGCTTCGTACTCTGCTTGGTTATTTGACGTTGAGAAATTAAAGCGCAGAGATAATTCAAGAGCAATACCTTCGGACTCTCCACGATGATCCCCGCTCCACTTCCTTTGGTGTTTGACGAGCCGTCTACAAACAACTTCCAAGTATCCTGATCTTCCCGCCTTTGACCGGGGTCAACTCCATTATGAAATCTGCCAATGCACGGGACTTGATCGCGTGTCGAGCCTCATATGTAATATCAAATTCTGACAACTCAATGGCCCAACCTACCATCCGTCCGGCTAGGTCGGGCTTATGAAGGATCTGTCGTATGGGCTGGTTAGTGCGAACAATGACAGGATGGCTCTGGAAGTACGGTCGAAGCCGCCTTGCTGCTATTAGATTGTGGAGTCCGTCCTTACGAAAGGGATGAAGGCGGACCCCGGCTTAACTAAATCTGGTTAAGATCCGGGATCTGTAGAAATAACGGTTAAAACATGTTTCATTTGGGACACGGTTGGGGGGAAACATAGTGGACAACGATGTGTTGAATGGAAGAGCGTGCTATCAATAACCGACATTAATGCAAACCAAAAAGTTTAATGCAAACTCGGACAAGTATCCGAAATGAGCGCGTTGAACGATTTGCACAACAGTAAGTATTTTCCATTTATTGTGATTTGCTTACATGTTATTAAATGCAGGAATATAAGCCAGACAATTAGCCCGGGAAAATTGTTATGAAAGCAAAGTCGATTCAGGGGATCTCGGATAGCGATCGATTAATCTCGGCGGCTCGAGACCTAAACTACCGAGCTTGGGGGCAAGCTGTTATGGAATAAATATTATGCCCATATGGAATAAATATTATGCCCATATATGGCCCAACAAGGATCCAATCATATCAATGCGGATCTGCCTATCATAAAGGAGGATCCAATCATATCAATGCGGATCAATCATATTAATGAGGGTCAACCATATTAATGAGGATCAATCATATTAATGAGGATCAATCATATTAATGAGGCCGATACGATTCCACCTAAGGTACACTCTATAAATAGGAGTTAAACCCTAAAGGTACACATCATCTTCTAAGCTCTCTCTCAATTGCATATCTGCACACGAGCACACACACCACCCCTTGGCTAAACGCCTCCTGTATCATCGAACTACGTGGACTTTGATCCCTCTTCAGGGTACGTAGGCCCTAGGTATCGCACCTAGGTCAAGTACCTGTGCTTTGTGATCTCCGATCCTCTCGGGTATCTCATCTATGGATACTTGGGGGAGAGCTATTTGATCCTACATCCACATACTAGCCCACCTAGGGTTAGGGATCTATGTTCTTATGACAGAACATTGGCGCCGACCGTGGGGACATACCTAGGAGGTAACCTCCTATATATAGAGATTACCTAGGGTTTTGTTTACCTTGAGTCCTTCCACTGTGATCGTGCCTCCTTCCCAGCCCTGATCGTGCGCCTTCCCTTTCCTGCATGATTGCTGGATTCTCGGCACGCTGTGAGGTGGCTGACGGAGCGCCTGACTTGTGGGAGGCTTCCCGCCAGGAGTTCTTCTATTGGGCCTTCCTCTGGTAGGCCCATTATTTGAATCCATAACAGTATGTATACTTTTGAACGGAAACAATTATTTATTCTTTTCTACCATACGACGTACCTGTGGTGTTCTCGAGCTCAAGCCGGCGGCGATGCCAGAACGACGACTACGTCCTTTGTGGATGAGATCGATATGAGAAGAAATGAACAGGAGAAAAGGAAACGTAGTGTTGACTGAGATGTTTGGGGTTCATACGACGAGGCTGCCTAATGTCGTTTTGCCGTACGTGAAAGCTATCAAAATATTCTTGACTTTGCTTAATAAGTTCTGTATAGGTAAGATTCTTTTTGGAGAAAAATATAATTCATTCTTTGAGTACTATTTTAGCACTTGGGTTTCTTCTCATGGATTGAAATCTAAGCTTAAGAATGTAAATCAATTGAACGAATCATATTAATATTCGTATCTCAACACCAACGCCAACAACTTCATTTCCTTAATTAAAAAATGAACCTGAAAAAGAATAATAGACCAGAAGATAATTAATGACTCACGAAAGCATTTTTGAAATAATAATTAAATTTTCCTTAAAAAACCAGATCAATCCATCCATAACCATTATATATTTTTGGGTTAAGGTGCAAAAACACACATGCGTTCAATAACAAATATTTTTATGAGGAGCAAAAGTGACTGAGTTTCCAAAATAGGTGTCAAAAAGTACCCATTAACCTTTAGGTTAACTTTTTTATACTGAAAGTGATGACGTTGATGATGACGTGGCTGTTGGAGAGACATATGGAAAAATAAGTAACTTACTGGGTAAGGAATGATTAAATCTAAATAAAAAATTTGCCTGAAAAAAAAATATCATGATTAAAAAATCAGCGAAGAGAACCCTTTGTTTTTTGGGTCAATCAAAAGCTTTAAGCTTACTTATGTTAGGTTGATGTTGCCATACACACAAGATAGAGTTGAGAAATCAGGTCGAGCCCGTCGGGTTGACCTATTTAAACCTTGGCCCTTCAAGGGCCGGGCTTGAAAATGAAAGCAGTTAAATGAAATTGGCCTTGTAGAGCCAACCTTGCAGGGTCTCGGGCTTAAAAGGGCTGGTCTTGTAGGACCTCGGGCCGGCCCGTTAGACCTTAATTGTTATTATTATTATTATTATTTTAATTTAGTAAGGAGTTGAAAGAGATGTCCCCAAATTCGAATATCATTGAAAATGAAAGTCATCTTACTCCTTATATTGGCAACTTTCTCATCACAAGTTATAGGGTCAATATTGCCACATAAATAATGTATAATAGTTTACATTTAAAACCTATGTATGCTTCTTATGTTTTATGTGAGTTATTTGTGGACAATAGTTTATTTTGTATTACGAATTAGTGAATGTGTTTATTTGTTGGATAATTCGTGTTGTTTGGATATTAATGTTGATAACATTTATTTGATAAACTAGAACTTTAATTGTTATAATTTCCTAATTATATTTCTTTAAAAAAAGGAGGAAAAATATATAGTTAAAATTTGAAATAGTAACTTTCGGGTCCTGACCCTGATGCTCTTAGGCCGGGTTTTGAAAAACAAATATTTTTCTTATTTCGGGCCCTATTAGGCCCTGATTCTTTAAGGTAAGATAAGATAGCACAAGAATGTGTTTGGCAAAAAAAAAAAAAGCTTTTGGGGGGACAAATCATAGTTTCAGGATAAATTAGTCAAACACTTTTCAAAAGTTCAAAAGTGTCTCTCTCTCGCCCCCAAAACCATGGTTTTGGAAAAAGTTACTTTTTCCCACTTTTTTTAATGTCTCTCCTCCTTTTTCTATCTCATCCTTTTTTCCACTTTGTTCCCACCTTTAAACGAACTTGGCTTCTCTCTTTTTCTTTTCAGGTTCGCTCCCATCCTTTACCCCCTTTATGACCATTGGATCAAGATCTAATAGTGCACATTTAATACTAGGGAAAATTAGACTGAAGGACCTAGAGGAGAAAATATTTATGGAGAAGGACCATAAAAATTGTAATTATTTAGAAGGACTAAATATGAAAATATAAAATTAAAAGTATTAAAATGCCCCTAACAAAATATTATACATTCCCTCCTACATTTTCTTTCCCATTCTATTTTTAAAACTAATACAAAATTATAAGATTCATTAAATTAAACAATAGTTTTCTCAAATTTCATTTTCAACAACTTGAATATATATCTATGAAAGAAAAATTACACATTCTTCAATTTACAAAAAAATTTAATTATTTTTTTTCAACAAAATTTTTAATTAAAAATGAAATTTTATAATTTTAATAAAATTCATGGTCTTTTATAAGTTATCATATATGTTAGACCAAGAAAGTTTGTATGATTTATTTTTGTTTTAGAAGCAATTTATGTGGGTTAAAAATAAAAATTAAGAAAAATATGAGTTTAACAGTTGTTTATTAAAAAATATATTGAAAATAAAAAAAAGTTATGATCATATCATGATGGACATTTTTAGTCTTAATTTTAGTTTTTTTTTTTTTAAATTATGAATACATGAGATAATACATGAGGTTTGATCAGGGGCAATTTAGTAATGTTACATTTATATTATGATATTCGGTCCTTCTAAGTAGTTACAATTGTTATGGTCTTTTATAATAAATATTATTTTTTCTAGGTCCTTTATTTTAATTTTCCCTTAATACTATTAATGTTTTTTTCCTCTTATAAAAGGAAGAGAGAAGAATGGGAAGGAAATGGAGAGAATGATGAGAATGAAATATTAAATGTAGATCATTAGATCTTGATCCAATGGTCATAAAGGAGGTAAAGGATGGAAGCGGACCATAATAGAAAAGGAGAGAAACCAAGTCCCCTTTGAACATGATTTCAGGAATTTTTCTTTCATTTGTAATTCATGAATTGTGATTAATCTGTGTTTCTATTCATGTGGATTGAAGGAAGAGACAATTTTTTTGTTGGTTGAGGATATTTTGGTCTTTTAATTTTTTACATATATAATTAAATGTAAAAATTAGATTTTCTTTTACTCATCCCAATGCCATACTAAATATCACTCTTTTATGTTTAAGGTTTCATTTTTTAGCCATCAAATATTTAACTATTTATTGTTTTAGATAATTACTATTTATAAAGGATTTTTGTCCATACAATTCATTAATACATCTATATTTGATCTTTTTTTTTTATCATGTTACATAATTTACGAATCTTATAATTTTAATTTTGTACAAAATTCATGTAATTGTTGGTATTCATTATGAAATTTAATGTTAAAAATATTTAAAATAAAACATTATCCTTTACATGCAATTATCATAAAAGCTAAATGTTAGGAGTAGAATAGGCTAGGCCCTTATAAGAAGTTTTTTTTTTTTGGGTCAAACCTTATAAGAAGTTTATGACTTCGCCTATTTTAAGTCTAGTTTATCCTATTTAGTAAATAAGTCATATTCATATTTACCTATTGTTAGGTCCATTTAGGCATATAGGTCAAGTCTATTTTTGTAAATGTTAGCCTAATTTTTTGATAGTATTGATGCGTGCTTTTGTCGCTAAAGCAATCAATTATACTAGGTTCTAATTAATTAGGCAGTTTAGGGTCAACCTAGGTCTTTTCCCAAGGAGCAATCTGTGTGTTTTTCTTTAGGTTGAATTTAGGTGATGAAAAATGCAATGCAATGAAACTAAACTAACTAAATGGACGGTGAAAAATGACTCTAAAACCTATATGAGAATGAAACTAATCTAGATGTAATATTTAAACACAAATCACATTTACAACCTGACATTTTTCCTACTTGACTTCTGCAAAAGTCAGATAGAAAATAAGTCACTGCTCTCACCACTAACCCAAACAGGCGTGTCCTTTCAAATAATTTGAGTATGAAAAAAGCTATTCTGATAACAATATTCAAACAGTATTATTTTATCAAAATCACTTTTTTCACAGAATCTATTTTGCTCATAATTTATTCTGAAAAAGCACTTTTACCACTTTTGCTCCAAAAACTATTATATAGTCAAAATTTTTACATACTGGGTAAGGAATTAAATCTTAATATATATAAGACATTTGTCTGAAAAATGATACCATAGAAAAAAGAAGGTTGAGTTAAATGGACGATTTGCGAAATAAAATAATTAGTAGTTATTTGAATTTGGTTCCTTGTATTGTCTTGGCATTTGGGTACGTACATTGATTTGGAAGGATGGACTGAGCCAAACTTATTTGTTTAATTCCTCAAAAAGATCATATACACCCTCTTATCTTTATTATAAGGCACCAACTAACTTTTCTCACAAACTAATAATTGCTCTAAACTCTAATATTATATTAATTATTACTTTCACTCATTACCTTTATTAATTAGGGGCAAACATGAAAAAAAATAATCAATGTTCATTGGGAAAAAGCAAGTGCCTTATAAAAAAGACAAAATAAACTTGCTAGTTAATACCTTATAATAGCGAGTATTTAATCTGTATTATAATTTAGTAAAATTATACCTATCAAAAATAGGTGAATATGAGATATCAAATATTAAGTAATAATTAGCTTATTTTCTAAGGAAAAATCTCTAGGAAATTAGAGAGTTTAAGGGCCAAAGTGCCAAAATGACGAAAATGCCCCTAAGGGACATAAATAACTTAGAAAAATTATGAAAAATCCTAAAAGGCAGTAAAATGACCCGGTGAATTAGGAGAATATATTATCTCTAATTATGGTAATTTAATAAATTATGAACTTGGAGAAATTGTATAAATGTCCAAAAAGTCGTAAAAGACCATAATACCCTTGTAATTTGTAAAAATGCAAGAGGCATGAAAATACTAATGTTAATATAAGAATATGAAGGTAATGAGGTATTGTAATTTAGGAAATTATCAACAAGTGATAAAAGAGTAATTAAGTAATATTGGGCTAATTACTTAAGCATAAGTAAAGGAAATTCATGAATAATTATGTAAAACCCTAAAAATGGTGGTTTTTGGTTTAAAATTAGTAAGAATGTAATTAATAATTAATGGGAGATTTTTGAGAAAAATGGATGAGTTTAGGTATTTTTAAGCCTAAATGCAAGAATAGACCAATAGGAAAATTTTGTAAAAATTATGTAAAAATAATTATTTAATTAATTAAATAATTAATTAAATAATTAATCAAATAATAAAAAAAAAGAAATAAAAAAAAGAAAGGGCAGAAAAAAAAAATGAAAAAAAATGAAAAAGAAATGAAAAATAATTTGTGCAACTTGCAAATATTTTAATAATATAATTAATTAAAGTAAAAATGATGAATAGTAATTTAGAAATTAGGAAACGGATCCTATCTGGAGATCTAGGAATGAGATTTCCAATGTCGTGGTAGAATATTGATCGGTGGAATTTTATCTTCCATTTGACTCTTGCGGAAGTAAATTCGAAGCCGTTTGTGCATTTTCCTAATAAAATGAATAGGAAAAATGCATATAGGCATATTTTTTGATTTGAAGAAAATAAATTCTAACTCAAAATCTAGGAATGAGTTTGAATTTATTTTGACATATTTGGAATCAGTGAATTTTTCTGAAGAAGTTGATAATTCCGTAAATGCGTTCAAACTAGGACACGTTCGGACACGTTTTCGAGAAAACTTCAACCGGAATTGTTGGAACCCCGTAAGAGACCAAAATATAAGTTAAATTAGATATTATTGATGAGGAAGAGAAGATCTTCGAGTTATGAATTCGAAGTTTGAGATTTCTCCGAAATCACGCGAATCCTGAAGAAGTCTTCAACGGGTAAGTCTTTCGGGCTTTAGCTTTCAAGTTCGAGTTTTTAGTTCGGTAGTTAGTAGAAATGTTAGTTAGTTCTAGGAAGTAGGGGATGAAATTCCTATACTTGTTTTTAGGCCTCATTGCATTGAAAAATATGCCTGAAGAGGTAAAAACATAGTAGGGATCGAGTCTCCGAAAAGTTGAAGCTTTTGAAGTTCTTTCAAAAATAGGGGTTGTAATGGTAGAATAGCCTTTAATGTTTTAAGTATGATTGGATATCATATGGGAGGGATATTTTAGTCTAGAATTTCGAAAATCATAATTGCGTCGAAGTTCTGGCGAAATTTTGGGAAGAAAATTTGTAAGAGTAACGAAGTGCTGGCGAAATTCCGCCAATTAGGGGCATAGGGGCAAAATGGTAATTTTTACCTAAAATGCCACTTTACGCTTATGTACTGTCATTATATTGTTTACAGCTGTTATGTCATGAATATCTGTCATCCCTATACTGTTTTATTTGAGCATAAGGTTAACCGTTACCTGAGATCCAATGCGTTAAATTGGATCTCAGCTGTAGCTTCAGGGTCAGGGTCAGGAGGACCATGGATCGGAAATCGAGGCAAGCTGCACGAGTAGGTTCATGGTTGGAGGGCATGTAGCACGAGTGAGCTCTGAGACGAAGATGTCACTTTATCGTTTTCCGTAATTACCTATGAGAACAATAGGATGATGTATCAACACTATGTTACACTATAGTTATTGTTTGAATGGGAGTCAGTTACTCTTACACTCCAATGCTCTACTCTGATTTTTAAAAAAAAAAAAATGGCTCTGGAATTGGGATGTTACAATTAAAATTACTCAATGAGACATTTGATCACCAATTCCTTCAATGCAATGCATTCAATTAGTCACGTTCAAATCATCCCCTTCGTAAATTGTTATTCTTGTAATTAATATCATCACCATTTTCTACATTTTTATTATAATCTTAATCTAAAATATTTACACACTTAGGGTGTGCATGGTAACGCTCCCAGAATTGTTTTTTTGTTAACTTCTGTTCCCCAGAACACAAATGGATGAGAAATCTGTTTGGTAAATCCGGTTTTTTTTTTGTTCCCGGGTTGAACCAGTTCATTTTTTTATGCTGGGGAATAGAAAAAAAAACAAAAAATTCATGCTTTTCTATTTCTGGGAACAAAATCAAAATCTATTTTTTTCTGCTCAACCCTCTCTTCTCTCTCGACAGCACCCTCCCTCTCTTCTCTCTCGACAGCACCCTCCCCACCCTTATACCGTTCTTTCTTTCTTTTGTGTTCCATCGTCGGCGTCCTTCCCTCTCCCTGCTCGCGGTGTCCGCTCCTCCTCCTCCTCCTCCAATTTTACGAAATCTTTCAATGACAATTACCAATTCTTCAATGACATTTACCAATTCTCCAACGTGCAATAACAACAAATCTTTCAATAACAATTACCAATTCTTCAATGACATTTACTAGTTTCGTAATGGTATTTATTAAATTCGTTCTTCAGGTTTACCACATGTGTGTCTGATGAAACAACAAAAAAAGTGCAATTATAACAAATCTTTTAATAACAATTGCCAATTTTTCAATGGCATTACTAGTTTCGCAATGGTATTTACTAGTTTGTTCTTTAGGTTTACCACATGTGTATTTGATGAAACAAAAAAAAAAAGGGTGCAATTGTAACAAATCTTTCAATGGCAATTACCAATTATTCAATGACATTTACTAGTTTCGCAATGGTATTTACCAGTTAGTTCTTCAATTATTTTTGCTTTAAATTATTGTGATATCATGGAAATTTAGTTGAGTCATGTGACTAATGTAGATTTATTTATTTATTTATTTATTCATTTGTATAATTAATATTAAGGTAATAATATGATAGAAAAAAATGAGAGCAAACGTAAAGAAATATATTATTTTTATACCGTTAATGAAACCTGTAAACAAAAAATATAGAAATAGATTTGTATTGTATTAGGTAATTCTGAGAATAAAAATAAAAATGTGTTAACAAACGTAATTCTGATTATCGGAATGAAAAAAAAATTGTGTTAACAAACATAATTCTGATTCTCGGAGTAAAAATAAAATGAGTTAACAAACGTAATTCTGATTCTCAGAATTCTTCCCAGGCACAAAATCAGAAAAAACTGTTCCATCTCAGAAACTGTGCTGGAGAACAGAATGGTTGCCATGCACAGCTTTATCCTTTTCGCATCTTGTATTATTTGTACTAAGCACACTTTAGGTTTGGTTAATGTTGATGATGTCATCTAAACCCTGGTGCAGGTACAGCCGTACAGCTGTATAATGAAAATTTTTATATGGCAAAAAAATAAAGTTGAGTTAAATGGACGATTTAGGAATTAAAGTAATTAGTAGGTGATAAGATATTTGAAATTGGTTTATGGTATTGTCTCGGGATCTGGGCACACTAGCTTGGAAGGATGGACTGGACTAAATTCAGTTGCTTAACTCCTCAAACAGATAATATAGATATGAGAGCGTACGTTGTAAATGGTAAAAAAGGAAACTTAAATATTTTATTTCCTCAATTTTCAAATTACTTATAACTCAATCTTTCGATTATAACTTAATGCAACTCAATCTATATCGACTCGCATAGGACTAAGTCCCTGAACTTTTGACTTACATGTTTGTTTTATAAAAGTACTGATTTGATACTATTTAAATTAAATTTCATTTCAGTTTAACTAAAATATTTTTTTTTTTAAAACTAATGTATACATTTAGTCATTTATGTATACTCCAAAGTTTAATTTGGTTTTAAATTTATAAAGTATATATTTGATCTCTCAACCCTAACACTGTTACTTTAATCTAACAGAGAATATTGATTGTGCAATTAAATGAGGAATGCATAAATTTTTAAAATATATATAAAAAATTATTTTATGTTCCAACTAACCAATTAAAAAAATATTTGTAATGATTTAATAACCGGAACAATCACCCCATCTTCTTTCTATCAATATACACTTTTCACCCTCCTCCATTAATGACTTCTCCACTCCAATGTTCCTTCCAACTGTAGAGGTTTTTCCACTGTCAGTTTCAGCCGATTTCGTCAGAAGTTCTCAACTTCTATAATTTTCTTGAGTATGCAAAAAGTGTTGGTATTTAGGTGTCTAAAAGACAATCTATAAGGACAGATCAATACCATTTCTATATTGTAGTATTTCATTATTAATAAATGAGCACATTTTATTTTTATCATATTCATGTCTTGCCTTAATTTTAAGATAAATATGTGTTTGAAGATAAAAGTTCTAGGAATAGAACATGTGTTAATCTAGAGGATCAGTGATGAAGCTCATGATCATAAGGCCTCGAGAACACTGGATATCTATTGCCTAAAACTTGTTCCTAGTCTTGAATCACCAAGAAAAGACATTGATGATCTCAATAAGACTAGTACTATATCATCTATATGTATAAGATACAAGGTAGAGATCTCATGGAATACATGCATGGTGATGCCTTAGATGATGTCGTGGATAGATCTGTTGGAGAACAGATAGCACCGAACTGACCTGCCGAGAAACTCCACAAAGATTCATTGTAGAGAGTATCGTTGGATATGTAAAGTCTCCTATCGTTTGGTAGTGCAGATTGTCCTAAATTTAAGGATGTCATCGAACACTATGTCTTAGGGTTATACTTTGACTGTACAACTTATCTGCCTGAAAATGGGGAGAACAGTGTAATCTTGGGTGTAACTCAAATACATGGGTATAGATGGACATGTCGAGAGGACTCACAGTCCCCTACAAGGAATTAGTCATTCACAAGATCGGTAGAGCTTGGATAGCTTCTGATTAACTTAGGAGTCTGTGCGCACAACAAGTGATCGATCAGGAAGAGTCATGATCTGTTATAAAGTTAATAGAAGAGAATATTCCTAGTTCTGTGAATTAGATACATTTAGTCAAAGAGAGATGATACTCTATCTTTGCTCTCGACTAAATGTGAATGACGATGTGAGGGATAATGCCTACACAGTATCCAAATATGAAAGGTAGATCACTTGATCAACTCAATTAATTCTGGGACTGCAGAGCATTACTAATGTCTTATGAGGTCATTAAATACATTGGGTCGGTTAAAGGAGTTTTAATTGGTCCAAGTTTATTTATGTCAGTGACTAATTGGGCCTAATGGGTTACACACAAAGGTTATTCCCGATTGCTTAAAATTAGCAATCTTGAGCCAATAATTATTATTGGGCTTTATCAAAATTAAAGAAAAGGTGTAATTGGGTTGGAGTGAGACTCCAAACCCAATAACAAGTAAAATGGCATCACATATACGGTCCCCAATGGGAAATTAGTTTTTCCACAAAAGGGCCCAAATGTGTTGGAAGACCCAACGAGGTCTTAGGCCAAGTTGAATTTGGAATTCGAATTTTGAATTTAAGTTTGAAATTTAAATTTGAATTTTGATTCAAAAGATTAGGTTATAAAAGATAATTCTGAATTATCTTATATATATATATATATATATATATATATATATATATATATATATATATATATATATATATATATATAAAGATCCAATAATGATTGGATGAAGATACGAGAAATAAAAAATGAAGATTGAATTAAAAATGATTTTGAATTTTAGTTTAAGAGATGAATATAATCCATCATCTTAAATTATTATTCAATTAATCAATTAAAATATAAATATGATCCATCATCTTAAATGATTGACTCAATCAAGAAAAAAAAATATGATCCATTATCTTAAATGATTAATTCAATCAATCAAGATATGAATATGATTCATCATCTTAAATTCAATCAATCAATCAATATATGAATTTAATTTATTATGATTTGAATTTTCCAATTCAAGTTTGGATTGAGCCTTTCTTGTAAACACTTAAATTAGGGTTAAGCTCTCATAAAATGCTAATTTTTGGGTGCCCTTTTTTTTTTACAGGTTTTTCAAGGAAAAAAAAAACAAGATGCCAATTTGATTGGTGTGTTCCGCCAATTCAAGAAAAGGTAAGTTCCAATCTTGCTCCTCCTATCTTTAACCTGATTCCAAGAAACCACCATGTTCTTGAAAAGAGAAAAACCCAAAGAAATCAAATCTCAACCTTGCCTTCGCCTAGCAAGAATCTAAGGAGTGAGAGGTTTGAAAAGAAAGAGTTCCCATTGCAATCGGGGGATAGCCGTGTGGATCAACGTTAGAGGACATCAACAACATTGAAGTCTTCGAGTGATCTAAAGTAATTCTAATATCCAATAGTCATTTTATTAAGTTATCCTAATCTCCAATAGTTGTTTTAATGAGTAATCATGAAACTCATAAATATCATAAATGTTACAAATTCTTATGAGTGCCGTAAAGAGTTACGGATTAATGATTAATAACTAATTAGCGTAATGAGTTAAGGTTAATAATTCATGAGGACCATAAGAAGTTATGGGTTTCCGTAACGATTAAATAAATTTTTTTGTTTCCAATCTCATAAAACATTGCATAAAAGTTGCGCAATAGGCAAATTTAACCAACGCAAACCTGGAATTGAATCCAGAACCTCTGATGGGTATGATTGAGCCTTGCAAAATGGAATACTTTTGTGAGCTTCGAGCACCATTGAGAGAAACTATGGGAAACTTGAAAGGATATTTTGGATGACGAGGGTTGATAGAAGAAAGTGATAAATTGTGGGATATGACCATAGAGTTAGCCATGGGATCGGCCAGAGAGGTAAGGCACTAGATTCTCCAGAAGAGAAGACATGTTCACATTCACACTAGTAATTACGTGGGTCCCAAAAGAATTTGAATGGATGAAAAACGAGGTCAATTGAATAAAGATCACTACTACAAAAATTGGATACTAATACCCTAAAAGACGTCCTTATTTAGAAACAGGACGTCCAAAATGAAGACGGTGGCATTCTTGTAATTATTTACAAGGAAGTTGAGCTTTCAGCGTCCTAAATTAAAGATTAAGACTCCTTAAATTGATTTTTGGGGTCCTAATATTTTTTCAGGACGTTTAAAATTGTTTCGCGCCATAAAAATATGAGAATTTTTTGTCTGGCGCCATGGGATTTAATTTTTTTTGCAATAAAATTAATTTCTGGCATCCTAAATAACTTACAAGACGCCTTTAATGTGGGAATACATATTAATTGCTTTGTGCCATGAATTTTTTTTTGGCGTCGTGGATGTTTTTTTGATAGAAATTTGGAAAATTAAAATATTGTTATAATATTGGCATCCTGAAACATCATTCAAGACGCCAAAATATAAATATTGGCGTCCTGGTGCGTATTTAGGACGCCAATATTAAAAAAATGGCGTCCTGAATATGCTTCAGAACGCCAAACTGAGGTAAATCTAGGAAGTGAATGGTTTTTGTAGCTACACTGGGGTAATTATTGGCTAATTGTTATAATTGTTTTGGCACTTGGTTTCTATATTGATGCTGGTTTTTGAGTTTACATATGTAGGGGCTGCTCGAAAAACATCCCCATATTTAAATTTCTTCCTCTTTGTGCACCTTTAATATTTCAACCTAGGCTCCAAAAATACCAGGCAAAGTTGTTTAATGAAGCTTTAGATACATTCATGAATATTCATGAAGTTAGAAGGAAATGCAACAAAACTCATCATGACTTACTTACCTTAACCTTCAACTCTTTGCTTTCTCTTTGCCTTATTTATTACTTGATGCTTCTTGTTCGTTCTTTTCTTGTGTATGTGCCGACCTTGGGGCATAAACTGAGGGAGCATTTGGTCTTAAATAATAGTTAGAAAACATGCAAGAATATCCCTCTTGGTATTTTACCAAATTGCCCTTGTATTTTCTTCATTTTTCATGTATTTTCATGTCCAAAAATGGAATTTTCCTTGGTTCTTCATGGCTGCACGAATTTGTCTCATTTTTTGGTACAATTATGAGCTTGCTTAAGTGTTATTATAGTACATATTTATGCTCCTTCCTTGGCCCTACCTTATTGGTCCATATGTCGTAAATTTTTACTTTGTTCTTGTGTTCTTATTATTTGTCTTTTGTTTCTTCTTTCTTGTCTCTCTTTGGGCATAATTTTTGGCTTATGGGAGAATAAGTTCCAGCTGCAAAATAACATGAGACAAGGTCTTTAAATATCCCTTTTGAATTTCCCAAATTCCCCTTACATTTGTCTCTTTTTGTCTTGTGTTTTAATGTCAAATTTTGGAATTTCTTGGTTCTTTCTCTCTTTGGTCGACTTTGGCCTTTATTTAGGGAAAACAATATGTTTGTTTATGTGCCTTTTTTTGTGAAGATTTAATGCCTCTTTTGGCTCTCTCTTGTTGGCCAAGAAGTCTAGTCTTTTTGACTTGGTATACATATCATTATTCCATGACTTCTTGTTTATTCCTTTTTTGTCTCATTTTTGCACTATTTTTAGGGCTAATGGAGGGATGATTTTATCTTTCAAAATGCTATGATTATAAGTGTTTAGGCGTCCCTTACAAAAGTCAAATTAAATCCGATGAAGACACTTTCCATTCTAGGGTTAAATACCTTCAAAAAATAGTGCTATGTTATTTTTTAAGTGGTTTAACATGTTAGTTCATTTTATTTGCTTGTTTATTACTTAATAAACTATCTAACTTTGATTTGTCCTTGATGAACAGGAATATGTCCAGCTCAGAGGAGTCATCGGGTGATAGGGTTGATCAACCCGTTAAAAGAAAGGGTAGAGGTAGAACGCATATGGGTGCGCTAATTGCACACCGTGTTAGTCAAAAGAAGCGGCTGCATGTGGAGTTTGATGCAAATATGAATCCAATTGATAAAGAGGAGGACAATTTCATTAGCTATTTAGGCTATCTGGCTCGAAGCAAAGTTCGCATTGTATACTCTCATTGGAAGTTGGTTCCTCCTAAAGCGAAGGAGTTGATTTGGGCACAAATTTTGGTATATCACTTTCCACATAATGCATTTGTTGATTTAGTCTTATTACTTGATATGTAATTAATGATCTTCTCTTTTACCTTGCAGCAAACGTTCGATGTCCCCAACAATAAGGCGATGTACAAGCAATGGATGGGCGAAGTTCGTCTACGATGGAAGGATTTTAAGAAAAAGCTAACAAGAAAGTACATTTGAGGGCCAAAGAGGAACGAGGATCCGTGTAAGATCTACGATTTCATTTCTCCAGAGGACTGGCAGGAGTTTGTGGCGTCTCGGCAAAATCATGAATTTCTTGTAAAATTTCTTTCGTATCTTATCTTTTAGTTGAATCTACTTGACATCGTATGCTAAGTTTTATTTGTTTTCGTGTCATAGGAAAAAGCTCAAGCCAATAGAGAGAGGCAGGCGAGAAATAAGTATCCCCATTGCATCTCTAGAGGTGGATATAAATTGCTCAAGCCAATACGTAGTTTAGTTTTGTCTATATTACATTTTTTTAGAATAAATTGCTTTCTTGTCTTAATTTAATATTAATATGTATATGTTGTAGTGGTCATTGGACCCTGGTTGTTGTTTGTCCCGCCAAGAACGCATGTTATTGGTTGGATTCCTTAGGTGGCAAGCCAAACGACGACATCAAAACCATGTTTGCCGAGTAAGTAAATTTTTGTCTAAATCATCGATTCTTCTTTTAAGTGAATTGTTTTCATGTCTGTTAATTTCCATTTTAATGATAGTGGTCTTAAGACGTATAGACAACTTTCTGGCGCAAAAGAGCAGGGTGGACCGAAGTGGTTTTATCCGAAGGTAAGTAGTTTCAATTCAAGTTCTTTCATTGACACATTAACTTTCGATATGCCTTTATTCGTTTTAACAAGTTGCTTTTGATTTATAGTGCCATCGACAACCAGGGACACCGAGTGTGGATACTATGTTATCCATTTCATGCAGTCCATCATTTCCACCGGACGTCTTATAGGTTTTCAACATGTACGTGATCGCTCCATGATTCTCAAATTATGATATTTTTGTAGATTGCACACTTGAGTTTATAATTATTTTATTCACTTTATTGGTTTATCTTATGGCTTGTTTTCCAATTTACAGTTTTTTGATAGTGTTGCTCCGTTCTCGGATGAAGAAGTCAATACGGTTCGGGACGTTTTGGCTAGACATCTTCTGCAATACCTATAGGTATATATGTGAATTTGACATTGTTGTTGTTGGTAGTGCACTAGTTCAAATGTATAGTGCGAATTTGACATTATATTGTGTTCATGCTCATGTATTTCATTTTGACATTGTTGTTGATGCTCATGTATTTCAAATGTATAGTGCACTAGTTTATATATGTCTCACTGTTTAATTAGACTGAATAGTTAATGAAGGAAGGTTATTTTTGAGCATTGTGGCTAGTGGCTTGTAAATATTGTATTCCTGTTTTGCAGACAATTTGGGAATTATATAAATATGTAGTAGTCATTAAAAAAAACTAAAATAAGGCGTCCTGAAATTCAATTCAGGATGCTAAACAATCATTTAAGGAGTCCTTAAATAACTTAAGGACGCCTCATATGACATTTTAAAAAAGTAAAATAAAATAAGGCGTCCTGAAATGAAATTCAGGACGCCAAAAAATTTCATAAGGAGTCCTTAAACAAATTAAGGACGCCTCATGACGATCCTGAATACTGCTCATATGAGGCGTCCTGAAATTTATTTAGCACGCCAAACGTTAAAAAAACAACTTCCCTGTCCGAGACGTCCCTCTGAAAAAGGATGTTAATTGAGTCTTATTTAGGTCGTTTTTTTGTTTTTTGTAGTAGTAAGACTTCGGACCCGTGCGTTGCACAAATTATTGAATTCTATTCTGTTTTAAATATGAATAACAAAGGCACAAATGTAATAACCGAACTGTTTTATTAAGTAATAGGTACGATTCAGCACTGAAGAAATACACAAATGAAAGTAATAAAATATTAAATTGATTTAAATATGAAATTCAGATCACAACAATAACAAAGTCAAACAAAGTTTCCCATTACAACTATGAATGTGATAAAATGTCTTGGAAAACTAATATGTATACAACATTAACTGTATTGTTAATACATTTATTAAACTCATTAAAAATCAGTATACTCAAACCTTTGAAACTCTTTACCCTAGATAAAGCAACATAAAGTTGTCCATGTGAAAAAACTGGACTTGGTAGGTAAAGACCTACATTTGACATCAATTGTCCTTGGCTCTTGTTAATTGTCATCGCAAATGAAATGATGATTGGAAATAGCCTTCTCGTCATCTTGAATGGAAGTTTAAATTCACATAGGTTCATGTCCATCCTGTGTATCAAAATGTCTTGGCCTACGCTAGTGCCATTCAATGCCTTTGCCTTAATGACGTTCTTGCCAAGTTGTGTAATTTGAAGCCTCGTACCATTGCACAATCTTGATGCATGGTCAATGTTCTATATTAACAAAAATGGTACTCACACCTTCAAAACCAATTTATGATGAGGAATCCTAGAACATTTAATTGAATTTAAAAATTTTGTGTCATATAGATCATCGAAAGTTTCATTTGCATAATCTATACGATTTATAGAGTCAGCACTAAAGTATTTTACTTCATCTCTTGGCAACAAAGAACAAATGTACTCATTCAATGAATTGATATGTTCTGTAGCTGGGGTTAAAATTGACCTGTTGTTTAGGTAATCTTCCTCGAATAAGCGCTCAACTAAATTTGTCGTCTTTGTCTCCCACCTATAGCAACCATTCTGAAAATGTTTTAATTTTCTCTTGTTCAACTGGATCGCTCAAAGACTTCAACCTCATATTCTTGGTTAGTCGAAGTAATCTGCATTCATTCCATAGATGAGAAGCGTTAATAACTACATCTACAATCTCAACTCAACCACTTTTCGGTATAACCGGTAGGATTTGCCTGAAATCACCACCCATGATGACATATATTCCCCCAAATATGGAATTGCACTTCAATAAATCCCTCAACGTTCGATCAAAAGCCTCAATACAATTTCTCTTAACCATTGGCGCTTCATCCCAAATAATGAGGTTAGTAGCTTTTATTAAGTTTGTTGTTGTTGAATTATGGGTAAATGAACATATAGAATCTTCATTAACGTCAATAGGAATATAGAACCTTGACTGCACAGTTCTACTCGATGGTAGTAGAGTTGCTGCTATCCCACTGGATGCTATGTTAAGAATGATTCCACCGTTTGCTCTTACGGAGCTGTCAATCCATTCCATATGAATGTTTCATATGTTTCACCAAATCCATGCACAAAGAAGGAACCCCTTGTTTTTGAAGAAACTGCACCCATTATCTCATCAAATACTTCGTATGAGTGCAATACTATCGTGTGGTAACCCAATGTCCCCGTCTCCTACATGTAGCAACCATTTTGAAAATGTTTTAATTTTCTCTTGATTGACTGGATCGATCGAAGACTTCAGCCTCATATTCTTTGTTGGTCGAAGTAATTTGCATTCATTTTAAAGATGAGAAGTGTTGATAGCTGCATGTACAATTTTGTATTTTAACTTGCCTTTGAGACATTTGTGTTCTTTCTTTCTTATATTTATTTATTTATTTATTTTTATCCTAAGGTTCTATGTCCCAAGGTCAATTCCATGTAGGCATCCCTATAATTCTGCTTTCAGACAATCTTCCTCTTCCCCTTTGAACATGAACGTTGTCAGTGTTAGTTCTCAATGTGTTTTGATGATAACTGACAATTGTAAACAAGTGCGAATGTTTTTGACAAGCTAAATGATTTGATTTAAAGACAAAAACATTTTGTCAGCGCCAAACTCGAGCCTAGATAAGTGAACTCGAGTTTGCAACTAACAGAGAGCAAGACTGGCTTATCTTTACATTTTAAACTCGAGCCTGGGTTCTTGAACTCGAGCCTAAAAGCTCCAGAAATAGTTTTGAAAGAGTTTACGAATGAGTAAACTCGAGCCTGCATAAGCAAGCTCGAGTTTGCCTCTGGGGGGAAAACCTTTCATTTGAAAACCATTTCTTTAAACTCCACAGTTTGTATTTTGAGTAGAGTTTGCTAACTTTCAAATGTTGAAAACTCGAGCCTAAAGAAATGAACTCGAGCCTATGGTTTTGTGTAGAGTTTACTCTATAGTTTGAAAGACATAAAAGAGTTTACAAAATGTGTAAACTCGAGCCTGCGTCTGCAAGCTCGAGCTTGCCCTTGGCAGAGAGCATTCAAACTTTCCATCTTTTAAAAATTCGAGCCTGACAGTTTAAACCTCATGCTTGCCTCTGGCCAATTAATTTCAAAGTTCATTTATTTACCGTAAACTCGAGCCTAGTCTTCCGAACTCGAGCCTAATCTTTGGTATGAGTAAAGTTACTTTACAAACTCTAGAGTTCATAGTTTAAACCTCAAGTTTGTCTGACATGAACAATGTCAAACTCGAGCCTGCTCACTAACGGACTCGAGCTTGCCATTATGTAAAGTTTTGATTTCAGATGGCTCTCACGACAAAAGGCCTACAATGTTCTGAACTCGAGCCTGCTACCATGAACTCGAGTTCATCTCTTGAGAAAAATTACAAACTCCAGAGTTTGCCTTTGAACCTCCAGTTCGCACTTCACAGAAGCTGAATCTGACATTCTAGATGGCCTGCGAACTCGAGCCTAGCCTTGCAAACTCGAGTTTGAGTCGGATCCCAAATTGATTGACAACATTGATTACACGCGACAATCAGAGATTTTGTCATAAAGATGAATTCCCTCACTTGGGAATAATTGCTACAACGATTACCCAGAATGATTCGATATTCAAATCAATTGATGAACATTAAAATACCTTCATTGCAGATCAATCATCCGAAAATTAGGAAACATTATGAACCCAACGGCTATAGTCCACAAACAACAAGAATTTCGAATGAAGAGAATTCTGAATGAAGAAGCAACGGTCATGAGAAGACTCATTGCTATATATAGAGCTGCATACAAACATACAAAGACACACAACACGAAGAAACGAAAATAAGCTCAATACTTCTCTATCATTTCAGTTT
This sequence comes from Acacia pycnantha, assembly GCA_025563575.1. Lineage (NCBI taxonomy): Eukaryota > Viridiplantae > Streptophyta > Magnoliopsida > Fabales > Fabaceae > Acacia > Acacia pycnantha. Next base: position 1,233,762 of record JAMWYP010000002.1, on the reverse strand, counting down.
TCTTTCTGTGCAGTATCTTTTGATACTTAGAACTTCAGTGCTTATCAATATTTACTCTGTGAGAGAGTTTACATACTTGTATTTCATTCATTGTAAGAATCTCAAGTCAAGGGGACTTGGAGATTGGGATTTTAGATTACAACTTGTAAGGGGGAGTGGATCCTAGAGAGGATAATCCTTGAGTACAGAGTGTGTATCCGAATTGAGTGATAGTAGAAAAACCCGTGGAGCACAGGGGACTGGACGTAGGTCAAGAGTTAGGACCGAACTAGGATAAATTATCGTGTCAAGCTCTTCTTCCCTATCTCTTTACTTTCAGCTTCATCTAGTGTGCACAGGTGATTGAAAAGAATTTTAAAATCCCCAATTCACCCCCCTCTTGGTGATTTCCTTTCACTTTCATTTGGTATCAGAGCACGGTTGTCTATTTGAAGGATTAACATCCTTGACAAAAGATCGAATGGAAGGAATTCTTCCCGATGGAGCCTCAATCAACAGACCACCAGGTTTCAATGGAGAACACTACTCTTTCTGGAAGGCTAAGTTCAGGGTCTATGTAATGGCGTCTGAGTATGGTCTATGGAAGGTCTTTGAGAAAGGAAACTATGTTCCATCCTCAGTAGAAGCTGATGTCAGAACTCCCAAGCGAGAAGAAGAATATGATGACAATGATAAAAAATTAGTTACTCTCAACATGAAAGCAATCCACATGCTGCAAAGTGCTCTTGGCCAAAAGGAATATTTCAGAATCTGCACTTTGCCATCTACTAAGCAAATGTGGGATGCTCTTGAGATAGCTCATGAAGGAACGGCTGCAATCAAAGAAAATCGCATTAATACTCTCATGACTGAATATGATTTACTACGTATGAAGTCTGGAGAATCTATTAGTGAATTTCAACTCAGGTTCACTCATCTGATTAATCAACTTACTGCATTGGGAGAAGAATATGGACAACCTGCCCAGGTGAGGAAAATACTAAACATTCTCACCAAGGAATGGGAAGCCAAGGTCACTGCAATTGAAGAAGCTCGTGGTGAATCAATGGCCTCTGTAGCAACATTGTTTGGCAGCTTCTCTGAATATGAAGGGAAGATCAAATTCAAGAAAGGACTTGATGAGATCAATATCAAGAACAAGGGAATGGCTCTTAAGACTGTCAAAGAGGTAAAATCAGATTATGAAGAAGAAGATGAAGATGAAGATGGTGAGCTAGGCATGATGGTCCGAAGATTCAAGAAATTTTACAAAAAGGACCAATCACACAGAAAGTTTCACAAAGGTAGTTCCAGCACTGAAACTAAGAAACCTATCATATGCTATGAGTGTGAAAAACCTGGCCACATAAAATCAGAATGCCCTCAGCTGAATAACAAAGAAAAGAAATTCAATAAGTTCAAAAAAAGAGCTTATGTGTCAGCTATATGGGGCAACAGCTCATCCGATGAAGATGAGGCAGAAGAAGAAGAAAGTGTTAATCTCTGTCTTATGGCCCAAGAGGAATCAGATAACGAGGAGGTAAGTAATTCTACTTTGCCTTATGATGAACTATCTTCTGCATGAAATTCTCTCTTCACCGAATTTAAGAAAACTGCAAAAGAACTTCTATTTTCAAAAAGAAAAATTAAATTATTAGAAGAACAAGCTCAAACTATTCCTACATCTATTTCTGTTTGTGAAACAAATAAGGAAAACTCTGCTTGTCCTAATCATAGTGCAAAACCAACTTATAATGAATTGTTTGCTGAGTACAATCTTGTTCAAAATGAGTTTGATGAACTTGCTGAAAAATATTTTGCTTTGAAAAATAAGAATACAATACTTGAATAGCAAGCAGAAAATCCTTCTTTTCCTGAAAATATCATATGTGATGAATGCCTTATTCTGGAAAAGAAAAATGAATATCTTACGAAGACTCTTGAAAAATTCACTAGAGGAAGTGAAATGCTTGAAATCATTTTGAAATAGCAAAGATTCACAAATGAAAAATCAGGAATTGGTTACAAACCTGATTGTGATAAAAAGAAAGGCAAAAAGAAACATGGACAAAGATCATACATGAATTACTTTCAAAAATCTGTCCATACTTCAAATCCTTTTGCACATTGCAACTATTGCAATGAAAAGGTCATACCACCTCTTCATGTTTTCATAGAAAGGATAGAACAATTAAACCTGTAGGAAACTATCAATGGGTGCCTAAGGGATCCTATATGATTCCTAAGACACAGACTAACCCAAAAGGACCCAAGAAAAAATGGGTACCTAAAAGATGATATCCCTCTTTATGCAGGTTTGTCTTAGAGCATCAAATCCTAATAAACTGGAATTGGTAAAGTTGGAAACAACAATGGACCACAAATCAAAGATGTTTACCTTGTGGATGGATTATGTCACAATCTCCTTAGTGTGAGTCAAAGCACAGACAAAGGAAATTTAGTCATCTTCGATTCAGAAGAATGTTTGATTGTAAGTAAGGATATTCTATCCTTAGATGTCATTAAATCCAAAGCATTGTTCAGAGCTCTAAGAGAAGGTAATTTCTATACTCTTAATCTGTCTGAAAACAATTCTGATTCTGAAAAATGTTTTGTTGGTAACTTGGATGAGAGTTGCCTATGGCATAAACGTTTAGGACATGTTAATATGATTCAACTTGATAAGCTACAGAAAAAGGAATTGGTTATTGGTCTACCAAAACTTTCTTTTAAAAATGACATGATCTGTGATGCTTGTCAAAAAGGTAAACAAACCAAATCTTCTTTCAAATCAAAGACTGAAATATCAACTAATAGACCTCTTCAATTACTCCATATGGATTTAGTTGGACCAGCTAGAGTAAAAAGCCTTAGTGGCAATCTTTATACCTTGGTTATAGTGGATGATTTCTCAAGGTTTACTTGGGTCATTCTCTTGTCCTCAAAAGATAAAACATTTGATCAATTTGTTGTGTTTGCCAAGAAGGTCCAAAACGAGAAAGGATTCTCTATTGCAGGTATTCGTACAGATCATGGTGGAGAATTTGAGAATCATGCCTTTGGAGAATTCTCGTGATAGTATGGGAATCAATAATAACTTCTCGGCCCAAGAACCCCACAGCAAAATGGAGTAGTTGAAAGGAAGAATAGAGTGCTCACTGAAACGGCAAGGGCAATGCTGAATGAAAATCAAACATCTCAAGTGTTTTGGGTGATGCTATGAGCACCGCATGCTACATATCAAACAGGGCATATCCAGGAAGAAATTGAACAAAACTCCCTATGAGCTCTACAAAGGAAGAAAACCCAACTTAGCTCACTTGCACATCTTTGGATGTAAGTGCTTCATCCACAATAATGGTAAGGACAACTTGGGTAAGTTTGATCCCAAAGCTGATGAAGGTATATTCTTGGGTTATTCAAGTAGAAGTAAAGCATATAGAGTTTATAATACCCGCACTCACATTGTTGAAGAATCTATGCATGTTGCATTCTGTGAAACCAAATCTAACAAGTTCTTGGATGATGATGATTTTCCTATTTCAAATCAACCTGACTCAAAATCAACTTATGTTTCAACAAATACTAAAAAAGATTTGCAAAAGGATTCAAAACGAAAAACATTGTGAAAACGCTTGTGAAAACAGTGTTCAAACTCAACCTAAATCATGGAGATACAGTAGGAGTCATCTTCTGGATCAAGTGATAGGTGATGCAAATCAAGGAGTAAGAACCAGAAAAAGCACTTTAAATGAAGTTACTTTTTCTGCCTTCATTTCTAAAATTGAACCCTCTAAAATTGATGAAGCCCTTTCAGACAATGATTGGGTTATAGCAATGCAAGAGGAGTTACATCAATTTGAAAGAAATCAAGTTTGGGACTTGGTACCAAGGCCTAAAGACCATCCAGTCATTGGCACTAGATGGGTATTCAAGAACAAACGTGATGAATCCGCCATTATCATTCGTAATAAGGCAAGGCTTGTTGCAAAAGGCTATAATCAAGAAGAAGGAATTGATTATGAAGAAACTTATGCTCCAGTAGCTAGATTGGAAGCTATAAGAGTTCTTTTAGCCCTTGCATGTGTCAAAGGATTCAAACTTTTCCAAATGGATGTGAAATCCGCCTTTTTAAATGGTTTTATTCAGGAGGAAGTCTATGTCGAACAACCTCCAGGTTTTCTAAATGAACATCATCCAGATCATGTTTATCATCTCAAGAAAGCCTTATATGGACTTAAGCAAGCTCCTAGAGCTTGGTATGAGCGATTAAGCAATTTCCTTCTTGATCAAGGATTTGTTAGAGGTAAAGCAAATACAACTCTCTTTATTAAGAAGAATAAACTTGGAGATATATTAATAGTTCAAATTTATGTTGATGACATTATATTTGGTGCTTCTAATAATGCTATGTGTGAAGAATTTGCTAAGACAATGAAGGGAGAATTTGAGATGTCTATGATGGGAGAACTTAATTTCTTCCTTGATCTTCAAATCAAGCAACGCCATGATGGAATCTTCATTTCCCAGACTAAGTATTTGAAAGACCTCTTGAAGAAATATGGTCTAGAAGATTGTAATGGAGCAGACACTCCAATGAGCTCAACTGCAACACTGGATGCTGATGAAAAAGGCACTAATTTCAACATTACTAAATATAGAGGAATGATTGGATCATTACTCTACCTTACTGCAAGTCGTCCAGACATTCAATTCAGTGTTGGAATGTGTGCTAGATTCCAATCTGACCCCAAGGAGTCTCATGCTGAACATGTCAAAAGGATCTTTAGATATCTTGCTGATACAAAGACTCTTGGATTGTGGTTTCCCAAAGATCAACATGAGCATCTGGTAGCCTATACAGATTCAGATCATGCAAAGCTACAAACCGACGTAAAAGCACCAGTGGTCAATGTGAGTTCTTTGGAGGATCACTTGTGTCATCCACTAAAGCTGAATATGTTGCTGCATCAAGTTGTTGTGCACAAGTCTTATGGCTCAAACAACAACTTCAAGATCTTGGAGTCCATCTTAAAGAAATTCCAATTCTGTGTGACAATACAAGCACAATAAGCTTGGCCAAGAATCCAGTGCAACATACTCGAACCAAGCATATTGATGTTAGACATCATTTCATAAGAGATCATGTTCAAAAGAAAGATGTCAAAGTCATGTTCACCCCAACCCACTTGCAACTTGCTGATATCTTCACCAAGCCATTAGCAAAAGAACGCTGTCAAGGAAGTCGAACTCGAGCCTACCAAAGCCAGACTCGAGCTCGAGAGAATCAAGGGAAACAAAATCTTTTAGAAAAAGCCAGACTCGATCCTATTAGTTGATAAGCTCGAGTTCGCGGGAGTCAGAAAGGAATTGGAATTGTTGCAGAAATACGAACTCGAGCCAATTAGTTGGCGAACTCGAGTTCGCGGGAGACAGAGAGCAACTCAATTTTGAGGGTTTCACAGACTTGAGCCTGTAAGTAACTAGACTCGAGCCTAAGGGAACTTTCAAGGGTTCACACATACACTCTTGAAGTCCAGGTTAGTACAAATTCACGCAAACTCGAGCCTACATCTGTGAACTCGAGCTTGTCCCGATAAAATTTTTTAAAAAACCTGATTGCTTCGTTTCACTTCACTTCACCCTCGAGCTTAAACCTAAAATTCTCTCAAATCCTCTCATCTCCCTCCACGAAAATCTGAGAAATGGCCTCCAAACGACCTGCAACCGACGAAACACCCAATCCAGTCCATGGAGAACAACAAATTCCCCCACACAGTGTACCTCCACGTCCACCAAGAGTAAAATCGTTCCCCAAACGATACAGACATGGAGTTGATAAAAAAATTCCGGGTGTTCCTACAACTCACTCTTCTCCTTCCATAGAAGACTCTGCTCAGACTCAGACAGACACAGAAACGGCAACTAGTAGAGGAAAAGATAAAGTTTCAGAAGTCACTGAGACCTACCAATCCAAACGGACCAAGAAGAATGTTCCTACAGCTGGACAAGCAAGCTCTCAAGCTCAATCTACCTCTCAACGTCAAGAGAAATCTGTGCCTCGGGTATCGAAGAAACCCCTGCTCTATCTGAGATTTACAAACATTCTTCAATACCTAGAGGATTTTCCAGTGAGGTTGTGAGATTATCTGGTGAGGATGCAATTAGATTTAAGGAGAATTATGAGCATAAAGTCTTTTGCCTTGCTGTGCATGTGGACTTAGCTCACTTAAAAGAAGACTGTAATCTTGATCTTACCCCCTGGTTTAACCAATTTGACCCTTTGATATCTATTAAAGCCTCTTACAGTCCAACTCTTTTCAAAGTCTTCTATCATTACATGAAAAGTGACAATATTCTGGATAGTGACAAGAATTTGGTTGACGAGAGGATTACCAAAACCATCAGAGGGAAAAAGATCACCATAACTCCCTCCTCCCTGAATTCCCTTCTTCAAATTCATAATCCCCCACCTATTGCATCATTAAATTATACTGATAGGCAGATATTTTCATTGCTTAAACCTAATGAGCCTATCCCTGATTCATTGGAAATTCTAAATTTTAGTCCTGTTTCAATGCCCCCTAAGCAAAAAGCTGCCTGGTATATTTATACTAGGAATCTCATTCAAAAAGGAGGAAATTTCACCCATTTTGCAAAGAAGGATTTCCCTATCTTTGCTTCTATCCTTGACCAAGTGCCTCACAATATTGGGCACTGGATTTTCAAAGCAATGGCTCGATTTCGATTTACTGGTCGAAATCATCCCAAATTCCTTTTGCTAGCCTCATTTCTGTGATTCTCTTCCATGAGAATATCTGGTACCTTCCTGCCAACGAGCAACCAGAAAAACCCCAGACATTTGGTAGGCACATCCTGAATCTCATGAGAATCAGTTTGATGAAGGTAGTGATCACCAGAGCTCCTCCTCAATCCGGACCCGGCAAGATCAAGGGCTACTCAGTCTAGAGTACAAGAAGCACAGAGTGCACCTCCTCCCCCTCAGCCCATTCCTTCTGATTTCGATGCAAGGATCAAGACCCTAATTGATCAAGCTGTTTCTGATCTCTCTGTCAAGATAGACTCAAAATTTAAGAAATTCAAAGGAGCGGTCAATAAAGGATATGATGAGATGGTAGATGCCCAAGAGGACTTGACTCTTGAACATGAAATACTGAAGGAAAAAGTTCAAGACCTCAGTGGTCAGATTGGAGATCAATCAATAAGCATCTCCACTCTTTTGGTATCTTCTAAGTTATGCAGTGCACTTAAATGTTTCATTTGATTTCTGCTGCTAACTCTGATGCAAGTTCAGATTTTGTCTTTGTTTCAAACTCGTATTTTGAATCTGACTTCTACTCCCATTCTGGCTCTAATTGCAATTTCAATATTTAATCATATGCAATTGAACTTAAAAGAAAGTCATCCAGTAAACTGATATGAAACAATCATTTGTTTCCTTGCCTAAACAGAAATAGATCAGGGGATTCAAAGAGTTTGCAAATGTTTTGAACAAGCTACCTTTAATTATGTTTAAATGATCAAATCCTATTTTTGAAAGGAGTTAATTGTTTACAATGTTGTCATCATCAAAAAGGGGGAGAATGTTAGTTCTCAATGTGTTTTGATGATAACTGACAATTGTAAATAAGTGTGAAAGTTTTTGACAAGCTAAATGATTTGATTTAAAGACAAAAACATTTTGTCAGTGCCAAACTCGAGCCTAGATAAGTGAACTCGAGTTTGCCACTAACAGAGAGCAAGATTGGCTTATCTTTGCATTTTAAACTCGAGCCTGGGTTCTTGAACTCGAGCCTAAAAGCTCCAGAAATAGTTTTGAAAGAGTTTACGAATGAGTAAACTCGAGCCTGCATAAGCAAGCTCGAGTTTGCCTCTGGGGGGGAAAACCTTTCATTTGAAAACCATTTCTTTAAACTCCACAGTTTGTATTTTGAGTAGAGTTTGCTAACTTTCAAATTTTGAAAACTCGAGCCTAAAGAAATGAACTCGAGCCTATGGTTTTTGTGTAGAGTTTACTCTATAGTTTGAAAGACATAAAAGAGTTTACAAAATGTGTAAACTCGAGCCTGCGTCTGCAAGCTCGAGCTTGCCCTTGGCAGAGAGCATTCGAACTTTCCATCTTTTAAAAACTCGAGCCTGACAGTTTAAACCTCAGGCTTGCCTCTGGCCAATTAATTTCAAAGTTCATTTATTTACAGTAAACTCGAGCCTAGTCTTTCGAACTCGAGCCTAATCTTTGGTATGAGTAAAGTTACTTTACAAACTCTAGAGTTCATAGTTTAAACCTCAAGTTTGTCTGACATGAACAATGTCAAACTCGAGCCTGCTCACTAACGGACTCGAGCTTGCCATTATGTAAAGTTTTGATTTCAGATGGCTCTCGCGACAAAAGGCCTACAATGTTCTGAACTCGAGCTGCTACCATGAACTCGAGTTCATCTCTTGAGAAAAATTACAAACTCCGAGTTTGCCTTTGAACCTCCGGTTCGCACTTCACGTAAGTTGAATCGACATTCCAGATGGCCTGCGAACTCGAGCCTAGCCTTGCAAACTCGAGTTTGAGTCGGATCCCAAATTGATTGACAGCATTGATTACACGCGACAATCAGAGATTTTGTCATAAAGATGAATTCCCTCACTTGGGAATAATTGCTACAACGATTACACAGAATGATTCGATATTCAAATCAATTGATGAACATTAAAAGACCTTCATTGCAGATCAATCATCCGAAAATCAGGAAAGATTATGAACCCAACGGCTATAGTCCACAAACAGCAAGAATTTCGAATGAAGAGAATTCTGAATGAAGAAGCAACGGTCATGAGAAGACTCACTGCTATATAGAGCTGCATACAAACATACAAAGACACACAACACGAATAAACGAAAATAAGCTCAATACTTCTCTATCATTTCAGTTTTCTTTCTGTGCAGTATCTTTTGATACTTAGAACTTCAATGCTTATCAATATTTACTCTGTGAGAGAGTTTACATACTTGTATTTCATTCATTGTAAGAATCTCAAGTCAAGGAGACTTGGAGATTGGGATTTCAGATTACAACTTGTAAGGGGGAGTGGATCCTAGAGAGAGGATAATCCTTGAGTACATAGTGTGTATCTGAATTGAGTGATAGTAGAAAAACCCAGGGAGCCTGGGGACTGGACGTAGGTCAAGAGTTAGGACCGAACCAGGATAAATTCTCTGTGTCAAGCTCTTCTTCCCTATCTCTTTACTTTCAGCTTCATCTAGTGTGCACAGGTGATTGAAAAGAATTTTAAAATCCCCAATTCACCCCCTCTTGGTGATTTCCTTTCACTTTCAGTCAGGAACTCGCCATGTTCATTCCGCAGTATATTGCCACTGGCCACACCCGGAGTCAAAGACGAGAATGCACCATCAGTATTGACCTTCACCCATCCGGCCGGTGGTGGTTGCCATTTCTCCCCATGTTCACCGTGTAGCACCCTCATGTCATTTACTGTGTAGAATCTGCTCCGCGCTTCATTCATACTGCCAACCATGGAAGATACGCTGGAAGTGGTAGTATTATTCAAAGTCTTCTTACCTTCAAAAACTGAAATATTGCTTCGCCTCTATAACCACCAACAGGTGATAACGAGCATCTAGGCAGTCCCTAAGTAAGTGTAGTAAAGTTTCTGTTACCGCACCACAGACCTGACAACGAGCATCCACACTCAAACCTTGTTGGCGCCTAGAAGCATTTGTTAGGATGTGTTTATGAAGCACCAGCCCAAGGAACATTTTACACCTCTCTGGAACCATTAACTTCTAGATCTTTCCCCATATAGGATTCAGATGAGCTACGTCTTGGATGATAGCGTCATATACAGATTTCACGGAAAATGTGCCACTCTTACTCCATTTCCACCAAACTTTCCCATGTGGCATTTCCTCAATTCCTTCTTGCACTTTATTCCATGTACGTTTGATCTCACTCCACAAGTTCGACCCAGGTCTACCCAAATGTCAATTTTTGGTAGCACATCCAAACTGTAGCTGTATTTGTTCCTAATAACTTTCACCCAAAAAACATCTCTTCTAGCTACTAGATTCCACCCAATCTTCATTAGGTAGGCTTGGTTATAGTAACTAGTGTGTCAGAGTCCCAACCCACCTCTAACTTTAGGTTTACAAATAGAATCCCAAGCAACCAATGGTATTTCCTTTGCTCCTCCGTACTTCCCTGTAGGAGCTGACGGTTACATTGGTCCAAAACCTCACACGTGCTAGCTGGGAGGAGGGAAGTTTGCATGACATACCTTGGAATTGCCGTGGTTACAAACGAGATTAGGGTAGTTCTCCCTACAAAATATAGCGATTTAGTTTTCCATTTTGATAGCCTTGTTTTCACCTTGTCAACCACATAATGAAAGGATTCCTTCGTCACACGCTTGTAGTGAAGAGGAATGCCCAGAAACTTGCCTAGATCACTTGTAATGGAGAAGCCAAGCAACGCACACATCTCGCTTCTTCTAACATGATGCATATTTTTTGAGAAGAACACCCGGGTTTTGGCTGGTTAATCTTTAAGCTAGAGCTGTCATAAAAGGTCTTAAGACAACCATTAATTATATCTACTTGATCCATTGAAGCTTATATAGACAAGATGATGTCATCCGCAAAAAATAGGTAGGAAATAGGAGGACCAGTTCTGGTAAGGCGAATTGGCTTCCAGTCTCCTTCCTGAATAGCAGCTTGGATAAGATGTGCTAGTTTCTCCATGCATATGACAAACATATAAGGCGATAGCAGGTCCCCTTGCCTCACCCCCTAGATGGGTGGAAGCAATCAGCCTTATCCTCATTCCATAAGAGTTGCATGCTGGAACTGGAGATACACTGGCCAATAACCTTAGTAAGACAATTGCGTAAATTAATTTCCTGGAGGCATCGTAGTAAAAAGTTCCAGTTGACGCGATCATAGGTTTTTTCCAAGTCAATTTTAATTGCCAAAAACCCCTTCTTTTGTTTCATGCTTCTCATGGTATGAATAACCTCTTGGGCCACACTTATATTATTGCTATTATGTCTTCCGGGCACAAAACTGCATTGGTTGGGGGCTATCACCTAAGGGAGAATAGGCTTTAACCAATTCACAATAATTTTTGAGAGGGTCTTGTAAATGACATTACAAAGGCTAATCAGTCTCAAATCCCCATGGTCTCTGGATGATCTTTCTTTGGGATGAGGACAACTAAAGTGCCATTAATATCTTTGATAGCCTATGGGTTTGGATAAAGATACTTCACATAATTCACAACAGATGTACATACTATGCTCCATTGGTTTTGATAGAAAAGGGCATTGAAACTATCAAGACCTGGGGACTTTAGGGCACCCATATGTTAGTTCCCTATTGGTTTTGATGATAACGGACAATTGTAAACACAGATGGAAGTTTGTCTTTGTAAGTTGAAAAACTTACTGTCAAAGGCAAACTCGAGTTTCAGTTTGGAAACTCGAGTTTGGACTTGACAGAGAAGAGCTCAAGTTTTTACAAAGAAAGGCAAACTCGAGTTTTGATATGAAAACTCGAGTTTTGTCCATACCTCGAGCTTCTGATTTTTTCACAAACAAAGCAAACTCGAGTTTGATTTAACAAACTTGAGGTTTGACAAGACAGAGAACTATTAAGTTTTTCAAAGTTAGCTAAACTCCAGTTTACATTTGGAAACTCGAGTTTAGACTACACAGAGAGTTCTCTAAGTTTCCAAGCTTTATTGGAAACTCGAATTTACTTGTGGAAACTCGAGTTTACATCATACAGAGAACAATGCTCAATTCTGAACTTGTGAAAACTCCATTCTTCATTTTGACAAAGTTTTTCAATGTTTTCTCATAAACGAGGAAACTCGAGTTTAGTTTTGGAAACTCGAGTTTTGGTCTTACAGAGAAGTTTTCATTGTTTTTAAAAGAATAATGGAAACTCGAGTTTAGACCAAGCAGAGAGTTCTGCCAATTTTGAACATTATAGAAACTCCAGTTTTGAGATTTTGGACTAATACATGATTTCTCATCAAAAGTCCAAAACTCGAGTTAGTCACTTAATGACTCGAGTTTTGCACTGTTCATAAAACATGTCCAAACTCGAAATCGCGATATTCTTCTCTGGAATGAGAAAAATCGAGTTAACTTTTGGAAATTCGAGTTTAGACTTTTATTGAAATATGAAAACTCCAGTTTTGAAGAATAAACTCGAGTTTGCATCGAAGAATTTGAATTTCGAGTTGAACGAATTTGTGAAATCATAGTGTATGTTCTCAATACTTTATATCATCACTCATTACTATTCCTAACTATGATTAATCAGTTTCTTAGTAAGTTTCAGATGATTTAGACAGGATTAAATGGAGAATTAGCATAAAGCATAAAGTAAAGTCAGAACATTAAATGCAAAGTGCAGAAAACTTGCATACTTTTGGACAATCATTCTCCACACGTTTTGAAGGAATAAATGTTTCCTTCCCACATCCAGTAGCTACTTTTCCAATGGATTAAAAGTCAGGAAGTCAAGCCTGAATCTCTGCACAGCTGGATTAACCAAAGAGTAGAGAGAGAAGAAGACCAAAACCTTTACTAATCCAACACCAATGTTGGAAACGGTCACATTAGGATTTATAACGGTCATTTAATGATTTCTAGCTATAAATAGAGATGCATTCAATTCTTCTCAACAACTAATCTGTGAGAAAACGAAAATCATTCAAGTTTCAATTACTCTTTAAGTTTTCTTGTATAAAGTATCTTTTGATACATTTGTACTTCAGTGATTATCTTATCTACTCTTAGAGAGAGTTTCTTGATTGTAAATCATTTATTGTAAAGTATATCAAGTCAAGGGGACTTGGAGATTGGGTTATTGATTACAACTTATAAGGGGGAGTAAGTTCTAGTGAGAGAATTACTCTTGAGTTGCAGAGTGTGTAGTCAATTGTTATAGTGAGAAATCCCAGAGAGTCTGGGGACTGGACGTAGGTCAAGAGGTTAGACCGAACCAATATAAATCCTTTGTGTCTTACTTCTCTTCTCAATACTCTGTTTACCTCTGTTTAACCTGAAAAGTTTTTATAATCCCCAATTCACCCCTCCTCTTGGTGATTAAGCTCCATTTTCACCATATTAAAGATAGCTTCTTTAATTTCAACGTTTGGAACTTCTCTATTACACCATCTTAGTAAGCCCTCCTTAACACAGGGATAAGTCATAGGGAAATGGAGGACTAGTCGGCTGCTAATGTCTTCTGTAAGAAGGTTAAAGAAAAATCCAGTAGCCATACACTTGATGAGTGAGATGTTGTATACCCATGTCCCCTCACTATTTTTAATAGCCACAATCCGTTGGGTTTTCCGTCGACGATTGGCTCAGGCATGGAAGTAATGAGTATTACGATCTCCATATACTGACCATTCCACTCTAGCTTGCTGTGCCTAAATGAGGGATTCCTGGAGCAACACATCTTCAAGCCCCTTCCAAATAGCTAACTGAAGGTCTTAATATTTCAGTGACAAACCAAATCGAGATACAACCCTATTAAATCCATCAAGGCGATGCATAAGATGCTTCTTTCTACCCTCCATATGTTTGAAAACTTCCTTATTCCACTTCGAACAAGCATCGGAGAAATGAGAAATATTCTGCAACCACACAACATCATGTAGCCAAGACTGCCGAACAAACTCATCAAATTTCTCATGAAGGACCCAAGCAGCAACAAAGTGAAAAGGGAGATTGGGATTAATGACATTTACGGTCGTATCAAGGAGGAGAAGCAAAGGCATGTGATCCAACTTGAAGAAAGGCAGATGAGCAACCGAGGCGTTAGGAAACACATTAAGTCACTATTCATTAACAAGTATCCTATCCAGTCTTGCCTCTGTATTGCCACGTTTCTAGGTAAATTCAGGTCCATCAAAGCCTAGATCCCTCATATCATGCATATCAAGCCAAGTGGGGAAGTCACAGTCAACAGAGCACCGAAACATGGCAGAAGAGGGACTTTCACAAAGTAGCAACGTACCATTGAAGTCACCCCTATTAGCCAGGCCCCCTGAATCGATGGTGCTAGACAGGAAAGATTGTCCCATAGAATCCAGCGAGATGCACTAAAAGGGCTAGCATAGACCACAATGAGCATCCAAATACTTCCCGCTACTCTAGCAACCTGCAAGTGAATAAATTGGTGATGGCATTCAAGCAAAGAAATAGAGGCAATGCTATGATCCCATAAGCACCAAATACCACCACTATATCCCTCACAATCCATTATATCTATATTAGGAAAACCCACTTGACTGGCTCTTCCTATGGACATCTCCTTGGTGCACATTGTTTCCAAAATTGAAATGAAATTCAGCTGATAATGTGATTTGAGGTCACGAATGAGGGTAGGAAAGCTTCATGCTCCGGTGCCCCTAGAGTTCCAAATCAAAAAATTCATTGGGAAACAGTAGTGGTGAGTTGGGGTGTGGCAGCCTACCCCTCGGTCTTATCATGGTCAGCCATGAACTCGTTGAACTATTGTTGACGAACATCTTGCCGCTGTGATTGCACGTCGGCCCTCATAGTTCTCAGCATCATCCCATCTGCATTAAAAAACTTCCCAGTCGAAAGCATCTCAAGACTATGGTTGGACGCAGGCAAATCCAGTTCGATGCCGTAAGCGGGCTCCTCAATAGGAGTATTTACCCCCTCTCTCACATTTGGGCCTCGGTTTCCTGCATATAACTAAAAGAATTATCATTCACGGGCCAATACCAAGGCCTACCAAAGAGTGACGCTGGATTCTATCACATGCAGGTGGTTTATTTTATTTTCCTTTAGCCTTTCCCTTACTTAAACTCTTCTTTTTTACTCCTACTTGTACCCACTCAGACTTTTATAGGCCTTGATTCTTAGTCAAATCTCCTTTGATTTCGGTCATACTTACCCTAGCGTCTTTCTTCACATTTATCCGCCGCGCATCTCTCCTTTCCTCAGCATATCCCTGATCAACGGCTCGAGTCAAATCCTCATTACTTTCTTTCCTAAAAACATTCATGTGTGAGCGCCCTTGGAAATCTCACCTCAAGATCCAAATCTTCCCAAAGGGGCTCCCCTCCAACACAGTTCCGCTGGTAACAACTGTAGTACCACCACCAGCCTCTTCTTCCTTCTCCAGGTTATTTCCAACGTTACCCCCGATGACTG
Organism: Acacia pycnantha; assembly: GCA_025563575.1. Taxonomy (NCBI): domain Eukaryota; kingdom Viridiplantae; phylum Streptophyta; class Magnoliopsida; order Fabales; family Fabaceae; genus Acacia; species Acacia pycnantha. The sequence continues at coordinate 1,218,549 of JAMWYP010000002.1, read as the reverse complement.
CATCTATAGTTGCTTGATCATATACTTACGTGGTATCCTGAGTCTGATTGGAGATCAGGCAACCCTCCTTTTGATGTCCATACTTGCCACACTCAAAACACACTTGATGGAGACCCTCATAGATAATGGGCCGCTCTTCCTCGAAAATGATATACGTTGGTAGGAGAGGTTTCTTCAAGTCAATCTCCACCCAAATACGTGCAAAGCCTCCTTTATCATAAATCGAAGTGGAATGGTCGAATTTTGATCATCTTGCCAATCATGTTTCCAATTCTATGTAGCAATTCGACATTATAGAATTCAAAAGGAACATCCGGTAACCGGATCTAGGCGGAAATATTACACTGTAGGTTGGCCTTCCAAGGGTTAAAATTTGGTCTCCATCTCTGAACAATCAGGTAGGGATCTTCTATCATCCATGGGCCCTCTTGAAACACATACCCCCTGTCTTCTTTATTGGAAAAAGAATCAATGTAGTATCCATTGCTTAGCGGGATCAGCTTCAAAGGATCTTTTGGTCGCCACATACGGTTAATGCGGTCACGAATGATATACGTTGGGAAACTTGCACCTAGAACTTTGATGATGAGGGAGTTCATCTATGGCAAACACCATGTTGTGTACTCCTTAGCAATGAACTGAAATTTCCCAGGCTTTCCCTCCAACCTTCGAGACGTCTGGTTTTCCTCCTCATCGGATTCCTCTTGGTTACCCTGTGAGTCCTTCTCATTCATCTTGTGAAAATAGTCCTTCCATCCTTGCATAATATCGTCTTCCTCAGAATGTTTCACCAGGAAACCTACACATCCGGGCAACAAGAGTTTATCCCGATATGACAACTTGGATGCCCTATACTCTTCAGATCAAAGGTGGAGCCATTAGGAGCACCGTCACCAATCCGCTGCTTCTCAGACACATGCCTAAAGGAGAAGCTCTTCCCTCCATCAACATGAAAACCCCGCTTTGATGGATGGTTGGATGCTAAGAGTAGAGAAGTGATTAAGCTGTATGAGTTTGGATTCAAAAGCAAGGAGGACCGATTGGGCTTCTATCCATGTTAGATTGGTTTTATCAACGAGCTTCACCACGATGGCATTATACTCTGCGTCGAGGCCATTTAGTGTGTGAAGCACGAGATCTTCATTGGCAATTGGAGAGCCAGCTAACGCAAGCTCATCAGCAAAGGTCTTCATCTTTGCAAGATAGTCTTCCATCTTCAATGCATCTTTCTGAGTGTTAAACATTTCATTTTTAACAACCATCACTCTTGCCTTGGTAGCGGCGCAAGTGAGTTCTTAGACACCATTCCAGATAGCTTCAGCTGTCTGGCAGTGAAGATGCTAAGCTCCTATGTCCTGGGTCATGGTGTTTCGTAGCCACCCAACGAGCATACGATCCACCGAGAACTAGTCGGCATGCGCCGTATTTGGTCTGTTGCCACTTTCACTAGGAGTGAATTTGGGCGGTGCAGACGAAGTGCCATCGATATGGCCCTCGCCTTCGCCTTCAATTAATGGGAGCACGATCGATTCCCAGATGAGGAAGTTGCTACGATCCAACTTGATCGCAGTCGTCTGGTTTGATGAGCTAGACAGGGCATAAGTTTTTGCGATTGTAGGGGAAGCAAATGAAACGGAAGCTGAATCAAGAGAAGCAGAGGAGGTACTCATTTTGGAGTAAAGCTTTGATACCAAGTTAAATAATATAAAGATATGAGAATATGATTGGAGCACTGAGAATGATGCTCAGGTGTTCCTGATATTTATAGTGTAAGAATACAATATTCTAGAATGATACAGCAGCTATTCATATAACAGAAAGAATAACAAATCAAATGAATGGCCTACACGTGTCCTATGCAATCTATACATAATCAATAATACAGAGTATAATTAGCACATGCACTAATCACCATAATCCTATTGTTCTCTAACAAGCATTATACATTAATATTTTTTTTAATATTATAATCTAGTATTTGACTCAAGGTTTGTAGTTTCCCTTCCAACACAAGTTACTCTTCTAGGATTTAAACTATCATATCCTAAATTTTAGACATAGAAGCTAGATGAAATAGACTACTAAGCCCAGTTGAACTAAAGTCCGATAAATGCACTGAGAGGATAGAAGAAGATGACATTGTATATCTTCCGTCTAGGGCTTGGGCAAAAGCATAATTTTCAAAAATTACAGGTACGTAAGAGCAATTTTGGGAATTATGCCCGAAATTTCAAGAAAAAAAATCCTAGAGAGATAGGAAGGTAGAGAATAATTCCTTAGATTTTATTTGAGGTGTAATTGAGCTGAGAAAATTTACTCAAATATAAATTTTAAATAATTACTGAATTTTGGCTTAAAAAAGGTGATTAGCCAAATTTAATTATGAAAGATACAAGGAAGCCTCAAATAATTGGAGATTATTTTATATGAGGAATAAATTCTTGGAAGAATTACATTGATTTTATTGTTAAGGATTTGCCCAAGGAATTAACTATGGAAATTAATTCCAATATGTTAAGGATTTAATTATCGTAATTAGAAAATTTACCATGGTTAAAGTGGATGGATGACAAGATTGGTAAATAGCCTCACATGCAAGTTCAAAGTGGGAGATTAAAATTGATTTCAAGGGCAAGAGTGGAAGATTAAAATGAACGGCCAAGATCTATCTTCAAAAAGCAAAGTTAATGATTATTTAAGTACGGATTTGGTCCAATTTGATTGGTTGAAGCCAAAATGCAATAAAATTATTCCAAGGATTTTTTTTTTTTTTTTGGAGAAGAAAACCGTGGAGGATTAATTAATTTGTTTGTTTCAAAAAGAAAAAGAGAAGAAAAGTGACCAATATGCATTTGTCACTTTATGTTAAAGAGTACAGAAACGTATCACTCAGTAGACAAACACATGACTTAAAGTGAAACATTATCTTCACCTGACTAAAGTAAAAGACACTGACCACCAAAAACTTTGGTCAATCGGTAAGGGGTTGTCTTAACTTAATCATGAGTCATGAATTCAATACGTGAGAATGTAGTGTGCATGGATGGTAGAGGCTTCTCCCGAAAAGGGCAACCCGGTCTCAATCCGGATTAGTCTGGAGTCGTTGATGTACCTGAAAGATGGCCTACCTTAAAACACCAGATACTAGGGGGGAAAAAGTAACAGACACTAGCACACATACAGTACAATAATGCAAATGAAATAATAGCAAAACCTTTGAGCAAAAAAAGAAATAATAGCAAAACGATATATTCCGCCCATTTGCTCATTAGTCTCGGCCAGGTGAAAGGCAAAAAAAACAGAGGAAAGAGGCCGAGAGGGTGGAAGGAAGAAGAAGAAAAGAGAGAAAGGAGGAGAAAGAACAGCCAAACCTTGGTAAGTTGGAATCAAACTTCATCTGTTTCCTTAGTTCTTGATTTTAAAGCTTCCTATAGTATCTAAATCTCTCTTAATATTTTGTTTAGCAAGAGAGGGTTGGAAGTTAAGGGTTTCAAGAAGAAGACCCATCAAGAAAGAAAACTTGGACTAAGGTAAGTGATGATTATTGTCATTGATGATGGTTGATTGACTTGTTCTTGAATTTTGTAAGTTTGAGAATCTTGGAAAATAAGGGGAGGTGCTGCTAAATTTTTTTTTTTTTGCTCTGAGTGCTGCTAAAATTTTCAGAAAACAGAGAAACAACTATTTAAGATTAAATCATGTTTAAGGAAGTGGTTAGAAATTGAGTTATGATAGTTTATGCAATGAAAGATTGAAATATCATTTTGTCCTCCCAAGATATGAATTTCGGTCTGACCAGGGCATTAAGATAGAGTGGGATTTTGTCCATTTTAATACTTCTAATGAGTTTAAAATGAAAAAATTGTATATAGGGAGTACTTATCACACCATGTTCTTTATTTTCGATATTTTTATGTTAGCTAAAATACTTGACTATATATATTTATCCTCCCTGTTCTGCATTAGCACTATCAGTGGAAAATGGAATCATCATCATCATCTTCAAAAGTGAGCTTGAAGTTGTTGATCGACACAAATCCTGAAAGGGTTCTCTTCGCTGAAGCTTCAAAAGAGTTTATCGACTTTTTGTTTAACCTGTTTCGCTTACCGTTGGGCACAGTAACAACGCTTCTAACAAAAGATGGCATGGTGGGTTCCTTAGGCAAACTTTACGGAAGCATAGAGAAGCTCAGTGACGATTATATGATGAATCCAGAAAAAGACAAGGATATTTTGTTGAAGCCAAGTGCTCCATCAATTTCTGGCTACCTTCTACATGCAAGTGATGGCCAGGAAGGCTTTGTGAAAGGAGTGATCACTTACATAGTGATGGATGATCTTGAGGTTTGTCCCATGTCTACCATTTCAGCAATCACAATGATGTCCAAGTTCAACGTCCAGGACATTACTTCCTTGCAAGAAAAGGTTGTTGAGTTGGGGATGGAAGAGGTAGATTTGCTGGGACTTATCTAAGGCTTCTATTTTTATTTATTTTCTGTTCTTGCTTTCTTTGTTTTTCCTTTTTTTTTTATTAGTTAGGATCTGACCTATTGATCAAGAGCGAGAGCTGACTGCAAATGTCAGGAGCCCTTCTCACAAATATGTTGAACCAGCTTTCCTTAAAATATTGTTGGATTAAAGGATGGTAAAAAAGTTCTCTTGAAATAAATAATCTTTTCAAAATGAAATCTAAACATATGTGGATGGAAATAGCTATATGTACGTGTTTTATTTACTCTTAATTATTCTTTAGTTCTTTTTATCTTGTTTACTCAATGTGTGATGCTTTTAATTTTAAATTTTTTAATTTTGTATACTCTAATAATTTCTTACTTCTTTTGGCAGGGTATTAAATTGCTGAAAGCTTCTCTGCAATGCAAGAATGTTTTGACTAGCGTTTTTCTCAAGAACATGACAAAATAAGGATGCAAGGAATTTCTCAAGACATTGAAATATTGATAGGGTATCTCAATTTCTGTGTTTCAGTATTTAGTTTTCCTTTTGGTGGGTAACTTGTGCTTTCGTCTGTCAAATGAACTTTTATGTCGTTATGGATTTATGAGGTGTTATTTTGATGGTTTATCAGCTTGTTTAGGATATTACTCTTTGCGAACCTAACCATATATTTGCATAAATATGTTAAAATTTCAAGCTTTACATTGCGGCTAGATCACAAACATTAGATTTTTATGTTCCTGCAAATCTACTTAGAAAAGAATAAGATATTTATCATCTATTTTGTAATTATTCTGACAATTAGTTACTAAGTAAATGAGATGCAACAAATTTTTTAGCCTTTTAATCTTTCTCTATATACATGATTAATGATCATTAATGCTCAAGCGTTTTATATCGCTCATTCTATATATAGTATATACTCAACAATCTATAGGAAAGCTGCATAAAATTCAATTCATTGAAATGATAATTAGGTCCAAATGTGTGTTATTGAATCAGTGCATTTACTTTTAAAAAAAAAAAGGATACTACAGACTATTTAAGTGATAATTGGCTAAAATTTATAAAACCTATGAATTTTGTGTGAGTTGCATATAATTATTTTAACGTTTCAAAGTTTAAATTAAAAACTTTGTCGTTAATTATGACACTGAAAGAAACTACCACGTCAAATTAATAAGAATGATTGACATCTGTATAATTTAGGGCCGGTGACCCTCTTGGTAATGCAATGGACTCCAATGCAGTGGGAGCAATACAATGCTTATTACCTCTTGTTTGCTAATAACACGTTGGGAAGAAATTATTTCTTTCTGTTTAATTGAAACTAAAAAAGTCCAAAATTTCCCCAAGAAAAAAAAAAAAAAAAACACTATCCATCTCCAATTTTCTACTTTAGCCAAAACACCAATTAGCGTCTCTAGGCAAGATCCCTATAAGTTATAAATTTGGGAAAATTCCTCTTAGGTCCCAAGGGACCAACATATTTTTACAAAAGTCCCTAAGAAAAGTCACATCTCAGAAAAAGTCCCAAGGGACTTCATGGGTATTAATGAAAAAGATGAAATTACATTGGTGCCCCCAAGATTAAAAAAAGAAAATGAAGGGAAGATGTTTTGGCGCGCTGTGTTCTGATCACTGAGAAAGAAAAAAATGGAGAATATGAGCCACACACGAGGGGGGAGCGATCAAGGTTGAAGGTCCAATGTTGAAGGGTGTGTTCTGATTACATGCATGTCGTTTTCATCAACTGTGTGAGAGGGTCAACTGAGATTGTTTTTCTTTGTTGTGTACGCTCCTTTTTTTCAATTGACAGCTGGGTCGTTGAAAGGTTGGAGCTAGGCTCATTTATGTTACTGTCGGCTAGGAGATAGGTAAGAAAGAAATGCTAAGATTTTTATCAAGATATCATCATCACCATTGTAGTTGGTCTTTAATCATTGTAGGATATGGTTAATAAAATGTTACTTTGTTTTTGGGGCATGGAAACAAAGGGAAAGGTCTGTCTTTTAGTGGGAATGGTTGGATGTGATCAAGGTATTTTGGCTGCAAAAACGCTGATATGAGATAGTTGTTAAAATGTACTGTTTTAGTTGTTAATATGACTGTTAACGTTGTTAATACTAATTTTATGTTGCAAATCATAATTAAAGATGGCTAGTACTTCAGGGAAGAATCTATTTTGTTTCTTTCATGTGGGGGGAGCTTTGTACATGGTGGAGGAGAGGAAAGTGAGTATGTTGGTGGTATGGTAAGAACAAGATGCATCAAGACACTACAAAAAAAGTCTTGTTTTGCGACAAACAAAATCCGTCGCAAAACAGGCATTTTCTGTCGCAAAAATTTCAAAATTTGTGATGGAAATATTTTTCCGTCGCAAATTTTGAAATTTGTGACGGAAACAGATTTCCGTTGCAAAACTTGAAATTTGCAACGGAATCCTATTCTGTCGCAAATTTCCCATGTTGCGGCGGAAATTTGTTTCCGTCACAAAATTCATTTCATTTAAAAAATCATAAAAAAATTACATAAAAAATTAAAAAATTGTATATCATGAAAATATATAGTAACAATCATAAAGAGTTTACATTGAAAAAAAAAATTATAAATAATAATGTTGCAAACAATATGTACTAAAAAAAAGTCTAAACAGCAGCAGTATGATCATCACCATCACCAGTATGGTCATCATCACCAGGAGCCGACCCCATACCCATGTCCTAAATTAGGGACTGGAGTACAATCTGATCTGCATCTGCTTCATCATCTCCTATGTCTAATGTAGCTCATTTGCTTACTGATGCATCTGTTGCTCTGTCCGGCTCAACTTCTCTCCTTGCAAATTCAGCTGAGCTGCTTGTTCTACCACCAACGCCTTCATCCTCTTAAGCTCATCGGCAAAAACAACATTAGGAAGTAAATTTATTTTTTGTAGTTCATTTAAATGGACGAGGGAATGAAAATGTAACAATCAAATCAAAAGTATTATGTTTACCTGCAGAAACACCTCCACCACTGTTGATGAGGAGCGCTTCGTAGACTTTACTCGGCTGGCAGAGGCACCTATCCCGAAGACTCTCCCTTTCTTGTCAAATATACCTACAACTTGAATGAAGAGACTCTCGTTATCAGACTGAGAGGATGCGGGGGTCACTCTCAATCTATGAGTCTCTCTCTTGCGACAACTTTTGATATCCTACAAGTAGGGGTGGAAATAGGCTAGGCTTTAGCTAAGTAGGCCTGGGCCTGCGATGGAAATCTAAAGCTTGAGCCTGTGTGTAGGCTTTTTTTTAGGCCTGAGTCTGGGCCTTCAAAAGGCCTGGTAAGACCTGAAGCCTATTTAAAGGCCTACTTAAAATGTAGGTCTTTATATAGTCTTAAAGCATATGCATTTAAGTTCATATATAATTCATCAAGTCTATTTGAATGCCTACGTTATGTCTAAAAAGTTTAAGAATTCATTCTCATATGAAATAAAAGAGTTAGTAAATGAAAGAAAAGAACACCCAATGGTATCAATTGTTTGAGGAAGTATGAATAATAAAAATCAATCATTTATTGACTAAGAAAATATATTTCTTAAAATCAACCAAGCACAACAAGTGGCATGTAAAACTAGATTTTACCTCTTATTTTTCTTGCAGAAAATGAGACAAACTCCTCATGTTTAGTTCATTTTCATTTGGGCATCACTAAAATAACCTTAATGCAATTTTTATGTTACATCAAATGACATAAATCAATGGAGGAGTAGTGAGCTAGCATTGCCATCTCGAACGATCAAAAAGAAGAGAAGTATATGTAATCAATAAATGAATGAAAATGTTAAGCTCATTGATAAATGGAGAAATGTGAAATTTAAGGTTAAGAATAAGTTCTTAATTTTATAAATAATCTAAAAACAAATTTAGATTAAATTATATATAATTATGTATAGTAAAACATTTAAAAAAAAACTAAATAGGCTAGGCATGTAGGCCTGAAGGCTAGGCCGTATGAAAATAGGTCTGGCCTGTTTATCTAAATAGGTCTGACAATAGGCCTAAGCCTGAGCCTGGACTATTTACTAAATAGGCCAGGCTAGGCTTAAAGTAGGCTAGGTTGTAGGCCCCTGATAGGGGCCTGGCCTATTTTCACCCCTACCTACAAGGACAAAAATACATCACAAATAAGGCATGTAAAATGAAATAAATATGTTGGTGCTTGAAACAAATAATAAATGCAATAAATGTCTCACCGCTAATTGCTGCGACCTGGTGTTAATCCAGTGCCTCCCACTACCTTCAGACTCCTGGGAATGGGTCCACTCAAAGGTAGCCCAATCAATCATTTCTATAGGAACTTCCCCAGACTCTGCTTGCAAACACAAATGATGACCGTTAATTAATTACTTCAAAGTACAAATATTGAATACCGAAGTAGAAAATAACGCATACTTACAATTTTTCTTTGATGCTCACTAAATGGAATGGAGCCGCCAGTAGATGATGGTCCATCCCTTTGGGCCCTATATAATTTATTTTGCTCACATATTTTCTTAAATTTCTCATCGGCGGCCTATCTTTGAAATAATTGTTCTGTGGCCTCAGGTTGAATCCAAGTTTGCTTGCGCCTATATTCTTTCTCAATTTATAAAACTTATCAGACAACCATCGGCCTCCCTTACAGTTATAAGATTTTTTAAAATTTTCCTGATGGTCAGGCAACCAATTAAACTTTCCCTAAAAATCAATAATGAACAATTAGTGCTCCAAATTATAAAAGTACTTAATCAGTTTTCATTTTGATGAGAAGAAATTAATTAATAACCATAAATCACATAACTTACCTAGAACTCATTGAACCATGCATCGCGAACGTCCTGAGTAATCTCTGTCCAATTGGCCCAAGGTTGATTGTAATTACGAAATATTTGGTCCCCTATGAAATCCGTCACCAGACCATAGGGCTCAAACTTGAAGATAGAGGAAATGTAGCAAATATTAGCATACAAACTAAAGGTAAAAAATCGTAACATTACTAGTAACTTTACATGACTTACTCTTGGGTGTCGACAGGATGGATCCACACCCGCCCTGTCGCAGGATCAACTGATCCCCAGACTGGTGTATCGGAGGAACTACCTTCCCTGACCTAGCTCCGAGGCGATGCAATGTGCTAAAGGATGAAATGTGAAGTATTGAAAACATTAGTACATAGAAGCTTAAAGAAAACAAAATATATGTCAATCAATCAGAAATTGTAAGAGTGGTAGGCACACCTATATTGCCCATAACGGAGTCGATAGTAAATGGTGACAATGACATATAAAGTGGCGGAAGCTCTGAGGAAGAGCTAAGCCCTCTGCCTACAGAGGGGGTAGATGATGTAGCCCTACCCTTTCTGATAGGACGGGGCCGAGTTCTACCACCACTATGACCACTTCCTAAACGCCCTGTTGAATGCTCCATCTCTGAATACTTACAAACATTATGTCAATATATATAAAAATATAAGAAATATACTTAATATGTCAATAGCGAAGTAACGGAGTATCTAGTATATCAAATCATCATAAACAAAGAACTAAAACAGATCAACCGGAAGATTCCTGTTCTTTGACCTCTGCTTGCACACCTTCCTCTGGAGTCTCATAGTCGTCGAATTCAGATTCACTATCAAAGTAAATCTCTTACACCTCATCATCTAATTCTTCATTGTCAATATGGATTGGAATCAACTCTAACTCCGTAACAGAATCAAAGAGATTGCTTGGTACATCGTCTTCGGCAATATTTACAAGTAGTACATGTTCCACATCAGCTTGGAACAGTTCAGTCATACCGTCATTTGTTTCTAACTCTTTCGACTTGGGTATAATATTTCGTGCTTTGGTTCTGATAACTCCCTTCCACCCTTGGCGAGATGTGGAATATGATGTATAGAAAACTTGTTCTGCCTGTTGAGAAAGTATGAATGGGTCATAACCAACCATATATCTCCTTGACCAGTGGATCTCAACATTTCCATATTTTTACACTTTTGTCCCATGAGGAGTGTTATCAGACCACTCACATTTAAATAGAGTCGCCGACTTGGCCCACTGGTAATCTAGCTGAATTATCTCAATTAACTTCTCGTATCAATCACCCTCGACTCCGTCAACTTGGCCACCTCGACAACATACACTGTAATTGCAACTTAGTGTATTTTCGTTCTTTTCTAGAGTTGCAAATCAATACCCATTGATTACATATTTTCTGCACCAGGTAACAACTATTGCAGCTCCGTAAGATAAACTCCATGCAACATCATGGAGAGCTGATTGGTTTTCCACGAAGTAGGATCGAAACCATTGAGGAAACTCTGCATTCATGAATTGATCAACTTCAAAATCTGACATCAAAGGATTTGTCGATGGGATCCAATTAGAGAAGTAACTGTAACAAAAAAATGAAATTAATACTTTAATACTTACCACTTTAACAATAAAAATAGTGGAAATCTTACTCTAAGTATGGGGCGGTCTCTTTACAGTTGTTTAGAATGTACCACTCCGCTACTCGCTTATCTCTTCCTTCCAGAGTTGACCTATAATGTTTCCCCATGACTCGGCCTGAAAAATTAAATATTGACATCTGATCACTCGTATCACCGCCATCATCATTGCGAGGTCCCCCTTTCCATCTTGATATAATGTTAGGGGGATAATAGTATGATGCAAATTTAATGGCCTCTTCGACTAGATACACTTCAGCAATAGATGCTTCAACGTGCCTTTGATTTTTTTATCATATACTTAACTGTGCGTAAAAACCTATAATGGACATACACAGGGTATTTATAAACTATAGCACCATGTGGGTCAATTAATAACTACGCGAAAGAAAGATATATATTACCTCTCAAACGGATACATCCACCTATATTGTTGCAGACCTCCTACCTTTGCTTCATGCGCCAAGTGAACAGGCAAATGTTTCATTGAGTCAAATAAGCTAGGAGGAAACACCATCTCTAACTTGCATAGCGTTATTGACGCGCTCGCCTCTAAGTGCCGTAACTTTTCAACATTAAGCTCAGAAGCACAAATTTCTCTAAAGAACATGGAAAATTTCGTAAGAATAGTCCATATATGCTTTGATAGTGCTTTGAAGGACCACGACAACAATCTCTGGAAGAAAACATGACAATCATGACTCTTAATCCCAAATAACTTCACCTCGTGCATGTCGACACATCTTGACAGCTTGGGCTGCAACTTCTTCACAAAATCAATCTCGGTCTACGGGGAATCTCGTATGGCTGGAACTGAAAACGTGGAAGCCGAATTTCAGAAGTTCCCCAGCTCACGGTCGAAAGAGGTAGCAAGGTTTTTGAAGGAGTTGGCTTGGTCTCGCATCAATCAAAGATCAACGTTTGCAGAGTCCTCAACTTCCAGTCAACCCTTGGAAATGAAGGAAAACGAGTTGGAAGGTAGGGAAGTTTGGCTCGAGGCGGCCTTGGCTAGTGGGACCTGAACAAGAAAGTAAGCAATTCCTTGATCACAAAACTGAATTCACGCCAGAAGAACAAAATTTTCAAATTGACTAAGGGTGTTTGCGTAATTTTACCTATACATTGTATGACACAAAAGTCTCTTAGGAATTTTCTGACATGTGACTTTTCTTAGAGACTTTTTTTAGATTTTGTTGGCCTCTTGGGACCTGAGAGAAATTTTGCCAAAGACTTTCCACCTAGCAGCCCTTCAAAGATTATACATAGGAGTTAGGAAATGAAGACTTTCGATTGAATAAAAGTTCTTCTGTAATTTATTTTTCGAACTAAAATATACTACAACTATTTTAAAAAATATATATATGTTATTTTAAAATAATTTAAATAGAAGCACATGATTTTCTAGGGGGGAATCCTAGAAAAATGCCTTGGAGATAAAAGGACAAATAAGTGTTTCCAATATACTCCCTTTGGTCCTTATTATAAGCCACCAACTAGCAATTATATTTGGTCCTTTTTATAAGGCACTTGCTTGTATCCAAAACTCATTAATTATGTTTTTTCATGTATGCCTATAATTAATAAGGGTAGTGTGTGAGAGTAATAATTAATATTGTTAGGAAATAAACGTTATGTTAGGAAATATATGTTATAAATATGTTATCAATCATAATCCCCATAAATCAGGGATATTATCATAATGAGCCATTAAGAAGGATGAATCAATATGTTATCAATATGTTTGGGCGTTGTTTTGCACCATTATGGACTATTTTGGGCACTGTTTTTTCACTGTTAAGCAGTATTTATTGTTTGGTTATTATTGTGAGTATTTGGTTATTAGTCTATGGTTGAATCTAAGACATCCGATATGCTACCCATGTCTGCTAAGATTACCGATGCAAAATTAAATTGGACCAATTATAATGATTAGAACAAAACTGTTCGGGTTTACCTCTTGGGGGTTGAAAAGGAAGCCCACTTGACTCAGGATCCTCCTTCTAGTGATGACGAGAAGAGTATGGCTTGGACTTGAGCAGATGCTTGTCTTTTTTTTTTCAGATTCGCAATTCTATTGAACCTCTAATTTGTCTTCTGTTAGCCATTGCAACACGGTAAAAGAAGTTATACTTATCTAGAATTTATGTTCTCTGGAAAAAGGGAACTTTACTCGTATTCATGAGGTTTGTAAAGGATTCTATTGCTCTCAGCAGTAAGGTCAACCTTTGAAGGATTTCTACTTGGATTTTAAACGGTTGTATGAAGAAATGAAGGTACTTATGTCTCCATAGGCAGATCTCCAAACCCGTATCAAGAATCTAGAATTTCAAGCTATCATTAGTTTTCTTGAAGCTCTTGATTTGTCTTATGAGACCATCCGTTCTCAGATTATGTCTAGTCAGAAGCTTTCATCTCTTGAAGATGTGTTCTCACGGGTGCTTCATGCTGATAGCCTGCTTCGTCCATCTGTTGATCCCAATGCCAGTGCTTTGGCTGGGCGTGGACCCTTCGACACCAAGAATTCTGAGCCTAAACAAGGCACTACTGTTCCACCCTTTGGCAGTATTATCTGCTATTATTGTAAGGAACCTGGGCATGTCAAGAAAAATTGTCGAAAATTGCAGACTAAATAGCGACGTGATCAGCAGCGTGGCTTTACTCATATTGCTCAGACACCTGATCAATCTGATTTTGTTCCATCCTCTGCAATGGTACTTGCTACAAGTACTTTATCTTTTGGCCTTGCTACCACTTCCACGAAGTGGGTCATTGATTCTGGTGCCACCGACCACATGACAGGTAACCATCAATTACTTTCCTCGTATGCCCCCTATGCCAACCTATCCTCCATATTTGTCGCCAATGGTTCCCTGATCCGCATCCTTGGATCAGGAACTGTTTTACCAACACCATCCATTTCCCTCTCTTTCGTCCTTAATGTTCTTGATCTCACATTTGAAAGACATGGCTATCACCTAAGAGGGGGGTGAATTGGGTGTCTGATTTAAAAACTTGATACTTTGAAAATCTTTTGCGTTTTCTAAATCAACAGTTAGATATTCAAATAAACATATACTGGAAATATAAGAGATAAGGAAGAGAATATGCAAACTGTGATTTATACTGGTTCGGCCCAATCCTTGACCTACGTCCAGTTCCCAAGCTCCACTTGAGATTTTCAATCCACTATCTTCTTTCAACTTGATTACACGTTCTGTACTTGAAGTAATCCTCACTAGGATTCACTCCCCCTTACAAACTGTAATCAATACACCCACTTGATTACACACTCTGTACTCAAGTAATCCTCTCACAAGGATTCACTCCCCTTACAAGCTGTAATCAATACAATGGGTTTCTCACTCAAGATCACCCAATCTTGAGTAACTCTCAGATAGAATGATAGGATGATTACAATAAATCTTCTCTCTTAGAAGTGAATGGATAAACACTGAAGAACAATACAAATAATTTCACTCTCTATGATAAACTATGTAAACACTGAAAACAGAGAGTAAATAATCTGAATATCAGAGTATGAGCATTTTGAAGATGTAGGCTTGTGTCTTTTTTTCTTCTGTCTTGAATCTGTCTTCTTTTATAGGTAGAGATCAGTATATAACCGTTTGAAGATTCAATGACTATTGGATAAAGAAATATAGCCGTTAGACTTAGATGGAACTAGCCGTTAGAACTTCGTTTTCTGAACCAGCTATGACATCAGCATTTACTTTACTCTTGATCTTCAGTTTACCAGCCTTTGATCATCTGAAACATGTACACAAATGATATAAATGATGTTAAGAAGTATTATAAATCATTTGGGTATTCATCTGGATGTTCTTGTCAGAAAAACGAGATTTTCGACACGGTGATTTTCTGAAGCAGAGGTGCAAACTCGAGTTTGCATTTGTAAACTCGAGTTTAGAGGTTGTTTCTTTACTCAATATTTCTCTCTGTCTGATGGAAACTCGAGTTTCCAACTTAATGACTCAAGTTTCAGTCTTTCCCAAAATCATATTTTGCTCTATGTCCCCGACAAACTCGAGTTTTGGTTCCAAAACTCGAGTTTGCTTCATTTGATAGCAAACTGTGCAACATACAGTCAACTTTCAAGGGCCATATCTCTGTGGTATGAACTCCATTTTGGTCCATTCAAATCTTGATAGAAATACCTTTGAGCTTCTTTCATATGCCACTGATTTCAGCTTAATCGGATTTTTACTTTGTGAGATACACTCAAAACATTGAAGGTTGGTCTGCCGAGTGGCGTGAATTTCACTGTCAACTTCATAAATTCATAGCTCTTTCATCTAAAATCTTTTTGGCTTGAATTTTATATCAAAGTGATGCATTGGGAGTCTAGTTTCATATTCCGCTGGTTTCACCTCAATCCGATGTCTGGTTTGGGAGATATCATCGAATTACCAGATGTCGCCCAAGCTGAAAGTGAAACAGAGTAGAACAGAGTTGCTGATCAGCGCTGTAAACTCGAGTTTTCACTTGGAAACTCGAGTTTTCCTAGTCCAGAGACGCCAGAGATGCTGAAGACACTACAAACTCGAGTCAGTTAGTGATTAACTCGAGTTTTGAGTTCCAAACTCGAGTTTTCTCATACCAGAGGAGCAAATCATTGTAGTGAAGTAGGAAACTCGAGTTTTTAGATCTGAACTCGAGTTTTCTCATCCTGGAACTAATTTTTTTGCTGGTTTTAACTCTGAATTGACCCATTCCAACTTCCATATGACCTTGGAGACTTCTAGCATCAATATTAGAAACTTGAATAATGATATCTTCATTTCTTTCAACAAGTTCTTCTTTCTTTCTTCTTCTCTTAATCATTCTCTATAACTCAACTCTTTCTTTCTTCTCTTCTCTTGATTATTCTTCATAGTTCAACTTGGACTCATCATTCTCTGAAAGTGCTACCTTCTTCAATATTTCCTCTTCTTCTTGATTGTTCCCAAAATCTTTTGATACCTTCTTGCTTCCTTGACATTCTGATATTCCCATTATACTGTGTCAAGAACTTCTTTCTTCAATCTACTTTCTTGATAATTCTTTAATATTGAACTTCACATCTACATTAAATATAAGACTTAGTCAAAGTAGAAGATAAATGTAGTATGCAAACTTTTTGCTCTTAAGAATGACATCTATATAAGACATCATCAAAAATAATCAAAACCAACAACATTTAATATTTTGTCTCCCAGTAAACTGACTCATCATTTGAACTGTTGTATCTCACTATACCCTGACCATTGTTTAATTCAGGATCTTTCGACGAAGCGGATTATTGGTAGAGGCTATGAATCCATTGGAAAATACATCCTTGATGATCAGGTGTCGTGTTCTGTTGCTTGTACTGGTGGGTCATCTCCCTTTGAAGTCCATTATCGTCTCGGTCATGTGTCCCTTTCTTCCCTAAAATGGTTGTACCATCAGTTTTCGTCTGTGTCTTCTTTGGATTATGAGTCGTGTCAATTTGCCAAACATTGTCTTCATTTGGCACCTCGAGTCAATAAACAGGTTGCATCCCCTTTTGAGTTAGTTAATTCTGTTGTTTGGGGTCCTTGTTCAATTGTGTCTCAGACTGGTTATCGATATTTTGTCACTTTTGTTAATGATTTTTCTCGAACTACTTGGTTTTACTTAATGAAACAACATTCTGAATTGTTTACTCATTTTCGTCATTTCTGTGTTGAAATTCAAACACAATTTAATACTCCCATGAAAATTCTTCGAAGTGATCATGCAAAAGAATATTTTTCCACCCCCTTCACTAATTATATGCATAGTCATGGCATCCTTCATCAATCCTCATGTGTTGTTGAAAGAAAGAACCACCATCTCTTAGAAACTGTCCGAGCTCTCATGTTTCACTCTTGTGTACCTAAATCATTTTGGGCTGATGCCGCGTCTACTGCTTGTTTTCTCATCAACCGCATGCCTTCAGCTGTCCTTAGTGGTTCCATGCCATATTCCATTATGTTTCTTATCACTAAGGTGCTCCCTGTTGATCCCAAAATTTTTGGTTGTGCCTGCTTTGTTCGGGATGTCCGTCCGAGTATTAGTAAACTTGACCCAGTCCTTGAAATGTGTCTTTATTGGTTATTCTCGAGTTTAGAAAGGCTATCGGTGTTACTCTCCTGACCTCCGTCGTTATCTTGTGTCTACTGATATGACCTTTCATGAGTCTTCTTCTTTCTTCCAATCTTCGACCTTATCTAAGTCGTCCTTTGTCATTGATAAACTTGATGATCTTCTAGTTTATCATTTTCCTCTTTCACTAGTCTCGGCTATTGTTCCGGCCCCTGATCTTCCTGATGATGCTGATGTTGCCAATACTCTGCCTTCGCCAGTGATTGCTTCACCGACGGATCCTATTCATTCCCCTACCACTCCCGTTCCTGACCCCCTTATTCTTGACTCTACTGTTGACCCATCTGTTGACTTGCCCATAGCACTCCACAAAGGTACCCGTCCTCCTTGTCCTCCCAAGTGATATGTTGATTGTACTTATCCTATCTCCTCGTTTATGTCCTACCAGCGATTGTCCCCTGTTTCTTATTCTCTTGTGACCACCCTTGAGTCCATTTCTACCCCTACTACCCTTTACCAAGCTTTGACTTACCCCAATTGGTGTGCAGCAATGGAAGAAGAAATGATGGCCCTTGATACGACCGGTACTTGGACCCTTGTTGATCTACCTTCTAGGAAGAAGGCCATTGGTTTTAAATGGGTGTTTGTTGTCAAGACTAAGGCTGATGGTTCCTTAGATCGGTTGAAAGCTAGGCTTGTTGCCAAGGGTTATGCTCAAACCTATGGCATTGATTATTCTGAGACTTTCTCCCCTGTGGCTAAGCTTGCGTCCATTCGTCTTCTTGTATCTCTGGCTACTACCTTTCATTGGGATTTGCATCAGTTGGATGTTAAGAATGCATTTTTAAATGGTGATCTTCTTGAGGAAGTGTATATATGGAGCAACCAGCTGGGTTTGTTGCTTAGGGGGAGCATCAAAAAGTATGTTATCTTCGAAAGTCGTTGTATGGTTTATAGAAAAGTCCTTGTTCCTGATTCGATAGGTTTTGTGGTGTGGTCAAGAAGTCTGGTTTAAACCAAAGTAAGAGTAATCATTCTATGTTCTACCAGCAATCTCATGCAGGCATGATTCTTCTAGTAGTGTATGTCGATGATATTGTGATTACTGCAAGTAACATCTCTGACATCTCTGAGCTTAAGGTCTTCCTCAACTCCCACTTCCAAATAAAAGATTTAGGCCCATTGAAGTACTTCCTTGGTATTGAAGTCTTGAGAAGCAAGAAGGGCATCCTTTTGACTCAGAGGAAGTATGTTCTTGATCTATTAAAAGAGACTGGAAAGTTTGGAGCTGCACCGAGCAGCATTCCCATGATTCCGAATCTGTTCTTGGATCTTAATGATAGCAAGTTTGATGAGCTTCCTGATGACTTAAAGTGGAAAATTGATCCATAGAAATTGAATCCATTTGCATCCCCTGAGAGATACAAAAGACTCGTTGGAAAGATGAATTATCTAACAGTAACTCGTCCTGATATAACCTTCTCGGTTAGTGTACTTAGCCAATTCATG